>NOXB01000011.1:0-1200000 GCA_002901145.1 Cladosporium cladosporioides
CGCTGTTGGGCGGTCATCTGTCATTGGCCCAGATGGTCGCGTGCTAGCCACAACCAAGTCAAGCAACGAAGAACTCCTTATTGCAGATCTTGATCTTTCGCTGATCACGAAGACGAAGACTTTCGCTGACGCGGCGGGACATTGTACGTGTCCGACACTGAGGCCATCTTTACAATGCTGACTTTTGTGTAGACAGTAGACCCGATATGCTTTGGTTGGGCGCAGATCCTGCTGAAAGACCAGTCGTCCGCATTGCTGCACAGAACCCGTGATGTGTTACGTTGCACTATCTCATGTATCGGACGATGATATACCTTGTTCCGAAAGGACTCTTGCACTAGATATTGGATTTGGGTCTCAGGTCCCATTCTGCTGTTCCACTTTGATATAAAACCTTTCAGGTCATAGGCAGCTGCTCTGTATTGTTACAGAGGATTCTTGGCGTGCGGGCATCCTAGAACATTGTGTAATGAACTCGAACCAGCGATATTGAGTCTGACGAGGTTTCATACATCGAACGAAGCAGCACGAGAGAAGCAGACGCTGCTTATGAGGCGTTTTTGCAAAGTCCGTCGGGAAACGACCAGAGTCTAGTATCCTAGATCACATGGCGGGAAAGCGTAATCTTGCCCACGACTGAGTTCGAGCGCATCGCACCAGTCTGCACATGGGACCGCGACGAAACAGAATGACTTTGACATTCGTTTCATCTTTGAGACACGACCTCCCAGAACTTCTCAGCAGGCAATACTGATCCAAAACCACAACACTCAGCATAAGAAGCCAAAGGTCCACGCAAACGCTCGAGCATATCCTTGAGATGCTGTTGAGAGCGAGCTTGTTCCTTCAAGGAAGCATAGATCTGAACCGGTGTTATGTATCCGTCGTTCACTTCGAGTGCTCGGCTGAAACCCAGTAGTCTATTTGTAAAGTCAGATTGATCGAGAATGGTTCAATTTATCATGGATGCACCTTTCAATCTCGAAATGGGGCACGAAGCCGTACGTCGAGGCATGGTCATCAATGGTGCCAGGATGGCAATGGCCAAGACTGACGGTGCGGGCATAGACTGCTGCTGTCATCGTCATAGCATGATTGCTTGGACCGCCTTGCTCGGAAGCTGCGTGGTCTGATTGGTGCGCAATGTGAGCTGGCAAGTTGACATGGTCGCGACAAGGCGTTTCGAGCGCCAAAATAAAATCCACAGCGTCCCATGCGTGCTCTGCGTCTTCTGATGCAGTCGCTTTTGACTCAGGGATGGTACTTGGGTGGGTCTCTGAGCTTCGGCAGTTTTGTATGACTGCACTGGTGTCACCGCCACGCGACCAGAAATGGCAGCCAAACTATGCTTGCGGAGGACTATGGCATCCCCATAGCGGAAGCTTGTCTGCGAGTCCTCCCCCAGCGTGAAGTCTGGCTTCCACGTGGGGACTGCAGCACCACTATTGACCTTCTGGTCTAGCAGCATGCTCATCTGCGCATTCTCGCGGGACAGCTTGTCCTTCTGCAACATGACTGATGTGACGCTTTGCTGTAGATCTGCCATCTTACTTTCGAGCGACTTGACGTAATTGGTCTCGCGATCTCGGAATCGTATATTGTGCCGTCAGCATGGCAAGCAGGATCTTCAGGCACAGTAGCGGGCCTTACTTTTGTGCGTTGTAGACTTGCTCCCTTCGACTGCTGACGACCTTGTGGATGCCCTGACGTGCGGAGGTAAGATAACGTTTCAATAGGTTGTCCTGCTGTCTTTCATCCATCGTCACGACAGTCATTGACATGATTCCTTGCATATAGGAATGGAATACACTTGATCCAGGTGCTTTGGCCCGCTGACTTCCCCGCTAGTGGTTGTGGTGGGTGCAGAATGGGGATGCCCATGCGAGTCATAGCTGGCCAGCAAGGCTGGGTGGACTGAGATGTCCACAGGTGAAAGGGGTATGGTCGTGCGATATCGTGACCTGCACTGCCAGCGCTCGAACAGCGCCTTCTTGGACATATCACGCACTTCCAGCTGCATCCGGCGAGATCCACGAATACGCGGCTGAGCAGGTCTCAGCCCACGGCGGCGACGCACGTTGCTTCCCGATGGATAAGCTTTCCAAATGATTCCAAAGTCCCACAATTTAAGCCTTCTGAACCGTCCCCACACCCGGATCTCGGACTGCGTGGCTTTGTCAGCGCCAGAGCTCCGACTTCAGCTCTTCCATCACAGCGCTGTGTTCGAGACAAGCTTCGCAATTGATTCCTCATGGTCGTATGGTCATTGACATGATGCCATATCGAGGCTGTGATTCCACTATAGCTAGTCAATCTCCACCGCGAACGGATATGGCAGCCGGAGCAAGGCGGATGGCGGATGTCTCTATCGCTGACATTGATATATAGCTTGAGTGTGACCTCAGGCGAAGTCACTCTCTTTGTGCTACACATCTTACAACTTGTAACAATCGGAACACACACATCTTCCTCAAGCTTACTGTACTTGCCCTGCAACTAAGCATAACGACAATGCTGTTCATGTACCACCTCTCGCTCTTGGCGTCCGTCGCCTCTGCCTTTCCAGGCCAATGGCCACGCCCTGGACCTCCAGGCTTCCATGCTGCATCGGCGGCATACTTCCTAGAGAACAATCCCCATGGAAGTAACATTGTCTCGCTCCAGATCGGGACTGATGGCCACCTGTCTGACCCGACACGCACTCCCACCGGTGGTGTGGGATCACTGATGGTCAATGCTACGGGCTTCCAAAACACCGCGGACACGCTCGGGTCACAAGGCTCTGTTGTTGTCAGCGGCAACTACTTGTTTACCGTCAACGCTGGTAGCAACACTCTCTCCATGTTCGAGATCGATGAGTGGGACCCTTGCCATCCGCGTCTGATCGGATCACCAGTCGATACACTTGGGCAATTCCCAATCTCGGTGGACTACTCTCCAAGCTGCGACAAGCTTGCGTCCTGAACGGCGGTGCTGTTGCAGGAGTGGCTTGCTTCTCTGTTGACCCGCGGGAGGGACTCGTCTCTTCAGGATCGCTTCGTGCGCTTCCCAGTAGTGTCATTGATGAGACCACCCCACCATCAGGACCACCAGGCTCGGCTGCCCAGGTCCTCTTCAATCCGAGTTCTACAGCACTCTTTGCAACCATCAAAGGCAATGCAGGCTCCACACCAGCCAAGCTTGGCTCTTTTGTGGCTTGGCCAGTCGAACAAGACGGAATTATCTCGCATGAGAGTCCAGTCGTGACGCAGATCTCAGACATTCTTATGAGCTTTGGTTTCACCTTCATCGAAGATCACAGAATCTTCCTCAGCGATCCATCCTTCGGCGCATCAATCCTCACGGTCCAAGAGAACCTTGCAATCGTCGAAGATATCCATGTGGTCATCCCTGGTCAAGTGGCAGTATGTTGGACGCAATGCTGGCAGAGTGCTGACACGCTTTACGCTATCGATGCAGGGACGCACAACTTGCATACACTGAGTGCGACCACTGGAGCGCTCGAAAGTCCAATCGTTGTGTCTGCATCTGCGACGTCTGCAAACATCACCGGCTTATTTGATAGTGCTATCAAAGATGGTCTTATGTATTCATTAACTGATCTCAATGGTATCAGCGTCACCGACCTGTCCGGAGAAAGCACTGGTGCAGTACCTCGACTTGGAAGACTTCGGAGAGAGGCAGTACTACATGGGCATGGCTACCTGGCCGCCGTGGTAGAGAGAGGATCGTCTCGTAGGCCAACAGTCTCCCACGATGATCCAAAAACACGATGTTCAAAGGCATCTCATAGAAGAGGCAATAGCAGTCGGAATCCACACTCCAGTTCTTCATATCATGGTTCTTTGCAATGATTGCGCTATCCTTTGTTACTATCTCTACGGACATGGAAACTTGTGATTGTATTCAAACGGTACCGCAGTCGTACTTCTAAGGTATCTAGAGCCTCCTGCCATGATGTCAGTTTGCAGAGCCAACAAAATAAGGTCAGAGTTTTTGGGAATCAAGTTGGAAGGTTCTCAGCTCACTCCATACATGGCTCACTACATGTATCTCAACATCACGTAACAATCGCCCATCATGCCCAAGGCCATCACGACCCATCCTCCGTCACCTTACTCATGCACAACCCCGACTGCTGCTTTGCCAAGCCGAAAAAGATCCACGCACCCCATAGCTGCGCACTACTGAAAAGCGCATGCAGAAGCGGCGTCGCGATCTTGAGTGACAACGACCATTCTTGCCAAAGCAAGCCAAACAGAACCATCATAACGATCGTCTCGACTAGCGTGCCCAAAAGTTCCAACCACATGGTAGCATAGAACAGCTTGGCAAGAAACTTGTGCTTGCCATGATGCGTGCGGTAGTAAATCATCGCAATGTGTGGCCACAACTCCGCTACCACGTCAAAGGCCCCTAGGATGATTGCGTTAGATGCTGTCTCTCAAGTCGAGGCGAATTCTGCCCACTTACCCCAGAGGAAACACAACAAGATCTCCCACAAGCCGCCGCGCTTGTGCTTCGGATCAAAGCTCATGGCAAGGGCTGATTGTGCGATGACAATAGCTCCAACGTGGTGCGCGCAACTGATTGGGGAGATCTCGTCTCGGAACAGCAACTCAAATAAGTACATGGCGGTGAAGATTTGCGTAGAGATCACAAGCATATCCCCTGCTGTGACTTTGCTTCCCGGAGACAAAGGTGAGCTGGGCGTGGCTCTGCCCGAGAGGATTGCGAACAGCGGGTAGATGGCAGTCGAGAGAAGGACGATTTTGAGCGCTGCGCCATGTGGTGGTTGGTGAAAGAACGCCGCTGCATGCTAGTCATCTTTGCCAGGGATGTTGGTGAGTACGCACGAGGTAAGATGATGTTCTGCAGGAGATAGAAACGTGCTAGTGCGACTATCGTTGTGGTGATGGTAAGATCAAACCGCCATACGGCATGAGATTTGATATGGAGTTGTGGGTCGAGAACATGACATTGTTTGCATTGAAGCTTTCCCTGGAGTCGACACTCTTCAATGTTGAGAGGCCCATGGTTGATCCTTTCGTGGGCAAGAGGAATTGGAGGTGGCCCTTGTGAGATGGGAGCCTCCGTAATGTTGTTTGATCTGCAAAGCGATCCTTTGACAAGAGGTTTGTTTCGATTGGAGAGGGTCGTTCGAACAATAGGTAGTCTGAGAGAGGCCCAGGCGGAGGATATCTAGCCCGCGCAATAGATGCCACTAGAGAACGCGTATGCTCTGAGGCTGATGAATTAAGCGATGCCTAAGGAGCCGAGGAGGCTTGATAACTCTTGTGTCATTTAGCCACTGTGGTTTTCGGACAGCCCGGTGGTCCGAGCATCTTTGCCAGTACCTTGGACTACATTCATACTTCAGAGGCCGGGCTGGGCTAGCTCCAGACCCTCTCCGTGTAGGATAATTGCATTCTTCCTTTCTCCCTGTGCATATCGATTGCTGGCACTGGGAACAATCCTGGGTGGAACGTGCCCGCAAGGCGACTGGTAAGAAGATGTACTCTCTCCTTTAGTCTGCATAGCTGTGCTAGTGCCTACACGGAAGCTTAGTTACGATTGCAGAAGGCAAGCCTCATGGTACATCTATTGGAGCATATGCTGGTCGTAGGCCTTGACTTCTGCGTTGGCTGCGTTCAACTAATTTCCGAGTCCAACATTACAGTTTATACGGTTGGCTAAACATAGCGAACGTCGTAGCTGCAACCAATTGACAAGCAGATATTGTACGCAAAGTTCGGCCGAATTGGAGGACGCCAGTATAGCGGGAGCCAGATAACAGCTATACGGGCCTTGCAATTAAAGGCGTACACGCGGCAGCGCCATCTCTCGTATCCGCCAGGGCTGAGCGCAATTCCGACAGCACGGCCGTGATTGGCTCAATGTGCGAGCATGCGGAGAGCAAAGCTTGGCTTCTAGTAACGTTAGCCATTGTTGTACACGAACTTTTGATCAAATGCCACCACTCTGCATACACGGGCTTCAACGTGTAACAACATATCGTGATGGCGTCTGCATTTCCTTCACGCACCGTCAAGCGATTGGTATTGTGCACGAGAGATGCTCCGCTCATGCTCGAGCGAACATCTTCAACGTTCAGAGTTCAAAGGAGATCATGAAACATCACACAACACGATTAATGCTCCCCCAAACTTCTCACAAGTAAGGTCGTCCAGATCATTGAGTGAGATATCGTTGGGTGGCAGGGTGTATGCGCTATGGTCGGCACATCCTCCCCTTCACTCTGAACCTCAAATTTGAAGACTCTCGTACCACAGACCAATGATACTGCACCAAAATCAAAGTAAGCTTTCGTAAGACAGACAAGCAAGCCACAAACCTTGCGTGAGATACGGACTTTTGACCAGCTATGCATGCTGCGTGTTTTGTCTCACTTCTGATGATACCACTATTATATCTTCTCGCTAACGTAGCTCCGCGCCATGCTGAGGATTCACGACCATCTAGGTGGCCGCATTGCGCGTCAACATGACTACGCCTCTGGCCACGTCACCTAGTGATGTCCAAAGTGCAAGGCCTGGACATTTTCCACCAAAGAAGTGGGTAGGCAGGATGCAGTGGGCAGATGATTACAGCCTAGGACAAAAATGATTGCAGGAAGTGAATGTCTGGTTATATAAGAAGCGTGGTCTTGTTCACAGCTCAAACCTTTCTCATCACCATCCTCCAACAGCCCGCCACTACATCGTTATCAAATCGACCTCGACATACGAAATGCAATTCTTTGGTATCTTCACCCTGGGCATGGCAGCTCTTGCCGCTGCTACCACCTCCAGCCAGCATTCTGGTTCCGCAACCAGCACCTCCATTTTCAAGACAGGACATGCCAAAGCTGCGAAGACAACTTCGACTGTCGCAGCGACTACAAGTGCCAAAAGCTCTACGAGCTCAAAGGGTGCCGCTGCAGCCACCGGGTTTCCGGTCCTTGCTGCTGGAGGCGCATTGGGTGCCGCCGTGTTGGGCTTCCTTGCGTAGTTGCGCGGAGAAGGCCGCATATCGGAGTCAGTATACACCTATAAGTCAACAATCTACTTTGCTGACCAGTTCAATAAAGTACTAAGCCGATAATCTGTTTTGGAAAGACTGAGCAGGGGCCGACAAGTCTTTCAGCGTCTACGTCAGTACAAGAGTCTAGAGATGGGATGATACTGCGATTTTCGGATAGTAGATCCTAAGTAGTATAGATTGGTTGAAGGATCGATTTCATTAGCCTATTCACAGTGACCGTGTGAGCCTCCGGTCTTTCTATCTTCTAATCCTGTTGTCTCTCGCTCGTTCGCTTCTGACATACTCTGCTTTGTTCATTCCAACCTCCCATAGTCTCCTGCGAGGCGCTGGAGGCGGTTTTTGCTCATTGTGCTTCTTGAAGTAGACCGAACCTCATCCACCCTCAGTCTCAGACTGCTACAATCGAGCCTTAGACCCACGATGAAACTATCGCCAAAGCTTGATGCGTGATTTGATCGGATGTATGGTACGGATTTAGATGTTTAGCTTCTGTTACCAATCCTCGATTTCCTTTCTTATACGCTGCGGATCATCTTCCTGAACGAAATGACCGGCTTCTCCCATATCGACACTACGAATGTTTGTCGTACAGCCCGAATACCAGCGCATTTCGTCGGGATTGACCAAATGGAGCGTCTTCGTGATTGGACATAAGCTTCGGAACATGAGTGGTAATCGACCACTGCTCGTATCGTGTGGCGATATCAAAACCGTCGCTCGACTGGCTAGCAATGAGGATCTATATTGTTCACATGCGAATGTCTTCGCGTGCACAAGGCTCCGGGAAGGACTGGCGGCAATGGACCAACTCGGCTTCAGACAGACCACACTTGGCACCATTGACTATCATCGTCCCCATGATCAGATCTCCTTCAACGATCAGCTGGCGACCTTCTTTAGTTCTCGGAACGTCTACCAAGGACTTCTCGTCGCTTCGTCGCCAAAGTCTTTCCACTCGAGGAATGGGCGAACGAATTCCATAAGCGCGACAGCGCACATTCTCTCGGCATCTTGTACTGCCCAGTGCAAACTCAAAGCAGTACCCAGGTCGTGAGCAGTCACCAAGACAGGGTCACCAGGTATCACAGCATTGATGAAAGCCGAAAGGAACATGTAATGGTGCGTGAACATGTAGGAGATGTGTTTCGGCTTTGCAGACTGGCCCAAAAGGGGGTCTGGGGCAACGCATCAGAAGTTCGATTAGTGCGGACATAGTTGGACGAAGTGTTGCCGTAAAAGAATAATAGCACAGGCCTGGATCTCTTGGTTGACTGATCAATGTCGATGTAGTTCGTCTTCGAGTCAGCGATGTCGAGATATTGTAGGGCGAATGGGAACTCCGCAGACACGTTTGTCTCTCGTGCGGTAGCTTTAACCATGACTGAGTAATGTATGAAGGTTTGATGATACTGTTAGCTGGTCATACAGACGATGCTCGCCAGATTCGTGAGCTTCACGCATGGAATGTTAACCCGACGCAATAGCTGGCATGATGAGAGTCTGATGGCATGAAATGCTAGGCTTGGCACGGAAGTAATATGTAGATTCAGTGCCCTATCTTGCGATCCTCGAGTGGGTGGTCGAAAATCTTTCCAGGGTTCATGATCCAATGCGGGTCAAGCGACGACTTCAACCGCTTCATCACATCGACTGTTTCTAGCCCAAGCTCCTCAACTAGTTGGCCTTTCTTTCCAATGCCAATGGCATGTTCGCCGGTACAAGTTCCTTCCATCTCTAATGCTCTCGTCACCATCCGCTTAACACAACCCTCTACTTTCTTACGCTCCTCAGGATTACTGGCGTCATACATAATGCTTTCGTGGAAATTCCCATCTCCGATATGACCAAGAATTGATGCGAAGAGACCCATCTCGTCCATTTCCTGCTTGCTGATTTCGATTATGTCTGGCAGTCGGGATAGTGGTACTGCCACATCTGTAGCCCACACTTCCTCTCTCCCCTTACGGAGAGCGAGCATGGACCATAAAGCTTGCTTTCGAGCTGACCACAGGTCATGTTGTTCTTCAAGAGTTGTTGCAAACTCAACTTTGCCGCCTTTGTTGCGTGTCGTGATAGCTTCAACCATACTGATAGCCTCACTTACACTACCTTTGGTGCCAATGAATCTGCGAACAATGGGGTTAGCTAACTAATGCCTAGCTCGGACCTTGGTCAGAGCATACGTACTTGACAAACATTGTGGGCACGGTATCCCATCTCCTATTAGTAGCTCCAGCTCGGTTCACGACGTCCATCTGGACATCGTCCATGATCTCCATAGCTCCGACCTGGATGCCGGCTTTAATGATCTCGATCGCTGCGCTTGCAGCGTTTCGCACAGAAGTGAACGGAATCAAGGCAACGCTTGTGTCTGTCGGCTGCGGCTGAAGTTTAAGTGTGATTTCCGTCACAATGCCCAGAGAGCCTTCGGATCCGACGATAAGTCCAGTGAGGTTGTAACCTGCGGATGACTTCCTGGGTCTGTTCCTTGTCTTGATGACCGTGCCGTCGGCGAGTACTACGGTGAGGTTGATGACGTTATCCTTCATGGTCCCGAAGCGGACGGCGTTGGTCCCTGAGCATGAGGTACCGACCATACCTCCGATCATAGCACTGGGTCCGGGATCAACAGCAAAGAACAGACCGGAGCTACTGATTCTAGAATTGAGATCCATCCATCCGATGCCGGGTTGTACAACGACGTCCATGTCATCCTCATGTAGAGCTAAGACCCTGTCCATGAAAGCGAAGTCGACACAAATGCCACCAAAAGGCGCGGAAAAGTTGCCTTCTACCGAGGAGCCGCCTGAGTACGGGACTGATTAACGCGGTCAGCATCAAACACAAGAGATAGTCACGATAGAAAAGACTTACCGATAGGAATTCTATACTTTGTACATATCTTAGCAATTGCAGAGACTTCCTTCGTATCTGTTGGAAAAGCTATAGCCACTGGTAAAGTGTCAATGTTAATCGACGACCACTCAGAAAAGCCATGGCGGCGCAATTCGTCTTCGTCTGTCGAAACTCCCTCATCGCCAAGAGTCGTTCTTAGCTCTTCCACAGCCTGAGTCACCATTAGCAGAACGCTTTTTTCCTGCAGGGAGACACTGACCTTTGTCAATTCTTCTCTGTCTGCGTATCTTGGTTTGCTCTGCAGGGGGTCCGACGCTACCTGTGCAGTTTGTTGTGCTAGAACACCACGGGAGTTTGCCATGCCAGCACCGAGACCGACCGAGACCGAGACCCGCCATCAGCAATGATGATGGTTGTTTGTACCATTTCGGTCGCTCATGGTGATACTGTTTGGTATGAATAGTCTTGGAACGAACACCCGACTTTTTGCATGCTTCCTGCGAGTGGCGGAAGATGAACGATGAACCATTTGGCAGCACAACGTTGTCTCTGAGTAGAACTCTGATCCTCAGCAAGGGGAATGACATGTCGGGCTAATTTTGCATGCGGTTGTGTTGACCAGGCGGGCATTGCCAATGAAGTAGATATATTAAGGTCACGGCAAATACGATCGCTGAGCAAAATGAGGGCCTCGTAAGTATAACCGAAAGTTGGAACAGAGCCGGACGATCGGGTCTAGGTTCAATGGCACCATTCAAGTTCCGCCATGCTGTCACTATGTCGCCACACCCGATCAGCACTATGTCGGCTGCTACCCGAAAACAGCTCCAGCTACATCCCGAAGACTTCTAGACGTGACTGTGCATCGGAACAGGCACGGATCACCCCATTACAAAAGCTCGAAAACCTCTATGCATCGTGAATTTCCAATTCGTATCGCTAATCAAAATATCATGCCGCTTCAACGTCTGACGATAGGCATGTACTTCCACTCGCGATCTATACATGCATTTCGACAGCCGATATGAGCCTATCGCTTGGCGACTTGAGAACCGTACATCCTTGATACAGAGATGCTCTTGTTACAGAGATGCCGGGTCTCGTTTCTGTCGATGGGCTTAGCGCCCGTGGTGAAGGTCAGTCTCGATCCCGTAGTGCCCTCTTTGTTTGGACAATGCTCAGCCTCGGGTAATTGACCTTCGACTCCGGCCCGAATGTATCCGACTTCCAAGCCTTTACGCTTGGCGTTGCATCGTTGACTAGCAAGTCTGTTCCTCTCGGGGCATGCGCAAAGAACTATCTTGTCCATTCCCGTAAAGGAAAACCAACATCCAAATCCTGCCGCTTTAGTTGTTCAAGGTGGTCGTCCCGAACTGTGGGACATTGCCGCCCGCATTGACTTTAACCTCACAGACACCGGCGATGTCGCTGGTGCAGAAGTTACACGACTCTACCTTGGCAAACCCGCTCCCCAAGGCTCGCAGACTACACCCGTAAAGCATTTGGGCGGGTTTGAAAATTCTGCCTGCACCCTGGAGAGACTCAGAGTGTCCAGTTCGAGCTGACCCGCCGTGACTTCATCATCTCGGACGTCGTAGCACAGCAATGGAAACTACAGACTGGCGAGTACACCTTAGAGGTGGGTTCGAGCAGTCGTAAATTAGCGCTTGCAAAATGTGTGACCCATTTATCTCGCGGGCTTAGGATAATATTATGGAAAAACGGTGGGAAAATGGGATTTTAATATCATGATCAGGTTATGTATAGTATTCGAAAATATCAACATTCTCTGCCACGCAGAGAATTTGTCAGGATCAATGTCTGTCTTTCTGATCTGGTCTTTGATGTCAATCTGTCTGTGATAACATACGCTGTGCATGCCTGGTAACCATCTCAATTTGTTCTTGCAGGGTCGGTGTTTTCCAGCCAGTCGTCATAAGTCTGCGCATATCATCTCTCAAGGGTCGTCATATTGATACTCTGCTTGTGCCGATCGTGCCGGTAGATATTGGTATGCCTGTCACTGGGAGATCAATGGGCGTCCACTAGTACCTCACCCGTATGTATGACGCATCGGACGGACAGCTAATTGTACGAGCATCGAGGCATACTGAGGTCTATGCAGACATGGGAGCTCATACTGTACATGATGTGTTGATACGTGAACAAGTCTTTGATGTACCACCTCAGATCTGGCTTCCCCCTTCCATACTTTAGCGAACTAATATGTGAATCGGAATCTTGGATGGTCGTCTCCCAAATTATCAGCATGATCACCTTCGAGACGCCAGTCCCTATCACCACGCTCTCTTCGCTTGTTCTCTCGACGAAGGCCGAAGAACAGAATAATACTGCATGTCGCGCACATCCACAGCATCGCCAGACTTACACTGTATCCCGTCGTATAGTATGGCGCTTCAGTGGCGATGAAGACATTGCTAGCCGTGATACCACCGAGGTTACCGGATCCGATGATCATAGCTGAGCTGATGGATCTAGAAGGAGGTCAGCTGAGTCGTAAATGAAACTCTGGATCTGCTGAGCTCTTACCTCTTGTAGTGTCCCGAGCTGTTGTTTTGAACCCAGACTATAGCAATGGGCTGAGCGCAGTAGCATCCGCAGACCACAAAGAATAGAGCTGCATATCGGACGCCGACAGGGACAGTATCCCGTGACAATAATAGAGCGTATCCTACCGTCGCGATGCAGATGCCTAGCATACAGAAGCCGAACCTGTGTCGATACTTGTCCGAGCACAAGGCCACCGTCAAGGTTGTGATGCTTGCAACGACGAAAACGGGGATTGAGCGGATCTGTGCCGCCTGGGCAGTGAATCCCATGTCTTTGATGATTGATGGGATGAGAAACTAGAGGCATAGCCAGTGTTGAGGACTCCCATGTACATGAAGATGCCCAAGTAGATTTTCCAGTCCGAGAAGATCCGTCTGACAGCGGTCTTGTCGAGACGATTGAGATGTGCGTCGGACACATCTTCAGAGAGTCGAGAAATGACCCTTGCCCTCTCCTCTTCAGTCAGGAACTTTGCTGTCTCTGGCCAGTCAGGAATGAGGAACTTCGCAACAACGGCCGCCACAACGGTCATGATACCCTCACTGTGTTCCGTCAGTCATCTATCGCGGAAGCCAAGAGGCGGATTCATGCTTACATAATGAAGATCCATGACCATCCGCGGTATCCTGCGGTGCCGTCCAACCTTGCAATCGCATAGGCCAAGAGCCCACTGAAAGCTCCGGCCAGAATAGCGCCAGAAAAAAAGATGTTCACTCTCCACTGCAGCTCGTAGCGCTTATACCACATCGTGATCAAGTACAGAGCTCCAGGAAAGAAGCCCGCCTCGAACAATCCCAGCAAGACGCGCAAGGCAATGAGTCCGTCGAGGTTCTTGACCAGTCCTTGACCGACCGTACAGATGCCCCACAGGCCCATGATGCTGGACAGCCATGTAGAAGGACTGACACTCTTGATTATGATGTTGCTCGGCACTTCGAAGAGGATGTACGTGATGAAGAAGGTAAATAAAGCGAGGTTGTAGTCTTGCCCTGACATGTTGAGTTCTTCCGTCATGCCTTGGATCTTTGCGTTGCCGACTGGAGAGTTGTCAGTACAGTACTCCTCGCGTATGATCAGCGAGCTGTAGTAGACGCACTGTTGGTTCGATCCTAATGTGACAAAAGCGATCAGCTACCAATTCTGATGGAGAGCAAAGCTTAGAACTCACAAGGAAAGCAAGCATGTATAGTATCCAAAGGATCGGAACAACATGAAGGTCGATCTTTCGGAGCAGTTTCTTTTCTGCTGCTCGCTCAGCCTCAGTCAACTCTGTATGCTGGCTGTCAAGCATGCTATCTTTGGTGGTCTCGAGGTGGACGTCCGTCATCTTCTCTAAGTTTTTGAGGCCGGCCATGATCGATTGTATAGCTCAGCTCAGAAGGAGACTGTATTCAGATGAAGGGGAAGGTTCTCGGTCTGCAGCAGAAGCCAACAAGAATTGGTCCTAAGTACGAGGTCTCTGTTATAGCCTTGAGAGAATGATGAGGTCGGAACTTCCCATGTTCCCCGCACCCCCAGCATCAGTCTCCACGCTCTGTGGCGCCACTTCTGGAGTAAGGAATCTGCTTTTCCGTTCGCACAGAAGTTGTGAGCTCTCGGGAGTGGTCCGTGAAGTAGCAGGTACCTGCTCGGCAACGACCCTTGGGCCATACAGTTTCAGTTGAGCGACAGCAAGGCTCAGCTTTCCGGAGACCATCACCTGGTGGGTCAGAAAGACTTTCTCGATGGCGGTACATTGCTTCCAAGATCAAGTGTGTTACTGAAGAAGCGAGTCCACGCAGCATGAAACCCGCCCCCTGGCATATTACCGGGCTGTGCAATCAGATGCAATCACATGACAGTCATGAAGTTATCCTGGCTCTACTAAAGGCTCGGTAGATGAGCAGATGGTGAACTACCAGAACCCTCCGGCTGGATCCCGGCTGTCGTTCTCATCATGAATATTTCGGGTCCAGGCTCCCACAATATGTTGCGCTAGTTATCGCGCGCGAGCGGCAGATATGGTAGGCATGACAAATACGAGCCTTGTGCCTGAGTCTCTGACGACTATCACTTGCGGCGTGGTTCAGCAGATACACTAGTAGCCCATGAGTGCGCTCACGCCACTGTATCACAGCCTCCCAGTATCGGCAGTCGTGGAAGCAGGCCTTATGACTTACACTCGTGGAGGTTATAGATCATACTTTGCAAGTCCTTGGATGTTGATGTAGTCTTCCCTTTAGCATATTCTGCGTGAGCATAAGAATTACCGCTGAGGGTCAAATGCAGACTGACGAGTCACAGCCGTACTTGTCCCAGGAGGCCGCGAGAAACAATTCTTGATACATGACCGCCACGGTCGACAGATTTATGTATCTACGGTTCTACTCACTTTACATAGTATCCTTGGGAGGAGAATACTTCCCTGCTGGCCCGCCAATCCGAGCATCAACGACCGCACTGACGCCACTCTGCACCGCCTTCACCGCTTCAGGCAGCAGCTTCCTCAATTCATCAGCAGTGTTCGCGATTCCAGTGAAATATTTCCCTCCCGATCCCGCCTTGGCGATTCCGCCGTAATCAGTGTAGTCTCGAAAGAGATATTGAGCTCTTCATTCGTGATTTTAGATCCATAGCCGTCAGGGTGCACCAACAGCATTGACTGCCGCGGAGCATTCCAGCCCTTATTGTTCAACACGATGGTCAGAACTGGGATTTCGTAGCGCTGCGAGATCCATGCCACGGTGCTCGGCACGCTGAACATGTAAGTGCCATCACCCACGATCTGACAAACGAAGTTTCCGTTACCGGAGCTCGTGTGATCAGTTGCCAGTTTAATGCCCAATGCTCCGCCGCCGGACCACCCGAGCCCGCCACCGCCGCAATTGATCCAGCTGCCTGGTATCGTGGCTTGGACATGCTCTGAGATTGTCATGGCATTTGTAACGGCTTCGATGGCCCAGATTGTGTCTCTTGGGCAGGCTTCGCGTGCTGCACTTGCAAGGAACGCTGTGTTGAATGAACCATCGTCTTCGACACGAATAGTTGCAGCGATATCTTTGATTTTCTGCCCGTGAGCTGTCTCAAGCGCCGTCCGACGGGTGGAGTATTGAGCGCTTTGCACAATATTGAGCAACCCCGGCGTAGACAAGACGCTTTCGGTCACTTGGCGGAGCGCAATGCCACTTTGCGCCCTGTAGCGCGCAATGGCGTCAATCCAGAAGACCGGCATCTGGTTCTTCAGGGGATCACTATCGATGTGCATGATGATTGCCTTATCGTTGGGTGCGCACTGCGTGGGGACCCAGGGTACATCGCAGTCCACGACCAAGATCACATCGGCGTCTTGTATGCTGCTGTGGCTACCGAGCCGGAACCCTTGCCAGGCGGGATGATCTGCCGGGAAATTCATGTCACTTCCACCTGTATCCAGTACGCGGAGGCCAGGAACAACGTCTGCAAGTCCCCGCAGAGCGTCGACACTATCGTGGACTCTCCCACTGTAGCCGGTGATGACGAGGGGTCGTTCGGCTTTCACCAGCAGCGTGGCGATGCGTGTCGCCTGGTCGATGGTCAGAGCTGCTGGTTCAACGGGAGTCCAGTGCGATTGGTTCAGCGAATACGGCTTGATGTCTTCCTCGACGGCTTCACGCGCGCCGTACAAGTACACCGGACCTTTCGGCTCGCTCAAAGCGAATGTCAAAGCACGATTGACCATCTGTTTGATGTTTGCACCACGTTTGATCTCCCCAGTATATCTGCAGTACTGAGAAACGATTGCCTTTTGGTCAGGGACATCTTGAATCCAATGGATGTATTCAGTGCGTGATCCGCGGTATTCACCGTGTGTTGTGTACGGCGAGAGACCAGCGAAGATAAGGACTGGAGCACGACCGCATGACGCATTGTGGACGGCGGCTCCAAGATTTTGCGTCCCTACGTCGGTGTGGATGATCACACATTGAGGCTTGTTGGTGACTCTGGCAAATCCATCCGCCATGGATAGAGCCACCATCTGTGAATCTGAATTGGCAACGTTGTCTAAGGTGTGAGAAAACAGACTAGCAACTGACCTCATGTGGACACGTGATGATTCGGGGAAATTGCCCCTTCTTCTCCTTGTGTCCCTTGGCCATAGCCTCCATGATACTTGGATGGTCAGACCCAAGATTCACGAAGCAGTGCGTGATTCCCGCCTGCGGATGGCGTCAGCCTATGACAACCGGCACTGGGTTAGCCCCCACGCATGCCTACCTCCCATATAGCCTCGAAGAAGGCGAAAGACGCAGTGTATGTAGTCCTGCGTATCGGTTAGCTTGAACGTATCACGTGTTTTGATGACACTCACATGATGGCTGTTGCCGGATGATATTGCTGATGATAGTATGTGCCGCAAAGGTAATTCCACTTCGACGCGCGGAGAGAGGGAGTATTTCAGAAGATATCCCACAGGCCGCCACTTGCCGCATCCCAAGCCGTGAGTTGGATGGATGCCGCAGCTGGCAAGTCGGCTCTCCCGAATCTCAGTACCGGGAAGAACAAGTCGGTTGCTTGACGCCATCTTCCACTGGCTAGCACCAGGCGACGCGAACTACTGTGGAGTGTCTACTGGCGAGCTGGGAGAGCATTCCCCATGGGCCCTGTGAAGTCCCACCCTGCTGAGGGGTTCGCGGGTCGTTACCGAGAGCCGAAAGTGTTATTACCTTGCGTGCCGGAAAGCTGCCGGGCTTCGTTGTCCGGTTTGCAGCACAGCACAGCGGTAAATCCACTTTCATTGACAATTGATTAATACCTAGGTAATGGCCTCACCAGGTTGCAGCAACCAGTCTTCCGCAGAAGAGGATGCCTCTGTCGCCCAGCGTGGAGTCAAGCGCAAGCGCGTTGCCCTCGCCTGCAGCACATGCAGGGAGCGCAAGGTCAAGTGTGATGGGGCCAAGCCAGTGTGCACGCCGTGTGCGAAGAGAGGAGCGCTCGCCTCCGACTGCGCGTACGCTTTGCTGGCACAGAGCGCCAAACGTGAGAGTGAGCAAGAATACATCGCGAGTCTACAACTCCAGATCCGCGCCCTCAGAGCGCAGACATCCCACGACAACGGCCTCGCGTCGCCGCAAGCCCCTCCATCTGCGTCTGGTCACCCAGACACACGCGCCCTGCCCTCCAATGCAGGACTTTCATCTCTCCGTACCCAAGCGTCTCCCACCCGTCCGCACTCTGCTTCTCATGTCCCCGACACGCCGCCCATCAGTGCCATGGGCGTCACCATGATCGCTGAAGACCAAGGAACCATCTCGCGCGGGAACGAGTACTATGGCGCCTCTTCGCTGGTCTCTCTCATCAACGGGGTGGCATCGCCTTCCGCTTCCCCTGGTGCTCGCATGCGTCGTCGTCGTGCGTCAGGCACTTCGCGGCCACGCATGAACGCCACCAAGGCGTCCACCACCAGCTCGTCAATGACGTTTATGCTGCAGCCGCAGTACGCACTTCCACCTCGGAAGCTAGCTGACGAACTGCTGGCCCTCTATTTCGACAACAACCATATATTCTATCCGTGGACGCACTCGCAGACTTTTCGCAAGCGATATGCATCTCTGTGGAATTCCAGCGATCCGCTGCTGCTCGACCACTCAAGCGGCGACGTTGGGCTTGGTGGCGAGGCATGTCCCGAGGACATCTTCATTTGCGCCTTGAACGCCATGTTCGCGCTCGGCTGCCAGTTCTCTGACTATCCGTCCACAGAGAAAGATGCAGCATCTGCTACTTTCTGTGAACGGGTTCGCGGGTTGTTACACTTTGACTTTCTGGACAACGGAAGCATTGCATGCGTCCAGGCTCTTCTACTGTTTGGACTCTACTTGCAGTGTACCAACTTCCCCGAAAGATGTTGGAATATTATAGGCCTCGCTTACCGTATGGCTGTTGGCCTCGGCTTACAATCAGCTTCGCCACCAGAGGGCGCAACACCACTGGAAATCGCCATGAGCGGCGCGTTTGGCACGCATGCGTGCAGATGGACATGTATGTGCAGCGAGTCCAGACAATCTGTATTTCTTGCTGACAGTGTATCGCAGGAGTGTTTGTATGACGCTCGGACGGCCATCCACCTTGCGTATCGCAGAAGATATTCCTATACCTTCCACTTTGGACGAGGAGTACTTACCATTAGCTGACACCCCACCACTCTCGCATCCGCCAGCAAGTACGTTCTTCGTTCAGAACAGCAAGTCCGCCAGGCTGTTAGGAAAAGTTCTCGACCAAGTCTACCACTCCTCGTTTGATCCTCATGCACAGGACGAATCTCGATCGAGCCGGCTGATGACATCCGGAACGCTTTCAGCGATACTCAATTTAGATTCAGAACTCGAGGATCTCGAGAGTTCAAGCGTAGATGCGCTCCGCGGTAGCGACGACCTGGATGCAACCGCAAGGCTCATCCTGCAGCGTCAACGAAACGTGTTGGGTGCGAGGTCAGTGTGTTGCCATTCTTTTTGAAGATCACATAAGGCTGATAAGCACGCAGACTTCTGCACATGCGCCTCATCCTATATCGTCCTTGTTTTACAAACTACTGCGCCCTGGCTCGCAAACAGAGCAAACAAGGACAACCCTACGGAAGCGAATCCAGCCACGACTCACTCGCCAGAGAAGGACTCCGGACGTCGGTGATACAGCATTGCGCACTTGTGTGTGCTCGCACCGCTTGCAAATTGATCGAGTCGATCAGAACAGCCACTTTGGGTCGGGCGACAGGAGCTTGGTGGTATGGATTGTTTTGTAAGTCTAACATGAATGGGCTCAATATCATATCCTGCCCAAGGCCGTCATTGATTAACGGAAAATATCAGACACAATCACGTGTGCTGTGATCATCATCCTCGCCGAATGCACACCACGAATGGCAGATCACTTTGCCCGAGGTGAGCTTGAGGCGGCCTGGTGCGGTTGTCTCGAAGTCCTCAGTCACATGAGCAGAGGACATTCCCTTGCAGGCCAATACATACACTCCCTCAAGGCTTTGCGTCAGCGAAGCCAGACGATGTCAGGTATTTAATTTTCCAACACACAAACGACAAGGCAGCTCCTAACAATACCAACACTGATATTCTTTCCAGGCGAGTCGACCCGAACGCAGAGGAGAGACACCGAACGGGCAACGCAAAGCATTGACGTGCTTCCACATAACACATTTGACACGACCGCACATCCAGAACATGACTTCCACCAGGGGACCTTGCGAAACGAGGAAGTAATGTATCCATACGAAGAAGCGCAAGCCGACCCTGACAACTTCTTCTTCCCAGCCTTCCTCGGCGATTGGGAAGCGGATATCAACAGCATCATCAACATCGTATGAGTAAAGATGTCATGAGTGCTGGTGGTGCAGCAAGATGCCATAGATAGATTATGCAAAATTCCGGGACTGCAATGATGGAGCAAAACAGGCGGAGGATATGCAACGAATCTTGTCCGCGCATAACAGATTTGCAACATATCCCCTCAAGGTCATGACGCTATCACTCTTACTCGGGACCTCCCTCTTCTTCGTCCTCACGTATAAGTTGATTGGCCGGATCAGCTGGAAGAAAGGATCGTAGTCTGCTTCCGGCTCGCCTTCTTTCAGCCACTTGTAGCGCCAAACCAGCAGAGAAATGAAGATCTTGATCTCTTGGAGGGCGAAGTTGAAGCCGATGCACATTCTTTGGCCCGCGGCGAACCTGTATTTGGCGAGCGTTAGTGGCGGAGCGACATGGAAGTGTGCGGTTTCCTGGTGGTACTTGGGATCCACTCACGGAACGTAGTCTCCTTTGCCTCTGTTCTTGACTTTGTCGGTGTCCCACCTGTCCGGGTCGAAGAGGTCTGGATTATCCCTGCGGTAGACTCTGAGTTAGTGATGGTCTTTGGCTACAAGAAGTGATGATTTCAGATGACACCTACCAGATCTTCGGATTCATGTGAATGTGATGCAGAGCAACGATGATGACAGTTCCCTTCTGGACCTTGTATCCACCCGGAAGAATCAAGTCCCTTTGCGCAGTACGGCCTGGTTGGTAAGAAGGGTTGTGGCGACGCTGCATCTCTTTGATGAACTTGTCCAGTTCGGGAAGGTCTTCTATCAGCTCGGGAGTCACATCGCTGTCATCAGTGAAGTCGTGGTCGACGAGCTCTTGCAGTAAGCGAGCTTGCACTCCCTCGTAGGCGACAAGACCATAGAGTAGCCACGATAGGAGGGAAGAAGTAGTTGTGAAGCCAGCGCCGGCTGCCACCGTCAGGGCGGGGATGATGTTCTCGACTGGAAGGCGTTCTCCGTTAGAGTCTACGGCACGGTTGAGGTAGTCTGCGAATATTAGCGGAGCTATTCTCGCCTTGCATCATGTCTAAAGCCTTACCAATAACATCAGCCGCCTTCAATGCAGCCTCCTGCAAAGGCAAATCTTCCGAGCCAGCAGCTTTTGCTTCCTCCATAGACTGTACGATCGTACCAGCAATCACCTGCTGGAGGTCGCGGAGTTTCTTTGGATCTCCAAACGGCAGATGGCTATACCATTGACCCATCGTAGAGATCTTCTTGTTGATGGCAAGAACTTCTGCCATAGCCAATGGGAGGCGGTGGAGGGAAGAATCGGCATTCTCAAAGTGGTGGAAATCCTGCCCGAGTACAATTTTGCCGACCGCGGCCGAGCTGAGTTTCAGCATGTATTGGTACGCATTCCAGGCTTCTTTGCGTTCGCTCAGCTCATCAAAGACGGGAAAAGAGACTCGGCATTCGTCGTTCCTAGATGGTGAAGGCTTTCATTAGATATGTGTTTCAGTCCAGCTGTGTCTAGTGTTTATACCTACATTTTTGGTGCGTAGTGCCTGACAGCTTTGGGTCCGAGTGCAGGAGGAAGATACTTGTGCACAATCTTCCACCTGTATTATGTTAGTGGAAACCTTAGATGCAATAATCTAGACGATCCAAGGCAGAGTAGTCTTACGCACTATTGAGAAGGCGACAGTCAGCAAAGGCCCCGAAGATTTCCAAATTACTAGCATACTCACGGATTTGACGTGTCCGACAGAAAGACTCCAGCTGCATCTTGCTTGATGGGTCTCAGAGGATGATCATCGTTGATCTCTTTCGAGAAGAATTCGCTTTCGGTGAAGACTATCTGGCCGATGGTGGGATCGTTGGTCTGGCAGACGGTCTTTCCCATGTTGGTCGACTTGAAGATGGGGCCATACTTGTCGAAGAGGCGCTGATTGTTTCCAAGATGATCCGGGTATACTATGATGCCACTTAGTTTTCTTCCGATTGCAACACACTCTTGGATACTTACCCTCGAAATAGTTGCCGACATACGGAAGACCTTGAGGACCTGGGACTTCTCGCACAGAATGGCCGTCGACCGTGATGCCAATAGGTTCCTCTGAGCTTGTATATCATGGAAGTCTGTAAGTGCGGCTTCTCCTGCTTGGAAAGCTAGTCCTTCAGGCTGGACTGCGCCGTAGAAGGCCGCAACAGATCGTTGGAGCTCATCAAGAGTATTGACGGCACTGATATCGAGCTCGACGGCAGTGCTGGCACCATCACCATACAGAAAGAACTTCTTGGCTGTCATGATGTGTTGCGAAGTAGCGAAGAAGATGGCAATATTGTGTGAAGGCACAGTGAGCTTGGGACTGATTGCACAGTCTTAAGGACGGACTGGACAACAATGAGGTAGTAGGCCAAGGTAACGCAACCTCGACTTTCGCCGATGTACGTGTGTGCCATCATATCATGCGCAGGGCTGAAGCTTATTGCATGTTACCGAGGGTGCATTATCGTTGAGACTTCGTTGCAAAGCAGTGGAGCTTGCAGAGCCGTGATATCCGGGACCACTGAAGATGTATCACAAGCGCTTCTAACGATTCCTCGTTGTAGTACACTGGCTGATGAAGTGTACCGAGGCATAATATCATGCAGCGAGATGTTATTTGGAAGACAGGCTGGCTGGAGGCGTTGACGGTGTAGCAATCTCGGATGGCTACGGGCCGACCGGCCATCGTCATCCAAGCAATGATCGACGTGGCCGGCCCGTAGACGTTACAGGACCAGAAGCTTAATTTTTGCCTCACCAATGTCATCATCTCGCAGAGAGCTGGCATTGGCTGTGCCAGCTGCGCCAGCCTTCCGTCACACCTGCGGTGAATCGAGAGATTGACGCCATCATCGTGGCCAGAGCTGAGCTAAGACGATCAGTAAGGCAGAGCGACAATACCGAGGTAGACATGCATGCTGTAGCTTTCCGGCTCGGACAGGTTGGTGCCACGCACGATGTTAGAGTTGCGATCTTTGTGTAGCTGGAGACAGCTTTTGTGTCATCTGCATATCTCTTAGAGACTACATCCACTATGATCTTTTTTGATCATTCCACTTCCTCAAATTGACACAAACAACGGCCTCTAGACGCCATTGACAACCTCAAGCTGCTTTCCATCAATTGAGCACACACTCAACATGGCCGAGAACGCATCAGACCGCAAAGAGCTCAAAGCGAGCTGGAAGACCGAAGTGGAAGTGCCCTTGATGACTCTCGATGAAGTCGCAAAACACAACACTAAAAAGGATATCTGGATGGTGATACACGGCGGAGGTGAGCTTACAGCATTTCTCAGACTGCACGAAGCTGACCATGAACGGTAGTCTATAACGTTACTGAGTATCTACGGGACCATCCTGGAGGACCTGATGCTCTGCTTGAAGTCGCTGGCACGGATGCCACGAGCGCGTACGAGGATGTAAGCATCTACTGCCGATCTCTATGCGGAGGTGTAATTACTGATAGCACATCTCTTCCGTACGCAGGTTGGACACAGCGAGGATGCCAGAGAGATCATGCACCCCTTCCTAGTCGGCCACCTAGAGGGTGGCTCCGACGAGGGCCCAGCACCTAAGCGCACGCCCACTATCTCTGTCGTTCGATCCAGCCCAGACATCAGCAAAGGTGCACAGAAGTCAAGTAGCCTACTGAACCCACGGACAGAGCTTGCTGCATTCGCCATTGGCACGGCAGCACTCGTCTACTTTGCGCGCCACACCGGCATCACTCTCCCGGGACTCATCCCCCACCCTCACTTCAAACACACTGGAAGTGGCGGAAGCTTCTTACAAGGATTCCTCCTTGCCAGCGCCACAGCTTCTGTGATCGGTATCGCCTCAGTGATGTACCTCTCCAAGCTCACAAACATGGAAGTCGACTTCACAAAACTTCCTGCCCACAGGAAGGCAGGTCTAGGCTCTTCCGACTATCCTACAGGCGTTCTTACAGCTTCGACCTACCGCAAGTTCGCTTTGCGCGAGAAGACAGAACTTTCCGAAGGCATCTTCCGCTTCGTCTTTGATCTGCCGAAATCTACTTCCGTCTTGGGTCTCCCAATCGGCCAGCATATCGCGATTCGCGGCATGGTCGATGACTCCTCTGTCACGCGCAGCTATACCCCAGTATCGAACAACCGTGATCTCGGCAGGCTTGAGCTGCTCATCAGGATATACCCCGACGGTCATCTCGGTCAGTATCTGAAAGCGCTTCAGCCAGGCGACAAAGTCGACATCCGAGGCCCTAAGGGCGCAATGAGATACCGCAAAGGCATGAGCAAGGAGCTCGGTATGGTAGGCGGTGGTACAGGAATTACTCCACTTTTCCAACTCATCCGCGCCATCTGCGAAGACAAGACAGATACAACCAAGATCAGCTTGGTATACGCCAACCGGTCAGAAGCCGATATCATGCTTCGCAAACGCCTCGATCTGTTTTCTGAGGCTTCAAACGGGCAGTTCAAAGTGCACTACATGCTTGACAAGCCGCCTGCTGATTGGAAGTACGGCACTGGTCATATTGATAAGGACGTCTTGCAGGATAAAATGCCGGCAGTCTCTGATGACAACAAAGTGCTCGTTTGTGGACCGCCGGGGCTTGTCAATCTCACAAAGAACAATCTGACGCAGCTGGGATGGAAGGAGCCTGGCAGTGTGAGCAAGATGAGCGATCAGATTTTCTGTTTCTAAGTGGGGTATTAGATGGAAAGGGTGTGTTGACAAATTGTGGCCATTAACAGCAGAGACAGCAGAGAAAGTCAATAAGCGCTGGGAAGATTATTGTGCGGCTGCTTGTGATTGCATAGATCCATATTGAACAGAACTTGACAAACAGTATCGCAGAAAAAGGAAGGAAAAAAGACAATACGTGCACTTCATTATTTTCGTCCATATGCTCCGTGGCTGTCATCTGACTTAGAATGAGGGACAAACAGACGTATTTCGTTGAGTCGCCGCGTTTCTTGATGGTCAGACTTCTGATCGTCTGAACCCCAAACCCTAAGCATTATTGTTGCTGATCATATGTGTAATGTCAAATTTGTACACAAGCATGTTTATGGATCAACATGATGATGACTTCTACAAACACTTCTGCACTCCATGCTTCGGCCTCTCTGAAAGCCATAAGGTGCAAGAAAACATGGCGTTTCTTAGTTGATGAGCATGGGCGAGACGAGCCTCGGCGCCCAATGATGCTTAACAAAACCTTACGTCTTCAGGCTTCGAAGTACGTGGACCTCAACAATGCAATGGCCGGATTCAGTGCCTGCGTTATGTCGAATCGTTGAGCGCCTCGTGGCAGAAGCAAGAAGACTACGCAAAGCCAAAGAAGCATATGCGATCAAATACTCAGAGACAGGCCTCGGCACGGAGGCACTTCAAGTCAGCATCAGATACATGACGTAATTACTCGGCTCCAGATTTTAGAGTACCTCGAGAGTTTGGTAGCTTGCTTTAGTCACCAGCTTATCTCAAACCTCGAGGCATACCTCGGAGTCGGGATCGAGAAGCTTACACGTGCGCGATTGGAGGCCGAACAAGCGGTGTTACGTGTTTCGCACCGGGTCATCACGGTCGGTGCTACATTGCCATGCTTCCCACGACATTTGCCATCAATGCCAGGACCGAGGCACATGTTGTCTAAGACGCGGTCTTACGATGCGGAAGCACGAGCAGACGTCCGTAAGGTATGACGATCCAATGGCTGCGACCCGCACAAGCTCACAGGTACTCCCGGGATGCGCGGAGGTAACGGATCTTTGCCATTGAACATATATCAGAGCTCGCTACACTTGTAGACAGCTGACGGCCAAGACCAAGATCTCACATTTTAATCCTACACCTACCTCTGCCTTACAGATTGCCTTTATATCCACCGTTCTCTACATCCCTCTCACCACCACCTTCATAAAAAACAACTGACACAATGCCCACCCAATGGTCTCCTCCCGCCAACTGGGAAACCAGACCGATCTGCGTGCTCGGCGGCGGAGTACTAGGTCGTCGCATAGCAGCGTGCTTCGTAGCTGCTGGATACACGGTACGAATCCGCGACCCATCGGCCGACTCCCGCAATGCCGCGACCAAATACATTGATGAAGAACTTTCCTCCTTTGCGTCTCTTGTGCCAAAGCTGCCCGCCAAACAAGGCTCGTACGAGGCGCTCGAAGACCTTGCCACAGCCGTGAAAGACTGTTGGCTGGTCTTCGAGGCAGTGCCAGAAATTCTGCCGCTTAAAGAATCGACCTTCGCGGATCTGGAGAAGTGTGCACCCGAGGACTGTATCTTCGGCTCAAATAGCTCTTCGTTCAAATCTGGGGAGCTGCTATCGAAAGTCAAGGAGAGCACGAAGCAAAGGGTATTGAACACGCATTACATGATGCCGCCACAGGCTATCATCGTGGAGCTAATGACTAGTGGCCACACGCATCCCGAGATCTTCCCCTTCATCGAAGCTCGCCACAAGGAGGCTGGACTACACCCTGTGACAGCTCTTAAGGAATCATCAGGATTCATTTTCAACCGCATCTGGGCAGCAATCAAGCGTGAGGTGCTGTCTGTGCTGTCTGAAGGAGTTTCCAGTCCAGAAGTGATCGATGCCATCTGGAGGGAACAGTACGCGAGTCCGATCGGGCCTTGCCAGATGATGGGGTAAGTCTAGCTGTGTCTCGAAACTCTCCGGTCGAACCGCTTTTGCTAACTGAGTTCGCAGTCAGTCGCTCCTTTCGACGTACAGCTATTTTGGTAGAAGATACTGACAAAGCTCACGCTCTTTAGACGGCGTTGGCCTAGATACCGTGGAACACATCGAGCAGCACTACGTCGACGAGCGCGGCTTGCCCACCAGCTCCCTCGCCTGGCTACAAAAGAATTTCATCAAAGAAGGCAAGCTCGGACTTAAGTCTGCCGACAAAGGCGGTCTCTACTCTCCTCCCGCCCCTGGCAGCCGTACTAAGATCTTCTTCTTGAACCTGGGCCTGAGTGAACCGCTCGGCGACAAGTCGATATCCGAGATTATGAACTCAGGCGAGATTCTTTCCCTGACGGCTGAAAACCGCGGCATGAAACCCGTGGCGCTGGTGAGGAACCAGGCCATGCCGGATGGAATCGATGTCTGTGATGAGAGGATGTACTGGACTAACATGGGCTACCCGAGTAACAACGACGGAACGATCTTATCAGCGAAGCTCGACGGCAGCGACTTGCAGACTGTTGTCCCCGCCGGCAAGGTCCACACTCCTAAACAACTGCACATCGACCAGGTATCGAAGAAGCTCTACTTCTGCGACCGCGAAGGTCTAAGGGTTATGCGATGCAATCTCGACGGTTCGGAGCACGACACTCTTATCCAGACTGGCTCTTGGGAGTCCGAGCCGGACAAAGTGGCAAACCAACACAACTGGCCGGTCGGCATCACTGTATCGCACAAACTAGGCAAGCTCCTGTGGACGCAGAAGGGCGGCTCAAAAGTCTCCAACGGCACCATCTACTCTGCTTCTTTGAACATGCCGGCTGGACAATCGGCCGCAAATCGTCACGACATTGAGGTCGTGCACGACAGGCTGTCCGAATGCATTGATCTGGAGATGGACGATGATAGCGGCGTACTCTTTTGGACTTCTAGGGGCGAGTTGCCGCTGGGAAACACTCTTAACAAGAAACAATTGATTGGGTCAGCGCCTGCTGCGGAGAAGAAGCTCGGGCATCAGATCGTAAGTCTAATCTTTGTGAACGACTGCTACGACCACCGCTACTATCGTTTGGCAACGATACTGACTATTTTCTCAGATTGCGCAAGGACTGGGCGAAGGCATCGGATTAAAATTCGACCGCCAGAGCAATTGTGTGTATGTTGCTGATATGGCTGGGCGGCTGTGGAAATGTGACCCCAATGGCGGATTGAAGGAGAAGATCTACGAAGGGCCAACACATGCTTACACCGGGTTGACATTTGTCAAATACTGATTGGCCATTGGAGGCCAAATACCATCTGCAACGAAGGCCTTGTTACTTCCAGTCTAAACTCGAGCATCCCCTTTCACTACCACATTCATCTCCTTGCCTTCGCCCACACTGTTTTGTCCAAGGCTCCCTTCCTTCTCACCGTCAGAGTCGCTGAGGTTAGAGCCAATAACATAGCCCGCAGCATCGTGTGAAGCATCCCACGCAGCGATCTCTGCATTTGGGACTTTCCTAAGCTGTAAAGTCTGAGCACCGCCTTCAAGAGTAACGACTTCTTGTCGCAGAGAATAGTTCCTCCACTGCGGCAACAGGATAGCCCAAAGGTAGTAGTAGATGGCGCAGATAAGAATGCTTTGCTCCAGTTAGTACAATCCTGTCGAGTACAAGAGAGTGATAATGCTTACATTGCGACTCCAACCACCGCGTACGTAGCGTACCAGAAGCTAACATCACCAGCGTACTGGCCTCCAGCCGGAGGATACCAAGGCATAATGATAAGGTAGAGCTGGATGCAGATGTTGAAGTGATCACAACGTTCAAGCCTTAAACTCGGGCTCAGGCAGGTTTGCCTTTTTGCGACGCCATCGTACAATATAGATTCCAAGCGCCATTGCCAGGTCGAACGCTGCTTTGGGCATGATGGCTAGGTCATTGACTAGTATGTGTCAGTAGTGATATCTCGCAAAGTACTTGGGAAGAGCGATGCACGTACCGAAAGTGAAAGCATCTCCAGCCGGCACAGCAACGATAAGCAAAGCAGTCAATCCCCAGATGACAACGTACGGCCCCAGCGGAGTACCGAAAGGCTGCGTGGAGACCCAGAAATTGGTGAAGGGCAGCACACCTTGCCGCCCGGCCTCTCTGATCCTACGAGACAGTCCGATGATCACAGCGATCATGTTGCCGAAAGACGCGAGCGCGATGAGGAAATTTAGCCCACGCACGGCACCACTGTCGCCGAAGACTTTGTTGAAGAATAGAGCGGCTGTGGTGAGCTTGGAACTCTGCAGTTCTTCTTTGGGCTGTCAGTCTCGACGTATATTGGCAAAAGTGTTGGATGAATACCGTACCAGCAGCGAAGAACGCGACGTTGGCGAACATGTACAGGACGTAGACAGCGGTCAAAGCAGCCGTTGCGTATATCTCGAGGGTTCTGACGGGGTTCTATCGTATAGGCGGTCAGTGGAAGTTCTGTTGCTTGGAAACGTTTGAGTTGATAAGACATGCCTTCACCTCGTTCACCACGTTGAAGGCGTTGTTGTAACCACCGTACGAGAAGATCACACGGTACAATGCAATGGTCATGCCATATGCAGAAGCTGTCGAGCTGCCTGACCAGGCGTCCTTGAAATTCGCGGTAGGGCTTTCAACAGAAGTGTTGCCGCCCAGAACAACAAAACCCGTAATGATCACAAAGAGAAGCGTGCAAACTTTGACAACTCCGACGCCGTTCGAGAACCAGTATGCATACTTGGTGTTGAACACCAGAGCTTTCCCTTGTCAGATTGGAGTCGCTAGGGGAAAAAGAAGAATGGACTCACTCAGAGTGGCAAGGCTGTAGCATGCCAACGCAGTGCCTTTGACTTGCCAATTAGTGCCAGAATGTCCGGAGATCGCGATCAGGTAGTTTGCCATCACTGTCAAGAAGGGTCAGCATCTTGCAATCAGATGCCATTTAAAGCTCGTCTTACCAGTTGCGTTAGCACTTCCGAAGGAGAGGATAACGCTCTGCACTGCAAAAGTGGTAGGGAAAAGCCATCGGGGACGCGGGTAGGCTTGTTCAAGAAATACGACTTCAGAGCCCGAGCGACTGGGGAAGTATGCAGTGAATTCCAAGTAGACAGCCCCAGAAGCGAGACAAAGCTAAGTAAGGCAACGTCTGTCAGTTGTATACACTCCGTCAGAGTCCTTGCGCGTCGAGACATACCAAGTATCCCAGCGTCCAGTAAATGAAGCTCACCCCTACGCTGCCGGTGCCGCCGAGGATCGAGCTCGGTGTGCTGTAGATTCCGGCTCCGATCATCATGGTGATGTTCAGCAAGGTGAGCGTAAATGGTCCGACCGAGTACCCCAAGGGAGAATCATGTTCAACAGGTGCTCCAGAAGCATCTTGGTATGTTGGCTGGGCACTATTGCCTCCTTTCTCGGTGATATATTGTGTACCGTCTGTGGAAATTTGTGCGCCTGTGTCACTTCTGTCTCCACGTGCATTACCTCGTCGCCAGGCCATGATGAAAGACAGCGGGTACTTGCAATGGAGAGAAGCAAATCCGGAAATGAGCAGGAAAGCGACAGTATCAAGACATGTACAGCGAGAATTGAAGATCCGTTGAGGAGCACAAGATCGCCAGTCTATATAGTTGTCAATCGATGTACTTATGTGCAGCATCTGCCGTGCAGTTCGTGCAACCCTGACAAGCGCAAGCACAATATGCACAATTAAGCGATGTCGACATCATGGCGTAGATGGTGTTAGTGGAGCTTTGAGAGCGAGAGCAGTGTTACTCCTACATACTGTTGGCCACTTCCGGCCACTGAGGCTTGCTGTGATTAGCCTCCGGAATATCGCCGTGTTGAGCCATGATCAGATACACGCTGCACAGATGCATGGCTGCAAACAATGTGTCAAAAATTCACATTTCATCAAGGCGCCATCAATCGTTCATGCAGACGTGGAGTCTGGTGTGCAGTAGCTTGCGAATCAATGGCTGTGGTACTTGCTGATCGCAAGCCTATGGAGCCTCGTGGCAATAACGCAATTCATCCAGAATGAAGTTTAGCGGGAACGATCGGAGGCTGATTGAGGTCGTCCTGTAACCAGCCAGGACAGACTTTACACAGCTACGACGACTGCTGTAAGTCGAGACAACGAATTTGTTTTCTAGATCAGGTCTCATAAAGCATATGAGAGGAGTGCTGCTCAATGTATCGACCTGCTTTCCAAGGTTGAGCATAAATTTCTGTACATCGTGAACATGTGTAGGAGGTATGTCGTGTTCAAAGCCTGGGATCACGACATGTGATGTGCACCAGAAGTCTGCCCCACCATGTGCACAGCCCAAATGTGTACTCATATATCTGCATACCCGCAGGTTGAGCGTGGAGCCATCATCCACACAAGTCTTTGACCGAGTCAATTCCCTCCTTCTCTCACGTGGATTCCGTATCGTGAAAACGTTTCTTCCGGGGCCACAATCGAATTGCCAAAGATAGCACAGCCTAAATGGTCCACGTCTCAATCAAGACCCGTTCTTTTCCTCTACTCGAAGCTGTGGATTCAGTGCCACGTGGGCTTGGTGGGTCCTTGTGCGGTGGTGCCTCCCAACATATCTGCTGTTAGACGTCCCTGGGGTATCGAAATTGGCACGCGAAGGTGTTTCGTGGTCGCTGGTGGAGGCATTCTCTGATTTACTGTTGCAGTGCCTGAAAGCTTTCTCCAACTTGTGGAGAGACAGACGCATGATAGCTAGTCGAGCAGATCTCCAAACAGTCCATGTCTTTGCCAAATCATGTGACCCAGCTTGCTGCCAAATACAATCTGACGTATTATTTAGGATCATACGAAGATTCTAGTGCGTCGACAGGAGCAAAGTTCTGATGTAATGCAAACTCGAAGAGTCACTATCGATGTGTCCACCAATATTAGCTATAACAAGATGACGTGGAAGTCGCAGAAGCAATTTAAATTATTCCTGGATCCTGGCTCTAGATTGATTTTGGTGGAAGACTACACTATGCCGTCTTCATTTTTAGACGATCATGATAGCCTTCAGCTATCTTCACTGGACTTCGATGTGCTTTCTTGGACCAAATTCTTGTTGAAATCATGTACGATTAGACCTCTGAGGACGGTGTTACGTTGGCCCGCTTCAACGCTTGGTGCTTGCTAAACGGATGTAGGCAACTTCTCACCAGGAGCTGGCCCCGGGGGGCTTGAGCTACGGCAGAATCCTGTGTAACAAAAAGTGCGACAGAGACGGAAAGTCATTTCGGAGGGGTCGCCTGCAAGTCACACCTCTGCTGCGGCTACAGCAGAGCTTCTCCAACGCTACTTGTTGGGGCTGAGCCACCAGTACTGAGGCCATGTGTATTGCAGGAAAGCTGCGCATTCCCAACGAACGAGAGTCAACGAACCGGCCTGGCTATGTACGCTCAGCTCATGATGCAGACTGCCGCCGCATGCAAGGCAACGAAGTACCTAGGTACAGTAAGCAGCACAGCCCAGCATCGGTGGCTATAAGGTAAAACCCTGTCACATTCTTCTGATTTTCTTGATGTCAAGCTGTCAGCTGTTGCCCTCTGCCGACTGTGCTCAAGCACTTCGAATCGCAATATGGACCCTGCTTCTGCTGCTGCACTTGGGCTGGGTACAGCGTCCATGGCGTTCCAAAGTTTTGATGGAGCAATGAAAGGTATGTGCCTCATTGATGGTTGCGAGCGGAGTTTCGCTAAAATTTGTGGACAGTCTTCGAGCTTTTTAAGGCTGCGGCGGGTGCGAACAAAGAGTATCAGGGCTTCCGAATTTAACTTATCATGGAATATGTTCGCCTTGACACATGGGGTACCCAAGTCGGCCTTAGAAATGCGCAGCTCACAGATGGTCTCTACAATCAGCTAAAGCATAGCGAGGCACTTTTTGTTCCGACATTGACGCAACTTGGCTCGGTTCTGGAAGACCTGAAGACGACAGAACTCAGGTACGACTCGCTGCAAGAGGATAGTGCTGTGCTCCTAAACGATCCCAAGGAGTCCAAGCCAGATCCAGTATCGAAGGCCAGTGACATTTCAGAACGAAGCGCTAGGCCAGCACTTCAAGGGCTCTCGGACGCTTTTGATCATGCGCTCAGTATGCAAGTTGCAACGCCGAATCCGCGGTCAAGCGTTGTTCGCCGTGCCCTTGCTGCGTTCCACACAGTATCGAAAGAGCCAAAGCGTTTCAGATGGGCACTACAAGATAGCAAGAAGTTCGAACAAGGTCTGATTCAAATAACAAGATTAGTTGGCTACCTTTACGAAATGCTCAGTCAGGCTCAAATGCAACTGCTGGTCAAGAACGACATGAATTTCAAGCTTATGCTATTGCAAGTCGCCGCCGACGTAAGGGAAATGAAAGCCTTGTTACAAGCAGGCCAGAGGGGAACGTCATCGTCAGTAGCTGGACTCGGCGGTACAGCACTGATTGAGGCCGGAGAAGCATCGAGTGTTCATCCTGATCGTCGCCGCACATCATCTGTCTCGAAGCCTACAGAATTCTGGATTGCGGCCACGAAATTCAGTATCGCTGCCAATGAGGCATTCGGAAAGAAAGCGTTGTCTAATCGAACCACCAAAAGTGACATTGACAGATTTGGCGAGCAAGTGGACCGTAGATCGCGGACTTTTGCCAGCATGGTTGGTGGTAAGAAGATTTGGGTCGAATGGCGCTCCTTCACGCCTGAACCAAGAGCTGTCAGCGGTGGACATGACATATGGACCGCTTCAGATGGCTCGATCCAACATATCGAAGACCTTGTCGCGTTGTTGCAGCTTCCTGAGAAGCCTGCCGAGTTCTGCGTGCCTCCCTGCTTAGGCTATTTCCAAGACGACGAAGGCCAGAGATTCGGGTTGATGTTCGAATCACCAGTCGTCGATGCATGCTGGCCTCCGAAATCATTGTTCTCCTGCTTCCACACACAGACCAGCACTTTGCAGACGAAGATACTTTTGGCCCAGCAATTGACGCAGTGGATGCTGCACCTACATGCAGTGAATTGGTTGCACAAAGGCCTCAGAAGTACCAGTGTATTGTTTTTCCCACCGAATGGCTCAAGGCAACTTACTCGGCCTTACGTCAGTGGGTTTGACTACTCCAGAATGACGCACAACGACAGGTACACTGTCCCAACCCCCGGCCCGGATGATATTGAACGAGCTATGTATGTTCACCCAGACTACCTTGATTTGGAGCTCCAGCAAGGCTTCAAGAAAATATACGACATATACAGCTTGGGCATCATACTTGTCGAAATAGCATACTGGCGTCCGATCAACGAAATCCTTGGATTTTCGTTGCCAGGATCGAACGACGAGAGACTGAACGGAGCGTCAGACGTAAGTGCAGAGACATCTCACGTCCGACTCGCATCGAATGCCGCAGTAGATAGCCAGGGTTCCAGACCTCTGCCGCAAGCGACCATCGGTGCAGTCAAGCTGTTCCGAACCAAACTTCTGCAAGATGACATCCTTGGGCAGGTCGCTGCCACCATGGGTGGTTCGTATGCAGCAGCAACGCGGGTGTGCCTCGAAGGCATGACAGGACTTGGGCTGTCCGAGCATCTCAACCAAAGGGATGTCAATGTGGCGGGTTTGATGCAGCAAGCCTTCATCGAAGAAGTGGTGGATGTTTTGGGGAAAATTTCCGTCTAGGGTGTTGGCAGTAGCACGCGCTCTATTTGTGTTCCTGACGGCCTGTGCTTCGGCAACATATGATCATTGCGTATTGTCACTACTTTACAGGTAATGCTAGGGAGTGATTTCCACAGAGTCTACCGATCAGCGTCATCGTTCTCCAAGTGCTCTCGAGGTCAAATATTGAGTTTGGCCTAGTGTAAGCGGCTCATCTTGAAACACGTTTGGTCGCATCTGCCGCTGCAAACAATTTGCCCCACGCGGTCGAGACGCCGCCCGCTTCCGAATTGCCGGTATGATTGACACTTGCATGCATTTCTTCAGTGGTACTTCATGCTCCTTTGCCTACATAGCAAAGCAACCTCTCCGCCTATAACGAACGTCTCCATGGATAACTACCAACTCGTCAGATCAACTCCTCTCGCAAAGTTCGCCCGCCAAGGTAATCCTGGTGCCGAGAGAGGCGTGTTGCTGCTTGTTTCGCAAAGCTTCTCCTGTGCCGGCTGGACCCATGATGGCTTCTGGCAGATAGATTAAAACCCAGGGCTTCATACACGCGAGTCTCTGTTTAAGCTCGCCGATGATTCTAGCGATCTCTCTATACGAAACTCGCTTAGTAGCTTATTACGGTAAATAAGCCTACAGGGCTGTTCTTGATCTATTCCACACCCCGTCTTGCAGGCTAATCTCGAGATGATCCTCGTATAAGACACCTCATGCTCCCATAACGACTTCCAATCCTTCACACCGTTGCTCCTACGCTCTCTCTTCGTCTTCTCAAAACCAACTACTTTCAGTCTTTACACAATATGAAGTCCTCTTTCTTCGCTCTCGCAGCCGTGACAGCCGCTGGTTCGGCTTCCGCTGCCTCTGTTGCCGCTTGGGGCCAATGTGGTGGCATGAGCTACACCGGCGAGACTGCCTGCGCCTCCGGACTCGTCTGTAAGAAGCAGAACGACTACTACTCGCAGTGTGTCGAGGGCACTGCCGCCGCGACCACAGCCGCTGCAGCCACTAAGCCTGCATCCACCAAGGCTGCCTCCACCAAGGCTGCATCCACCGCCAAGGCTTCATCAACCAAGGCCTCATCTGCCGCTGTGAAGCCTGCCTCTACCCAGGCCGCATCCTCTGCAAAGGCTTCTGCCACCACCGTCAGCCACGCTGGATCCTCAGGCGTGCAGTATGCTGGTGTCAACATCGCCGGTCTCGACTTCGGCTGCGGCACTGACGGCACATGCACCAACGCCAACCAGGTCCCCGGCCAGACCGGTCTTGACCAGATGAAGCACTTCGTCAACGACGACGGTCTCAACACCTTCCGCATTCCCGTCGGCTGGCAGTACCTCGTCGACACCGTGGGCGGCACCCTCAACTCCAAGAACTGGGGCATCTTCGACACCCAGATCCAGAACTGCTTGACTGCCGGTGCTGCCATGTGCATTGTTGATGTTCACAACTATGCCCGCTGGAACGGCGCCATTGTCGGCCAGGGCGGACCCAGCGCACCGAGTTCGCTAGCCTGTGGTCGCAGATTGCCACCAAGTACAAGGGCAACGACAAGATCGCCTTCGGCATCATGAACGAGCCTGTAAGTCAAGTTTGACATTTGTCTCCCAAATACGTCTCGCCTTACTAATGTTTCGCCTAGCACGACGTCGACATCAGCAAGTGGGCCACCACCGTCCAGGCAGCCGTCACCGCCATCCGCAAGGCCGGCGCAACCTCCAACAAGCTCCTCCTCCCCGGCAACGAGTGGACACACGCCAGCGCCTTCATCGACAACGGCTCCGGCGCCGCTCTCTCGAAGGTCACCAACCTCGACGGCAGCACCACCAACCTCATCTTCGACGTGCACCAGTACCTCGACTCCGACGGCTCCGGCACCCACACCACCTGCACCACCAACAACGTCGACGCCTTCAACACCCTCGGTGCCTGGCTCCGCACCAACAAGCGCCAAGCCATCCTCACTGAGACCGGCGGCTCCAACGATGCCAGCTGTCTGACCATGCTTTGCGAGCAGTTCGATGCCATCAACAAGTACTCTGACGTCTACCTCGGCTGGACCGGCTGGTCTGCCGGCATGTTCGACAGCAGCTACGAGCTCACCGAGACCCCGACTAACAACGGCGGCAGCTGGACTGATCAGGCGATCGTGAAGCAGTGCGTTGCTGGCAAGTTCGGACACTAAGTGCAGCATTTCTTGTAGCTGGATTATGACGTGCAAGCGCGCACGATGAGGGTGCAGGCTGCTGGAGAGGCGGCGCCCTAAGAGCATTTCTCTTCCTCCTTTCGATTCTTCTCTTCTATTATTAGCGGACCTGTTTTGCATTGCTCTGTTTACCCTCCATTGATCACACATCATGCTAGATGAAACGAATACAAAAGTTGGCATCACCTTTGCATCACAACATAATCTCCTTAAGTTTTTCAAGTTGTCGAATACAGCCATAAAAGTACATGGTTCACAAACAAACACCTCCCTACCCAGCCCCAACATCCTCCGCAATCTTCTCTCGGCCAACATATAAACCGTAGCCTGCGGGTGTCCCGGCGGCAAGAACGGGAAAGCAGAAGCGTCCACAACCCTCAAGCCATTCACACCATACACTCTCGCTCTAGAATCCACAACAGCCATTCTTATCACCGCTGCGACCCATCTTACACGTAGCCGAAGCATGGTAGAGCGTGAAAGCAGATTCTCTCAAATAGTCCACAATCTGCGCATCCGTGGTGACATTCGGTCCGGGAAGGTACTCGGCTCCAATAGTAACATTGACAAAGCTCCAGAGTTCGCGCGCTCTCTTGAAACCCGCGACAGCAATGTCCACGTCTTCGGACGCGGTGAGCCAGTTGGGGTTGATGACTGGTTGGACTGCCGCGTCTGCCGAAGAGATAGTGACGTTGCCTCGCGAGAAGGGCGATACCACGACCGCGGAGATGGTAGCGTAATTGTAACCATCGGCTGGATCGGCTTCGCGGTTATTACGGTTTAGACCTGAGTAGCCGTTTTGCGTGAGATACTCGAGCTGCGGCCAGTCGTCTGGGTATTGCTTGAGAGCCGACAAAGTGGCGTTGGAAAGCAGATCTGGCTGGCTTTCCGAGACGCGATCAAACGCGAGAAGACCAGGAGGGCCAGCTAGGATGCCTGTGCCGTTAGTCAGGTATGCCATCGCAGCTTCAGCCGCAAAGACAGGGTCGTTGACCAGCTTCGATGAGGTAGGAACGTCCACACGATACGCTACGCCAACGAGCGGTTGGTCCTGCAAGTTCTGCCCGACTCCAGGCAGATCCACCACGACAGGGATGTCATACTGCTGAAGTGTCTCTCGCGGCCCAACACCGGAGACCATCAACAGCTGAGGCGATTGAAACGCTCCAGCAGAAAGGATGACCTCTTTAATAGCACTGAGAGTATAGTCCTTATTACCAGACTGAACAAGAACGCCATTCGCTGTCTTATTCCCATCGAACAGAATCTGGCGCGCCATAGTGTGAGCATACACCTTGATCTCTGTAGTGCGCATAGCATAGTCGAGGAAACTTGTCTGCGAAGTCTCGCGGTGCTGGCTGACCGGCTGCATCGTCGCAGGGTTATAGAAGTAGCCGTCCAGTCTGCCATTGGAGAAATCGGCATTCTTCGAAGGCAGGCCTAACGCGCGGAAAGCTTGGTATGTCCAAGTCGAGACTGAGTCGACAAAATTTGGCCAAGAAAGAGAAAGTGGATGGTGGTAGCCGTCGTCGCGGTTAGTGCCGTTAAAGTTATAGTTGACGGTAGCGTTGGCTTTGCGGATGTGAGCATTTGGAGGTGTGATGTTGACGCTGCGGTCGAAGTATTGCTCCAGGTTGGACAGTGTGTAGCTTTGGTCGCCGACCTCATCGGCCCAGAGCTGATAGCTGCCATTCGTACCTCGATGGTAGCCAGATAGTTCCGGGCAGAAGATCCTCCTAGTGTCTTGCCGCGAGCGTAGTGTGTTCTCCGATCTTGAATTCCAGCTTGAGGTGTTGTCACAAATCCCCAGTCAATTAGAGGTTGGGTATCATCTGGGTCTGAGCCTACGAATTGCGTTGTGCATAGGCCGGGTATCACACTGGAGTGTAATCAGCGATCCGCGTTTTCTCTGATGTCGACCCAGGTGTACGACATACCGCCATTGCCGTTGTCCTGCTGGTAAAAGCCGCCAGCTTCAATAACGGCCACAAACATTCCGAGTCCTCAGCAAGGCGAGCAGCGATAGTCAAGCCCGCAGTTCCACCCCCAATCACCACATAGTCGAAAGTGCCATTGACACCTGGTACGCCAAATGAGTTGCTGTAGAGTGCAGTGGCCACTGCAGTCTTTGACGCCCGCGGCCAGATGAAATGTGAAGCGCGCATGATGAACGGACAAAGGCACAATTACATGTGAAGAGAACCGGTCTCTACCTCCGGAGGTACCAGCACCGAAGGCATCCTAGCGATATAGACTCGCATCTTTGACATGCCATCATCTCCAAAGGCTCGTCACCGATAACATCGCCGACGCCTTCGGTCAACGGCTCCGACCAAGAAAGCCATTCAGAGGGCTCAGAAACGCATCTTTGAGTCTTGAGTGGGTCTCCAGTGTCAATGTCCGCAGAGCAAGCCGAGTAAGAGCGTCGGCAGATCTTCAAATTCCAGAAAAGTGCTCCTTTTCAAACGTTCCCTGACGTAGATCTAGAGTTGCAGATCATGGCGGTTTCCTAAAGCGGAATTGTGTTGACGTATGCGATATGTCATAAAATTTTAGGAGAACGGTGGCCGATTCAAAATTATGATTTGTCGAATTATCTATTATGTACAGTTCAAACCCATAAGTCTGCAAACATCACAATATTATCAATGTCTTAATATGCCAGTATCGGCAGGTATAACTTCATATATTTGATTGTTCCTCGTAGAGATGATAAAGGTTACTTCGAGTATTCTTAACTCCTAGTATAGTCCTATCTATAGCTCTCGTTTACTTTAGGGGATAAGTGCCGCTGAGACGCTGTTCGCAGACTTTTGAGTAACGACTGTACTAACAACTCAGTGACGACTGACCAGTTGATAGACGATCCGCCCAACATTGTAACGCATGTTCGACAACAAAAAAAAACCCGCCTGATATTTCTAGTTTCCTCAAGATCCTGCGTCGACTACAAGAGCACGCTTGAGTTCATGGCCATGATTGCCGCAATTAATGACTTCCTACCACCGGCGAACGAAGTCCATATACGGAAGCCCATCGACAGGCATATTCTGATCGCCCTCCTCTGACAAACGCATGGCATCTCCTGTCGCCACTAATAAACCCTTACATCCCTCTTGCCAAGAACGTCTCGGGTACGCAAAAGCGACACCATTCACATCGATGTCGCTCAGTCTATCCGCAACTCATCATCCTGCGAATCTGTGCTGGGAGTCTCCAGCTTCGCGACCATGTTCCACTCAATGCCAGCGTATACACGACCTCGTTTTCGCATAGAGTCCTAGTCCCTACACGATGCTCTCCGTTTTCCCGACTGTCGAAGCGAATGCCGACGAAAGAGGCTTTGCAATCGAAATTTATTTAGATGACTCCTCCGCCGGCGAAGCCTGGCCTCGCGACTTGTCCAGGTCGCCTCTACGGTCGATCTCCATCTTTCCTTGCTCGTCAGTAGCATACAATTCCTCGCACTGACAACCGCGGCAATGATGAGGAAACATGGTCCGAGAGATACCCAAGCCGAGCAAAGAGATGGCAGAGAACTTTGCGAACTGCTTGGTCCAAATGCGGGCGGGAGATGACATGTCTGCTTGCTTTGATGGTGTCGTGTCCAAAAGGTACGAAATAGCCGGTAGAGAGGGTAAGAATTCAGCCAGCAGTATTTCGAGACTTGGAAGATAGCAGCAGATGAAGTGATAACGGTAAATTCACGATTGGGAAAACGTTCTGTGCTGCTTTGCTCAACATCTTCGCCACGTTACCGCCGAGAAGGAGCAAGGGTGCGCCGCTTTATCGACACTTGCCAGAGATCAAGCCGAGTATTGGCCGAATAAGATACTCTGGTCCATTGTTTCGATAGTTGTAGTCTTTGCACACAAATATTGAATACTCCGTTCAAGTCGTGTTGCAAAGCAGCCGCGATCAAATCGCTACCGTATCCAAAAACCCACCAACCCCCTTCTCCCAATTCTCCTCCAACAACAACCACACGATAGCCTTCTCGACATCCTTCACAAACGCCTCCACTTCTCCTTGCGAGTAATTAGCAACATCCCACCTCATACTGATCATGAAAGTAGTAGCCTTCGGCCCACCAAGTCCCGCAACGAACACCAGACCCAGCACAGCACGGATACCGATCTGCACGACCCGTAAATTTTCGTAATCGCCCAAGAAACCCGGCACCCAGGTGAGGAACTGCGTCTGCAGCGTCTCGGGCAGCATATCGCCTGCCTTCTCGCCGGGGTGCATAACGTCTAGTTTGGCCATGATGCGGCGCCAGGGAGCGTGGGAGCGTTTTGTCAGTTCGAACTGCTCGTCTTGCAGGCGATTAAGGAAGGCTAGGGCAGTTTCAGAGCGGTCTACTGAGATAAAGTTCGTGACGGCGTTCATTGTTGGCCCAGCGACGTCGGAAGCGTCGAGGTCGGCGAGCGTGGTGCCGTCTCTGGCTGGGAGGTGGCGCAGGGTGTCTGGCCAAAAAGGTAGAGACGAGCGTGCTGCTTCAAAATTGCTGGAAGTGCGTGGGTGTGCTGTGTTCGTGTGATATTTACCAGAGCCATGGCTGCCTTGAGCACGACTGAAGCTGTGATGCGGGGGTGATGAGTTTTGAGGTTTACAAGCTGAGGTGCATCGAAGCCATAATCCCAACCGTCCGGGTTTGAGGTGATGGCTTTTCGTGGGACTTTGGCTGGAGGGTACAGAGCTTTGCGATGGAGGTGGATGTCTTTCAAGCGCTTAGCGTGCCAGTCAACCTGGATGGTCGCACGAGGCGAGTCGCGTAGAGAATGGTATATGTCGGCCCATGTCTTGAGCGGAACATGGGGTCGAAGCTCTTGCGTGGGTGCACGTAGACTCTGATTCAGATCTTCGAGGAACAATCGCACTGACGATGCGTCATGAACTGAGTGGTGCAGATACATGACGAATGCTGCCGAGTTGAGTTCTTCGACATGATAGAGCAAAGCATGGAAGATAAGACCGGGGTATGTCGCATGTTCGGCGTGAGGATAGGAGATTGCCTTCTGCTGAAGATCTGCAAGCGTAGATACCGAGCCGCGGACGGTCAGGCACTGGTCGTAGATCTTCTCTTGAGGCTTTAGGGTGATGTAGAATGGTGTCCCATCGTCCCCTCTCACGTAGAAGGACGGCCATAGTGGGCTCTGTCTGAGTGCAGCGATCAGCGCTTGCTGTAAAGAAGCAACGGTCGAGCCGTCGGCCACCACTGCAATGCCGAAGTTCCAGCTATCCATAATTGTTGTGCGGATCAAGATATTCGTGAAGTCGCTTGCTTGGATGACTGCATCGACGTCTTGTTCGAAATCGAAACCGTAGCTCTGGAGAGTCGAGGATGCCATTTTTTTTCAAAGGAAGCCACATCGTTTTCTGCACCCACTGCCAGCTGAATATCTTCCAAGCTCAATGACTGTGGTGTTTCCGCAAATTGGGTACCGGAATCACGTCGTGAATGACCTGACTTTCCTTCCAGTGCAAAGATCTGTGATTTCAAATTCGGTTGATGGATCATCTCATGAGCTGACAAGGTGACACCAAGCTCCTTGCGATACATGTCTCTGACTCGCATAAGCGTGATAGAGTCGGCGAAGTTGGCAGTCGGAGCCTCTTTGTCGAGATTCGCCGGTGAGATGCCCGTGGCTCGCCACCAGACATGAGGGACTGCCTCTTCAATGAATTTGATCTTGAGATCGGGAGGTGTTGTGACTGTGCCACGATGCTTACGGAAGGCGGCGACAAGGTTACGAAGCGTCGCCTTCTGCACCTTTCCAGACATAGTTCTTGGAAAGTCGTCAAGTCCAAGGGCCTCGAGTGTCAAGATATCATCGGGCACATGCAGCATACCCATGGACGCACGAACAGATGTCGACAACATTCCCGCAGGATCATCGCAGATGGGTAGCCTTCTGACAATGGCAACCGGGACCTCCCCTGCGATATCGTCTTTGGCGGCAACCACTTGTGCTTCCACGCCTGTGAACTGGTTCAATACTGCTTCAATCGCGGCGGGCGCAATGTTCTCGGCCGCATGACAGCCCGATCACCAGTCTTGAACCAAGTGCGATCATTGTAACCATAGAAGCTTTCCATGCCGATGTTGTCGCCAAGATAGCCATTGATGACACCAGGACCACTTTCATGAATCTCCCCCGGTTCGCCGATAGGAAGTGGATCGATTGAGTCCGAAGCACAGATTTTGATGTGAGCACCCGGAGATACACTTCCAGAAATCGTGTCATCGCCAGCGATCAAAGTTACTGGATCGGGAGTAGCAGCGAGCCAAATTGGACTGCCTTCAGTCATTCCAAAGCCCGTCGAGACGGCACTAGACCCAAGGGTGTCCACTACCTGGCGCAGATTTTGTGGAGTGATAGAAGCACCTGCGAGACACACGTCTTTCAAGGCAGGAAACTTGAGACCGTCATTTTGTACATGCTCGATAAGGCTGTGAAGAGCAGTGAGCACTAGACATGCGTGTGTACAGTTGTGGATATGTAGTGCTTTTGCCATCTGTTCGGAGTCAAACGTGGGAGAAGGATACACCACGGTGCCACCGTGGCAGAAGAAGTGGAGGACATAGAAGTATCCCATGGCATGGTTGTTCGGCAGTACGCTGCAGAAAGCGTCATCAGGCGAGCATCCGCCCAAAGACAGATTCTTCATAAACGCATTGAGCGTCAGGTCGGTGTGACGACAGCCTTTGGGGCAAGGAAGTGGTGCCGCTCGTGAACAGTATTGTGACAAGACTTTGACCAGCGGATAACGTAGGCTCCGAATTGTGGTGATCCGTCGATGAAAGTTGCGCGCGAGTGATGGGTGGTCCCACATCTGTTTCTCCTTCGGCCGCAAGAAGACTGGAGAACGTCGTCCAGCCAGAGGGTGGGTTCTCGGGGTGGCGATCTTAAGCAGCTCAGTGCCGCCATCGTAAGCCAGCGCGTCGAAAGCAGTAACAAGCTCGGGAGTGGCAACGATCACCGCAGTGGCATTGGCAATGGCAAGCATATGCCGTGCTTCGACTTTGTTGGTAAGATTGCGAGGGTTCAGCGGAACAAAAGGACATTGAAGTCTGTGAGCGGCCCAGAAAGGAAGCGGGAACTCTACGCCGTTGTCTAGTATCGTGACGATGGATGAACTGGAAGCGATACCATGTCTCTGCAAGCCTTGGCTGAGGTTCTGGGAGGCCGACTCGAGCTGTGCGTAGGACTATTGTAGATGATCACTTGACAGGCTTTTCAGATGGTACAAGTCTGCCGGCTGGTGCAAGATGCAATAAGAGGTCCCTACTACACATATCGAACAGAGTGTCTGGAGCTGTGTGTGAGCTGGCATTAGCAGTAAGTTAATGTTGAGGGTGGATGTGGATGTGGAAGTGTTGTCAAGCAAGACGCAGGCAAGGAACGACTGGCCAAAGCTTGTACCCCAGCTCGCAGCACAGCACAGCACAGCACAACATGCGCTGAGCACATGAAAGTAGACAGCACAACATACTTCACCACTAAACCACCCCTTTCCTTCGCTGTGCAATTTGGCCTCTGCTGCGTAGTCCCAATCTCTCGCCTACGGACTGTCTCATACAACCATGACTACGCCAGTCTCGCCCTCGTCGTCTCCGCGACTCCCCTCTCCACCCCCAATCGCCGAAGACCAGAGCGGTCCTACATCACCCGGCCTCTCGCTATATGCGCCCAAGTTCCCAGGCGGCGCCGCAGAAGCGTCGCGAAGAATCCGTCCTGGCACCAAATCAGAGGACATGGCTGAGGGTCCACCTCTCACCGAGCTCATGGACATCGACTCGGCCTTCCAGTTGACCGAGCACCTCAAAGCACTCCACCACTCCTTTACACACCCATACGACTCCACCACCACAGCCCCCATAACAGCTGAGCTTGCGCGACAGCTGGCTCATCCTCCACACCATACCGCCAAAGAGATCTGGTTGTATGAGCTTGGCCGCTTCCTCATCCAAAAGACAAATGCCATAATCGTCGCTCTCTTCTCCGACACACCAGCCTGCTCTGCGACAACATGCCACGAAATGCGCGCCTCGGAATGGCAATATCTCTGCGCTGTGCACGACCCTCCCAAATCCTGTTCAGCCATCGACTACTGCTGCCACACTTTGGACTGGGCTGCTTCCACACTCTGCAACAGTAAGCTCTTCCCTTCAAGGCTGGGCCTCGGTTCTGGCGGCGCGGGAATTGGAGGAGGAGGAAGCGACAAGGTTCTCATGCAACAAATGAAGGAAATCACAAACATTTTCCGCCGTGTATATCGAATCTACGCACACGCGTGGTTCCAGCATCGCGAGGTTTTCTGGCGTGTGGAGGGTAAGACAGGTCTCTACGTTTTCTTCAAGACCGTCTGCGACGAGTATGGCTTGATGATTCAGACTGAGAACTACACAATCCCACCTGAAGCAGAGGGTCTGGAGCCCAAGGAAGTTAGCAGAGACACACCAGTGGCAGCTCAGCCTCCACTTGGCATGAGTTTGCTGAAGAGGCCAGAGGAGGGAAAACCAGAACAACAAACGCCGGAACCCGCAGGGAATGAGATTCTCGCAACTGGAGACACAACGAAACGACACAGACACACGCCCAGCAGCAGATCAAACTCTGTGTCCACCACAATCGCCGAAGAAGCCGAGGAAGACGAGGACGTTTCTTTAAAGCCATCGTTGGAGCGCGCGCCTACTGTGAAGAAGGAAGGAATGCTCGCGCGCAGTGATACGCTCAAAGCCGAGCCTGAGCCCGAAGCAGCAGCCGAGTCCGCTGAACCCTCGGTGGTAGTCGAGGAATCACCAGCTGAGGACGGCAAGCAAGAACAAGAGACCGACAACCAGCCCAAAGTCGAGGACGCCGAAGATGAGGAAGCAGAGATCACAGTGATCGAGGCAGAAGTACCCGCAGACGCGGACGGGCCCGGAGAAAGTGCAGCTGAGATTACAGAGGAGCCGGTCAAGGCAGAAACAACCGGCGAGGCTTGATCTTAGTTGAACGATGCGGCAGACGGCGCATGCGTGCAATGATACCCATTAAAAGCAGATATATTTTTTCGCAGCTGTATATATACTATTAAGTTTATTCTTGAAGCGTATGCGCCGGGTATCATCTGTTCCATACGGATGAGATCTAAACAATGTACATGTAACATCGAAATCGACCACAATTAGAGTTGCGTCTCCTCTAATGCTTAGAGAACACTTGAACGTTCAATACTTCAGATGCCAGATCCACTGCTGCTATACAAAGTATACAACCTTCCAAGTATGCTGTGTCGTCACATAATATCCTTCAATTGTGCAAGTATACAGAAGCAGTTGCTTTGGCCTATCGATTCCACATCTGACGTCGACAAAGTTCGAAAACCGCCGCTTCTGGCAGAAGCCGAGGCGAAACATCACATCACCAAACCGCAAGCTTGCATGAATTCTGAGTGTTCACGACCGCTTGACGAACTCAATCGACCGTCTCGATACACGGAAAGGAATTCGCACAATGGATGAAGACGACGACGGCCCTCCCATGCTGGTCTCCAGCGAAAACGTCGTGGACCCAGACGCAAGTCTGAACGCCGAGATGGGAGACGTGCAAATGACGAAAGTGCCTATATCTATTATTACTGGTGAGTGAGTTTCTGGAAACTTTTTGCCACTGGTGTATTCGATACTGCCTATATGCTTCGATTGATAGAGGTCGGCGCTGTAGAAGCTGGTCAAGTTTCTCAGCGGCAGTCCGGACTTGCTACTTCGAGTACTGTCGCCGCGGGACACCAATATAGCGTTTGACGGAATAATCACACTGCCGGAAGGATGTCTCCATGCGTTTTGTGTGACTTTGACTGACGATTTCGCAAAGGCTACCTCGGAGCCGGCAAGTCGACGCTGCTCAACTACATCCTGACGGCCCGGCACGGCAAGAAAATCGCCGTCATCCTCAATGGTGAGTACTATTCACCACTCCACAAGCAACAACCTGCAGGGAGCCCTGTTGCAGGTTGCCTTGAGCGCAAGTGAAAACGCTGACCCAAATCCACCTCTTTCCAGAATTCGGCAACACAACCGACATAGAAAAGTCCCTCACCGTCTCCTCGGGCGAGACAACAGCAACCGAATGGCTCAACCTGGCCAACGGCTGCATCTGCTGCTCAGTGAAAGACCAAGGCGTCAACGCGCTGGAATCGCTAATGGAGCGCAACGGCGCCTTCGACTACATCCTTCTCGAAACAACCGGCTTAGCAGACCCCGGGAACATCGCGCCAGTATTCTGGGTCGACGAAGGGCTGTGCAGCTCGATTTACCTGGACGGCATCGTCACGCTGGTAGATGCGGCGAATTTGCTAAGGTCGCTCGAGCAGCCGCAGGGAAAAGAAGCTGTGCATGACGACCACGATGGGCACGCCGCCGGCCCCCTGCTGTCCGTCGCACACCTGCAAATCTCGCACGCGGACGTGGTTATTATCAACAAATCCGACCTCGTGACCCCTTCTCAGCTCGCAGCAGTCGAAGCGCGGGTACGGTCGATCAATGCGCTGGCTCGCATCGAGATAACCTCGCAAAGCCGGGTGCCGCAGCTCGAAGGGCTGGTGTTGGATTTGCACGCGTACGATCGCGTGACGGTGGAGAATCTCGACTTCGCTGCCAAGGGGCATAGTCATCTTGACGCGGCGATTGGGACGGTGGATGTGAAGTTTGGGGTGTTGGGGGGCAGTGGGATGAAAGCGTTGGACGGTTGGTTGAGGAAGGTGTTGTGGGAGAGCAAGCTACCCGGAATTGATGGGGTTGCGGTTGGATCCTCGGGCTGGGAGATTCACCGGACGAAGGGACGGGTGAGGTTGGAGGGTGGAGAGGTGAAGATGTTGCAGGGTGTGAGGGAGATATTTGAGATGATTGACGGGGCCGATGCTGCTGGTGGTGAAGGTGAGGGGGAGGAGGGTAGAGAGGAAGGGAGCAGGATTGTCTTTATTGGAAGGAATCTGGGCGGTGAGACTTCTGCTGCTTTCCAGCGGAGCTTGAGTGATGCTCTGGGAGATGTATGAATGCTATGATGCTGACGAGCCTACGTCGAGACCCATGTTTGATGTGAGGGAGAGGGAATCTGCACACTCTTGCCCAGTGTTGTGGCGATACGCTCCGTCTCAAAATACCAAATGATCATGATGTCGCCTTACTAACCGATCGACTTATGACAAGCTCCAGCAGCAGCGCTGAAACCTCAACGCCCTTTATCGGCTGACCTCTCGTCGGAAGACGACCAACATGCCCTGGTCACCAACGCCAACCAACCACTTCCCATCTGGACTCCAGCTCATCTGCGAAGAAGCAAAATGTGTGTCCTTGTTTGGCAGTGACGTCGGGGAGAGGCGATGTACTGTGGCTGCAGTGGCCTCATCGGATCATCAGTAGCAGAGCGCATGTTCAATGCAGCAGCACTGACAGAAGCATCTTGCGCGGCAGAGGTCGAGTTGCTGGAGTTGTTTGTGTTGAATGCTGGAGATTTGTGTTAATAGATCTTGACGAGTCCAAAGCCCATAGAGCTCGACTTTGGTTCTGGAAGAGTCAAGGAACTTACCACTAGCTCCGTCGCTACCTACACTCGCGTCTCGCCTGAGATCTCCAAGTCGGCTGAGGCTTTCTTCTTTGAGACCGTCTTTGACCGCCTTCTTCCTGCCGCCTTTGCCTTTCTTGACGATATCCTCGCCTTCTTCACACTTTTGCAAGTCCCAAAAATAGAACTTTGACGCTTCATTGCCCATGACCAGGATGGGCCGCATGTTTGGCTCGTGGAAGAGGCCAAAGCGCAAGTAAAACCTCGCAGTGGACTTTGCGTCAAAAGTGAGCAGTCTTTCGAAGCCGCGAGAGCGATCTGAATGCGGGAAAGCCGAGCGCGTGGATATTCCAGGGTACGGTATTGGTGGTTGGGCGGGGTGTGGCATCTCGCAATCGAAGCCGTCGATCTTCCAGAGCAAGATTTCGTTCTTTTCCATCTTCTTGTCGATCCCGTCTGAAGGAGCTCGGGCAGCACGAGACAGGATGCTGTCACCATACCACTTGACGCAGTCGACGTAGTTGGAGTGGACCTCTTGTGAGATGAAGCATGGATACGCAATGACTCGTGGCTCCAGGTTGTCGTCTGTCTTCGCATCCAGTTCTTGCAACGGCGGCACTGCCCAAAGAGCTATAGCAGTGTCCATGGCACCAGAGAGAAGCCATCGACCATTCGGGTGGAAGTCTAATGTGAGGAGTGGTTGTTTGTGGCCCTGCCCGGCAAATATAGCTCTACAGGGTTGCCTCTCGTGCTTGGGGTGCAGGTTCCAGATTCTGATCGAATAGTCTTCTGAGGCAGACACAAGAATATCGGACGAGAGCGGTGAGATTTGAAGATCATTAATTGCTCTTCCATGTCCCGGTAGAATTCTGATTGGCTCATCGTGCTCAAGATCGAAGACGAGAATCGCTCGTGGACTGCTTCCCGCAGCACACAGAAGAGGTCGTCCTTCTGCATCCTTGGTCCAGCATATACTGTTGAGATTCGTGGATTCGTCCAGCTGCCATCCTCGCAAATACTCGAATGGCTGGGCAGGATCTGTTTTGGTCGTACATACAGTCAGCTAGATATTGAGTGTCAGTGTGAGGCAATTGATACAGGATGCGTTCGTACGTACAGTCCTTCCTCCCGTGAAGGCGAAGACCACTTCTTCATCCTGCTCTTCTGGCCATGGCCAGAATTTGACGTCGTACAATGTTGATTCTAGCTTCTCGTCAATATGTCTCAGCTTTCAGTGTTCGCTGATCCTTTATCTTACGAGCAACGTCTTGTGGAGACTACAGAAACAAAAAAGTAAGACTTGAACGTTTGACAATAAGAATCACCAACACTTACACTTAGCCTTGCACACCACTCAAGAGCCGGGAATACATCGGCAGGTCCAGGCATGGTTGAACGATGTCTGTGAGGTTGACTCTCAGTGCACGTGATTCGACCAACTGTATCGCTTACTGCAAACGATGTCGTGCTAGGCGAGCAACAGTGAGCGAGGCCGGGTCTAGCCTTCTGGGCCAGCCCGGGGGAATGGCGCAACGGGTGTTGTGCACGGAGTTCGTTTCGGTGCTGCAAGCTGCAGTCAGGGAGTTGCTCGGGGCAAAGTGAGCCGTCGCTTGAGCAGCAGGGTCCTTGGTCGGAGGCAAGGTAGCGATGCCGACGTCGCCCAATACCGCAAACAGGCCGAAAGCGTTTACTGCCCTGCAGTCGGCAGCGCAAGGCTCTCGGCTACGGACAGGTGGCCGGAAGTGATCCTACTGGTTGTCGACGACCTCGCTCTTGTCGGACGGTCAGGGCTGGTGGCTGCTCGGCATGCAAAACATCGACGATGCTCTGCTCGAGCGTGGGAAGAGGCTGGGTCGAGCTGACGTGGAGTCAGTGCGCGGGCAGTGTGATTGGTGTCACGGCGGGGAGTAGGTTTGTGGTGCGAGTAATGCTGGTATGGAAGACTATCGGCGGATGAGTAGCGCAGCGGAGAGCGATTATGCAATACCACGCCAGCACTAGAGCGGCAGTGGAAGAGGATCAACACGACGAGAGCAAGCGAGAGTCTAGCAGCAGCGGGCACGCGAGTTGCCAACGGCGGGCGTGCATTGCGGCGACGTCTGCCGAGTGCCGCCCGTGGGCGCTGCATGTCGTGTGAGAGTGAGAGTGCGAGGCTGCGAGGGCAGCATACATGTATGAGACAGTGATACGTCTGGGGATGCTCTTCACGCGTGGCAAGACACATGTGATACCGTACGCATTGTTGCATGCTGGTCCCTGATCTCCTGCAGCAAGACACGGCGTGAAGAGACGAAAGCATCGAGGCCTGCACTGGCATATTCGACGCCGGCACTTGCCATGACAGCTCCTCACTCGAAAGTGCCATTAGACACAAGTATATATGCAAGTGCAATATACACAAGAGACTATTTCAACGAGCCATGGGAGAAAGCCCTAAGCGGGATGGCATATTGGTGAGCTGGTGAGGTAACAGAGTTTGCAGGCGTGACAGGTCTGCTGGATTCACCATCGAGATGATCGCTGATGAGTACCACGCCAACATGCAGCTGCAGAGGATTATTGAACATTCACCCCTCGGAAAAGTCTGGCAACAATGCAGGGCGAGCGGCCCACGAGCGTACATGGCGGCGCATGGGCAAGCGAGCAGCGAGGACGTTATGTCTCCGCGCGCGGATGGCGCACGTCGGTGCATGTGCATACAGCAATAGACATCCAGCATGGCGTCGATGGCGTGGGAGAGCACATCACAGGCGCTGGCCGTTTGCGGGGAGGAGGCAACAGCACAGGCGTGCTTCAGGGCTCGTCAGGCGTTGAAGCGTTGAAGAGCATCATCCATGCCCATGCTGTCCAACAGCCTCACGGATCGAGCCTCGTCCGGACATCGACGCTCAATCGGCGCGCAATAGCATGCCAACCTGCCAGGCCATACCATGCTAAACCAAAGAACCGCGAGCGAGCCCGGCTGCATCAGCCCAAAGCGTGCAACGCGTTTTAGTGTGATCCTCTTGCTGGTGCCACTACTACTGCTGCACGCTGCTCTGCCTCTCCAAGGGCTCCCAGCACGACTCAGGCTGAAAGGACCCTGTCGCTCCGGCGCAGGCATCGCTGATCCTCGCGAGCGATGCAGCAGAGAAAGTCTGCAATCATGACGTACTGGTTTGCAAGCCCGCCTTAACACTCCCACGGCGAGCAAGCCGCACCCGCGAAGCATCCTGCTATCACTTCCCATTGGCCGCCTGCTCACCTACATCTCCACCGTGCAGGGCACCAGGATACCACGGTTCACATCCCTCGTGTTTCTTCATTCTACCCGCCTGTCCCAGCTGAACAACTCCCCCACCCTCGAAACCTCACCGACTCGCCAGACCATCTAGACTGATTCCATCCCTCGCGCCGTTCTTCCACCTCGCCACCCGCACACGGCCCGCGAGACGAACACCACCATCAGCACGAACCTTTCTGCACTAGGAAAGCCCTCTGCAGACGACTCTCGACACCGAAGAAGCCGACAGCGCCCGTGCTTACTGCTCGCGACACAAGAGACGGAACATTAGACAGTGCCTGCGCGTTGGGTAGGGTAGGGGTAGTGCTGCTGCACCCATTCCCTCGGGACTGTCAGACCACCGTCTTGACACACCTGCATTGATAAAGCAGAAGGAGGGCCGGTTACAAGTCGAGGCCTTGCCCTCGCCTGTATTCCTTGCTGACGCTTCTGTTCTGATGCTCGATATTGAGCACAACAACTCTTGACGCACAACACACAGCACATAGCCATGGAGACTACGTTCATTTCAATTCACGGTAGGCATCAACGTCGTATGTCGGGCTGACAGAGGACCAATTGCTGATTGTCTGGTCAGACCTCACACCGGAGGCTCGTATTCTTTACTCATCAGACTCTGTCATTGATATCCTCGGATACACTCCAGATGAGATTGTCAATCACTCAGCATGGGAGTTCTTCTCTCAAGAAGAGCTTCCATATGCCCAAGAATTCCACCGACGGCGAGTGGTCATGGACACCGCGGCCGTGTTGGCGTACTGCAATGTACTAGGCAAAGATGGCCAGTGGATTGGATGCGAATGCTGTTTTACTATCGTCTACGATGTCATGATTGTCTGTACCAGTATTTACCAACGAGGTGGAAAGTCTGACAGTAAGTTTGATAAGACGGCAGGCACGACCGACTTGACGCTAACGCCACCCAACAGGTCGCGCGCTTGCAGCACCCATTGTAAGGCGAATCTTTTCTTCGTCGCCAAAAGATCCGAGATACCACATGTTGTCGCACATCTCGTCCAAATTCTCCCAACCTGTCAAGCCAAAGGAACACGAACCTCGAGCAGCATTATTTTTGAATCGCTTCACCCGTACACTAACGATTATGTACGCCACAAGCGCTCTGGAAGAAGTTATCGGCGTCCCTGCGAGTGTGATGCGTGGCCGAAGTTTCTACTACTGCATCGCTGAAAATTGTCTTCAAGATTCGATCAACTGTCTTGAAAATGCCAAAGGCAACGACTCGATAGCATATCTCCGGTTCTGGTTCAGGGATCCTAGGACAGATGACCCTGCACCAGCGCCTGACAACGACAGCGACGACGAGATGACCACGGAAATGAGTGAAGACACTAGCGAGGGTGGCGTTCAGCTTCAAAGCCAGTCTTCTCGAAGTGACGCTTCTGCTGCTATGGAGTCAGCCGTGGAGTCTGGTGACAGCATGGATGTCGATCAAATGGGTGGCGCCGCTGAGGATCCCAATTCACGAACATCATCGGGAGACAGTGGCAATGAGAATGAAACGCATGAGGCCATCTTCGGCGACTCGCGAGAGTCACGCTCATCTGCCTCATCGCTACCTTCCTCACCTGGGACTCCACGCAACACACCCAGCAGACCGCCGAACGACCCAATTGAGCTGGAAGCAGTCATCTCTTGTGCATCTGACGGCCTCGTCGTCTGTCTCCGCAAGGCCCGCCCAATGATTCCCCACCCAACTCACCGTCCCTCGCAACCCACCCACCCAAATGGTGTCTTCGCCGCACCATGGGCCACACAACCAATCTTGCCACCACTCGAGGCCAGACCGCGCGCAGGCTTCGCTTCTGGATTCGCACCTGCACTGGGTCCACAAGCAGCAAGACACGACTCTGCATCGCCACCCCGCGTCCACGGGCCAGACAGCCACGACTTCATGTCCGTCATCCGCGAACAGGCTGTCTTCGCATGGGCGCTCACAGGCATCAACGGCTCTCTCGCAGATCATGCCAAGGGCAAGCCTCGTGGACATTCGGTACCATCCGACGGATATGCGGTCTGGGCTAATGACGCTTCACAGCATGCTGAGACACCCGAGGCCCGTCAAGACAGTGGCCCTTCAGCAGGCGACGAGAGGCGGGCGGCCTCGCAGATGTTTGGCGACCCTGGACTGGGTCGCAACAACAATGGGGGTGGCGCTGGCAGTGGCTCTTTTATGAAGTGAACGCCCATGCCGGATACAATGTTCACCGAGCAGTGGACAGATATTCCTTTTTGCCACTGGGATGCGCTCCGCCGATCTTGATGGCGCTAATGTACGGCTTGAGATCGACGGCGACTCATGCTCGAACACTTTCCGAGAATGAAGTGGAGCTCCCAGAGACCATATTGAGACTCCACGCGGAAAGGCTGCTTTCACACCTACGCCCACACACAACTGCGACGAAGAGCATACTAATGACACGACACACGACTGTTTCTGAAGAGAATGATGTCTTTTTTCTTCCATCAATCTTCTAGCAAGAAAGCAAGCGCAACTATTTTACTGCAAGCAGATCTGGATCGCGGCGCAAATGTCATTTTGGGGAAAAAGCTCAGGCGTACTTTGTTACTTTTGATCTTTTCATATTATTATATCCTATTCAATTTGGAATTTGCTCTGGGCATGGAATACTAGCCCATCCGATCATCACAATAATGATTACTTTTCAGTCCATCCTTGTAGTCTCAGATGAACGAGTCTCAGTCCTGTACCGTTAATCGTTCACAATCATCGAATATATTTTCATCACTGCTGCCTGCATGTATCGTCCTTGTCTGATTATGTGATGCGAGTCTGAAAGTCATCTCAAATCGTTCCGGAAAAGACCTGAATGGCGGCGCATGGCTAGACACCATCAAACATTGCCGAACAATGCATTGATGGCAAGGAATCACTCTCGTGTCGCGCGTGGAAATTTGCAATAGTGTGTCGTGGAGAAGGAAATCCGGATCAATCCGTCGCAGAACGGAGCAATGCTTACGCTTCTATAGCGGACCTCACAAACGCCAGCAGCGTCCGTCGGAGGATATGAACCTTCATATACAAGGTAGGAGGCATTGTCTACTACTGTCAAGGAGATTACTACTGAGTTCAAATATACTTCGCGGTGACAGCTGTGCCCGCTGCAGCATAGTGGAACCGCTTACTCGCCTTCGGCTCCTCTGATCCGACGCCGGCAGTCAACCCATTGAACAAAACGAGCAACCACCCATATCGCCACGATGTAACAACAGCTCAACTTCACTTCCTGATAAACCTTGCTAAAGACACACCAACAATCTATTCATCAACGCAGGAAATAGACCCGACTGCTCACTCCTACTGCCGCCGAAATTATTAAGACGCTCTACGACATGGCCAACCCGAACCCAATCGACTACTTTGCCATTCAAAACGTCCTATCACTCTACTGCTTCGCATTGGACACGAAGAATCTGAACCTCCTCTCGCAAGTCATGACACCAGACGTCGACGCCCAATACCCATTTCCCGGCGGCGACATGCAAGGTCTCGAAGCCGTGATTGGGGTGATTTCGAAACGGTACGTTCCATGAAATACGAATGAAACCCCGAATCCGCCCAACCTGGTCATTTGTGTTTGGATTGAGCGAGATGTCTTCGATATGTGGACGTTCAACTGTGCTCAAAACGAAGACCGACTAACCTCAATCCCTATTGAAAAGCCTCCACGCCATAACCTCCCAACACGCCCTCACAACCCAGCACATCGCCATCTCGCCCTCGGGCTCCACGGCAAACGCCACGACTTACTTCTCCGGCGTGCATTTCGGCAAAGGCAAGTGGGAAGGGCAGACTTGTACTGCGTATGGGAAATACATCGACGAGCTCGTGCTGCTGCCGTTGGCTTCAGAGGGTGCTGGTGTTGATCCTGATGGCGAAGGGGAGAAAGCTGTGCCTCTTGCGGGTGCGAGCGGAGAGTGGAGGGTGAAGAAGAGGACGGTTGAGTTTATGGCTAGAGTTGGGGAGGAGGGGATCTTTGAGCGGGATTGATTGATGGATTTGAGAAAAATGTGGTGGTAGGTGGGTTTAGGGAGTTGGATCTGAGGGAATTGGATCTGCGCAGTCTCATGAGAGCGTTCGTTGTTTTCTCTGCCAATCTGCACTTGAGAATTGGCCGCTTGCGCAGCGTGCGTACTAATTTGCTCTCGCAATTTCGATCACTTTTGGGCCTCAATGGATATTTGAGTGTGGGAAACTTGACGAGTGGCGTGGAATTGTTCTTTCGGACCACTATCCATGAATTCGCTTTGCATGAACAGCGTTTCATGAAATCATCGATGCAGCCGACTGTTGCTCGCGAGTGCATGATCGGGAAGGGAGAGCAGTGGCCGCGCTCGATCGAACATTTCGACTTGCATGGACTTCACAAGACGATCCCTTCTGACCGCACCAGCACGAGCTTCCTGCCTATAGCTCTCCCCCTCCATCACATCCTCTAAAACACCAAATCCCACACCACCAAAAACCCGCAAAACCCAACCGTGCCCCAAAACACCGCCTGCGCCGTACTCTTCCTCTCGCTCGCCCTCTTCAGCTCCTGATTGCCTTTCCCCAAATTCGCACTCGTGTCGTAAGATTCCTGCACCAGCTGCTCAATGTGCTCGCTCTGCTGCGCGAGATTGGCGTGTAGTGTGCTGTGCAGCTCGCTGATCTCCAGAATGCTGCGCTCGGCCTGCGAGATCTGCTCCATTTGATTTTCGTAGTATTGCAGCAGGTCGGCGTTCTCGGACTCGAAGAGCTGCAGTTGGTCTTTGGTGAGCTCGGCCGTGTCGGGGTTGGAGTCCGGTATGCCGTTTGACTGCGCTGTGGATCCTGTTGCGCTGGTCGGGTCGCCGTTGTCGACTGCGTAGGGGATGTTTGCGCCGCCGCGACTCTTGTACAGGGCGCTCTTGCTGCGTTCCACTTCTCGTGTGATACGCACTTCCATCATCTCGGCTTGTACTTTGCCCGCCTCGCCCAGCCTCTGCTCGAGGAACATGATGACTGCAGCCCTGAAAGCCGCAAGCGTGTTCTTCTTCGCTTCCTCCGCTTCTTCTTGGGGGCTCTTCGCTGTGACTGCTCCTCCCGCGGCCCATCGTCCCAGCGCTCCCATTCCACTTTTAGCCCGTTTCGACAGCGCGACTGAGTCTAGCGTCTGGTTCCTCACTTCCTCCGCTTGCTGTAAAGATTTTATTGCGGCATTGAGTTGCCTGAGCAAGTTCTTGGACTGCGCATCGAAAGCTTCGCGTTCTTCATGTGTGAGTGGCCGTGAGTGGTCGTGCTGTTGTTGCTGCTGAGTGGCATTCTGTCTCCGGCGGGTTGGAGGAGCGGTGGAGAGGTATGCTGGTCGTGTGGCTCGTAGGGTCTGTGTGAGGTCTGCTATGCGTGCATTTATGCTGTATGCTTCTTGCAGGAAAGAGTCTATGCGTTTAATGTTGTAGTCGTGATGGATGACGGGGTCGGCATTGTGCTTTTTGAGGCAGATGTTGAAGTCTGCGGTTATGTCGGCCATGGTTTCTGTGAGATGTATTCTTGGTACTGTGCTCTTCTCGGCATCAGCTCGAATGCAAGTATGTACGTTCAATCGCTTCCAGATTCAAGTTGTGAAAGGTGTTGATATGACGTGGGGCTGCTTCGCGCTGCGTCGTACATGTATCCAGACATATGACACAGATTGGTCTCTATCGCCAACAGCCAGGGTTCGGGTCACAACCTCAAGGACACATGATGTGTCGAGAGCAACATCATGTCATGTCGCCCGTCTGAACAAATTGAATGCATATGTGTTCGAAAAGCGTCGGAACGACATTCCCACTGTAGTACCATAATTGAATGGGAATAATTTGTCGCCCCTGCCAATCTTCGAACCCACCTCTGTCGACAACACGTGCCAGAGTGGTTTCTAGTCTATATTCCACTTCACAACGAAGATCATTGAAGAGCGCGACCGCTGCCCAGCAGGAAAGTAAACAGATAAAAGGTATAATATGATCATGAACGCACCGCACCTCTATCTCTATCACTTCTGATCTAATCTTCCAACCTTAGTATACTTCTTAACAACAGCAACAAGTCTCTCCCTTCCCACCTTATCATCAAAGACCTGCGCGTGATCCAACCCCTCAGACCACAGCACATCAACTCCGCTCCCCCTCCACGGCCTCGTCTTCCAACTCTCATCCTTCTGACCCTGCCCACGCGTCTCAAGCTCCATGTGCATGTGCCCATTAGCCTTCACGACAGGATCCGGAACATCGTCGTTGAGCAAATACTTCGCCACAGCACTGGTGTCAACGATAAGATCGCGACTCGCAAGCGAAACAGTGAACCGCATCCCCTCTCCACCAACTCCTCGATGCGTGATTTCCAAAGGCACCCTTCATACCAGAAGAAATGGCGACCTAGCGTATGCGACGTGCCCGGGTCTTTCGACGCAAAATACCACAGCTGCCACTCGTTTGCGGATTTCGGCGGGCGGACGGTGAAATTGTACGCCACGTCGGGCATGTGTAGGAGGATCGTGACGGGGTCTACGAGGACTGTGGCGCTGATGCGAGAAGCCAGAGCATCATGGGTGAGCATGTAGGAGGTGAAGACGGAGCCGTAGGAGTGGGAGGCGAGGACGAAGGAGGTGTAGTTGTGTTTGTCGAGGATGGAGGTGATTTGCTCGATGAAAGCGTCACGGTGGAGGATTGGTTGGGTGAGGCGGGAGGAGATTGGGAGGAGCTCGATTGCTAGGACGCCGATGTCTCCGTCGGTTGGGTTTTCTGTGTTGTTCTGTGGCTGTTTCGCGAAGGCTTCCAACGTGTCGACGTATGGATATAGTCCGATGCCGATCCCGTGAATGAAGAGCACTGGCAATCTAGTCTTAGACGTATGGGGTCGATACCAATAGCTCAAACTTTCAGCCGGAGAGCGACCAGCAGAAAGCATGGTAGCCGGACGAGGCGGGCAAACCCAAGGTCCTGCAACGCTCGTCCTCCAGTATGAAAAGCCAGCGATCCAGAAGCGAGCAAAAGTGATCTGCTCCACAAGCATCACAGTGGCGTACCACGTCAAGCACCTGACATCCATCTCAATCGGATCGAGAGTCAAGCGCAGCGCCTTCGCCCTCCCTTGACCCTCGGGGAACCTATGTCCAGCCAACTTCTCCACAACTTGCACGTATTCCTCCATCTCCTCAGCATCATCTTCCGCCACTCGGCCTTCCCAAAACACCCAGTTGAGGAAACTCTTCAGCCCCTCGCGTCCAATGTCCTTCGGATCTGCGCCCCGGAACCAGCCAGACAGGAATTTGTCGACATCGTGGATCTCGGTGCGTACTTGCTCGATCAACTGCCGCCTCTGTTCGCGCGAGCGGAGTGGTGGATGGACAGCTTCGCGCTGAAGGTGGCGTCGATACCACAGAAAGAAGATATACAAGAGCGCTTCCGCAGCGGCCCACGCTTGCAAGCCAGGAAAACGTAGTCCAGCAAGCGATTTGCGACCAGCGAGTAGATCATAAATCAGCCATGTTGTCCAAGCGAGAGACCAAGGTCCAATACTTTGCAGGCCTGCAATGCAGACGCGGATGAAGACCAGACTGGGGAGCGAGTCGTTGATCATGGCAAGGTGTTTGTTTACGATGTTCAGTCAATAGGCGATGGGCGTTCGAAGTGGCGAGGCGAGCCTCGAGCAGGCAGCAGCGGTGTACACATTGTGAGTGCAGAGTATGGCGATGAAAGTGTCGGTGGGAAAGTGCTGTTTACCTTTACGGACGCTCGGAGTGCTTGTGACGTTGAAGGGTTGCTGTGATTGGTTCGGGGCCAACGGGTGACGTTTGTCGGTGTTTGTACTGAGGTCGAATTGTCCAGGGACTGATGCCCATCCAGCAGGCTGCCGGCAGGCTGGCGAGGCAGACAAGTCTGTAATTGCATGCGTGGCCGGAGGAGGTTCCGTCTTGTAGTGTACTGCATTACAAGACTTTGACATGTGCGCAGGAGCAAGAGCATGTGAGAATGCAGGGCAATTCAGCAAATTCAGCCTCGGCAATTGTGTTCATCACGCAGCTTTGGACATGGATGGATAAAGTCATCGAATATGCAAATGTGTGTTCTGTGTTTGGATATCTACATGTCCCGTTGTCCCTTCGTCAAAGAGTCTATTAGACCAACCTTCCTTCATTCAATACCTAGCTCGATCTAAGCGAGCGCAACAAAACTCCCGTGATGGTCATCGTGATCAATCTTTCCATAGAGCGCCATGCACAATTCTCTCGCTAAGCGTTGCAACGTCAATCAACTATTTTCATCCTCAGCAGCTCACTCATCTAGTCGAGATCGCTGTCTGCGCCACGTCTGTAGCCACCCTCACGGCGACCCTTCCTCGGTGAGCTCTGCCTGGGCCTTCTGCTGCCGGCATCAGAAGTGTAGCCATCGGAAGAGGGGTTCAGAGGACGGTAGGCATCGTAGTAGCTCGCGGTGCGGCCTGAGTTGGAAGCGGTGTAAGCGGTGCTTATTTCCTCGCTGCCTGGACCTTTCTTGTATGAGAAGTCACGCTTCTTCGGGCTGTGAGACCTCGAGTCGCGGCGCTGCTTGTGTGCTGCTGGCTTAGAGGAGGGAGCCGAGCTTCTCTTGGGCGGTGGAGGAGCCTCGCCGTTCTCACGAGCGATAGCGGCGACGGCGTCTTCGGCTTCCTTCTTCCAGCGGCGTTCCATCTTGTGTGCTTCAATCTTGGCTCTGCGTTCGGCGTCTTCGTGGGCGGAGCGGACATGGTCTCTGGTCGATCTTTCCTTGCGGTGCGAGTTGGAAGAAGTGTCGGTGTGGGCATCGCTGCGTTCGCTGTTGGTGTGGTCGTAGTGGCTGCCGTCGGCGACGCGGTTGAGGCCGCCAACACGAGCAGGCTTCTCACGCTTGTAATGGTGGATATCACGATCGCGGTAGCGTTTGCTGTGGTCACCGCCAGCGCCAGTGTACTCGGTCCTGACCTCAGTCATACCATCGGAGACCGTTGCGGTACCCCAAGACTCGGTCATGTAGTCATCGTCACCCCAGACACTGTGAGTCTTTGCGAAACCACGCTTTGCTCTGATACCCTTCCTTCCCTTGTCGTCGACTCCGACGACAGTAGCAGCGATGGATTTCTCGCGCATGTAGTGCTGACCGTGGACGACACTACCGCCTCCCAGTCTGGTAGATTTTAGTGGCGTTACTGAGCGTCTTTCCGTCAGGACCCTTGCGGCGCAAGACTGTGGACTTGTAGTCTTCCCAATCTTCATTCTGAATCGGAACGAAACCACCATTCTTTGCCCAGAAGAAGAACCAGATAGATGCGATGACCATGCCAGTGCCGAGCAGGGCGAACAGAACGAGGAAGCCTGGTCCGCTGAACTTGTCAGGCGATTGACTGCCAGCGCCAGGGCGGTAGTTGCTGTTTAGATCATCGCGGGCGTGGATGGCGACAGTACGCTTGCTGAAGTCATGGACCGCCATGGGCGAGAGTGCTTGGGTGGCGGCATCGTCGGAGGATCGTGAGAACAGGAAGGCGAGCACATGTGGGACCGGCGCCATCGTGTCGATGTGTTGGAGTATTTTCTCCGGCCACGGCTTGGATACGCTCGTTCAGAAGTGTAGATGGTGGAGCAAAGCCGTTAGACTCGGCTTGCCCTGAGTCTGGCTTTGTGTGTGCGGTAGGTTTTGGTCGAACAACAATTTCTCGGCGAACAATAAGAATTTGGTGGACTTGCAGTACGAATGGAGAGACTGAAAGGCAAGGTGGATACTCTCCAGATCTTTCGTCGAGGAATACGCCCGGCCTCGCGGCTGAGGTGGTTGGAGTGGTGGCTGGGCTTGCGCTGGGGTCAGAAAGCGGATGGCTGGCAAAGTCTGTTTACGGACGTCATTCTCCCTAGCAACCGTGACACTGCACTTGACCCCGGATTTTGGGCTTAAGCTTGCGCCTTGGGCGGTGTGCGTGCAAGGGTGTACCTTCACCTCACATCCAGGCATCTCTGACTTCACGTCCACGGTCAGTATAGGAGCGCCGTTGCAAAAGAAGGTCCGACCAACCAGGCTGCTTGACCAATTGTGGCGGTGAAGTCGTGGTATGGAAACTTCAAATGCCGCCGTCCTGTTGCAAAGGCGGGCCGACGAACTCAGCAAAGACACCTTCGGCATCGTCTTGGGCAATCTGGTCGATGCAGGTGGAAGGTAGACTTCTTCCTTAACGCGGCAGACGAAAGACTGCATCCGTGAATGCCATAATCAACGTTAGGGGAGAGGAGAAGCTGGAGCTTTTGTGGCCATTTTGAATAGCTGCTAGGAGGTATCAATGGCTGCTGGACTGCACTTTATGATGGAGCATTGTCCTGGAGTGAATAGTGATTCGATACGCATGATCTATATGTATACATGTCCTTTGATATACATGCCCTGACGTCACGTCTTAGTCACGATCTACGATTGTTGCATGCCACAAGAGATATTATGGCCTTTTACTTCTTGACATTCCTTATGCTTACCGTTAGCAGCTCACTCAATCATACTCGACTCCAGGCTTTCGTACAGATTCTAGCATCGAAGATCGAAGATCCTTCCCGCAACATCATTGAAAAATCTGCGAACAAATTTGGAAAATCAAGGAACAGTCATTTTGAAACCATGAAGACTGATGACACTTCCCTGGCAATATCTTACGGTGGTCCAGGTGCCGATGCCCCAAATTCCCTGTGGGATTGGCTTGTAGAAGCGGACTCATTTCGAGAGCCCAACAACGTCACCTCTCCCGCCCTCGCCGTTCATCATCAATCAGCCGATCATCTCTCGGAACTTTTGTCAACGTGCAAACCTGCTCAATCCGCGGAGCACTTCAGCTGGACATTTTCCAATCTTCTCGATGCCGTGAAGAATCTTGCCGCAATCTGGAGCCACGCAGGAGTCCGCCAAGGCGATGCAGTCTTCACTTTTGTCGAGAATTCGGCTGAATGGGCACTATTTTTCTACACATCGATTCGCATGGGAACTGTTTTTGTTCCCTCGAACCAAAGACAGTGAGACGCGAGGAAGAGTTGAGAATGATGATCGAAACATTAAAGCCTGCTTGTGCTGGCCCAGGATCGGGAGACAGCCTTACTGTACGGAGAGACCAGTGGAGAGGAACTGTGAGAAATTTAAAGCCATGTGCCAGGGCAATGCATGCCCCGGGTGGCAGCGATTCTCGTCCATCGAACGACTGTCAGATTTCCAATCACCCCCCGTGCCATTTACAAGAGATCCCGACTCCACTGCTTGTTTGATCATGTTCACGTCTGGCACGACAAACGCTCCCAAAGGCTGTCCTGTCAGCGTGACTGGCATGGCTGCTCAGATACGCCAATATCACGAGTCAGCTGGGCCCGGTACCTGGACTCCTCAGACCCGGATGCTCATCAACACGAACAATTTCCGGCCGATTTGCTACCTTGCATGCCTCAGCGCCTGGAAAGCCGGCGGTTCGGTCGTATTTCCCTCGGCTGCGTTCTCTCCAGAAAGAAGCCTGGAGATTTTGAAGCAAGAGCGCTGTACGCATACCTGGTTCGTGCCTGCCCAGCTCAACATGATTTCCTCGCTTCACGTCTCAGAGCAAGAACGGCCGTCGACGTTGAAAGTTGTTCTCACTAGTGGCGATGTTGCGGACTCGGCGCTTCTACGTAAGACGCAGACCGCATTACAGCCTGAGAAGATTGTATATCATTGGGGCATGAGTGAGTGCGCACCGCTGATGGGATACCGAGACAACGAGAGTGCACCAAGGATCAGAGATGGGCTCGTTGGAGTAGGTAGGGCATTGTCAGGGACGCATGTGATGGTTGCGAAATCTGGGACACATGTGCCTGCGAAGAGAGGGGAGCATGGAGACCTACACGTGAGTTCTCAGGCATTGATACGGAACTATCTCAACAACGTCAAAGCGGAAGACTTCTACGACGATGCAGATGGAAAGAGATGGTTCAAGACTGGAGACGTGGCTGTCATGGAGGAGGATGGAGTTGTCTTCGTGGTTGGAAGGACGAAGGACGTGATCAAGTGCAAGGGTTTGGATCGTACCGAGTATCATGGAGCATTGCCTGGATGAGTGCTTCAAGGTGGAGGTAAGTCTTTTCCAGGGATAGCGAGTGATTTTCATGCTGATGACGTGTTGCGACAGAGTAAGATTGTCGGTCTCGATCATGAGATATATGGTGCCATACCCGTCGCAGTGATTGACCAACTGCCCATAAGAAAAGGAATCAAAGAGGAGATGAAGGCCAAGTTACTGGAAATCCTAGGATCTGAGTATATTTTGGGTCATGTCTTTGAGTTGAGAGACTTGGCTTTCAATGAATGGCCGCGGAACTCATCGGATAAGTTATGAAGAGCACCTTAGTAGATAGCATAGTAGCTAAGAGCCTACACAGATAAAGCGCGGCGGGCTTTCCACGCGCGTTCCAAAAGTAAATTTTGTCTTCCAACAGCAGTCAGCAGTGAAATACGACACGCAACCGCGCTTCGTCAGGTGTCCGTCACTGTCACGCGCGCGTTCGTGATGACTTCTCGTTCAAAACGCCGTTCTTCTTGAGCTCCACTGATCACTTTCAACTGACCAAACTTTCAGCACTACGACATCGAGACCCAACAAGATGACTGCGCCATCTGCTTATCTGCACGCCGGGCCTGGCAAGGTAACACATACAGCATCCATTCTCCAGGCCCCAATGCATGCTGACTTTCTTACCAGATACTTTGAAACAGAGGAGCACTCAGACTGTACAATCATCTGCGGCCCCTACCACTCAACATCCACAAGATCGTGATTGGAGCTCAGTCAGAGTACTTCAAGACCGCCTTCAAAGCAGAAACCTTTCAGGTGAGTTGCATTATGGTTCGTACTTTGATCGTTAGAGGCAATCGCTGACTCTGAGTAGGAAGCCAAGACTGGTACAATCGAGCTCAAAGCCGTAGACTCGAGTCTGATGGCGACTACGATGAATGCGACGATCCCGAGATGGTGAAACTGATGGTCCACTTCTTCTACCACCTGGATTACCTCGAACACAGTGAGACCACGCCAAAGATCCACCTCACCACGCATGTCAAACTGTTTGCTATGGCATCAAAGTACCAGGTGCCAGCCCTTCACGACTTGTGTTTCGAGAAGTTCATGATCGAAGCCGCTCGCTACTGGAACAAGGACGAGTTTGCTCGCGCCATCGAGCTGATCTACGATATAAGCCGATCGCATCAAGCGAGTTGCGCAAGAAAGTGGTGGATATCATCCACAGACACCGCGACGCTCTCCTCGCGCGAGACAGCTGCATCACTGCTACGAACAGTTCCGGACCTTGCACGCGATCTGCTTTTGCGCGACCGTCCAACGGAGATCGTGCCTTGCGACTGCGAAGCCTCGACACTCATGGCTTATGCTTGCCACGAATGTACAGTTGGCGTTCAGGCATGCAGTTGGTGTGTTGAACATGCGAGCTTCATCTATTGCGCGGCCTGTGAACAGAAGGCTATTTCCGGCTGCAGCTGCGATACGTGTACTCGCGACTGATACTGTCGTTGGACGCTTTTCTTTTCTCATTTGCGATGCTTGGACTGGTTGATGGAGACTGATGTGCGATTCTCTTGAGTTTTTGTGATGAAGGAGTGAGTTTTGACTTCTTGGATTTGGGCTTGAGTTGGGGCTGCCTACCACTTTCAAGGTGTCTTTCGAGCGGGTATAGCGATTCAGCGTGCCGTCAATCCCTGTTGACTGTTCCGTGATGCAAGTGTCGGAAATTTAATTACGAGTTGCAAATGTCTTGTTTCAATACTCAAGTGAAAATTGTTGTGTCAAGTTGCGCTTTGCCACCAGGAACCAGGCACCAGGTCCTTGCTGGCCCCGGAATGGCTCTTGAATATGACTTCTAATGATATGGTAATACAGTCGTTTGGGTGGCGGACTTGGGGCTTGAAGTGAAGTCACTCATTTGGAGTCGCCAGTAACAGTGCGGTAGTCAGTCACTGTCAACCTGGTAAGTGTTTGCCTCAGTATCTCGCAGGCACTTACGCGCTTCTGTGTCTTTGAACTCATCGGCCACTCAAACCACCTTTCAAGACGCCCACATCAAGGATCCGACAACATGGCTACGCCATACGCAGATTTCGTGAACGGTCTCGTCAGGTATCTGTGCAGCTTTTCTTGCATGGAATTGGCTCATACTGACTGTCTATTAGATACAATGAGACGGAGGAACACTCCGACTGCACAATCATCTGTGGCCCTTACCACTTCAAAGCGCACAGGATTATTGAGGGTGCTCACTCGGAGTACTTCAGAACAGCATTGAAGACGGGCGCTTTCAAGGTTAGCATAGAGGAAACGTCATGAGGTGTTTCTGCAACCAGACGCACTCGCTGACAAGAAACAGGAGGGAGCGACCGGCACACTAGAACTTCAAGCGAAGCAAAGCGACTCTGGTTCCCACAGTGACGACGATGACTGCGACGAGCCTGAGATTGTCAAGCTCATGATGCACTACTTCTATCACTTCGACTATCTTGAAGGCGCGATTGCTACCTCAAATGACCCTCACGGCGAAAAACTCTGGGACGAGTTCAGCAGGACTCTCCCTCCCGCAAAGAAGAGTTCCAAGAAATCAGCAAAGTCCAAGCGAACTTCTCAGCAAAACTCCACAAAAGTACATTTGATCGAGCACGTCAAGCTCTTCGCAATGGCTGTGAAGTATCAAATCGTCGCACTGCAACGCCTGACTATCCAGAAGTTCGAGGCTGAGGCCCGTCAGCACTGGGACCACGAGGATCTTCCGAGGGCTATTCATCTGATCTACACCACCACTCCCGACGAAGTCACCCAGCTGCGCGAAGTGGCTGTTGGGATCCTGCACACTTACTATGACTATTTTGTTGAGAGACCCGACGTCCAATCGCTCCTGCGCAGTATCAACGGCCTCGCATGCGACCTTCTCAACCGCGACCATCAGAGGGAAAAGTTCATCTGCCTCAACCGCCAAGCGCATGGTAGTCGTGTGGAAAGCGCAGATACATTTTGCGGCGAATGCGGAAAGATCATCAAAGTGTGCAATGAATGCGCTTGGGAATCCAATACATTCCACTGTGAGACCTGCTCTTCAACTCAACGCACACAGGTTAGCAGGTAGCTGGACCAATCTTGAATCATATCGCAAGCTGAGTGTGACAGATCAGAACTCATTTGTGTATTGGCAAGCTCGTAGGTAGAAATGTATCAACGATTTTGAGCTCAGCGAGTGTACTGTGCGCAAATTTCTTGGCCGTCAATCTATTTCTTCACTCAAAAAAGACCTCCATGTAACACATTTTCAAGCTCCGGTTTCGAATTTTGGCGATAATCGAGGCGTGCTTAAGTGAAGCGCAATGTCGCCCTTTAATCTGAGATGCAACCCAGTGGGCAAGTTAATGAGGTCACACCACACATATGAGCTTACATTTCATATTCAGTGCTATGCCTTAAGTTCACTTTCACTTTCACTGCTTCGAGTCTGACGTCTTTCGGCCTACTGTTGGATCTCACTGCACTGTGAGGGACACCCCGCGCCGCGTTTGCCTTCACCGCACGCGTTTGCACTTGTTTGCTCCCGCTGAAAAAGTCGCGCAGATGCCTCACCCGTTCAACCCCAACGATCGATCTTTATCTGAGCAGTATATCAACGTACCCCTCGGTACCGTCTCAACCGCCACAACCTACCAGAACACCCAGCACAAGCAGCCTTCATGGCCGCTCTGACCAACATGCCCATTCCGTCAGGTTTCGCCAGGTTTGTTCTCAGCTAATGCACATCGAATAAGCTTAATGCTGACTTGTGTGTCAGACTTTTCGACACCGAAGCATTCTCCGACTGCAAAGTCATCTGTGGTCCATACGAGTTGAAACTTCACAAAGCAATTCTTGCAGGTCAATCTGATTACTTCGCGACAGCGTTCAAGATCGGGACGTTCAAGGTGATTGAACCCCGTTCTCTGCAGGATACAACTTTCACTGATTCGGACTAGGAGGGACAGAGCGGAGTTATCGAGCTCAAAGCGAAAACCGACGCTAGTGACGATTCGGACGACACCTGTGACGACCCTGAGATCTTCAAGTTGATGATCGAGTACTTCTACCACTTCGATTATCTCTGCAAGCTCGACCCGGCTACTCCCTCCACTGCTACGAAGACCTATCTGATTGAACATGCAAAAGTTGTCGCTATGGCGGTAAAGTATCAAGCCGAAAGCCTTCGCAAGCACGCTTCGCAGAAGTTCAAAGACTCGACCGGAACCTACTGGAATCATGACGATTTCGCACATGCTTTGACCATTGTGCAGCAGTCGACAGCAGATGACGCACCAGAATTTTGGGAGGCGGTGTCCGGCACTATCCACGCCAACTTCAAGGTTTTGAGTGAAAAAGAAGGAGTCAGGGTATACGTACTGTGGCAAGCCTTGCATACAGCTTGTTGGAGCGTAGCCGCAGGGACCTCGCGGTCATGTGTCACCACAGTCAACCAGGAATGGCTCTCGGCGAATTTACTTGCTTGCGTTGCAGTATTACTTACCGCTATTGCAAGGGCTGCTACCCAAAGAATGCAAGCATCTGGTGCGGAAACTGCGGAACCATGAGCTATACTTCGAGTTGAATATACAACGCGGAAGTCGAGTTTGATTGGAGGATGACAATCAGACGCAAATGCGAAGAGGTTTTGCCAATGAAATATGAAAAGCATGAGTATCACAGCAGAGCATAGACGTAGCTTGGCCGATAGCCTCTTAAAGATACAATCGCGTCTCTAGATGCGGTAGATACCCTGATGACGTTTCAAAATGTTCACCTCTGAATTGCGTACGATGAAAATACATCTGGATATTCTCTGTCTCGCTTTAGAATAGTAAAGCTAGACTCAACCGAGCCACATTCCCTCTTCCCGCCACTCAAGATACGCTTCCATCCACCTATATCGCTCGAAAATGAATTGAAACTCCCCTACGCAATCCAGATCAGTCGGCATAACCTGGATGTCCTCAAATCGTGCCCAAGTTCTCGTATAACCTGCTTGAGATTCCGTCTCTTCACCGGAATATCATGCCAACCGATCTCGATATGCTGCAAAAGCATCTCTTTGATGGTTCCAGGCTCCCCTTCCTCATCTAAGATGACATCACGAGATTGCTCGTCTTCCTCGTCGTACTCACTCTCAACATCACTGTCATCTTCTAGAGACTTGCAAATGAGAGCGGAATCGTCTTCGTGGGATTCCTTAGTGATGACTGCGCAGTACCGTTTATTGAGTTGCTTTGGCGGCTTAGGCGTGCTTCGCATGAATGCTACTACCTCCGGTATCGTCTTGCCGATGAATGGTGAGCACCACTCTGGATCAATAGGCGTGTATGTACCTGGCTGAATGGCTTCCTGACTGTCAGGTAGAGTATCGTGAATATCCGCCAACCAAATGATATATACACCGGAAATTTTCTTTGCGTTTTCGTCGAGAATCTTGTTGACTTTCTGATATGGAAAAGTCAATATTGGCATCAATTTGTGACAGCTAAGGCTGTATACCTCGATTGGAATGTCTTCGAGGACAAATAGTGCTATCAAGTCTTGGCTCTCCATGTCGGTGGGCAGATGAACAGGTCGTTTCTCGATACTCTCAGTGACGTCTAGCGTCTCTTCCACTCCCGTAGTCATCGTGATAGCTCGTCGTGATGGGAGGAAACCTTAGGAATAGTCTCTGCTTGGTGAAGGTCTGGAGTATGGGGCCAGGCACGTGGCAGGCAAAACAGTATCAGATTCCAGGCCACTGCCCTAAGCTGTAACAGTCGTGAAACAGAGTCTGAAAAGTACCCACTTGACCGAAAACCACTCATCCCCACCCAACGCCATCCTCTCGCCACTCAATATAGGCCCCTGGCCATTTCCAATCGTTAAATTGAGATAATTCGTGGAATTCTGAGATTGTCTCCATATCCGTCGGAATGACCTGCACATTCTCATAGTCATTACCAAGCTCTCTGTAGACCTGCCTAAGATCACGGTCTCCATGGACATTCAGTTCCTCGATATCCATTTCGATAGTAGTGTCGCCTTCGAGATTCCTACAGATAAGTGCGGTCTCGTCATCAAGTGATTCCTTGGTCAAGACAGCGCAGTACCTCTTGCTTAACAGTTTGGGTGGCTTGGGTGTGTTTCTCAAGAAATCGATCACATCTGGAATTGTTTTTCCGATAAATGGTGAACGCCAACTTGGGTCAATAGGCGCTTCAGTACCTGACACGGCACTCCCATGATAGTCAGGGATAGTGTCGTAAGAGTCTGCTAGCCAGATATAGGGCCAGTCATTGACGAGCTTATCGTTCTCCTCGAGGATGGTGTTGAGTGTCTATTAACTGTGTCAGCTGAGAAAGCTTGCAATAGCTGGAAGGTGGTGTATCGTACTTCAATGGGGATATCGTCAAGAACGAACAAAGCTATCAAATCATGGCTCATCTCATCCGGCATGTGCAGGGGAACGTCGCCATCGCTGCTAAGACTTAAGTCGCCAACGTCTGGCACATTGTCTGTATCCGTCGACATTTTCGTGAAGGCGTCGACGAAGAAAGATCAATGTTGTTTTCAAGTAGAAGCAGAGAAGATGATAGAAACGCTGAAACGGCCCGAAGGATTTAGGCTGCAACGTTGGTGGAACAAACATTCGAGTCATGGCAGCTGGCACTTGCAATGTACCTGAACAGACCTCCGAGCTCGCTCGGACTCGCGAAGTCTTCAACGCGATATGGCTACGCCAACACCACAATCCAGACGTGGTGAGCCATGCGGCATGCGCGCAGGATCCACAGATGGAGCCAGAGGCGGATTGCCTAGCAGAATCTAAGCTTGTCTACCATCTTTACGCTTGCTCTATGTCCGTTCAACAAGAACACAGTTGACTTTGCTACGTTAAGGTAATTGACAGAATCTGACCAAGCTGCTTGGAGACACATGTGTTCATGCAATAGATCTGTGGTTGAGTTGAAACCTATATTGGCTCTACGTGACCACGAGTCGTCTCTACACTGAGAAGCGAAAGTGAATCCAACGTCTCTGGTGTATAAGCTTATGGCGTTGCTCGACTGCAATGGTAAGCCAAAGTTTCCAATCTCAAGGACTTGCTCTAAAGTAGAGATCTTGCATTTCCATGAAAGACAGTATTGACCATAGGTCCGAATCACTGATCACTGCCCTGTGTATCAAGATCAGCGGCGAAAGACAGTAAAGTCCAACCAAATGTTCATGATTCTATAGCCCTCAAGAGACTGATAGAAGCTAAGGTTCCATTCCACGAGCCTCCTCGCGGAACTTGAGCGATCGTTTCCTGATGATAGGCTTTGCTTGGTGCCAGAGGAGGGAAGAAGATGCTGCCACAGCGGCCGCTGTGGATGGAAGGAGGCCAGTGGTGACTGTGTGGGTATCTCCCGTCGGCGCTGGAGACGTATTACCAGCGCTTTGGGGTCTGGCGCTGGCAGATGTACTGGGCTGCTGCGAGGACACTGCAAGATCGATCGTATCAGCTTCGTCCGTTCCAGCCAACGCACTATCCTCGCCAAAAGAGGCGGTCATATGCGATGCGCGTGCTGGTAAGACTGACAGCAGGTGAGAAAACGGGTTCGCGCGCGCTACCATCACTGGTCGCGTGGATCGAATCCATCTCGAAACTCTCGCCTGGTTGCTCTCGACCAGTAGACTCTGTCTTGTACCCATATCGCACTCGCAAGTCGCCAATCGCTTTGGCTAGCTCATTAGCTGTTCCATTGGCATCCACATCTTGCAACAAAGAAGCATCGAATGCTTTCGCGATCTCAAGTGGGCTCAAGCTGACTGGACGACCAAGATACCACCAGCCCCAGTACAATGGTGCGATAGAAAGACAGGCCAGTCCAATCAGACCGGACCCCCCGAAAAGCCAAGCGTAATTAACAGCAAAGATTACTTCATCGTACACCATCGACACAGGGACCTTTTGCTGTGTCATCCGATTTGTTGCAGTCAGATTAGGCGAAATGACACCTCGCCCAAAACCAGCAGGATCGTCTGACACGGTAGTGTTGTATCCGGCTATCGTAGGACCTTGACATGTTGTGACCACAGTAGTGCGAAACGTCAATTCCTGCAGCATAGATATCATGTCGCTCATGGGATCGTCCCAGGTGAGATCTCCCGTCACCATCACAGAGGGGTCTGTGCCACGGACATACATGCTGGGTAGTGTGCCGGTGCCACTCGTGTCGATATCATATCTATAAGAATTGCGTGTCAAGTAAGCTTTTGACGCGTATTTGTCCTCAAGAGCAAGCCATAGGCCACCCAAAGTGGATGAGAATCCTGTGGGAAGGTCAGCATCGTAGGTTTACGTAATGACAAGACAACCTCACCCTGTTGTCGTCCCCATTCCGCCTCACGCTCGATGCGTTGCACGACTGAGTTAGACATCTGTGGGAGATCCGGAAGCGCGATAGTGTGGCCATTGATTATGACCCGATATTTTACCAGTGCTTCCGAGAGTGTGCAGCTCTGTGACTTGAGCTCGCCGCGCAGACCTGTAGTTGCTTTACGTTTGGTGTTTAAGACAATTCGGTAATGCGTATTCCACGTCGACACTCCATCTGGTTTGTCATCGGTGCCTGAGTCGTCGTACGTCTGGTATAATACTTCTGTCTGGAACATCACTTGAGATAGCGGCGGTCCCGTCCATGCTTCATTGTCTAAGGCCGCATTCGACGACTGATTATATTCATCCGCAGACATGAGCCGATACTGAGTGGTGTTGCTTGTGCACGCTATGTCCCAACCTGATGCGACAAGATCCGTGAAACATGTTCCACGGCACCCCGAGGCTGGTATTGTGATGTTGTCACGAGCGTTGTACTGCCGTAGAATCTGGGCAAAGAGTGGGCTATACAGGCCCGGGCCTCTTTCGTCGCTGAACCAGGTGACTACACCCGTGCTCCCATACATTAGCGGGCTGCTTGAGACAGGAATGAAGAGGTCAACAGATCGTGCGCGCGTTTTTGTGATGACATCCAGGGCTCTCTGCAGAAAGGTCCTACTGCCAATAGCAACAGCATGATGATACTTGCTAATGTGGCGCCATTTATGATCGGGCGTTTGTCGCATAATCCGTGCAAGTTACTGCTCTGCCGTTGAGATGCCGATAAGTGGCGCAAAGTCGTCCCACGAAGTGCGCTCTTCCACCAAAAAATTGCGATACCGCTGGTGAAAGCGTAACCCAAGCACGTCTTGGACAAAGTCGCGAGGATGGAGAGCAAGACTGTCGGCTGTACAACCGCATTGTTGATCTTCCAGTGATCGATTGGTTTATCGTCGAAGCTTTGAGCTACCACAATGCCTCCAATGCCGCAAATGAACGCAACGAAGAGAGATGAAAGTCCCGTCCAAGGTAGGTGTTTCACGCTTCCAGACTCCCAAGGGCGTTTGTCTGTGTCATTGTGCAGAGTTGAACTCCTTGCCGATTTGAACATCGCATCTCCGAGCGAAGCTCGTGTGTCTTCCTGTCTGTCGCCCATACTGTCGCTTTGCAAGACCGCGAGAGACTGGCGACGCCATAGAACTTATTATAGCGCTGGAATCAAGTCGGTAGCACGAGCTCAGCCTAGTTGCTTACGTCTCAGGTGTGCCTAAGCCTTGCGGGTGTGTATCGCAGACCTCGATGCGCAGCGCGTGAAACCTCAAACTTCCTCCAGGCTTTTTGATAGGCCCTTTAAAAGCCCGCAGGAGTGGTAGTGGTGGCGTGTTCGCCGCATTGAGTGGCCGTCGGGGTGTACAGACCTTGGTATACTGAATACACGAAGTCTACTTCCTGCTATTGGTGGTCGAAACTTAGCAGGGTCTTAAGACCCAAGCTGAGGTAATGTTCGTACAGAGAATGAGTCGCAGACTTGGTTCATGGTCATGGTGACTTTTGGAGCGCTTCCTCTTGCCCTGATCTCGCTTGTCCGCCTCCGCAATTCGAATCTCACCACCGTCCACGCCACAAAGGAGGCGGTATGTTCCTGGCCTGTGCCTTCGCCTTGACATATTCAAGCGCTTTGGATCAAAAACATCGGACAGCAACGCGACTGCGTCGTGTCAAGGATCTTGTCTAATGTTACGATATCAAACATGGCGCCTAATCCACTTCCGACCCCTCCAGATCTCGAGAGAGCTGCCAGTTCTGAGTTCGCCGATCGTGCTTCGGGACAGTGGTGCAATGAATTGGAATGCTACGGTGTAGGCGAGGACTTTACCTGGGGTTTCCGCGTCTACCGCACAGTCTATACACCAGAATCCGACCGAGGTGAGTACAAGTACCCACTCTAACGATGACTGAGTACTCGCCTTGCGGGCCTCCGTTGCAAATGTACTAATTATATTTCGAGATTTCGCCACTGCTTTAGAAACTCTATCTGCGAATGTACGCGCAGCATGTTTCGACGACGCATATGAAGAGAGCGAGAATCCCTTGGACACTTTTCCGAATGAGCAAGTCTGGCAAAGACTGCGATTCGAGGTCATCGAGGATTGTATTGCTTTGGACAGCGCACTGTGAGCAACTCTGGCAAAGACTGCGATTCGAGGTCATCCAGGATTGTATTGCTTTGGACAGCGCACTGCCTGCTACAATCCAGCAGCACTTCCAAGCCTGGATCGAGGCGGATGGCTTCCACCTGCCAAATGATCAATATCCCAACCCCGCGCTCGCCATGGCGGGCTCGTCTACTCACCGTTTTTGCATCATCATCGATGCAGAGGCCTTGACGAACATTCTCCGCTTCCCACTGCGCCCTAACGCGACCAATCGGGATCAATTTGACCGCATTGGCGTCAAGGTCCTTGATGTGGAGTGCAATGCGGACAGCGAGGAGTATCCGCCGCCATTCGATGAAGGCTGGTTCTGGGCTTCTCCAGGAAAGCTTCCAGACATCTGGTTTGGTTGTCATATGCTAGGTGCAGATGAGTTCCGCGAGGAAGACGAGCTTGGACGGCCATGTGTGAGTCAATACTGATAGCAGGCCTTGAGCAAACGAGATTGGTCGCACTTCAAACTCCAGTCTTGTTCACATCGCTGATTACACAACGTGAGCGGAATCCAGAGCGTATATCGATCATTGATGGATCAAGCTTGCCACGGAGTGAGAGTACGGTGGTGCTACCTAATCATGTCAATACATCTCTTCTACAACTTCGCCGCCTTCCACTGCGGCTTCCTCTTCTCAACAAACGCTTTCACGCCCTCTTTGATGTTGTCGCCAGCCACTAGTCTGGGGTACCAGTTCTCAACCAACAACCTGCTACCCTCCTCAGCTCCAACGCCCTCCCAGCCCATCTTGATGCCCTCCCTGCTCACAATCACAGCATCAGGGCTGTTCTCCGCAATCATCTTCGCATACTCAACAGCAGCAGCCACAACTTCACCCTCACCATCGCCGACAACCTTGTTAATGAGACCCCACTCGTAAGCCTCCTGAGCAGGCACGACTCTGCCTGTTAGAGCCATTTCCATAGCCCGAGGTCGGCCGATGGTGCGCACGATTCTGGGCAGAGCTCCTGCGATTGCGACGACGCCGCGCTTGACTTCTGGTAAGCCAAAAGTGGCTTTCTTTGCTGCGACGACCAGGTCGCAGTTGACGATCAGCTCGGTTCCGCCACCGTATGCCAGGCCGTTGACTGCTGCGATGATGGGCTTGCGGCCACTGCGTCGTGAAAGGGCGCCGAAGCCTGAGGGTGGCATTGGTCTTGATTGTTTGGACGAGTTCATGTTGTTCCATTCTATAATGAGCTGTCAGTAGCTGCCCGTGTGTTGTTTGTTGTTTGTTTACCAGCTATGCCGAAGCATCAGCTTACCTTTGAGGTCAGCTCCAGCACAGAATGCCCGGCCTGTGCCTGTGATGATGCCCACATTGAGCGTAGGCTCCGCGTCGAGCCACGACCAGATCTTATCGAGCTCGGCATGGCCGTCCTGGTTGATGCAGTTCAGATCTTTTGGCCTGTTGAGACGCACGAGTAGGACTCCTGGAGCGGGATATGAGAGAACACAGTATTGGCCCGAAGGCTCTGGGAGCTCGAAATTCGGCTTCGACATCTTCGGTAGACGCAATTGAGAACTCAAGCTGTGCTATTTCGTGGACGTATAACACGAATACGATACTCGTTCTTGTGGCAAACGCAGACAGCTGTGGCCATGAGCTCTCTTCTATTCAGGTACCCTGGATCGCTCCCCGCAGGCAGTCTGAAGCCGAGGTCCCGAGGCTGTATTTTTGCCTTGACGCATGTCTTTCTGAAGAGTACAACACCATCTCTCATCATCGACACACCCAGAAGCCCATCAATGCCCGAACAGCGCCAAAGACTGCTTGATGTAGCTCATCTGTATGAGCAAAGTGCAAGTCGTACAGCTGTAAAGTCGCCGTCCTGCCATTGGCGTTGAAGCTTAAAAGTTCCATCTCATCACGCCATTGATCTCCAACTTTGCGCACTCAACGACACCATTATTATTATCTCACAAGCGGTCGCAATATAGTTCAACGTTCTTTTTGTGAAGGTTCGATCAGGCTCCCAAAGGTTCCTTCATCCTCATGATGACAATTTGGGCTCGTGGAGCTACTGCCGGGACTCTGCAACTTTCATCGAGGATGGCGTGCTAATGTGCGCAGATTGCCAATGCTGCGATCGTCACCTTTAGCTGTTTCCATGAGCCCGGTGCCCAATAGCCTGCATCACGCTGCCTCCAAAGATGTCGGTACATCAGGCACGACATCGTCTCTGCCGTAGTTTGAACGCTGTTTTGTCAGGTCTATAAAGCTCCTGGCTATCTCGCGTAGACTCTTGAGATCCAGGTGTGACCCTAGAGCCATCCTTCTGATCTTCAAGGCCCACATATCATCCTGCAACACATCCAAGGCCCTTCTAGCCATTCTGCCCGCCTAGCTGAGACGACTTCGACATTTCCTCAAGATGGCAGACGCAAATCGTGTCGAGCAACTGGAAGGCCTCAAGAACATAACAACAAATCAGGACTTTTATGAGAAGCTCGCCGGCGGCCACAGCGCAAGTGCAGCAAGCTCTAGTAGCCCTGGCTCAACCCATACTGGCCTTAATGTCCAATACATCCCAGTGCCCATAACTATCAAGGCACAACTTGGCAGCCCCACAGCTCTCGCCATCGGAGCGTTCGCCACGACTTTGACCACCCTATCATTTGCGCTGTTGGGATGGCGAGGCCTCTCACTTACCACTGCATTCATTGGCAACTTCTTTGGTGTGGCAGGCATTGGCATGGTGGTCTCTGCGCAATGGGAGCTGGTACTGGGCAACACGTATGCGTATACCGTGCTCAGCGCCTTCGGTCTATTCTATCTCGGCTTCGGAATCATCGTCACTCCCTTCTTCGGCGTTGCAGAAGCCTATGGTGGCGCTGATACGGCCGCGTATTACAACGCGCTTGGCTTTTTCGTGCTGAGTATGTTGCCCTCGATCACCGTCCAGCGACCGCCTATATGCTGACAAATGACGCAGTGTGGTCTGTTTTCAACCTCTTCTTCTTGATCGGCTCAGCGCCATTGAACGTGGTGTACTTTGGTATTTTCTTCACAGTGCAGCTAGCCTTCACGCTGGTCTCGGCAGGGTACTTCCTCAACGCGGATGGATTGGTCGACACAGCTGTCGCCGTCAACAAAGCTGCGGGTGCTTTCGCTTTTGCGTCTGGCATGCTGGGATATTACACCGTGGGCAATCTGATGTGCCAGGAGGCGCTTGGGTTCAGCTTTCCTATGGGAGACACCAGCCGTTTCTTCAAAAAGAAGCGTGCTTGAAGGTTGGCAATCACTGCCGTTGGTTGGGTGATGACCCTATCAGGAGCAAATAATGTTGTGGAAGTCAGTCAAGCACGGCGAGTTGACCTAGTCTTGCTAGCGCCCAAAATCGAAACCAATTTACGTTGCGCTGCTACCATTTCATCAGCTGGTATTGTGTATAGTCCTTCATCTCGTATTGTCAAAATCTTTATTGCTACGAGCGCCTCTCAGACTGCTGTCACGACCCTCACTTCAGCCTGTCCGCGCATCACATGCGACCTGATGTCATGAGACCTGGGTTCAGTATCACTCCAACAATCACATGCCGTGTCTCCTATTGTGCTTCAAGAAGCTGGTACGCTTAACATACGCTTCCTGCATATCCAATCACGACAGCAACATCATCCACAACACCTCGCCTTCATCCACGGCTGAGACCATCACGGCGACAGCTCACCACACCATCTCCATGGCGCCCATCAAAGTCTCAGCCAGGCCACAGCAGCCTCACAGCCACACTCAAGATCCCTCCACCGTAACCGCCGTAGGCTCGCGGTCGTCGCCACGCATCATGCGCCACGACACGATGCAAGATCTCTCCACTTTTGAGGGCCCCAACCGTGGCGGAGCCACCTACATTCATCACCCCAAGGAAGCCTCAGTCAGCTCCAGTGAGGAACAAAGACTGGAACGCGACTTGGACCCATACAGCACAGCCCATCTGAACCAGCTCATGGCTTCCGACGGAAAAGCCAGCAGTACCTCCGCCGGCGTGGACAGATCCAGACCCAGGTCGGGAGTGAGCAAAGCACGCGAAACCCGCTGTCACCAGCCAAATCAGCTGAGATCGTCCAAGATCGGATACAACGATCTCAACGCTCACTACGTCGCCGCTGAGCGTCAGCGCCAGGAAGACTTAATTGCGGCCGCAGAAGATCACAATCGCCACATGTCGTCTCTCATGACAGCCAAGTTGCTAGCAGAAGCCGAGAGCCAGGAACTCTACGCCAGGATTCTGAGAGAGAACGTCGATCGAATCGATCGATACTATGATGGCGATAAAACGTTGCGTCTGACTGCTGCTCCAGAACCGTTCACTGCGCAGCAAGAGTATGATGAGACCTTCGAGCTGGAGGCGGACTATCGGTCGCTGGGCACGAGCACTTACAGTATCGCGTCTGGAGATACCATCAACGAAAAAGTCCAGCTTCCGCAGCTGCAATACGACCAAGCCGAGCAGCACCAGCACCAGCAAGATCGTGCGACGGCGAGCAACGGTGAAGAATCTGTAGAAGTGATCTTCGAAGCAGTGGTACAGTGGCAACCACAAGCCATCGCCCAACTCACACCTCTTCCAATCGCCGCCTCGAACACAGAGACCTTCACATGGGAGCAACTCCATCGCCACCTCGGCGGAGCGCAGTACTCTCCAAGCCTGTACTTCTCCCGCAACACCTCCAAATCCCGCCTCCTTCAAGGAAGAACCTACTGGCTCCTCGAAGGCGCATACGAGCCTTTCGCTCCAACCTCGCCAGGCGAACACGGCGCCAAACTGACGGCTTTCTTCAACGACTCTCTGACGGCTGACGGCGATGTGCTGGATGAAGAAGACTACCACAACGTGCCTCTCTTTGTCTGTTTGAAAGAAGGAGAAGGGTACACGTACCTTGGCCAGTACAGCCAGAAGCGGTACAGCGACAAGCTTTCTCATTCTGAACTGTTCCAACAAGTTCCTAGGCATGTTCTTGAGTACTGGGCCGCACAGCTCGCCGACCCAGCGAGACCGGCCTGGATTACTGAGAAGCTGATAGCGCATTTCTGGCCTGCGTAAGTCCTTGAACTCCAATCCCAATCAATTGCCTCATGAAATACTGACCGCCGCTCCCAGACCACCCTACACCGGCCCCATCCCCTCCGACTCCGCCATCACCACACCAGGCACGGGCGTCACCTCACCTCGCGACCCTGAGCAAGTCCTCGAAAAGCGTGTGCAGCGCGCTCTCGAGCGCTTCGCTCTCAAGTTGCAAGACTGGAAGAGAGACACAAACATCAAAGCCACTCTCCTGAACGAGCAAGCGCTCATGGAAATGTGGGACAAGAGCGACATGGACGAGGAGAAAGGGCTGAGACTGTGGTGGGAGTATCTCGAGTGCGTGGGATTCGACGAGGAGTTCTATGGAGACTTGTCGAGCTGAAGAAGCAGAAGAAGGGGGTGGCCAGGACGACGAGTGTGTCGAAGACAGTTGCGAAGATCGAGCAGGGCGTGCTTCTTGATGGACAGAAGCAATTCCCGCCGCCCGCTCGTCGCGACGCGGAAAAGAAGAGAGAGCGCCACGACTCAGTCTCGACGCTCTACGCTCTGCAGGACGACAAGGCTGCCAACGAAGCATCGGTCCAGCGCACAGAGAGGACGATGGAGCCTCTCATGCCAAAAGCTCCTCTGAAGTGGTCATCGTTCCCTCAAGCCGACTTGCAAGCTGCTCGCGAGATGCAAGACAGCGCGACCAAAGCCAGGGAGCGCAAAAGAGGCAGAAGCGAGAAGCCAGTCAAGTGGTGAGGCAAAGCTTGCGCAATCGTTGGACAGATGCAGTTGTGGGAAGTTTCAGGCCACGTTAGTACGAGACGGCTGGTGGATTGTAAGGCAGTCGTGTCTGACGGAGGATTGAGGTTGTTTTGGTTGCCTTTGCGGTCGTATCGACATGCGCATTGCAGTAATGGTCAGCATTCTCTCATGACTGCAGCTATGCTGGAGGGAGATTGGTTGTCTGCGAGACCCAGCAATTGGCCACGGTGGCATTTGACCCAATGCTCAGGCTACTCGAGAAACTTGTGTAGCTGGACAATGACTGATGTTGTTATGAACTATTTCGATTCGGCTAACAAGATTAGCACATAGTCTCTGATTTGACTTGAAAAATGAAAGAGCTCCGACTCTGAGAATTCCCCCAAAACGCCTGCAAATGCTGTTTGTACATATTCACAATTCCTGCCATTATCATCATGCCCAAATCAAGCCATACCCAGAAGTCATCTAAAGGTGGATGCCCATTCTCTCGGGCCCATGTACAACAGTCCGCCGAGACCAGTCAAGCCCAGGCCGAACCACCATAGCCTGTCGGCGTTGATGTGCTGCACCATGTGTTGCGAACCCTGAGGCTCGAGCTTGACCTTCCAGTTGAGAGGCACTTCTGCGTCGAGGCCACGCTTGGAGTTGCTCTTGCCAGTGGCTGATGCAGTGGCTTGCAGAGGGTTGAGAGTAGTGGTTGGCAGCATTTGAGGCGGGCGGTAGGCGAGGTACATCGGGTTCATGGGCGAGCCGTCGAATTTGTAGAGGTTGAGGCGCGGAATGTTGTGGTAGGCATCGACGATTTGCTCGTATCTCTGTAGGCGCGCGGGTGGTTAGCAATATGATCTCGTGTACAGGGTACGATATCCAAGACGACGTACCTCGAACTTTCTCCGTCTGGTTGTAGCGCGTGTAGACCGCATAGTCGCCAGAGCAAGGATCGCTGAGCAACTGCCTGCCATCAACGGCAAGCGGCGTCAAGCTCAACGAGCCGTCGGCGTTCTTCACGAACTTGCCGTGCTGGAACTGCATAATGCCACTGGGGCATGACGGGTCTTGTGGGTTCGCGATGGCGCGATAGTATGCCTCCTCGTAGTAGCCATCCTCGGTGAAGGAGTAGGAAATGCCGGTGCGCTCGGGTTCGATGAACTCGTCGTTCAGAGGATCGTAGAAGCCCTACGAGGATTCGTCAGTACTGGAGTGTAACAGCAGTGCATTGCGCGGCATGTCTTCGTACCGGACCAGTGAGAGTCTTGTTGGACTTGGTGCTCCACGTTCCAATTATGTCGGCTGGCCACGTGCCCTGGGCCGCGGTTAGGGCTGCGAGGCCGGCGACGCCAGCAAGAGAGTATTTCATCGTGTTGGTGGTTGTCGCAAGAGTCGGTAGAAGCGGTCGTATGGTATTATCGGGGTTGTTGGTTGTTTGTGAAGTGGGAAGCGTTGGGCGCTGGCGTGGCGCGGGAGATGGCAGGTCGCAATGTTGCTCCAAATAGCGACACGCTAAGCCGCATCCCCAGATTCCAGCAACCCGCAACGCAAGCCGATTCTCACGCGCGCTGAATCATGTCACAGTGGAGCCTGTAGACTCATCATATTGAATGTGCCATTTGCTTGAACATATCCTTGACCTGGCATGAAGCGATTGGCCTGATCAAGCGGTGTATCCTCATATCTCACTCCCAATGCAGCGCCACTTCTCCAAAAACAGCATCACATTCACAACTCGCCATCTCCAAACCACCAAACCGGCCTACATCTTCCAACAACAAACCAGCAAAATGACCACCGAAGCCCAAGCCGCAAAGAAACACTTGCGCAAGGAAATCAAAGCCCGCCTCTCGACTCTCAGCGCCATAGACATCACTTCCCAATCCTCACAAGCCCAACATCTCATCCTTGGCATGGATCAATACAAGCAAGCAAAATCGATAAGCATCTATCTCTCCATGCCTGCCGCCGAAGCGCAAACAGATCTACTAGTGCGAGACGCGCTCGAGTCGGGGAAGAAAATCTTTGTACCATTTCTGTACTCTCCGTCCCCCGTTCAGAATGCTGCAGCGAGTGGCAAGCCGCGTAAGATTATGGACATGCTTCGACTAGGGTCTGTGGCGGAGTATGATGAGTTGAGTAAGGATGCGTGGGGGATTCCTAGTTTGAGTGCGGATGGAGCTGAGGGGAGGGAGAATGTTATGGGCGGTAAAGGCTTGACGCTTGCAGGTGGCGAGGCCAGTGAAAGTGAGGATGAAGGGGTTTAGACATGGTAGTCGTTCCAGCCGTGGCCTACGATGTGAAGATGGGTCGACTAGGCCACGGCGGTGGATTCTACGACGCATTTCTCACGCGCTTCTGCGAGCAGGGCAGACGGCCGAAACCGTACCTTGGTAAGATCCGCCTTCCTCAAACAAATATCGCACGTATTTCTGTAGCTGACTTCTGCACAAGTCGGTCTCTGCCTAGCCGAGCAGATACTCGGACAAGAGCATACAATTCCCACAGCCGACTGGGATTGGAAAGTAGATGCCGTCGCTGTCGGCAATGGAACACTGCTGTCTTGAACTTGAAATTCGTCTTTTGTCATAAGCGCTATAAACTTGTGGTATAGTAGCGCAGGCGCGCGCGAGAGCTACTCACATTTCCTGTGGAAATTGATGCCTGCCAGGTGCGCTGGTGACTCCAGCGCCTGCAAGATGCCCATTAATCATGAGGCACTCGATCCTTGCTTTTTGTCCTCTCCCTCTGATCCATCTGTATGCGCCGGGCATAGCCAACGTCGGTTGCGCATGTGTTGCTTTCTCGCTCCGCCTGCTTGTTCGTCCGTGGTCGCAAGTGGATCGGTGTGGCCCGTTGTGCAAGACGCAGAGATTGTCTCTGCCGCGTCGAAAACATATTCTCCCGCTCCTCAGTCTTTCCCCTACTCCAGCGCCTGAATGAGCGCAACGTTATCACCCTTCAGTAGAATTTGGCCTACAGAAAAAAAGAGTCAGCTTCCAGCTCCAATCCTAGCGCAAATCTCATGTTCCAGCAAGATATACATACCCAACTCTCTCCGCCCGCCATTAGGACCATCCTGAGGATTCGGATCGGCTTTTGTGCTCTGCTTCACTTCCACCGCCTCGTCGATGACCAGGTTCATGAACTCGTCGAAGCCGCGGATTTTGCCCTCGATGCGCATGCCCAGCTGCTCGTACAGCCAGATCTGCACGGTGGTGTGTTGCTGCAGCAGCTTGAAGATGAAGTTGATGGGTGGCAGGAGGACTTTGTTGCGGCCTCCTCCTTGGCGGTGGGACATGGTTGCGGTTTGTGTAGGGTTTTTTGTAGATTGTGGTGAGGTTGAGTTGGAGGGTTGTCTTTGGGCGATTGGAGTCCTGGGAGAACAAATGCTGTGGTGAGGTTGCGTTGCGGTATGGTGGTTCGCGCGCGATTGGATTGAGCTTCGCGGGCAGAAGTTCAAGATTGCCGACCAGCGAATAGATCAGGGTTGAACCCTTACCGCAAGCTCGATGCGATCACATGCGTGCACTCCATCATTGCACCCTCGTGTCTTCCACCATACATACATGTACAGCTCCTACATATATCTCTATGCCGACCAAACCGTGCATAGAGTCTACGGTGGATACTCAGCCAGTCCAGGGGACCGAGACTCCAGTCCCTTGATGGACAGATATTGCTCGCGAAACGCCCTCACCAAGAAACCCTGACAAGACTCGAGTACATGTCAGGAATTGACTTCTCGCCATAGTTCACGGTCACGTGTACCTTTTACACGCTGGAGTTTGCCATGTCGAGCGACATACCAGCTCCAATAGCCACATTCTTGACACGGAGCAAGGCGATCACAGTCACTAGTACGAATCTGAGTCCCAACTACACCTTCAATGCAGGACAGTTCTCCAACCATGTCGATGACACCTTGTGACGGACCTGCTACCTTACACTAGATCTCCATACGTCTTGCACAGGACTCCCTCCTTCCAGACTCCCCTCAAGTTGAGTGTATCACCAATGTCTTCCAGCGGGTTGCCCTCCACCAACACCAAATCAGCTCTGAGACCCTCCTTGATCTGTCCACGATCGGGGAATCTGAACCGCTTCGCGTTCAAGTAGGTCGCAGCTCGCAAAGCTTCAGCAGGAGTGAAGCCGCAGTGTTGCACGAACAGGTATAGTTCGTGGTGAACGCTAAGGCCCCATGCCGTTCCTACAGCTGGACCGGCGGCGTCGGAGCCGCTGAGATCTCGTTAGTGACCGCAAAGGCTTCGATGTCTTTCCGCATTTGGTGGTGTACTCACATAACGATGTCAATCCCAGCCCCTCTGAGTTGTCGAACGCTCTCGTAAGCATATTCAACGCTTGCACCTTCGTACTTGCACATCGACATGCAAGCGCATACCCGCTGTCTTGCCTCCTCGGGCAACAAATGCTGGATCCTGGGATCGTGCGCGAACTTTTCTTGCGTTGCCTTGCCCTCCGTTGTAAGCGAGCCCAAAGCTGCAAGCGTCGGTTGAGATGCGCGTTGTTGCGCTTATAAGCATCGGATGACTTTCTGAGTGGGCGGTTGGTCGCAGAACTGGTGAGTGAGGCCATCGACACCGGCTTCGAGGATCTCGATTGTGTCTTTGCGGGTCAGAGCGTGGGCGACTGTGATCAAGTCGTGCTTATGCGCTTGCTCGATCACTGCTTTCTGTAGCTCGATACTGGGCATGTTGAACTGCTGGTTCATGAGGGAACCGCTCTCATGCATCAACTTGATGTAGTCGACGCCTTCTTTGAGCCTGTCTTCAAGGTAACCTTTGGCGTCCTCGGGCTTCTCGAGTTTCGGCCAGAGTGCAAACTCCTCATGAATGTTGGGGTTCGTGCTATGCGCCACGATGACAGGCATCGGCCATCCCATCTCAACAGTCGCCGCGAAGCTTGTCGTCTTGAGGTCAGCGCAGTCACCTTCTTCTTTGATCTGCTTGCGGAGCTTCTCGATGTTCGGGTACTCATTGTGCATATCGCAGACCGTCGTGACGCCGAAGCGTAAACTTTGAGGCAGGGCTGTGGGATTTGCAGAGTCACAGTGGACGTGGCAGTCGATCAGACCAGGGAGGACAGTGTGTCCTGGCTTGGAGATTGCGGTGCCTTGCCATGATATCGGGCTGGAGGAGACTTGCTTGATCTTGCCGTTCTCTACGAGTACGGAACCAGAGTCGATGGTGTTTTCGCCATCGAAGATGCGGACATCGGTTAAGAGGAATGAAGACATTGTTGAAGTTGATGGCGTTGTATTTGTGTCGTTGTCGTTGTAAGACGAACGGTAGATATGAAGTCTGTTCAGGCGTCCATGGCGTGATCAATAATCCGTAACATGAGCTGTGTCAGCTCCAGGATTCGGAGGAGTGGAGTATATGTCAGACTTCTTTGCACTCTCCATCATATGGAAGTCAGCTGAAGCTATGCTTGTATGTTGTATCATTTTGAGTTCAGTGCGGGTCCGGCATGCGTTGATCGATCCACTGTGGGGAGAGTTTGCTCAGTGCTTGCGATGTCCGAAAGTGGGATGTGCGAAGTGCGGGATGGGATGAGTGGGAGGATTCATTTGCCAATGTACAATTTTGCTTCTGCTTGATTGTATCTCATTCCTTGAGCGTCGGAAACTGTCTTCATTGCTAAGGCCACAAGACTGTATGTGCGTGGCACGACAAGATACGCACTATTATCCGACTGCTGATGTGTCCATCGGATAGCGGGGTTACGATGTCCGATCGCCCCGAGGATCGCTATTATATGTCTATGCCAGAGCATATAGATTCATTATGACTCTAAAGCTCACCGTCGTCAACATATTCCTTAGTCACACACTGGATAAGTCGCTTCGTGCTACAGTCTGCACCTTTTGTCACTCTTCCAAGATTATCCCATCTTACCATCGAACCAAGCTTGACCGCCATGCCTGCTGACTTGCCATCGAGGATTGATGTGCACTCGCACTTTCTTCCGCCTGCGTATCGACAGGCATGTCAAGACAATGGCCACGCCAACCCGATGGCATGCTTATTTCCTGAGTGGAGCGAAGAGGCCCACGTTGAGCTGATGGACAAGAACGGGATCCAGAAGTCGATCCTCTCGATCTCAACACCCGGCACTCATTTGGTTTACAACGACAGCAAACTTGCCGCCAAAGTCACAAGGGAGAGCAACTCGTACGCCGCGGACTTGAAGAAGCGAATGCCCAATCGCTTCGGCTACTGGGCCAGCTTGCCAATTCCGGACGTGGACCTCTGTCTTCAAGAAATCGCAAAATCGGCCGATGAAGGCTGCGATGGCTATGTTATGCTTACGAACGGACATGGCCACTATCTCGGTGACCCGATTCTCGACCCAATATTCGTAGAGCTGAACAAGCGCAAGGCAATTCTGTTCATCCACCCAACTACACCGTGCATCTCCTGCACTCCAGAAGTGGCGAACAAAGCCGGCGCTTCCACAGAACAGCCAACAAAAGCCACGCCCTTTGCAGGCAAGTTCCCAAACCCGATGCTCGAGTTCCTCTTCGACACCGCGCGAGTAGTCAGCAACATGTTCCTCAGCGGCACGATTTCGCGTTGCCCAGACTTGAGAATCGTCCTGCCTCATCTCGCCGGAGCCAGCCCACCGTTGCTCTCCCGATGGACTGGATTCAGCACACTCGTGCCTGGTGCTTTCGAGGCCTGTCCAGAAGAAGCGGCGAAGGAGGCTCTGAACAGGCAGTTTTGGTTCGATATGGCTGGCTTCCCATTCCCTGGACAGATCGTTGGATTGCTACAGGGTGCTGGTATTAGCCATGAGAGGGTGATGTATGGAAGTGACTTCCCTTTCACGAAGGCTCCTGGGGTAGAATACCTTCGCGACAGGATGGATGAAGGTGTGCGGAGGATGTTCAATGAGAAGGAGATTGAAGATATCTACCGCAATAATGCGCTGAAGTTGCTGGGATGAGGGCGAGCAAGAAGAAAAAGCCAACAGCATCAAGTAGAATTTCCTATTGTCATCGTATTGCCACCCACTGCCAATTCTGGCGGTTAGATTCATCCTCCAGCGCGCGATAAGATGTATACATCCGATGCTCCAAGCCCACTCGTGTATAGTGATCTCCATGTTTCACGACTTGCATGATAACTTTCCGCGGTCGATGCATCTCCTTCCAAGCCGAGATGAGGATCTCGTATCGCTGACCGTCACCATTCGAGTGCCCCACACGACCACAGGGATAGCATTGTGTCCACATCAACAGCGTTGAAGGTTTGCCGAGAGGGCAGGGTGGCATCGCTCCAGGCTGAGGAGCACTCCTTCCTGGGAACCACTTCCAGTCTTTAGGGACGGGCTGCTCCTCGACAGGCTGTCCGCACATGGTGCCATGGCCGCGGTCGCCATGACCGCGACGCTTGAAGAATCTCGGCGTCTCTCGTGGTGTCGCGACGATAAGATCAGCGGTTCGTTGCTCGAAGTCGAACAGTCCGAGGAAGCCGGAGCAGATCGAATCTTCGTAGGTCACGGGCGCTGACCAATATGCCCATGACCAGGTGGGGAATGCTTGCTCTATGGCAATGGAGCTCTATCGCGTTCGTGTCAGTATCGTAGGTTCGTACTGAGATCGCGACGAGCCTAAGATGATCAACACCCACCTCGGTCTTGGAGGCCGGCTTGCGACTAACAGCGAGCGTCCTTGGATATCCCCTGCCCAGATTTAATCTTTCCGCATCTTCAGACTCTGACCAGCACAGTGCGTGTTCAAAAATGCTCAGGGGAATGCCATGATAGGGCACTTCTGTCTGGCAAAATGTACGCAGCATTCCGGCGAATGCAGCAATTATATCAGTCTTGTAAGTCAGCTGCCGCCCCGTGTAGTCGTGAACAGCTTCTTGATACTGCGGAAAGCTTTGGCTCTCATTGCTGTGGGAGAGCGAGTATATCACTCGCTTCTCTGCCCATATAGACACGGCAGCAGATGTTGTCGGTTTCCGACGATCACGACGATAGCGCCTGTTGAGACCGCGCACGTTGCCTTTTGTTCGGACTTCGCCGTCGGTGTGGTAGCCTTCACGCCAGACCCCGTCTGCGCACGTAAAGAAGCATTCGAAAGGTGTGAACACGAGGCAACGAGGCGAGAGCGCATGCTCTTGGTAGCACCAACCTCTGGTGGACTAACGGGCGGTCAGTTCTAGGTATTCAGTATACGCGCTACACCATCGATTTACCCAAATGCTCTGTTCGAGCAAGCTGTGCGCGCCGTAAGCGACAAGGGCTAGATTGATCGAACCGTCTTTAGTCGTAATAGTCTCAATGGCTTCCGGAAGAACATGAGATGCTGATCTCGGAGTGATGCCTGGAAGTGATGCGTCAAGGCCTACACCTGCAGCCGAGATGATAGTGAGGACAGAACGTTGGTAAATGACGTTCATGTTACTGATCAATATACCTTTGTCCTCAACATCATCCTGTTTGATCGACAAACAGTCGACCCTATGGACCCGGATTGTCAGCAAGAATGAATAACAGGTAAAGCCAGTCGGGCAAAGTGGAAAGTCATCTCGAATCAATAGCGCATGACAACATACCACAAGAATTGGTAGCCAAATTGCCGCGTCAGCCACAAAGCATCTTTGAGAACTTGCGGAAGCGCATCGAAATTAACATATGTGTCGCCGCCTTTCCAGTAGCGCGCAGCCAAAGCAGTCTGCGTGATGTCGCCGCAGACATAGGAGAGACTGCAATAAACATCCTCAGGACCCATGGCTGTCAACCTGAGTGAATTAACATCCAGCCCTCGAACACGACCCTCGACCAGCAGTCGCTCTGGAAGCGGTGTGAATTGTTCCGAGTGATCATGATCCCGCAGGCAGTTCTCCTGCCAGGATCGCAACAAGTCCATATTGCAGCAAGTCCCTATGGATCTTCGGCTATATCTGGGAGCTTGATGCTTGTTGTCCTGATCGGACACGATATCGAGATATGAGATGTGGTTCACGATATCGGTATCGCCTTCCTTGGTCACGCATGAAATTTCGATCTGATGAGCATACTGGTCCTCCTTCGCATCACCTTTGCCCCGAGTCATTACGCTGCCGACGAAGAATCTTAGACTGAGGTTATTCTGGCACAAGATTTTGTACCACGTTGCACTGCCGTCAACGTGTTCTCGAAACGCCGCCTTGACAATGCGGCAGAATGGGCACCATATGTTCCGCCAGACTGTGGCAACCATGCCAATATCCTGCCGTTCGATCTCTCGAGTCGTCAACTGTGTGAAGTCAACCTTGCCTACAGTCTTGACATAGCTTGTCCTTGGTGAATTCGCCGTGGTCGTACGAATAAGTTGAATCCAAGAATTCGCAAGGGTCGCGATCTCGATGTGCAATACTCAGCATATTGCTTTCCGTGCGCATGTTACTGACGTCCGCCCCGAGGTTAGCATCGCGTGATTTTGCATGCGCGGCCAGGATAGCGGGCAGTGTCATCGAGCCAGGCGTGCCTGGAGCCATCTTAACGGCCGGAGACGCTGCACGAGGGAGGAGCAGCAACTCGTTAGTCGAGACATGATACTTAATAGTGGCAATATGGAGCTCCTGGCCTTATGTATATTGGGCGCAGCGACGAGGCTGTACTTGAGTGTGGGCCGTGGCAAACGCCATGTGCACTCAGCTGTTGGTTCGATCAGCAGCCCACACAAGCTCCGCGGTTGCGACGCCACAATCCTGCAGACACCCCTGTAGGCTGTGCCGCACACACCAGCCTTCCGACAATGTCAGTCATGCGCCTCCTACTGAGGCATTGACTAGTGGCCACACCGGCGACGATGAAGTATAAGTCCTTCGAAAGAGCGACAAGGATTCTCAATCCATCAAATCGCGCAGGAAAACACCCTGAGGCACCACCACATTTCGAAACACAATTCTGTCGCGCAGGCGCCTAACCACAACAGATAAGGCAGTGCTTTAGCGAGAAGGCACTGCTGCAGCTCACCGGTGGTGGTGGTGCAGCCTTAGCCCCTCTCAGCTCCATCGTCTTTTCAGCCTGACGCACGCTCGTCCTTCATATAACGACTATCTTGATGTCCGCTATGTGAGTCCTCATGCACTTCCAGATCTACTGCTTTTCCGCGTCTGTCTTCAAAGCCTTACGCTGATGCCGCCTATCCCTCGCAGCATGGACGCCTTAGCGTCTCTCCAGGAGCTTACGAAGCGCTATGTCACGTTGCCACTGGAAGATGTGAAAGCCTGGAGCCAGCGGTCGACCTTCAAAATTGATGCGCTCGGGCTTGTGACCCTCCTCGGTGCTGATGAGGTCAATATATCCGTCGGGCATCTGCAGAGGCGCCGATACACGGAGTATCTGCCTCTGCTTGCGGCCTTTGTTATAGCTGGAAATCGCTTCACCGCGGAGCAGCCGGGCTTCGTGATTTACAACTTGACTGATGGCATAACTTCCACGGAGCTCAAAGGCTGGTTCTCAAGGTGGCTCATGAGCCAAACTGTGAATAATGCGACCACTATCCTGGAATGGAAGAAGCGGGATAAGCACACACGTGCGACAAGCTTGATAGCCCCAGCACTCTCATTCATACTGGTGACGCCACTTCTGATCTGCTCAGTCTTGATAGGAGATTGGTACGGTGTCGGTAATTCTTTTGCGATCATCATCTCGATCTTCGTCAGAGTCTACCTTCTCTGGCAGATACGTGAGGCACGCGACACAAGTGCCAACCAACCGCCGGGACCAAAGAACGAGACGAAAGTCCTGAACGTCATCCGCTCAGACGGCAAGATGATAACTTGCCGAGCGCCAGCCTCTGTACTATTTACATTTACGAACGACTGCGAAGTAAAGCATAAGATGCGCTACAAGCTTGCTCGCCGTCTTGGCTGGCTGGCGCTAGGAGTACATATGTGCATTCTCGGCATGTGCACACTCTTTACACAGATCTACACGGTCTTGCTTCTGGTACTCAGCACATGGGCGCTATGTTCCGACTGGAGCTTTGACATCGGCAGAAAGGTGGTAAAGTCTGACGGTAGTGGTGACTTCGCCGAGAGGGAGACCAAGATCCCCTTTAATGACTACTGGGACGTTGTGAAGACCGATCTTCCCAAGAAGAAGAAGGAGACTTCAGACCCGACAAGCAAAGTCGTCAAATGGGACCGCCGTCAAGTCGCATGGGCTCGTATTGATCCCACCATAATGGAGGAGACAATGATGGAGCGCTGGAACCTCCTTCCATACAAGGATGGCAACAAGGGATGGTGGGTGGCATATGAGCGACTGAAAAATGAGTTGCGCTCTCCGACCATCAACAGTGAGAAGCGGCCCATAACGCCTCCTGCGCAGACTCCCGGCAACCGTCCGCCCATCACGACAACTGCTTCACAGCAACCTTTGCTGACGACACCTTCGACCATAGGCAATGCTGCATCTTCTGTAGGTGGAACACCAACCACTGGCGTTAGCAGGAGCTCAAGTCCTGGTGTTGCGGTAACTCCGAGGGCTACTTGAGCAGACTTCTTCCCCTGTATGATTTCACGATTCTCTATTCCACGATACACAGCATGATCTATGGCGCCATTGCTGCTAGAGATCAATGACAATGATGATTTACGATGATGGCTATTGCAGAACAAATCGTCTTTGCGGTCTATGAGAAGATCTCGGGACCTTACACTTTGTATTGTTACAAGCTTATCAGTCGTTAGTTCCATATGATCGCCTTTTTACGAGCTCGCACACTTCTATGCGATGATTGTCCCGCTTTTCCAGCCCATGGTTCACTTGTCCGTGCCCTCTACGGCGATTGAGTAGGAGGTAGCACGAACCGAGCCTCTGTAAACCTCAGTGTCCGTTGCGAGGTGTGGAGCTCCATACGTGCCACCGTTCAGCTTCTGATGTGACGTTGTAGTCAGGGAGTATTATGACACATCCGCTATCCAGGCACCGTCTGCAACCTGCACATGCTGAGCTACGCGCACCCCATAGCAGGTCGCAACTATTTTTCAGAACCCGCCAAAGCGTCCAAGCTTATCTCTGGTGCATTCACGCGCTCGTCTGGCATTCGCTGGATGGCTTTGCCTTCTCACCACTGTGTCTGCTGAAATTCACCACCATGAGTTTTCAGCGAACAGCCCAATTGCGACTGAATGAAAGTCATATGTTCCATATTGCGATCATACGGACTTCGCTTGACACGAGCCGGACGAGGAGGTAAGATATTGGGCACTCTGCTTACATCTTCAAAGGCTCCCCGAACTCAGTATCAAACCCATGCTCCTCAAGATACGCGCGGAACTTCGCATCTTCATCTTCCAAGTCTTTCTCCTTGTCGGGTATTAGAGTCCAGGATATGATTCCGCCTACTGCCGCAAACGCGGCCCCGATCAAGAAGACAGCTTGTACGCCACTAAAAGTGTCTGAGAACGAATCTTGGATCGGAGTGAAGACCTGCGTTCCGATAGCGGCGCCAGCTTTTCCCATTGCTGCAGCGAGTCCCAAGAAGTGCCCACGCACGGGTGTCGGGAAACTCTCAGCACCGCAGAGGAAGGTGGCGACACCTGGTCCCATTTCTGCGACGGGTTAGCAAATCTCATCAGGTGTAGGCTATGAAGCGGCACTCACCTCCAAATGCGTTGAAGAATCCATAGAGTACGACAAACAGTGGAAAGACACCTTGGATCGGCTTCAGTGCTCCGCCGATGATAAAGCCAAGTACAGCCCAACAAGCAAATCCAAGCGTCATTGTCTGTTTGCGGCCGATGCGGTCCATTAGGAACCCACCCGCGATGCAGCCAGGCAAGTAGAAGCAATTGACGGCCGTGCCGAGACCGATATTCTGGATCAAAGAGTCATTGGGGTTCAGCTGGCCAATGATAGTCGATGAGAAGATGCCAAACGGATACGTGACGAAGTCATAGAAGAACCAGGCAAGGCTTGTACCGAGCATCGGTTTCCAGTACCTCTTCATGACGAGCAGGTACGGAATCTGTCGTTTCATGGCATGCTTGCGGTATTGCGTGCTCTCAATCATGCGGATGCGGAAGAAGACCAAAATCACAGGCAGCACGAAACCGAGACCAAAGCAGATTCGCCAGACGCCTTCCACAGTGCGGTAGTTGTATGCCGCTAGGACTATGAGGGCTACACAGCCGGCGATCACGAAGCCAAGGTCGATGGCGAAGTCGGTCGTCATAGCCACCAGGATGCCGCGACGGCGACGCACGTAAGGGCTTTCGTTGCTGGCTTCGGTACTGCTGGTTCCGCAGACGGGATACTGGGTAATATTAGCAGGAATTATTGCGGCATAACGAATTGCTTTACCTCGCCACCAGCACCAAATCCGGCGATACCTCTCCCGACAACCATCATCCAGAACATGCCCAGTTGTGTGGTGCCATGCGCGGCAGCTGGGAATACGTTGTCAGCATGCGTTTGGTCTAGGCAATACCTGAAGTGCGTGACTTACTGGCTACAACAATTCCCAACACGAGGAACAATGTCGCGAATACAATTCCTGTGCGTCGACCGATCTTGTCAATGATCCAACCAAAGAACAGCATTCCGAAGACTTCGCCAATGAGGTACGAATTCGATAGCCGTGTGTTCATGGTGCTCGACATCCCGTCTTTGTACAACACGGAGAACAACGGTTTCATGTAGCCGATGATCTGCGCATTGTACCCGTCGCTGAACAAGGCAAGGCCAGCGACCATGACAGTCAGAATAGATGAGATCCGGGATACCTTTTTGACTTCTCCATCTTGAACAGAGTCGACGGTCGATTCTGCTGCGCTTGGCTTGGGATCGGAAACGACGGATTGGGAGGTGGCCTTCTCGCTTGCCATGCTGCTCACGATGGATGTGTTGACTTCAAGTCGCATCAGGCGTGCACCATGTTGATGTATATACCATCGAAACATGTATCGAGGGGACCGCCTGCGACTGGCCGCATACGCTTTCGGCGAGAAGTGCGAGGGTGTGGTGTCCAAGAGGGTTCCTGTATAGCTGTGGGTCTCAACACATGGTGAACTCTAACCCAACACGTGGTTCTTCTGCGCAGTATGATTAGGGCTCCATTGTATGTACCTGGCTCGATGTAAAGTGGCGATCCAAACGCAACTAGTGTATGTCCCTTCGCAGACTCGACGTAGCACGTGGCCCAGCAGTTCGAGGACTTTGAGATAAAGACACAAAAGCATTTACGAGACCAGACCAAGCTTCGTCAAGCGCACCGGCAACGAGAGTGGACTCCGCACTTCGCACCGTTCCCCAAAGTTGATTGCCCTGCTTTCCAAAGCGCTTCGGCGTGTTGGATATTTGGAACCTCGTTGGTTCAATCGCGCTGGTGAGGAAGTCATAGGCAGGCTTGAGCGAGGGTGGCACGTCGCTACAGGCATTTTCAAGCCCTATTGATATGCTGAGCAGCAGTAGCTTGGCGGTCTGCTGTCTCCTTGTCTGCTTTGACGCCGATGGTGGTGTCTAATATGTCGAAGGCCAGTGTCAGCTCGAAGCGGCACCACGTGGCTGCGGAGAATGACCCTTTGCCCCACTTGTCTCGACTTCAACAGCGCGAGGATGATCTTCAATCGGCAGCAGCGTACGCACATTAGGTAAGTTTCACAATAACATATCGGAGCAATTCTTCGATACTGTTGCTATCGACACTGCTACCCGTCACCATGCTCAGTACACTTCAATCTCTTCATGGCCGACATGAACGCCTCGTCACAGCACGAGCGAACAGTCTCAGGACCTTCAGGAGACCCAAGAGTCCCTGAGATAACTCGCAAAGTAACGGCATGCGCGGCTTGTCGGAAACAAAAGATCAAATGCCATATGCAGAACTCAAAGCCTCCATGCGTGCGCTGCAAGCAGCGCGGACTCTCATGCACTCTCAACAAAAGTCTGCAAATGATTCTGGATGGCGATATTGCCTGGAAACATGCTATCAGTCGCAAGGTGGCGAGGCTAGAGCAATCACTCAGCAGAATGGCAGAGCACGTGTCATGTCCTGCTTTACTTGTCAGAGATGAAAGCGAAGATGAAATTGCGACTATGGATTTAGGAGCGCTACCGCCACCCGCGCAATCCAGTACGCACGATTTCGCTCCTACGCCACCCGAGCAGGATGAAATGCATTCACACAAATGGACAGTCGTCATGGACGATGATACCGTCCGGTCCTGGAGCTATACCCGGCTCTGTGATCTCCCCCTTCATTGCACCAGATACCAAGCAAGACCGCGTTGTTAAAGACGTTGTATCTCGTGGCTTGCTCAGCATCGAGGAAGCGCAAGCCTGTCTGGACGTGTACCAAAATCGCCTAGACCACTTCTTGTACCGAATTCTTGGGACCGACGTTCGCTACAGGAAGTTCGACTATCGTCGCCGCTTTTATTGGCTGCCGTATGTGCGGTCGGAACATTGCACGGCTCACCGGGGGACTTTGACAAGTGTTACCAAGAGTTCAAGTCTATCTCTGCAGCAAAGGTGTTCTCCCGTCATAGCAACGAAGATGACATTCGAGGGCTCTGTATAGCCGCTTTTTGGCTTAGCGATATCTCATGGCCGTGCATTGGAAACGCAGTCCGCATCGCCACGGAAATCGGATTGCACAGGAGTATCTTCAACGCTCTCAGCGGCGATCGCACTCACTACCTCAGAACAAGGCTATACTATCTAGTCTACGTGTGTGATCATCAGTTCTCTGTCGCGTTTGGAAGACCGCCATTGACCACTGAAGATGACGCCGTCAAAGCATCTGCTCAGTTTCTGGAGTCCCGTCACTCCGAAGAAGACGATGCTCGGCTTGTAAGTCAGGTGCAGTTCTGGGTTGTGGGCAGTGAAGTGTATCGGACCTTTGGTGTGAATGTGGAGAGGCCTCTGGATGCGACTATGATCGAGCCGCTGCACAGGCTAGGTATCAAACTGGACAATATCCGCGCCGACTGGACGGAGCGGTTCAGTCAAAATGCATACGTCGGGAATTATCCAAGAAAGGGTGTCGGCCTTCACTACCATTTTGCCAAGCTATACCTGTACTCGCATGTTTTTCGGGGTATAGGGAAACCCGGGTTCATGTCTTCCGGGATCGTACTGGACATCAACGAGCTTGGGCACGCGGCTTTGCTTTCGGCCACTGCAATTATTCGCGCCGTTACGAACGACATCGAAATACAGGGATATCTCAATGGTCTTCCCACTTACTTCAACGTGATGATTGCGTTCGCAGTTGTCTTTGTGCTAAAAGTCTCAGCACCGGCGTATTCCAGTCTCATCCATGTCGAAACTGCAGATGTAAGGAGCAAGATAAGCGAGCTTGTCGTCGTCTTACAGCGCATCACAGCAGACATGCACCCTCGCCATCTCCTGGTGAGTATCGCACGTGGCGTACAGGTTCTATTTGCCAAGTGCTTCCCGCCTACCAGTACGGAGATACCTCGCCCATACGAGCCAGGAAATACAGTCCTGGACGCTGGCGACCGCAACATGTACGATATGCTTGGCAGTTGGGATGCGACAGCGTTCGACGAGTTTCTTCTGGGCGACTTTGACTTTCTCGCGACACAAGAGCACTTCAATGGAGTCTGATCTGCTCTACATCACCAAAGCAAAGCCTGAACAGGTGGCCTCGGCAGAATTTCTCCCTCGCCTTGCTTCCAGCAATGAGGCCACTGCCATGTCTTCGAAGCTCGAAAGCGGTGGTGTTTCCATCTTGGATCCTTAGCCAGATCGTCCCATTTGCGGACAGCCAGCTTGGCCTCCAAGAGGGCATCTTGCTGCGCGGCCTTGATCTGCTCGTCATTGAAGATACCGCCCTGGAACGACAATCAATACTGCTGTTTCTACCAATCTCTCGGGTGGGAAACCACGAACCTGGTATTTGAGCGTAGCCTTGCTAGCCTTGCTCAAACTGTCATAATACTCCGGATCGGTCGCAGTCAGATATCTCTTCGCCATTACGTGCGCTCCAACCAGTTCACAGATAGTCTCGCTGAAGCCAAGCTGGCGTAGATATCGTTCGCCAAGGAGCTCATGGCTTGCATTGCCCACGAACTGACCATCGGGCGCGATCATTGCCGGCATTTCTTTGTTGGCGGGAATGAACCGGCCGATGTCGTGTAGAAGGGCTCCTAATATCGTGTCTCTGCCTGCATTCGCTTGCTGTGCAAATGTGGCTGCTTGGAGGGAATGCTGAAGTTGCGAGACGTCTTCGCCTATGTAGTCACTGTCGCCTTGAGCTGTGATAAATGCGAATAACTCTTTCACTGTCGCGCGAACATCCTCCGGATTCGGAGAAAGCTGTAGTGATCCCATTGTGATGCTACGAATCCGCAAAATATGTGCAATAAAAAGGTACAAATGAGTCTCGGAATAATATCTCTGGGCGGAGACCAGAGATCTCATCGTCGTGGGAAGACATCGAGCTATACGCAGCCCGGCAAGCAGTCCCCACATCACACACGGAGAGAAGCCCGATGAGCTGAGACTGGGATGTAGGGTCTGCGAGGTGAGATGTCCGAGACTCGCACTTCTTCCCGATCTGATCAAAGCACTCTCAGCACGGCCATAATAGAATTCTGGTCCTCGTACATATATGAAGCGATGTCGTTGAAGCAACTCAAAGATGTAGAAACATAACAGAAGCGCCCTCAGAGTTCCATCCACCCACATGGCCAGCATACAACTCACCCAAGATCAGATTGAGCACTTCGACAATGAAGGCTTTCTCATCCTTCGTGCCGAAGAACACAATCTGGTTGACCCAGCTCAACTCCAGCAATGGACGAAAGAAGTCCGACACCTTCCCCGTGAGAACGGCAAATGGATGCCCTACGACGAGATCACCGCCACCGGAGAGCGACAATTGATGCGGACTGAGAATTTCGCGGACTTCCATACTGGGTTCTCTTCTCTACTCCATGGTGAAGCTCTCACAAGCCTACTGGCACAAGTCACGCGAGACTCAATACTTCTCTTCAAAGATAAGATCAACTACAAGTTGCCCGGCGGTAACGGTTTCGGCGCGCATGTCGACGCTCCTGCTTACGATCACATCGGTCAGATCGAACACACGACTGCGAATCTCGCTGTGGATGCCGCGACTGTGGCGAATGGCTGTGTCGAAGTCGTCCCAGGCTCCCACAGAATGGCCGTCGAATTGGCCGATGGAGGCAGTATCAGCAAGGCTTGGGAAGCCAGCCACGAGTTCATACCAGTCGAGCTAGCTCCAGGCGATCTACTGATCTTCGGTAGTCATTTGGCGCATCGCTCTGGGCCTAACAATACTGGTGACAGTCGAGCTAGTGTTTATGCGACTTACCACAAAGTGTCAGATGGCGGGGATCTAAGGTCGAGATACTACGTTGACCGGAGAGAAAATTTCCCGCCTGATCATGGTGAGTCGATTACGGTATTTCTAGATGGTTGTAAGCTACTGACGATGTCATAGAGAGGATTCCTGGGAAAGATTATGAGGCGGGCATGAAGCGATACGGCTTTGCGGCACCTTTCACGAAGATCGCCACGGCTTGAGACCACTCTGAATTATAGCCAGACAATATAGCCTGAATTTACGCGTATCTTCAGACCTGCATGATGATGTAGATGGGCTTGAATGCATCAATTTCTAAATTTGGACGAGGCTGAAGATTGTGCTACATGGCCCCTCCAACTCCTGGGTTCGTCTTGGTAGCTGAAACTCATGGCCAAAGATAAGCTCTAGCACTCTAGACTCTCATTTCCCGATCAGCTGGTGTGTTTTGATGCCTCCATGATCGACGGTCCTACTTGCTGCGACGACAAGACGCGATGTTCCAGCCTTTCGGTAACACCACCGTGCTACCACCAGCGGAATGGCATCCGGAGCCACGGACTCGTGGCACTTTCAGTATTCTTTCAAGTTGCCTAATTACCATGTCGCTGTGTATCTGGACGTCACTGCACCTCAATATTCCCGAGCATGGCAAGGCAAGTCGACAAAAGTACCGACAATTCGGCTGGATGATCCTGGGCCTGCTCGCGCCTGAACTCGTTGTATGGAATGCTTGGGAGCAAAGGAAGAAAGTGAAGAGTCTGAGCAGCTGGATGCAAGAGGAAGGCTTCATGGCCAAGCAAAATATGAATCAGGACGGGCAAGACGTGGAAGATTCCGAACAACATCCAGGTTACGATGGCCACGTTAATCCTTGGACCGATGTCCATAGCTGGTTCGTTGTGATGGGCGGTCTGGCGTTTGAGGATACTGCACCCAAGGATCAGCGATTTATGCCTGGAGGTCGACGTTGTATTCCTCTCACCGTGCCGAACTTTAAGTGGATGATGGAGTACAATCGTCGTCTAATCCCAGACCTCTCTCGAGCTGCGATAGAAGACAGGAGCAAATCTGACCAGCTCGGAAAAGTACTCACTTGCTGGCAAGCCGTATTCTTCTGTATCCAGTGCATCTACCGCCTATCACAAACATTTATCGATCACGCTTTTGGAGCTGAATGTATTTGCTCACGCCATTTGCGCTCTGATTCTGATCATTATCTGGTGGAACAAACCACGAGATATTCGGGAACCGACCCTCATCACCGGTGAAGAAGCGATGGACGCCTGTGCATATCGATTGGCATGTTTGGACGATCTAGTTCCCATTCGTAATCATTCCACTGGAGCAAGCCCTGTAGAGCAAAGAAATGTTCTTCCGGAGGATCAAAGTCGGCTGGCGTTCTGTGCCTTTCCTGACCCCAAGCAACCAGGGGAGTGCTTGGAGATCAGCGACGCCACGACTCTCTATGCTAGATTGCCTAACATAATCGATATACCTCCCAGGTGTCTTGTCTTCGAGAATGACAAAGGCCACGAGTTTATCGAAGTACACAACAGCTACTGGGAGATCATCTGGGACAATTCAGTGAATCCATCTTCAATCCGAGAACAAGGAATCCATGTGACGCTTGACAGCTACAACGTCGAGCTGTTAGCACGAGCGTATCGACACATGGCAAGAAACCCAGGGATCATAACTGGCCTGAAACTTTATGAATTGTCCCATCGCACGAGAATGACGGACTGGCACCTGAAATACTGGGATACGGGTCACCTTCTTTCCGCACGGCCATCCCAGTTATTCCAACCCAACGTTCTCTGGCTTCTAGCTGGTCTGACTTGCGCGGGCGCGTTCTATGGAGGTCTGCATCTCATTGCGTGGGAGAACGCCTTCCCATCACATGTTGAGGCGACACTTTGGCGCGCAGGGAGCGCCACAATAATTTCTACCGGACCTTTCTGCGCTCTTGCCGCATTATACGGAGGCACCATGATGTTGGTGGTCGAGCGGCCAGGCAGCTCGGAAACTCTCGGAATGTTGGGCCTAGTATTTCCTTATGCCGTTCTGATCTTTGCATCTCTGCTATGGTACATCTTCTGCCGAGCGTTCCTCGTTGTGGAGTGTTTCATTCTACTCGCGCATATTCCCGACTCCGCTTTGCACATGCCGACTTGGTCCTCCTATATCCCACACATTGTCTGATTTGGTTAGATAGCACGTTTAATCTAGCTCGCTTTCCTTTCTCGCTATCTTGTATGGGCAGAGTGTGGCTTGGAAGTACTTTTGTGAATTATATAAAGGCTTCGAACAGAATGCGAAACTTCATTGATTCTACACCATCGCAGGTTGAAGAAAGACCGTATTGAATCGAAATCTGTTGCCAGTAGTTCTATTCCAGATGGGCGAGGTGAAATCTCCTCGTCAGACCCTCACGCTTGATTCAATTCTAATTATTGCCAAAAGGTGGGGCCTGAGGTCCTGCGAAGAAGCTTGATTTCTTGACCACTAGGTATCATTCTATACTAATCCCATGGCCAAGCATTTTGATTTACGAGCTTCTTTCGAAGTCGTTAAACCGAAGGAGGGCTTAGTTGACAGTCTTTAGCTATGACACTGAGACGTCGTCATGACGAATTGATGCACCATATGCGTCCAACAAAAGAAAGATGAGAGCGCCCAAGAGTCCAAGCGAATACCATGGCTAAAGAACAATGCCACATAGTAGTAACGCTATGCTTCACAATACAGGTTCCCGGCCCTCATATGCAGCCACTGGCCCTCCGCTGCAGTCTCCCAACTGTCCGGGCCAGTGTACTTGCTGAACAAGAAGCAAGCAGTCCTTAATTCTCCGCCTGCCCCGTCATGATCATCCTCCGGCACAGGAACATCATAGGCCAGGATCGCGCTCTTACAGTCGCCTCGTTCATCGTGGCCATGACCCTGGCTGTAGCATCGTTGGGTACATTGTGTCCAGAGCTCTGAGGCAGGCGTTGGAAGGTCGAAGTAGCCTGAGTAGATGATGTGAGGGCCTGCGAAGCTCAACTTGGGTTTGTAGCCACAGGTCTCGTTGGCGAAGCTGCTCAGGTTTGACTGTGGAACAGCATTTGTAAAATGGCATGTCGATGGGACCGGTTCGAATGTTGGGGCGCCGGCGCGTGGTGTGATCGGACTTCCGCAGACGAAAGATGAGAAGAAGATAGCGACAAGAATGGCGAGAGTGATCATCTTGTTATTCATCCTTCCTGTCAAGCGTATGAAATGGCGAGGTTGAGTTTTTTTATTGTTCGAACGACGGGTGGTGTCTTGTTGGCTGGAAAGCCTGACTGATATGGGTTGTCTGCTACGAAATCACAATTACTGTGTCAAGTCACTGCTTCAATAAGTGAAGTGGGCACCTGGCAAACACCAAGAACCAACAATGAAAAGAAGGCAGCATGAATTAACTGGCTGTGTAGCTACGTGATACAAGGTGCCGGCCGAAGTGGCAGGCCAACGCATTGCAGCTGACATCATCGCGCGCGATTCTGTGTTACAGACTCACCCATCCTGAAACGAGTTGTTGAGCTTTCAGCGGTCGCCCATGGGAAGCTGCAGGGGGCAGGGATCCGTCAGTACCTCTTGCCAATAGTTCAAGCAACCGCATCTGTTGCAACCTGCCAGCCTCCTGGAGACCAATCACACTACCAAGTCAAAGACACCGATCTTAGCCTTCTAAGTTACTGGCAAAAGATGCTATTAGCTCATGACTGGAAACGCATCATATGTGGTATTATTGGAACAGCTCAGGGAGTGAATGCTTACTGGCTCGGATGGGCAGGTCCCACGCCTCAGTGACTAGTCCATCACGCAGTCCGGCCACATGGTGCTGCAAATATATGCATTCTTTTAGCACGTATTTCGAAGTAGCTATCAGATAATCCGATAAGGAATGCCTTTTGGTAAACAGCCAAAGTTGCTCTCGCGATACACTGCTAACTGAGATGTTGCGTTACGGACGCTGCATATATCTATGAGACCATTGTACCTTACATAGCTCGTTGCTTTGAGGTCTCACGAAGTGAGGTCAGCAAATGAGGCTCAACACAAAGTGAGTAAAAGAACCTATGATAGTGAGGCGTTTGTGAGCGAAGCGTTTGTCGCGGCCGCTGGCATGTAAGCCCAACCCTGTATTGTTCAATGCTATAATACAGCCGTCCCTCCAACTTCCAATACGTAAAGCAACTACAATCACCACCAAACGTAAGACAGATTCCAATCGCAGTTACAAGAATGGCTGCTCCGAAAAACATCTTCGAGGCTGGTCTTGCCAAGTGAGTCGCGCTACTTCCGCCGGATACTGTGATCTTACATTAACTTTTTCTCAGGCTCCATGACTCCGAAGAATTCTCGGATTGTAAGATCATCTGTGGGCCTTACCACTTCAACGTGCACAAAGTCGTCCTGGCTAGCCAGTCCGACTACTTCAAAGCCGCATTCAAGAAGGGCAATTTCAAAGTGAGAGAGTCCGCTTTTTAACAGCGTGCGATCGGGTGTACTGACACTTGGTAGGAGGGCAAAACTGGTACCATCAAGCTCAAGCCAACGGATGAGACCGCTCAGGATGCAAGTGAAATCGATGATGCCTGCGACGATCCGGAGATCGTCAAACTGATGGTCGAGTACTTCTATCACTTCGACTACCTCCGCAACCCCTCTGGAGTGCAGTCAAAGGAGGCTGAAGATCCCACTCCAACTAAGAAACCAAGAATCGCGCCGGAAAAGACCAGAACCCAGCCAGCTTCTCCAGCTCCAGTTGCGCCTAACAGCTCAGCCTCTCAGCCTCCTGTTGAGCGCATTTTCATGATCGAGCACGCCAAAGTCTTTGCTATGGCTATCAAGTACCAAGTCGATGGACTTCGAAGCCTTGCCCTCGCAAAGTTCATAAGCTCAGTGACAACTCATTGGAACCACGAGGATTTCGCACACACTATCTTCGTCGCCTTCAACTCAACTCCCGAGGACACCACCCAGCTTCGCGATGTTGTCGCCGATGCTCTGCATGAGCACTTCGAAGAGCTCCAGAACAAGGCAGAGATTGAGACTGTCATCTGTGGCCTCCCGCATCTGACTTACGCGTTGCTCAAGCGAAGCCGCATTCCAAAAATCTCTCGTCACTGCGAGCAGAAGTCACATGTAGAGCATTCGCTCTACAATATACACTGCGTACATTGCAACTAACCACCAAGGCCTGCCTTACCTGCTACAACAACAATTACTACCCCAAGTGTCTGAAATGCGGTGGAAACGCTCAACGATACGGATAGTGTGGACATGCACCGAAAGAGTGGCGCATTCGTCTACTCGGGTGTAGGCTGTCGCAGCCAGAGTAAGTGGAGGCTTGGCAACTCCTTGTTCATCGAGGTTGCGTGCGGAGACAGAATCTTCATTTTTTGGCTTCCACACAGTAATAGCAGTCATGCCATCGAGTCGCCTTGTGGTAAGATTCGGGTGTACTTTAGCATTGAAGAGGTCAGTTTTGCCTTTTGTTCATTGAACTTGGCGCATGTGAACATGGGAGGAGATGCGTGTACATAAAATGCAGACGGGCTGATTTTGCTCGCCGCCCGAGCATATGCAACAGCCGTTGGTCACTTGTCTAGTCTTGAGAGGTAGCTCTTTGCTTTGATCACTAGACAGCGGACATATATCTCTGCGAACTCTGGCCGATCTTTTGTGCACAGATCAAGTGAGTTCAGATCACACAGGTTTGCATTGAGTGACTGGTAAAGATCCGCGGATAGCAAGCACTTCTCTCGCACTTATAGCCCACCTGCCTCTCGGAAGCGTGCAACAGCTACCACTATTTGTCAACACAAAGTAAGACCGCGATCATGGCCGACCCACTGCAAGCCCTCAGTAACGGCATTGGAAAGTAAAGTCATGCCTTCCTCTATTCTATCTACCTCGTTCTTTGGTGTTACGGCTAACACTCCCATAGTTATCACGAGTCGGAGGAGTTCTCCGATTGTGTAATCACCTGCGGACCCTACCGGTTCAAGGTCCACAAGATTGTGCTGTGTTCGCAATCAGACTACTTCAAGAAAGCGTTCAAGACTGGGACTTTCAAAGCAAGTTGTGCCCACGCAAGTCGTCTGAAAAATGTTGCTAATAGATTCTAGGAGGGTGAGAGTAGTAGCATCGAGCTTAAAGCCGTCTCAACCAACACCGAGAGCTCAGAGGACAACGACGATACCTGCGATGATCCAGAACTTGTCAAATTGATGATGGAACACTTCTACAAATGCAACTACACCCTCACCACCGAACAAGACACCATGGTGACACACGCCAAAGTCTTTGCGATGGCGGTCAAATATCATGTCGATGGTCTTCGCGCTGTCACAGTCAGAAGATTTGCGGCAGCAACAAAAGCAATGAAACGCAAGAACCATGTCGAGGACGACTTCGTTGCTGCTCTCGACATTGTATATCGATGGACCGAAGACGGCGTGACAGAGCTCCGCGACATCGTTGCAGACACCGTCAACAATCTTTTCAGCACCATGCGAGCTCATAGCGGCGTTGCGGAGGCATTGACCAACATTCCTGGTCTGGCTTTCGACGTACTGAAGCGCAGTTCCCTCGCTTGCGCACAATCCAAGCATTGTGGACTCACGGTGAAGGACCTGCAATGCAGAGCCTGCAAAGTCACGACTCGTTCTTGCAACAAATGCTCTGACGACGTCTATATTTGCTGTCCGTCTTGTGGCGCATTCACCGCTTGAAATTGAGGCGCGTAAGGTATGAATGGATGCGCTCGTATGCGACATTTGAATGCTTGATCAGAAACAACGAGGTCGAAAACCATGGTGTGGAGTTATGGTCAAGAAGCTGTTGATGCGGGTCTTGCTCAGGCAATACGTCAAAAGGAACGGGGGAGTTGTGATAACAAGCACTACATTATTACTACCGGGTTCCATACGCAGGGACTGCCCTTGTATGGTAGCACGGCGAGGCCAATCTCATTCGGCCAACATTGAAGACACACCTCTTGTGCTTCCTTTTCAGGTTCAAGTGCGCGCTCATTGTCCAGCAAGGTATGAAGAAAAATACTCCAAGCAAAACAATTTGATGTGAAGAGACCGCCAGCATACCTACATATTTGGTTGATCAATCATGAAAGGCGGTAACTTCGTACTGCCAAGCAGGCCTGATTTATCCACGAATTCAAATTCAGTATGATTTCAACCCAGAGTTTGCGCAAATGCACATGACCACTTAATATCACTGTTTCGTTGAAGCATCATCAAGTGAAGTCACTCACGTGACCCTGCGGCGTTTGCAGGTCACGCGTGCACAGCAAACAAACGCATGTAAGCCACACCTACCAGACAAAAACGACATCACTCCAACTCTTCAACTTCGCAACGGCCACCGTCACTCATCAACACATACAGTCCAGTCGCAAGCATGGCCGACCCTCTCTACGAACTCAAAGCCGGTTTCGCAAGGTGAGAACATATTTCTGTAAAACTTCTCCTCCTCGATGCTAACATCTGTGCCAGAGTCCGTGGCTCTGAAGAGTTCTCTGACTGCACGGTCGTCTGCGGACCGTACCAATTTAACGCCCATAAGGTCATTCTCAGCACACAGTCTGGATACTTCAAGACCGCCTTCAAGACTGGAGCCTTCAAGGTAAGCTCGCCCGCATGGCGCTAGAGACTGTCCGCTAATCCTGATAGGAGGGTGATAGTGGCATCATCCAGCTCGCGACTGCTCAGAGTGATGTCGAGGGGGACGTTGACGATGCCTTTGACGATCCAGAGATTGTCAAGTGCATGATGGACTACTTCTACCGCTTCAACCCACACGGCAAAGGAAGGTTCGACAGCTCCACCACCGATGATCGTTCACGCCAAAGTCTTCGCCATCTCGATCAAATACCAAGTCAACGGCCTCCGCGATCTCGCGACTATGAAGTTCGGAGAAGCTGTGAAATCTTCTTGGAACAATGCAGCATTCCCGGAAACGATCGAGATTGTCTACAAGTCGACCACCTCCGGTGTCATGCAGCTCCGTAACATCATTGCCGACACGATCCATGAGAACTTTCATAAGCTCACATACGAAAAGGAAATCGAGGCAGCCGTCAGCAACATCCCAAGTCTCGCTTACAATCTACTCAAGCGCAGCCGCAAGTTGACAGAAACTCATTCTTGCGACCACAAATCGCACAAGAAACCCGCCGTCAAGTTGTGGTGCTTTACATGCAAGGAGCCCAAGTATATCTGCAACGTCTGCTCGAATTATTACGGCTCTTCCTGTCCTACTTGCGGCAGAGGCTTGTCTACGACCTGAAAGCGTGAGTGTTGTCTCCATCGAGCGATCGGGTGGCATGAATTGCCAGTATGGTCGTCTATACTTGAGCGTTCCCTGTACAGAAGCTACCTCACACTATCAAAATCGCCTCGTGGCGGTAAGCTCGCAAGGTGAGGGTCGGTCCCTACGCAAGGTTCAAAGCCTTGCCGGCAAGCAAGTTTATTTGTACACTAGTCCAGCACAGCGAAGCAAGACTTTGGTTGCACAGCGTTGAGCGATCTATGAAGAGACCAGCAGCGCAGATAGCAACTAAGAAATTGAACTCATTTCCTTTCAACACGGTCAAACAACAAAAGTACATTACAAAGACTCTAACAATCCAAGCTGGGTATCTACCTAATCAAGACAAGAACAATTCTCACAAGTTTAACTCCTAATCGAACAAAAAGCGAAGAAGACAAACCTCACCTCCCTCGTTGCCACTGACACTTCCACACCAGCATCTTCAAGACTCGCCTTTTCACCGTTCCTGCGAATCTGACACCTCCCATCCATATCCACCAGCAGTAGTATTATCATCCAGATTTCATAACATCCTGTAGCTGACTTCCTGCACCGCTTGTAGAAGCATCCACTGCACCCACACTGGTCGCAGGAGCAAATGGAATCACGCCGGTTGACGAGAACACCGGCAGCGACCTCTCTGACACGACATCTCTTGCAGGAGCCGCAGAGTCCTGAGGACCAGGTTTGCTGAATGAAGCGCCAACTGGCGAAGGTTGGAAAGAAGCTCCGCGCGAAGACGTTGACGGCCGGCTGGAAGGTCTGCTCGAGGGAGGAGTCTTGGTTTCGTCCATTACTGGGACGAAGCGATAGAGAGAGGAGGCGCTTCCTTGGCGGGAGTGGGCGAGTTGAGGAGGCATAGGAGGTGTAGTTGTGATTGGTGGTTGAGGAGCGGGAGCTGGCGCGGGTGCGACTGCTGGCATTCCTGAGGGAGGTGGAGCGGTGTAAGTGGGGATCGTGAATTGAGGCTCCGTCGGTGCGGCGAATGGTGGCTGCATATGGAGAGGTGGAGATTGAGAGCCGTCCAAAGCTTGCGGGAATGTGTATGCAGTGCTGGCGGTGTGCTTGTGTCCCTGAGAAATTGGAGCGACACGATGCTCGGTACCTGTCGCTATCATATCAGGAGCAAAATCGTTCCTGGTGTTATCGGTAGGTGGTGGCGCAGACGCATACGTCAATTGGGTTGGTCCAGACTGAGGCAACGGAGCAGGAGGCGCATCTATCATGGTGCTCGGAGCGACCGCAGCAGGTTTCGAGTGCATGTTTTCCGAAGCATTGGGCCCAAGCTTGCCCTTTTGCGCAGGAGTAGGCCTAGACTTGCTCAGCTCGGCCTCTCTGGCAGCCTTGTTGATGCGTCTAGTTTCTGCACCCTTGAGAGCTCTGGCTCGTCTGTCGGCATCAAGCTTTTCCTTCAGCTTTCGATCATGTTCCTCTCTGGTTCCCAGCTTGAGTGTGACTTTCTTCAGACCCCTAGTCAGAGCGTCCATCTCTGAGCCGGGAGACATGGCATTGGGCAGAGGCGCGGCAGACCTAGCCGTCGGTGATTGTGCACTCGCTGTCGGTGCAGCAGCTTGTCTGTGTTGAGGGACAGGTTGACGCTTGAAACTGGCCACCGGCGAAACAGGAGCGCTGGCAGGGATTGTCGTGCTCTTGAGCTTAGGTGGAGCGCGGCTTTTCTTGACTGGCATCTCGGAATTTGCAACAGCTGGAACGGGCGGAGGCTGCATGCCATTCGTTGTTGTCATGATCGGAGGTACGGGTGGGACATCATCAGCAGCTTCTGCGGGTCCCGAGCTCATCGTACTAGCCATACTCGAGCGTCGACTAGAGCGTCTTGCAGCAGTAGGAGCAGCAACAGGTGCAGGCTCGGCCGCCAACGGCAGATCGCCAATTGTGCGACGACGATCAGCTCGTGAGGTGTCGTCCACACTCTCGCGGTAGCTTGGCTTGTTCCTAGTACGCAGCTGGCGCGGTCTCTCTGCTTGCTCCTTTTCAGCAGCGGATGGAGCAACAACGACCTTCTTCGGTGCAGCAAGCTCTTCTGGTGTACAACTTTTGGTCTGGCGATCCTGAGGGATTAACAACTTTGCAAGCTCCTGTGTCGCAACGACCCAGTCGATCACTGGTGCAGGGGGTGTAGGAGCGCGGACATAGCTTGCTGGAGCTTCTCTCATAGTACCAGAGATGCTACGCGCAAATCTTTCTGGATCATGCACTTTGTACGCGAACGACTCCGTCGGGGTGGCATATGTTGGTTGCTGTCCCAAGCGGTACTTCTTGCCTCCTGGAGCCATTGGTGGCGGAGGGTTTACTTTGTTTTCGAGGGCAGTCAAGTTCTCGGCTGACCACCATTGCGTATCGTATGTGGAGGAGTTCTGAGCACCGTTCTGCAATGAGAGGCTCATCATGTGTTGGTCCAGATCGAGCGAATCATTGGCTGCCGATTTGGGTGTCGGCGAATGTGACGGCCTACTAAGCCCAGACAGATGACTTAGCACACCACTGCAAAGTGCACGATCGCTGTAACCTCCCTCAAGAACGCTGATGACGCGACCATCACATCCAGTGCCTTCTTCTTGTGCGAGCTGAACCATGTCTCTAGTGAATCGAGCATAGAACTCGGTCGGCACATTGACTGCGTGCCTCTGCATACCAGCTCCCTCCCATTCAGAAGCATCGAATCCAGCCGAGATAAAAATTGCAGCTTTAGGCTGGACTTTACCCTCGGTCCGCAGCCTGGTCGTGTGGTGTCGGAGGAAGATGCGCGCTTTATCGAGAAGAATCATATATCGCGACTCATACAGCTGCCAGAATTCCTCCACGGTCTTCCAAGTTTGCAAATGCACGTTCCAGATCGACTGCCCATGGGCGTTCTCAATGCAAAGACTGGCTGCCTGCACTTTTTCGTCATCACCGCCTTCGCAAGGATAGCTTTTGATGTCGTGCAGACTGTAGTAGCCAATATCAGGTCCAAGTTTCAGTTTACTGTTGGCTTTCGCTGTGATACGTTTGATGTTGTTCTTGCTGTTGCGGTCCCAGGTAATTGATTGACTACCATCTCCATGATGAAGATCGAAGTCGATGATGGCGGCGTGTGTCAAGCCATGGGTTTGTGCAGCGTACTCGAGACCAACATGAACGTTGTTGATCCAACAAAATCCGGAAGGGTAGTCAGCACTGCAATGATGTCCAGGAGGACGGACGGCAACGAAAGCACGTTTGGTCTGCAGTTCAGGATTGAAGACCGCATCAACCGCATCTGCCACACCTCCCAGAGCACCCTGGAACGCATTCAACGATTCGGAGCAGAGGTACAGATCTCCCTCATGCAACGTTCGCTTCTCGCCTTCTTCTGTGGTCGATTCTCGGGCCAATTCCTTCTCTCCGTTCTTCAGTCGGTCTCCAGCAGAATTGGCCATTCCTCTCAACTCGCCCATCCACGCCTTCCCGTGAACATTGGTCACAACATCGCTGGTCACGTCGATTGTCCGAGCAGTCCTGCGAAGCTGGAATGGTGGCGTGTCTTGCACAACACTCTCAATGGTAGGCGCATTAGTCTCACCCTCACAATGCCCGCCCATTCGCACGAAAGCAGTCGCAGCTCCCAAGACACCAGCATGCAATCTCTCCGGTCTCTCTACAATCATAGACAGGGAGCTTTTGCTAGTCCTTGGCCGCGAGAATCGATGGCCGTAGCAAGCATCATGCAGCACAACCATCGTCTCGGCACCAGCAGTCTCAAGTCGTGCGAGCTCGCGCGCAAAGTGCACTTTCGCAATGTCAGGCGCAGTCAAGTACACTGGCTCCTTGATGGGCGCCATGTTAGATTGCGCCTGCGCTTCTCGAAGACCAGAGATCAAATTGCTGATAGACTTCTTAGGCGTCGGCCGCTGCTCGTCTCCATCTCTAGGCTGCTGTGGCGAAGGTCCAGACAGCGAAGAGCGCGAAGAGCGTTTAGTCAAGCGAGGCGAAGAAGCAGATTGGCGCAAAGCGAATGAAGACGATGGCCGTCGCGAAGAACCTGGAGTCAAAGGCGCGTTCTGGCTTGTAGGTGTCGGAGGACCAGCATTACTGGACCGGCGTTCACTGAGAGGAATTGACAGGCGTTTCATGTTGATGTTGAAATCCTCCGGGTCAGTTCTGTTTGTCGCGTGGGAGGCGACGGACGGCGACCTATAGGTATTAGGGGATTTTGGTGGCGGATCCATGCCGGCAGTTTCGCGACCCAGATAGAGTCACTTGCGAGTAAAATTGTTCAGCGCAGTGTTTTGCGCATAGTGAGTCGAGATGTGGTGTTGGCGTGTTTCATCCCCCAAAACACAGTGACGTCGCGTCGAATGCGCGGCGCAAAGGCTAAGGGTTCAAGATTCGCGACAACGCCGCCGAGCCAATCAAAGTGCCCATTCACCAACTTCAAGCAACAGAATACAGGAAAGACGAAAGTGGTCGAAGAGCACAAACGGGAAAATCAAAGTAGACGAGAGCAGCCCTTTCTCTGGACGACACAATCTCACAACCATCATGTCCACTTCAACACCACGGCCGCCCACTTCGCAAGTAACACCCTCACCAACTTCATCTCCCTCCGACGACGCAACCTACTACACCTGGTCCTCGTTCTTCTCCATCCTTACTGGCAGCGCCACTCCCACCGAACGCGCCGCCTACTTCCGGACAAAAGACAACCTGAACGAAGCCACAGACTGCAAACGCTGCGATGAAGACAAAACCTGGCTCTTCAGCCACTCACCCATAATCCGCTTCCTGAAACACAACATCGACCTCCTCGGACCCTCAGACGGTAGCGCTTCCATAGGTCCCTCACAAGTAATCTGCGCGCGATGCGACGACAAGCAGAGCGGCGGCTTCGACCCAGAATACGGCATAATGATCTGCGCGAACCAGATGCGCAATCGCGGACACATGGAGGACACGCTTGCGCATGAGATGGTGCATGCGTTTGACCATTTGCGGTTCAAGATGGATGCCGTGAATAATCTGCGCCACGCCGCTTGCACGGAGATCAGAGCTTCTACACTTTCAGGCGAGTGCCGGTGGGGACGGGAGTTTTTCACACGAGGCCAGTGGGGGATTACGCAGCAGTGTTGCGGAGTGTGTGAGGCGGACGAGCGAGTCAAGTGTGTGCTGCCAGGCCGGGGTGTAAGGACTTGAAGCACGCGGAGAGAGTGGTCGATGAGGTTTGGGACAGCTGTTTTAGGGATACGAGGCCGTTTGATGAGGTTTACAAGTGAGGAGGTTGGCTGTGAGAGGAGCGAGCAGCTACGTTAGAGGAGATAGGCTATTATCGCCATTTCCTGCGTGGGAGACACGCGACACGAAGCACGGGTTGGGCATAGAGGGAGCAGTTGACGCGAGACGGGAAGCTCTCACTGCCGCCCTGAAAAGAAGTTGTGGCGGCTGAGTCCAAGAGCGTTGTACCTCTATCCTTCTGAGGAGGACACACGAATCATCTGGAAGCGAAGATGCCGCTGTCTAGAGAGAACGGGGTCCAGAGAATCTGACCGTCGCCACTATGTATGTAAGATACCATCGAAGAGGATATGTAAGATAGAAAAACGGCAATAGAACGGGTTTTGACGACAAAGGTTTTTTCCGCGAGCGATACTGGTTGCCGCTGAATATGGCGCCAGTGGCAGTTGGAAAATGTGATCATATTTCGAGTCGGACGGAGTGAGGTTATGGACCTTAGAACAGCTCCGCCACTTCAAATGTGGCTGTTACGCAAGAGAACTTGGACGATGAAATCAGACGGTAGTACATCTTCAACGACAAGCCTAATTCTGCAAAGTACTGATCAGCGCCCTCAATTGCGCTGTTGTCCCATAATATGTAAAAGATCCCCCAAACTCCGCGCAAAAATCGCAGCAAAACTTCCTCTTCCCAAATTGGCACACCGCCACACGTTCCGCACCTTTAAATCCACCATGCCCTTCCAGCACCTCGCCGTGCTCCCGTGGGCACTATGACTTGCCGCCGCTCGCGCGATTGTAAGCCCTCTCGCCCTTGACGCAGTGCTTGATAATCCATGGGTGCGTCTCCACTTCTTCCAATGGGATTCTCTTCTCGGGATCCAGCACCAGCAGTCTCTTGATCAGATCTCTAGCTTCAGGACTCAGATTTGGAGGAATCGTCATGTCACCCTTTGCGATTCGTCGTTGTGTCATAACGGGTGTGTCTTCGAAAGGTGCTTCTCCCACAAGGAACTCGTATGTCAACACCCCAAGAGACCACAGGTCGACCTTCTCCGAGTACCAGTTCTCCTCGCGCCCGGGCTTGATCATCTCTGGTGGCAGGTAGTCGAGAGTTCCGCACATGGTGTTGCGGCGGTTGTTGGGTGCGTGCACACTCCAGCCGAAATCGCTGATTTTGATCTCGCCGTGGATGCCGACGAGGATGTTCTCAGGCTTGATGTCGCGATGCATGACGTGCTTCTTATGCAGGTACTTGAGCGCGCTGGCCATCTGTGCGATGTATTGCGCCGCTTGCCATTCGGGGAATTTGCCGGCTTTGCGTAGGTGCTTGTACAGCTCGCCTTTGCCGGCAAATTCGAGGATGAGGAAGATGCGCTTGCTGTCGTGGAAATGGCCGTAGAGACGCAAGCAGTGCGGATGTGCCAGATTTGCTTGAATTTCGATCTCGCGACGCACTTGCTTTTCCACCTTGCCTTGCTGCAGCTCTGACTTGTGCAGTACCTTCAACGCGCAGACGAATCCCGAAGCTCTTTCTCGCGCAAGATATACTCGTCCGAATTTTCCTTTGCCTAGTGGTTTGCCAATCTCAAACATGCCAAGATGGTACTCTTTTGGTTTGGGTTTGGGATCTTGTGGTTGTGAGAGAGGGTCGGCGGAAGAGTCTGATTGTCGTGAGTCTGCAGAGGAGCGTTGCGCCGCTTGTGATGGGAGTTGGATCTTGGTCAATTGTGCTGGTTTGGGGACAGCGTTGGTCGGGATCTTTTGGAGAGGGAGCTTGAGGCGGCTTGAGGTCCGTTGGATAGTGTGTGGTGTTCTGTAAGGATGTGTGAGCCATCTGCCCGATTGCCATTGATGCTATTCATGCGGCATACCTTTGCTTTGAGCGGTACTGGAGGCGCATTGGTGTCGTAGTTCTCATCCTGCACGCTCACACCCTCGAGCTGGTTGGAGAGGTAATTGACGTCGGCCATGGTGGATACTGGTCCAAATGAATGTGGGTGGATAGGGCAGAGGGGAGAGAGTCGCGCGAGCTTTATGGCTAGCTTTGGGCGAGATGCAATGGTCTGCGACTGCCTGTCGGCGATCGAATGCTAGTGGCTGGGAGAGCTGAGTAGGGTGCAAGCAGTAGCCCGGCACAAAAGGCCATGATGGAATAACAAACAAACGTGCGCTGGGCAACAGACCAGCTGCTAGGCTCAACCCAGCTAGCGCGACTCGATCATCGTCGGCGGCGTGAGAGCCGACGTTCGGCGAGTGACGCAGAACTTCACCCCAGCGAAACATCTACCGGCGGGGTGAATTTATGCGAGCGCTATGATTGCATGCGCCCTGTCATGTACTCTGAGGCGTATGCCACTCTCGCTCCTTATATAAAGCACAAAAATAATCGTGGTCAGTCGATAGAGACCACTAGAGCAACACGGCAAGATGAAGCGCCACCTGACCATCGTAATCAAGCTTGGTACATTAAAGTACGAGCCCAAAATGTGCCTGAGAACATACCCCACTAACACTCCCGTCAGGCACATCGTCCATTGTCGACGAGAAGACACATGAGCCTTTGCTGAGCACTCTGTCCACCATAGTCGAGACGGCTGTCGGTCTTCGACGTGCTGGTCATCGCGTTGTGATATGCTCTTCAGGCGCCATTGGCATGGCCTTGCGCCAATTGGACATGGAGAGGCGTCCAAAACATCTTCCACAAGTACAGGCACTTGCCGCAGTTGGACAATGTAAACTCATGAGCATGTGGGATAATCTGTTCTCACAAATGCGACAACCGGTCGCTCAGATCCTGCTCACAAGGAACGACATCGCCGACCGCACTCAATATCTCAATGCGGAGCACACCTTCATGGAGCTACTTAATATGGGCGTTATCCCCATTGTCAACGAGAACGATACTCTCAGCGTTCAAGAAATCAAGTTCGGCGACAACGATACCCTCAGTGCCATCGCAGCCGCCATGGTGCAAGCCGACTACCTCTTCCTCATGACAGACGTGGACTGCTTGTACGACAAAAACCCGCGCACCAACCCTGACGCCAAAGCAATCGAAGTCGTCGACGACATCTCAGTCCTCACAGCAGACGTCTCTAGCGCCGGGTCATCATTAGGAACAGGAGGCATGGGCACCAAAATTGTCGCCGCCCGTCTCGCCACCGCCGCCGGCGTCACCACGGTCGTCACCCGCAGCAGCAAACCAGGAAACATCGCCAGCATCGTCAACCACGTCGAATCTCTCAAACACAGCCCAGACGCAAGCGAGACACCCACTCCATCAGAAAACCACGTCCACACAGTCCCCATAACAGCCAACGGCACAGCCCTGGCCGAACCCGACCTCCCGCCCTTACATACTCGCTTCCTCCCGGCGCCCAATCCTATCCGTGACCGTTACTTCTGGCTCCTCCACGGCCTCACTCCCCACGGCACAATCTACATCGACGCTGGCGCCCACGCCGCCCTATCGAATAAAGCCAACCTGCTACCCATCGGCGTCGTCGACGTGGAAGGCTCCTTCGGGCAGCAGGAATGCGTGCGCATCTGCGTGCTCAACCCCCGCGACGCGCCTCACAGCGAAGCAGAAGAAGTCGGCCGCGCTCTGTCGAATTACTCCACCAGTGAAGTTAAGCGCATCAAGGGTCGGAGGAGCAGTCAGATCTCGGAGGTGTTGGGGTATGCGGATAGCGAGTACGTCGCTGTGAGAGAGAATGTGGCGTTGCATGCGGAGATGAGCAGGCCAGTGACGCCGACGCCGAACGCGGAGAAGAGGGCGAGTATGGGGAGGTTGAGTAACTATGTTGTTGGCTGAGCAGAATGAGTCTGCGCTGAGAAGATTTGTGATCTCACGTCCTGTCGTTTCTCTTTGCATATGGGTCAACTTTGGCGTCGGTCCGTGTTGAATGATTGCGAGCAAAAGATCGCTTTCGAGACCAACTCAACTGTGTCTCTTGATAGCGAGGGTTCGGAGCATGGAGAGCACCACGCGAAAAGAAAAAAAGCATTCAACATACAGGGAGGACAAAAGGGCTAAAAATTAAACAAGTTGGTCAGGGCCAGAAAGCATTAATTAAGCACTTCTTCGCATTATCGTCGCTCCTTGCAGTGGGCAAAGGGGAAAGAAGCGACTATGATATTACGGAAATGAATCGCACTTTGCGGAGCTCTGATCGTGGTCGACGTTTTTCAAACGTGAAGTCCTGCTCTCGACGCACGCGAAAAAATATCAATAATTCAAAATTTTGCGAAAAATCCACTCTAATAGCATCGCAAATATGCTCTTCCGTCCGCCGCGTTCATAGAAATGCTCCCGATGGCGGTCAAGTCGATACTCACCAGCCGCGTGATTACATAGCGAGAATGCGAGAGCTTTCGGAATGTTGCGGCGTTCCTCTTGGCTGGCAAGTGCTGTTGCTGTGGTCCTTTTGCTGCCCTTTTCCACTGGCATCCTGCTTATGAAAAATGGGTGTCACATGGCGTGCTGGTAAACAGTTTTGAAAATTTTGTCATATTTCTTTGATATCATATCTAGGTAAATGCATGTCCCCATGAATGCGTCCATGCATGCAACATTTGCAGCCCGCACATTGTGCTGTGATGGCAATGAGAGTGGTCATGGTGGTGAGGCTGCCAGCGCCCTCGATGGTCGTTTCGTCATGGTAGTGTAGTGATAGTGTTGCTGAGTCTTCCAGCGCCTTGATGTTGTTCTGTGGTCGTGATGATGGTAGTGGGAGGCGGCCAGCGCCTCGATGCTTGTTCTGTGGTCGTAAGGATCGTGATGATGAGACTGCCATGTCTCAGGAATAGTTCTGTGATGCCAACGAAAGTAGGCGAGAGACGGCCAGCGCCTCGTATGGTATCGTAATGACAGTCTTAATGAGACGACCAGCGTCTCAATGGTCGTTCCGTGATGGTCGATGTAATGATTGAAGTGATGAGACTTCCAGCGTCCCACCAAAGATGGCAAAGAAAGTCTCCATTTCGTGCGATGTGCATTTGCAACACCAGACCGCTGGTGGAGTGGAAAGAAAGAGAGAAAGAAAGAAAGGAAAGAGGACATCAAGTCATCTTGAAGAAGCGAGCGTGCCAGCGCTTCAGCTTCTGCGAAAGAGTGGTTTCTGTTGCCGACACCGCCAATGCTGCTGGTAACCCTGACACCTTGCGAAGGCTGCTTGGTACTGCGGGCGTTGTACGTGAACTTGCCGCCGCCGGCGTTGACCATGGTAAGCGCGGCGCCAGCGTTGGGATTCATGAGTTGCAGCGTCAGCTTTGCAGTGCCATCTGTGATACTGCTCTGGGCTGTGACGGCGATAGAGCCGCCTTGCGAGCTGGTCCATGAGTACGAAGAGATGGTTACCGTGTCGACGCCGTTGCCGACGACGATGGTGTCCTTCGACGAGGTCTTGAGAGACGTGGAAGTCACGGTCAGCTCGAAGGTGTAGCTGATGGCTGAAGTTGCACTGGGGATGGTGAACTTGGCTGAGGCGGCGTTGGCGCCTGTTAGGGTGACGGTAGGACCTGCGGTTTGGACCCAGCTGTATGTGAGGTCGTTGGTGGGGAAGGAGGCTGCGTTACTGGCTTTGCCGACTAGGGTCGCGGTGGCGCTAGGGCGGACTTTCTGATCAGGACCAGCATCTGCTGTAGGAGTAGCGAGTGTAGGATCGGCGGTGCTGCTGCCGGCGGGAGGCGTGGTCGGACTAGCTGCAATGTCGCTGCTAGCAGGAGCCGAGGAAGTTGGTGTTGTCGGAGTGGTGGCATCGCAAGTCTTGAAGGGTGCAGGAGAGCTGATATCAGGCCACGGAGAGACCTGACCCCACACCTTGCCATCAGCATCTGGACCAAGACCATCCCTCATCCATGTCATTTGGGTGAAGTCAAGCTTGGCAGGTTGATTGCCGGGAGCGGTGATCTCGGGGAAGATCCACTCTGCTATCGGTGCGATGTATTGTCCGGCAAGGACTTGACCACCGTTGGTCTCTTTGACACCATTTGACGATGTGGCCTTGTACTCACGGGCATACTTGACCAAAGACCTAGAATCGGCCCTCCATTCCCATTTAAGGCGGACGCCCTGTGGTGTGGCTGAGCCGACTGAGACATCGTTGACCTTGCCCGTGCAGGGATCGATCTCGGAGCGCGTGATGGAGACGCTACCGCCGGGTGTGGAAGTGTAGCCAATGACACGGCTGTCAGCAAATTCGACAAGGTTGGTGCTTTGTGTATCGAATATTCCAATGAGGGCTAAAGGTTCACGTCAGCCAAAGCCAATTGTGACAATTCTGAGAGACAATCACCGACCTTCCTCGACACGGATATAGGTAGGTCCATTTGGTGTCAGAATCTGGACACTCGGACAGGTGATACCATAGGCAATGATTTCGTTGCCGACTTTGATGCCCTCAAACTCAAGGTAGTCACCAGGCTTGAGAGGTGCCATGGTCAAGGGATCTGGAGCGTTGAAGTTGTTCGAGCCAGAAGGGCGATTGGATGATGGGCACTTGGGATCGTTGTCCGATCGTGGAACACACATTGGGAAGCCACTGAAAGCTGACCATTGTGTTAGCGAGACATGATTGAGGCATAAGATCTGGTGGCTGCTTACCTGTGACGCTAGGGTTTACATCATCTGCTGTGTAGAACGGATGGAGCTTGTAACCAGCGGAGAAGACGGCATTGGGATCGTTGATGCGGACCACTTGGCCGCCTTCCATCGTGATCTTGCCATCTGTGTCGAGACTTTTGATCTTGCCGCTGTTGAACTCTAGTGCAAATTGGGATACCTGGATGATACCAGCGCGTGCTTGGCCGTCCACATAGTTGCCATACACCTGTGGATGTCAGTAGAGTGTCGTCTCTGTATCATCGAACATACGTACAGTGACTTCGTGGCCTCCGAGCGATCCAATGTTCGCAGCAATCTCCTTCATGCCAACCCAAGCAGCAGGAAATTGAAATTGCAAGTTCTTCGGCACAACGATACTGACACCATTGACTGAGATCTTGCCTCCGGTGTTGTACTCATCGGAGTCCGCAGTGGCACCGTCGAGAGCACCGTCGAATGTGAAGGGGATTACTTGAGCGTGGAGCAAGCCAGGCAAAAGACCCAAAAGAGGGAGAAGCTGTTTGATCATTGTGAAAGCCACACTTAATGTGTGATAAGGTAGAGTGATGGCGTTTGTGGATGAAGGTACAAGTCAACCTACATCGATGGCAAAGGCACTTGATATATGTTTCCTTCGACGAAGCCGAGACAATCTAGGTAGGTCGATAGCCAAGCAGTCGTATTCCATGCTGGCTATACCACAGTGCTTACTCTGGTTCAGTCATGCTGTTACCCGGCGTTGACTTAGACCTGGAACACATTGCAAGGGTGTTTGCACGAGTTCGAAGTCCGGGCCGCAGCAAAACCTACCACACTCGTCAACTTCCTGAAGCCACCACGTGGAGTTCAACGAGAACACGGGCAGGCGGTGGAAAGTCTAGATGACACAATGCTCTCCAACATCCTCATTGGGACCCGACAGCGTACCGGGAGTCATATGCTGCCAAGGCGGATGCGGCCAACCCAAGGCATCTGGTCTTTTCCTGGCCTTCTAGGACATGAAGAGAGCTTCTCCGTTCAAGCATCGTCCTCCTTGGCAAAGACAGTCTGGGACGAACGTCGCTTGTGGCAAAGCGCTTGTGCACATCGTATCTGCGTACCCTCGGCTGGCGTATAAAGGCGTCGTCGTACAGCTGCACAATGCATTGTCACGAAGGCAAGCTGACATCTCAGTACGCAAATAGTTAGCCGCGTTCAACCTTGATGCCGCTTTTGGCGCGTGTCGATCTAGACGCTCAGCCACACGAAAGTTAGCATGCAGTTCTACGTCACGTGGTATGGACTGGACTTCTCCCCACGCTGCGGCTCCAGGAAACGGTGTGCCGGATGCGCTAGGAGGTATTTCCCAGTTTGTCCTCATAAGTCTGCGTATATCATCTCAATGGTGATTATGGTTGTTTCGATCTATTGTCGGACAGTCGGACATTCGCATGATGAGCGACTTGATACGTCCTATCAGTACCCTAACGGTGTACAAGACCGATTTTGGGTCAATGGCTGTTAGTATAAGCATCAGAAGATCTTCGGGTGCGTGCAGACTTGTGCACAGAGGGGTGAGCCCCGCGCTCGGGGATCACAGATCTCACTCTCTCGCCGCCTCGACCCTGCACCGCCTGGTCGACGATCTTTCTTCCACACTCTCGATGCCCTCTTGACTCCATCCCTGCACGATCCTGCCGCTCCAGTCGATATCTTACGAGTAATAAGCGACTTGGCATGTTGACAAGCATGTGCCTGTAATGCTTTCTAGGGTTTCGCTACCGACTTGTGATCCCGTGCCGGAGCGTCCGATGTGTTGCTGGCACGGTATAACCGTCTCGCCGGTAAGATGGCGGTCGGCCTTGTCACGGCAGGGAGTCATCGTTGGAGAAGCGCAAACGTGCCAAGGAATCGATCGCACTGGCATCTCGCCTTGGCTCTTCTTGTACCATGTCTCAGTTGCCTAAGACCAGTTCGCGTCCACGTGGGCCAGACTCTGCGACCGTGGCGTTGGGTGCGATAATGCCGTGCGTCTTCACAGTATACCATGGTTGTACAATGTCCCTGACATTGCCAGACTGCAGGTACGACGCCAGGAACATGTCTCGGGTTGACAGGTCGCCTCACAGAGCCACGCTGGTTTTCGCATCTGCCTTTTTGGGTCAGCTTGAAAGAGGCGCTCAGCCTGATGATTGCCCATTGGCTGCAAGCAGGCGATGGCCAACGCCTCGCGCCTCTTCGTATCAACCGCTTCAGTACGCCTGAAAACATCCCCCGGCGCCTGGATCGCCATTGTCAGCCTCGTCCACGTGGTGAGCGTGTAGGTTACCGCCACATCCAAAGTCCTGGAACACGCTCGGCTGCGCTCCGCTAGCCCTAGCTGCCAGTAAACCATAGACTTTCGGTCTATTGATATAACAAGCATAAACAGCCACCCGCCAAGCATATAATGCCCCGTCGAGATCGACGAAGCCACGACTAGCCGCATGACATCTTGATGGAGATGCCGTTATCGACTCGCTTGTTGCGCTTTACTTTCTTGGCAGATCCATTTTCCCCAGTATGCTCTTTCACATCGATGCTAACGCCCGCGATGTTCCGGATCAGCAGGCTCTAGGGTTGTGCAGGCCAGCAGATCCGATCTTATCGATTGAGCTTTCACTGCAAAATATGGTGAAGAGAGAGAAGTCCAGACGTAAGCCACCACAGGTCCATGATGCTTTCTCCCATACCACATCTCGTAACGGTGCAGTTCCACCAACGCCTCCATGCACTCAGCACTGCAGAGCGGGCTGCTGTGAAGGTCTCGCTGTCTTGGAATGTACCAAGTACGCTCTCGCCGTCTTTGGGTGTGAAGACCATGGGTATTCCATCCAAATATATAAGATATCGTGTCTTCTCTACACAATCAAACTTGCTCAATTCAACTCATCACAAGCCTTCCACTTCATATCTTCTTCTCTTGCACTTCATAGGCAATCATGCCTAGCATTCGTTCAATCGCCTATGCGCTCTCCGCGGTGGCGGCTCAGCTTGCTTCTGCCAAAGATTGGGACAGTCCCGTATACAAGGACCTTTACCAATATGAGATGCCAATAGCTCCTATCAAGAAGCCTCTGAGGACATTCGAGTTTCCTAATGGACCCAAGATCGAATACTACGAAATCGAGATCAAACCCTTTGAGCAACAGGTCTACCCTAACCTGAAGAAGACCCGTCTCGTGGGATACGATGGCATGGCTCCTGGTCCCACCTTCATGGTCAACAAGGGCACAGAAGCAGTCGTCAGATTCATCAACAAATCCGACCGCACCAACTCAGTCCATCTCCATGGATCTTATTCGAGAGCTCCCTTCGATGGCTGGGCCGATGACACCACGGCCGTTGGCCAATACAAGGATTACTACTATCCTAATGCCCAAAACGCTAGGACTCTTTGGTATCACGGTAGGTTCTGATCCCCAAGTATCCAACATCAAAACTTAGACTAACAAACAAAAGACCATGCCATTGAGCACACTGCTGAGAATGCGTATATGGGCCAGGCTGGCTTCTATATCATGCACGACAAGGAGGAAGAGGCGATTCCCGGCCTGCCGCAGGGAAACTACGACATCCCCATCGCTCTCAGCTCGAAGCGGTACAACTCCGACGGCTCTCTCTGGTCACCCGAAAAGAACGGAGAAGAGAAGAACCTTTTCGGTGACGTCGTTCATGTCAACGGTCAGCCATGGCCGTACTTCAAGGTCGAGCCACGCAAGTACAGGTTGCGTTTCCTCAACGCTGCCATCTCCAGATCGTTCGAACTGTACTTCGAGCCTTCTGCGAAGACTGGTCAAAGGATCAACATGAAGGTTGTCGGTTCCGATGCTGGCCTCCTGACTAAGCCGGTCGATACTACTCAGCTTGATATCTCCATGGCAGAACGCTGGGAGGTTGTCTTCGACTTCACCAATTACAAAAACCAGAACGTCACTCTCCGCTCTAATGCCAAGGTTGCAGACGTTGATCCCTACCTTCACACCGACAAAGTTATGCGCTTCGTTGTCGGCGACACTGTAAAAAGCAACGACAAGAATGAGGAGCTTCCCTCTGCCCTCCGCACAGTTCCTTTCCCGCCAAACAAGCAAGGTCTTGACCACTCATTCGAGTTCCAGAGACAAGGCTCTCAATGGAAGATCAATGGCGTCACTTGGGCTGACGGACCTGAGTCCCGTGTCATGGCTAAGCCGAAACGTGGCTCCGTCGAGAGATGGTCCCTCAAGAACGGTTCTGGCGGATGGACCCACCCCATTCACATCCACCTTGTCGATTTCCAGATCGTCAGCCGTACCGGCTCGCGTGGAGTCAGGCCCTACGAGAAGGAAGCTCTTAAGGATGTCGTCTGGCTCAACACTAACGAGGAAGTTAATGTCATCGCTCGCTACGCTCCATGGGACGGTCTCTACATGGTAAGTTTCTTCTCAACGCGGTATCGAGGTAACATCGCTGACAGAGTATAGTTCCACTGCCACAACCTGATCCACGAAGACCACGAGATGATGGCTGCCATGAACGTCACCGCCCTCTGACCTTGGCTATGATGAGAAGACCAGCTTCATTGATCCCATGGAAGAGCGCTACCGCGCAAAGTCTTTCTCTGAAAGTGAACTTTCGGGACGTTCTGGCGATTTCTCGGATAGCAAGATCCAAGAGAAGGTCAAGTTCTTCAACGAGCTTGATGCCTACCGCAACGTCCTCGCAGTCGAGTCTCGCCTTGAGGACTACTGGAAGACAGCTTCATCAGGCACTGCCAGCTCTACTGCTTCTTCCGGCACCGCATCTGCCACTTCAGGCACAGCCCTTGCTACCTCTGCCAGCTCCGGTGCCGTCTCCAGTGCAACCGGTTCCAGCGCTGCAGCTGCTAGCTCCGGTGTAGCTTCCAGCACCACTGCATCGAGTGCATCCGCTGCCAGCGTGAGTTCCACCGCCAAAACGACGGCAAAGCCAACTACCACTACGACCAAGAAAGCTGACGACGATAAAACCAAAAAGACTTCAACCACCAAGAAGTAAATCCCCAATTTCCTTCAAGACTTTTAAGATACCACGCGAGGCATTTGTCACACAAGTCGCTGGATCGACTAGCAAGATGTGTGGTTACAAAATTACGAGGCACGATGGAGCGGGCGGGCACTGCGACGATTTCTTTTAATTCTTCCTGCATTTGATAGACAGGCGTTCATCGGGGTTTTGGCGGTACATAGACGACGCATCACGCTCTTTTGCGGACACAGACGCATCACGACCTTTGCGAACACAGACGCAAATACGCTCCTTACGAGAATAACGAATGTACAATGACTCTAAAAACAACTACCCATCCACACAGATTCTCAGTCCATTCAACAGAATACACCTGATTGGCTACAGATCCTTGCTGCTGATCAAAAGATTAGGTTCCTTGCATCAGATTAGGGCACGATCGGCTCTAGACCGCAGTCGATTGGCAGCTGACCTGCGTCGAGCCTATAACAGAGTTGGTCTTCTTCGCGAATGCGCATAACGCCACAGTGCTCGGACCTCCATTGAACAATAGTATTCTGCATGCACGCCTGTCAAGCCACAGCTCGCACAATGCCAGGCGACTACCTTGGCATGCAGTGGTACAGTAGTTCCTTGCGTTCCCAATTCCTTGGGTCGGGATTTCCCACGCGAAGCCGAGACAATCGGTGGTGTGCATGCAAGGGCCGAAGCCCAGGGTTTCGGGCACCGAACATCGGGATTGTTCTGAACTCGGGTGGGGTGGGGTCTCGACCTTTGAGACCAGCGGTACGATCACAACATGCTCTTCCCACGACAGCGTGAGACATTGTCACGCGACGATGGGCAACAGCTTCAGAGCGACGACAGGTACGGGTGAGATGATTGATGTTGTGAAGGCCTGCACTCTTATGTCTGCTGCTACAAGCTTGGCGATACCGATGCCGTCTGCTGCTAAAATGACATACAGTTCTTGGATTTTATGTGCTTATAGACTCAATCGTAGATCTTCAGAGCAACTTGATTGATACTGAGAGCCTTTGAATGTCCCATCGACCGCAAGTGATTGTATCTTGAATCATATACGATTCACGCACTTGTGTATCCCGGTGTGGGTACCAATGAGAACTGCACTCGCCATGAGATGTAGCACAGATCTCACAGTTGTATATGCTAACACCTTGACTCAATGGGCTATCTATAATTTGACATCGTGGGTTGGAGTGCCCACATTCAACGAAAATGTAACTTAGCTTTCCAAATTGAATCCTCGTTAGGATTCCAGAGCTTCCAACAACGGATTTCATTTCGACACACGTGTATTATGAAACCATAAGCTGTGCTAATATATTCTTTTGAGTCTACTATACATTAAGAACGATCGTTAATGGTCGTTGGATGAACACAAAGCGACCTTCAGGACAATAGGAACTATAAGGCGCTAACCCTACCAACCCCAAGTAAATATCTTCCTATGTTTGCTTCAATGTTGACAAACAGCTTATATTTCTTGAAGCTAAATGCTTTAATACACAGAGAAGGTGTTTCTATCCCACACCTGTTCAAAACGTCGACAAGCCTTTTTAGACTTAGTACATCGAAAGAGAAAAAGCAAAAGATGATACAACCATCGGAAGAGATGATTGAACATGGAGAAACCCGGAGTCGAACCGGGAACCTTCTCCACTTAACAGATACATTGATGTATGATGCTAAGAAGATGTCATACCGCTAGACCATATCCCCTGTTGTTGAGAGAAAAGCCAAACAAACAAAACATGATCGCAAAACGTCACACAGTCGTCGATGTGGAATGCACAGGAAGAGTATATCGAGCAAATGATATGTGATTGATCACTAACAAAGCTGGGTATATAATCTATAAGAAGGAAATACTGACAATGCAACATGCTTCTACCCATCTAAGAAATTGAGCGCGCTCAGGAAATCAGGTCTAGGCGCTGGGAGAGTCTTCGTGCACTCCGTCAAGTTGTTGATATTGTTGACACCAAGCAAACTAAGCCTTGTGTAGGCAGTGGCATAGTCTTCGTTCCAGTGTCTCTGACCGACATTGTTCGGCTGACGGAACTTGGTCCACTCGTTGGCCATTGAAGGATGCTGAGCCAGGACGACATCACTGGGGAGGCGGAAGACTTTTTTTGGCACACCGGTGGTCTCGAGTGTCTGGTTGTAGAAGCGAACGTCCCACACGCCAGGAGTACCGTCTTGAGGATCGCCGGCGCGGGTCTTGAAGAAACTTGCTTGCTGGTTGAGTGAGCACCCAGTAATGCGGCGAGTTCATGGCCGGAGATGGTCTTGTCATCGAAGAGAGCAATGAGGGAGTCTGCGCTTGCCCTGGCATCGGGCAATAGGTTGTCTGGGGCAGCCACTTTCGAGTCTTTGCGGCCAACGAAAGTGCGGACTCTGGGTCCCAACGGGCATGTAACGACAGCGTGAGTGGCACCGTACTGAATCAGATCGGCCATCGACACGCCATAACCGCCAAACATCTTTTGCCATGTCTGCATCTGCTTGATAATAGCTTGCAGCCCATTGTTCTCAGGACGGTTGATCTCAGTGCCGGAAAGTGCAATGCTGCCATCTGCACCACCAAAATCTTGACCGTTGGCCGCGAGGCTACTTGACCAGGTGCCGGCATCGTGGAAGCCGAGTCTGATTGCAGCACGAGCCATGTCGTTGCATCGCAAAGTCGGACCGAGGAATGCTGCTGACATTGCCAGAGAGATGTAAGACCACACACAGCAGGTGTCTGCCTTGCACTTTGCTGAGCCCAGAAGTCCAGCAGGTTTGTAGCGAGAGTTGCTGCCCTCGGCTGACTCTGTTCGTAGCAAGATGTTCATTATTGATTGTCCCACAGGAGTTGTCGCTCCATTCTTCAAGTCGCCGATCATGCGAGTGTTATCTTCGTTCTGGTCTTCAAGACCTGGGATGTCGGCTTCCATGTTGTCGGCTTGTTCACCGTCTGCTGCCGTCACTTGACGCTTGGCCATGGCATCGAGTATGTCTTCTGCAGTTGGCATGCGAGGTCTTGCAACTGCCTCCAGGGCATTAGCTGCAAGTAGACAAGTGATGATTGAGAAGCGCATCTTGAGAGGTGACGCTGTTTCTTCGATTGACTGAAGTGGTGATGCTGTGTCGTAGCCATTGTGACGGACGCCATACCGACGTTGTCTATATACTCGTGGCCTCCTACCAGTACACTCATCCTCTTCAGTCTGGTATAAGCTGAGTCTGTCCCAAGTTGGACTGTCTAGCCTTACAGACGAGGGTCTCGACTGTCAAGTTAAGGTTCGCCGGCCAGATCGACACGCCTGAGACATTGGTCCGGCGGGCAGTCCGAGCAGCCGGGCTCTTCCACCAGCCTGGGTCTGTCCTTTCTGGGGAAGTGGAGCATTGAACTCTGCCACGTCTGGTCAGCACCTTTCTCGCTTGGGAACTGGTTCCAGACGTGCCTCTTGTTCCTGCATCTCTGCCCTGAGCCACACCTCCTCACCTTGAGTCTGGAGGAGTTCGTGTTCGCCAATACTGAGCTAAATCGGTCGTTATCCAGGCCGTCCTCGCGTGGCTACGCTGCTTGGGCGGTGTGGCGCCTCGTGGCTCGAGGATGACTGGCGCATATTCGTGCACGCAACGTGTCTGGCGTTCTTCCCGATCAAGCGCTGCGGCTGGCGCTGGCCACACTTTCGCCTGTGGCTTGCAGGCAACTCTTGGCTCTAGACGCTGACTGCTCGTATCGGCTTGTCATCAGCTGGTCATGCAGCCGTGCGGCAACAACTTGGGAAAGACTTCTCCGATATCACGTGTTCTTCACGTGGGCTGCTCTGATTTGGTTCCTGACGCGCCTTGCTGCGCCGAGGACTCGGTGGGCCTTTCGTGATCATGGTCAATTATTGCATTGTTGCCATCTGTAGGAACTGACTATCTGCTGCAAATCTCAATGAACGTTCCGGGTACTGTATTTTGAAGCCAGTATGATCAAAGTTCTATCTAGCAGCATCTTCCAAAATGCCCAGCAGACCTGGCCCCGGACCCCAAGACGAACGGCCATAATAGTCAAGAGTCCAAGATCATCCCACAACAAACAAGACCGGCTGTCATACAATTAAGCCAGCCAAAGTATTTGCAAGCACCTGGTCCTCAGCGTAGCATAATGATAAAATCATCCCACTACGCACTTGCACTACCGCTCCCTCCATGGGTAGCATCAGCACCTCAAGTCTGCTGTCCCAATCCGGCTGTGCCTCAGCCACTCTCGCTACGGCAAGGTTCACAGCATGCATGCACCAATAGCTGGGCATCGAACTCTCGTGACCTTACATGCGGGCCCCACAGCACAGCATGGAGCATGGTCTCTTGGCAGCCTGAATGTCTATTGTCTGTAGTTGCGTGCAACGACGTTTGACGGTCTAGAGGATTTCGTGACACTTCGGCGATCCATTGTTGCATTGTAAGACTCAGGTGACAATACTATGGGACATTGATAACTTTGCAAGCGCCGGGGTCAGCTAGCTCAAGAAGATTGCACATGGCTGCTTCGAGACCGAGCATACCCTGACACGATTGCGATTGCGCTACACCATTTTTCGATCGTGAACGCACGAGGTTTGCGAGGGTAGAAGATGATGGCCGTCGAGCTTGCAGTAGTGCTACGCAGTCCGGTGATTTGACGTTGAGAGCCAATGAGCGTTGCATTCTACTTACAAGCCATACTTCTTACTCAACATCACAAGCCGAAAAAGAGAAGAGAAAGCGATGTAGACTCGAGTCATAATGTTTCAATTTAAAGAGCGTGGTGATTCAAACTCGTGGAGACCTCGACACACCGTCTGAGACAAGGAGGTCAAATAGACGTGGTCTTCTGCCGTCAAACATAACCAGGCATGGAAGGAAACGCTGCCTGTCACATTATCCTGCTCGTTGTCTCTTGCTTAAGCAGAAGCAGGAACAGCGCAAGCGCACCTCTTGACATCCAGCCTCTTGAACCCACCAAGACGAGCGACCTCCTCCTGCAACTTAATCATCTGCTTCTGATCACCAGTAGGATCAGCCTGGTCCTCTTCCAAAGCCCATTCGAGGAACTCGTTGGTGTAGTTCGGCTCAAAGGTCTCCTTCAAAACACCCAACCTCTTGCCATAGTTCGTAACCTTCATCCAGTCACGCTTAACATTCTGCAAATCCTGCGAGAAATAGGCGTAGCTGCCTCGAAAATCTTGCGATTGAGCGCCGAGCCCATGACGGGTTTGAAGTCGACGTACTCGGCCCACGCCTTCTCGGGCTCGGCGAGGACGAAGTCCGTGGCTTTTTTCACGGCGCGCATGAAAGCGCGGACTTTGTCTGGGTTCTGCTGGATGAACTGCTCGTTGCCGATGTACAGGACGGAGCAGAAGCAGCAGCAGCCCAGCTCGGCGAGCTCGTCGATGCGGAGCATTTGCACGTCGGATTTGGGGCGGTTTTGCCCCGCGAGCCACTCTTCCAGCTCGACCATTTGGACGTTTTCGAGGCCGATGCCGGCGTCGATTTCTTTGTTGATGATAGCTTTGGAGACGTTCATGCCGCAGCGGACGGCGGTGTAGTCGTCTGGTGTCATGCCGTAGTGGGAGGTGAGTTCGTCGATTTGGATCTGATGGGCAGGGTCAGTTGTTATTGTCAAGCCTTGCACAGTGATAAGTTCCTGACAACATACCTTTCCAAACTCGCCGACATAGCCAATACGCTTGCCCTTGAGGGTGCGGAAGTCAGTGGTGATGCCGCTGTCTTTGAGGTAGACCACTCCGGTGAATGGCTCATCGAGGAGAGACCCAATAGACAAGACAGGGAAGTCACGAGCTTTGGCCTGTTGCAATAGTCAGACAAATCATGCTCAGAACGAGGCTAAGCACAAAGCACAAACTTACAGCTAAAGTGTGGATCATGGCCTTGAAACCAAGATCGACTTTGCCAGTGCCGATGATCTCAGTGACATCCTGATTCCTCGAGTCAGCACAGGTGTCTCAACAGCATATAGATCAACGAGGCAAGACATACACTCGGGTCATTCGGCTCAAGGAGCGCGACCTTGATGCCCTCATCCTTGAAGTATCCCCTGGCCTGAGCCAAATACAACGGGGCGTGATACGGCGTGGCATGCCTGTCACACAAAAGTCAGTAAAACACATTGTCCCTGGCCCACTAGGAGGTAAGAGCAAGCCAACCAGTTCGTCAAGAAAGTGATCTTATCAGAAGACATGATATCGGTTGGTTTGCTGCTCTCGTTAGTCCGCCCGCTCTCTCCACTACGGGTATCGTTTGGGGGAAAGGAAGCATGTTCTTTTCGCAGCTATTACGCTGATCAAGTTCGTAACGGTGTAATCTCAGCGAGCCTGCCAAATGGAAGAAGTCGCTCTGTCAGACTTCTCGAGTCCCCGTAGGAGGGCCACGAGGAAGGATTCTGGAGAGCGAAGTCTTTCCACTGGCAAGCAAGCACCCGCCTGCTTTTCTGTTACTTTACCTTGACCAAACGACTTTGTGCGCGCGAGAGCGACATGGTTCCCTCCACCGGCATGTTGCCGTACCGAAATTTGATCGACGTGAGAGGTGTGTGGAAAGCTGATACAGTTGCTGCAAATATTGGAAGTGTTCAGACGAAGGATGCAGGACCGAGCGAAGACATTCGCTCAGTTTTAAATGCAATGCAATGGGCAGTGGGGCCTGGGCAAGCTCCAGCTTGCAGTGCTGAGCACTGCTTCTTCTCCACACGAGCTGCGACGTCGGCTTCCTACAGGCCCACCAATGGACCGATCAACGCATCCTTTTTCTCTAGGGCTGTGGGTTGAGCCAATTGTTTTGCTGTAGAGGCATGCGAGATGGAGCATTGGCATTGGCAAAGCCGAAGGGAGTGGGTGATCGGCGTGGTGACGACCTTGGGTTAAGCCGAAGCGGATTATTGATGGCTTACTACTGCAGCTTTGTCGTCAGCTCTGCATCTCACGTTCATCCGATGATTGATTGTTGCCAGTAGTCGATGGCTGAACGTAGAAAAAAGACTGGTGTGGTACTTGCCTGTCATGAAATTCATATCATAATCTAGTAATAAGCGTTATACATGGTAGTCATACATATTTCGTCCTTCGCGTAAATCGTAAACATGTCGTATCATCTTCTCCCCAGCTCGGCAGCTCTCAGCATATCGACCACGCCCTTGCGGTTGTTCTTAAGAGCCACTTCCATGACAGTACTGTCCTGACCATCTCTGAGCCCAGGATCAGCTCCATACGACACCAGCATTCTCGCCAACTCATCGGCGCCATTCATAGCCGCACAGTGCAATGGAGTGCTTCCGTCGGCCATTTGTGCATCTGGGTTCGCACCAGCTCGCAGCAACAATGCAAGTGCTTCTGGTCGGCCGTTGAAAACAGTCCAATGTGCGGCTGTCATGTCCATGAATGATCGGACTTCCAAGTGCGGGTAGTATGAGAGCAGCAGGGCGATCAGGGTAGGAGATCCATATTTGGCAGCATACATGATGGGTGTACTCTTGTAGGAGTTTTGCACGTTGATGTGTGCGCCTGCAGAAAGAAGGACGCGGAGCATCTCGATGTCGTTTGAGCGGCATGCCTGGTGCAGAGGTGAGGATGAGGATTGATTGACATTGGGGTTCACCTCCGCACCAAGAGACATCAAGAGCTTTGCGGCCGCGAGTTGGCCGTGGGTTGCAGCTCCGGCGAGGGGCGAAAGATGGCCGTGTTTTGCAGGCTTGAATGCTTCGTATAGACCGTGGACTTTGGTAGCTGTGTTGATCGGAGCACCGACGGATACGAGGAGAGATATTTGGGCAAGGTCTCCACTGCAAGATGCTGCATAGAGTTGAGATGAGAAAGTCGTGCGTTCTTCAGGTGATAGAGGCATAAAAGGTGTGATGGCGGAGTCCACATGAGGAGACTGAGGTGGCGTGAGTGTTGCTGATCGAGGTGTATGCCGTGGCGTTGGAAATGCGCTCGTCGTTGGAGAGTGTGGAGGGCTCCATTGTGAGGTCGCCAGCTGGAATGGCGGTGGTTGATACGTTCTGGATTCGACAAAGATCGTACTTGCAATGTTTGGTGTGAGATAGGTTTTGCTGAATGAACTGGATCTGTATCACATCAGCATTCGTGGTGTTACTAAGATGGATGGTCCTATCATACCGATTCTGGATATGATCTTCAAACTCGACCGAAGATCTGTCCCAAGCAGCCATCGAATCAAAGCCGTTCCTGAAGCGAGACATTGTGTGTGGAAGTGCGATGCAGCAGTTGTGTGGCAGATCGCTGTAGTCATGCCTGAGGAGATGGCCTAGGCGAGAGTCGCGAGCAGGGATTGGTGTTGGGCCCAGTAGTGGCGTGAAGATGAGCTGACAATCTCGGTAGCCAAGGACGACGCGATATCAGTCTACGTTGGTAGTATGGTGAGAGAATAGTGAGAGGGTTTGATAGTAGGTATCTATGTGGTATGGACATTGGAAGTGGAATGGGAGACGGGAGAGTATTGTATAGGTTTGCCTTACGCAAGACGGCAACATCGTCACCGTCTGTCGCTGGGCTCCTACAAGCAGTCATGCAGGGTAGTATTGAAGAACAGCAATGCCACACAGGATAGTGTGCAGCGGGGTAGAAGGGAGGCGGCACGGTGAGATTGCGAAGAGACCGGGATGCTTGCAAGGGCAGCACTGGCAGTCCGCCCTTCTCAGCAGAGAGTTTGGTGAGATGGCAGCAAGCTGGCGAGCGAAGGTCGGTCAGAGTGTGCAGATGCGCAGGGCTGCGCCTCGTTGCCGGAATGGCGGAGAGCACAGAGTGTGGGTCGCCTGAAGAGCGGAAGAGCGGACAAGGTGAATGCTGGCCACAGCTTGCGGCTGATGGCATGCTGTAAGGCCCAACAAACCGCCCATGTACGACAGCTGGACGTTGTATAACGACCGAGAAGGGGAGGCCATTGAGTGCTACGTACGCTTTGAGCTAGACTTGTCCGCTCAAGGAGAAGATAGCACTTCTATGTCTGTTGTAGCTGCACAGAACACTCGTGCTGGCACTGGCGCTGGCGCTTGACCCAGTCGTTCGCCCGTCTGCGCTAGCGGCGTCGGCCCGCAAAGCCAGTCGATGCCATAAGTTTTCGCACGAGTCAAGATCATCCCATGTTCATGTTCATACCAGTGATCGTCAGCCTACACTTACATAGCACACCAGTGAGATGATGGACAATTTATGCCATCTTCGCAGCGACCACTACGCTGTTCGACTGAAGCGGTTTCACGAGCTTCTGTGGTTGACAATCAGCGGAGTGGTATTCAGACTTCTGCCAAGCACCGAACATTGAAGGATGCTGCTTGCTGCGCCTCAGGCGTCCGTCACTCGAGGCTTTCCACCTTCGCGCTTTCTATCACATGCGCTTGTAGAGCTCCACCACGGGCTGGCATACCTTGCTTGCACTCTATTGCTCCGCCACACCTGTCTCAACAATTCATACCCATCAGCCGCTTTGCCCAGCCCTACGATTGCTTGACGGATACCGCATCCCTTCACTGCGCGGCCAACGCAGGCTAGCAATCAATCATGGCGCCGCTGAAGCTCACTCTCAAGACTGGCGGCAATAGCCAGCCTGCCACACCAGCTACCCAGACACCTGCGACTGGAAGTGGCTTCAAGCTCAAGCTATCGCAACCTCCGACTCCTGCTACCGAGCAGCCTTCTTCCTCCATGGCGCAACCGTACGGCGACCCTGGTAAAAAGCCTCGGAACAAGCCCAGTGCGAAGAAGCGCGCGGCCGACTATGATGATTACGACGAAGAATCGCCTGCTGCCAAACGTCCTGCGCCCGAAAGCCGTAAATCTTCCTTGATCTTGAAGACGAAGAAGCCGAGCGCGACAGGACCTGACACACCTTCCTCTGCCGGACCTCGCATCAGCCTGAAGAAGAAACGCCAGCCCTCGGCGCCGGTGCTCAGGAGACTGAATGTGAAAGGTCGCGTGCCGGAAAGAGTGCCGGGTAACGCGTACGACAGCGAGGACAGCGATCGCGAAAAGGATCCGGCTACCGAGCAGCAACTCATCTTGCGCATGGAACCTGGAGAGGATGCCGACTATCTCAGAGATGCTATCACTAACAAGACGATCGGAGTGCCTGTCAAGGAAGGCGGTGCTGATGCGACCATCAGATTTGTCGAACGCGAATTTCGAAGAGCAGTCATCACTATTAAGGGAAGGATGTATGCAGCGGTATTGGTAGACTTGCCATGTATTGTGGAGACCATGAAGAGCTGGGACAAGAAAGGATGGTGGAAAGTGGCCGACATCCATCAGATGCTTCTAGTACTTGGGCGATGCAGCAGTGACGAAGAAGCTAAGAACATGCCTCTGCCTCGTGGGACGATTAATCCTTCAAATTTCCAATACGCCCATGGCCTCACTCCGCCTATGCACTGGGTTCGCAAACGCCGCTTCCGCAAGCGCCTCAGCTACAAGGATACAGCCAACATCGAAGAAGAAGTGCAGAAGTTACTGGAAGACGACGAAAAGGCCGAGCGTGACGGCGGCGAAACTAATTTCGAGATCCTGAACCGCGAGTCTATTGAACGCTCGGTCGAGCCTGAGTACTTTGATGAAGATGCAGACGGCGAGGCCGTCTCTACAATCGAAGACGGATACGACGAGGAACAACAGGAAGAAATGGACGCTGCTGCAGCCGAGGCCGAGCTTCAAGGCCTGTTCGATATGGACAACGAAGTGTCGGAGCCGCAACCCACAACATCCGGAACTATCACTGCCTCCCCTGCCAATCTGGCTGACACTTCTGCCTCGTTTGCTCAAGTGCAAGCTGGACTGGAGTCAGCCGCTGCGACCCCTGCACCAGCGGACACATCTGCGCCATCCTCAGACGAAGATGAGAGCGACGAAGATGACGATGAGGACGAGGATGGAATGGATGTTGTGGACGAAGACGCTGCGATGAAAGCCGCAGAGCGCGCACAACAGATGGAGGAGATCAACGATTTGGAGCGCGAGGTCGAGATCCAGAGGCAGAAGCTGGCGGGACAAAAGAACCAGCTTCTGCGCGAGAAGACGATGAAGCAATTACGAAGCTTGGAGGAGGATTTGCGTATCAAGAAGGGAGGTTTGGGTATGCAAGACGAAGACGATGAGGAGTAAAAGTGTTTTGCTAAAGCAGGACCTACCTTCGATCACGGAACCAGTACCGTTCGATTGTTTGGTATTTGGGTTGGCGAGCCTGAGAAATGACACTCGCTGTTACATAATGATCTATCACTACTGAGGTTAGAACACCTTGTCAGTCTCACTAGACGTAGCGACACCTTTACCTCCTATATCAAGCCGAGCTCGTCTCGTTTGTCTAGCTCCACATCTGTCTTGTGCCGAATATTGAGGTATGGTTGATCCCCAAAAGTCTGCACATAATCTCTCCGTGGACATATTGTATCTATAGATACAAATCTGGCCATCCAGAGGAGGCATCGTGCATCCTCTGCAGCATCTCAACGGTGAGCATACCAAGTTTGAAAGTCTATAGTTGCGGTATGAGCACTGAAACATACGAAATCACGCGCGGACCCGCGAACTACAGCTGTAGCCAAGCGAGATCACAAGCCAATACTAGAATACGCCTCTAGGGTGGTGCCACTGGTACAATGGTGGTTGCACGAGATGCATGCCAGATCACGCAAGCCTCTTGCATCCAATGAGCAGCGTGTCTGCCACCAAACACCAGGAACACTTCGCGTTCCTGCGTCTTGATCTACAAGGCGCATCTATCATATCTCAAACCCAGATATTGATTCCACGATCGTGCGATGTTTGCGAGCCATTGATCTGTCATTAGAACACCTCGGCATTGTGATGTCAAAGCGAAAAGGTTATTATTGCGTCTGCGTGTTTATGACAAAGCTCAGAGCACGCCATCGCTGTAGACCCTGGAATTGGCAGGCGCAGATCGCATCAGCCATTCGGCCTTTGATAACCGTGGCGACATACATCTGAAGCAAGATTATCTCGAGTCTTCTTCTACACCGCTCGCGTTTGTAAGCGTCGACAACACAGCAGCGTCGCCCCGGACGGTATAAGTACAACAAGCACTCTCTCTGTCGTCGACTCCCCTCGTACCAGCTCCACCGTCTCACGCAACAGATTACATAAAAACTTCTCGGGCCTTCTCCGCCCTACAGTCTGCCCGCATTCACCGGCTTGTAGCAGAGAGAAATCAGCAAAGAAACGCAGCCATATACCTCTGCTGCCCTCTCTGACCACTCATACTACTCACCAACCACCACATACACTAGACCACTCGCAATCATGACTGTCCCGCAACTCCACGACGGCCCCATCGAGACCCCTCCTAGGGCTGCATCTCCCGTCCACAAGTTCGGCACTCTCGCCGTCCACGCCGGTGCGCCTCACGACCCCGCGACTGGCGCTGTTATCGAGTCCATCTCTCTGTCCACCACCTTTGCGCAGACCGCAGTCGGCCACCCCGTCGGCGAGTACGAGTACACCCGCTCGTCCAACCCCAACAGGACCAACTTCGAGAACTGCATTGCCGCGCTCGAGAAGGCCAAATACGCCCTTGCCTTTTCCTCCGGCTCTGCCACCACCGCTGTCATCCTCCAGTCCCTCGCTGCTGGCAGCCATGTTGTTTCCGTCTCAGATGTCTACGGCGGCACCCACCGTTACTTCACAAAGGTCGCCTCTGCCCACGGCGTCAAGGTCACCTTCACGCCCAGCATTGAGGTCGACATTGAGTCCCTGATCAAGCCCGAGACCAAGCTCATCTGGATCGAGACTCCTTCCAACCCCACTCTCTCCCTCGTCGACATTCGCGCCGTCACCGACATCGCCCACCGCTCCGGCATCATGGTCGTCGTCGACAACACTTTCCTCTCGCCCTACATCCAGAACCCGCTCGAGCACGGCGCCGACATCGTCGTCCACAGCGTCACAAAGTACATCAACGGCCACAGTGACGTCTGCATGGGTGTCGCAGCCTTCAACTCCCCCGCCCTCCTCGAGCGCCTCAGCTTCCTGCAGAACGCCATTGGCGCCATTCCTTCGCCCTTCGACTGCTGGCTCGCCCACCGCGGCGTCAAGACCCTCCACCTCCGCGCACGCGAAGCCTCCAAGAACGCCGCCGCCGTCTGCGCCGCCCTGCAGGCCAACCCCAACGTCCTCCTCATCAACTACCCGGGCTCCGACTCGCACAAGCAGCGCAAGATCGCTCTCAAGCAGCACCGCGACGGCCTCGGCGGCGGCATGCTGAGCTTCCGCATCAAGGGCGGCAAGGAAGCCGCCGAGCGTTTCTGCCAGCACACCCAGATCTTCACCCTCGCCGAGTCCCTCGGTGGTGTCGAGAGCTTGGTCGAGGTCCCTGGCTCCATGACCCACGCTGGCATCCCCAAGGAGCAGAGAGAGATCGCCGTGTCTTCGACGACCTTGTCAGAATCTCCTGCGGTGTTGAGGACTCTGCTGATCTGGTTGAGTGTGAAGCAGGCTATTGAGAAGACTGTTTCTGGCGCCAAGGTGTCTAACGGTCACGCACACACTAGAGGGATGGTTTTCACGAGCATGAAGAAAAGATGGGAGGGAGGGATGGTATAATAATTGCTACACACAATACCAAATAAAAATTAGGCGTTTAGCGGGTGGATGGGAGGATGCTGCATCGTGATCCTTGATGGGGATACCAAGGGCACGCACGTTATCGAAAAATACACATGTTTCTTTTCTTCTTCAGCAACAACGACAAGTGCACGTGTTTACGCGTTTCGTGTTTCGCATGCAATGGCTTTCCAAGATAGAGCAATACAAGTTACATCTAGCGAAGTTGCTTTTCTCTCGGACCAACCTGGTCTTTTCTAACCTTGACTTCGCAATGCCGTTGCCTTTTCCACGTCATCTGTCTTTGGGTGGCCCAGTAGGCGTTTTCACCCTTCCTTTGATTCTCCCGAAACCCTTCATTTTACAAAGTGGCTCTGCATTGAGCAAGGGAAGTCAGACCAAGGAGGCATTGAAGAATACACGCACCTGACTCTCCTGGGACAGGCACACGCTGTACCTCTCTTGCCGCCCATCGTGTGTTGTAATTGCGTGTTCGTGATCGTTAGTACGAGGGATGGCGATTGTACGACGTTGGATCAGGTAGGAAGGGCTGTGGACGAGTCGTGAGCTGTGGGTGAGGGGTGGAAGCTTTCAGCTTTTGTCAACGAGCTTGAGGAGACTGAGCGGAGGTTGCGTGGTGGTACTGTATTGGCGCTTTGCTCGGGGCTGACGCGATCGGGCGCCCTCGGAAGACTCGATTAGGGGCATAAACAGTTTGACTGCCTGGCGAGACGTCGTTGGCCGATGAGAAGTTCTTCCTGGGTTAGGTCGCAGAGAGATGAAGTCGCAAGTTGTGTCGCACCTTCCGTGAGAGGGAAGCTTGGAAGTATGCTTAAGCTTATTTTCGACCTCCGTTGCGTCTTCCCGCGGGATGTGTACTTTCGGAGTCGTGTTTCTGTAATGTATATGAGGAAGGCATACCTTGTTCTTGGTATAGAGCTATGCAGGATTGGCTGTTTAATGCTTTCCTAATGTCAGTTGCGGAAAGGTGCAAGTCCTAGACGTACACGACCATGGTTGGGCGCTCTGGCGGATGCAGAATTTCACATATTCCCCGTTGCATGCTAACCAAGGTCATGGCATTCTCCGAGACGCTGTAGTTCGCAATGCACGGCACGAGAAGGCTTCAAGGGCGAAGCATGAGCCGCAAGTTTGCACCAGAAGAGAGTGAGAGTCGAGCAAAAAGAAAAAGACCTTCCCTCGCGCGCGCGCGAGCTTATTCATATACGCTCCTTAGGGTGTTTGTATCCGCTTGCATACTGTACATTTCCTATGCGGTTTGGCCCTTGCTCCACTCCACCACTCGAAACGTCCCTATTGTCCTATCTCTCCTTCTTCTCCCTTCTACTTGGGAACGTAGTTCTGCTGCTGGAACAAGTGGCCCTTGACCTTGGCGTGCTTGAGCTGGTCGAGGTATCGCTCTGTGAAAAGGAAGCGCAAAATGTTAGCTTGTGGTCCTCTCGTTTTAGATGCGCCAAAATCCTGATCCTGTCTTTGTTCGTTTTCGCGACATGTTTGATTGTCTGCTTCTGCTTACCTCTCAAGTGGCCGCACTTCTCCAGGTGGTTCACGCCCTCTCTGTAGTAGCACTTGCCCAGCTCCTCCCGCACCAATCGCGCCATCATGCTCTGCACCACTGCTCGCGGATGATGGAATCCTGCGCGGCCTTAAGCGCTTTGTTGTCGTCGTAGTCCACGCCATCGAAAGTAGGAGGAACAGTCGGCTTTGCCGCGAGGAAAGAAGCGCTCTCGGGAGTTGGCATTGTTGTAATGGGCCTTCGCGGGCGCGCGGAATGTGTTGGTGGAAATTCGGGGGGCGTCTGTGCCGGGCGTCGAGTATACAAAGAGGCGTAAGTGCCGCTTATGAATTGCAAGAGTTCTTTTGGGTGTTGTATGCGCCGCCGGAGAGTGTTATCGTCGCCTGCTCGCTCGCATGGAGGTGAGGTGCTGCAACAAGCCGAGCCAATGGCTTCTTCGGTCAGCGCCAAGACATCTCCAGTCCAAAGCGGAAGGCGCATCTCTCTTTGGCAGCACTCTTGACATTACACAGTATCATTAATACATTAGCTCGCCAGGACCAGCCTACAGCTTGCACCTCAATATCCCGAGTCAACCCGCCTAGGAGTCATAGGCGCTACCGGCGACTTGGGCGATTTTGGCGATTTTGGCGACTTCCTCGTACTCTTCCTCTTCAAACTGAACGCCTTACTCTTTCTCGCATCCTGCTTCAACTCCTTTTCTTGCTGTGCCTCTCTCTGCTCTCTTTCATCTGCCCTGCGACCCCAGAAGTCTTTGCCATGCGCCGGCATGCCATATGATACTTTCCACCTCCACTCGTCGAACTTTACCGTCTGCGTCGCGTCGATGCGATTCATGAGAGCATCGCGCTGAGTCTGGCAGGGCGGACACAGAGAGTCGATCCTCCAGCTCTGGTAAGGGTGTGCGATGAGCTCGCATGTATTTGAGTGCTGCCCGTCTGGCTCGATGGAGGCGTGGCGGCATTCGATTATGGGCCTGGGTGAGAGGACGGAGTGTCCGCAGACTGTGTAGACGTAGAGGCGGTGGCAGCACATGGTGAGGTTTGTATGATGGTTTGCAGCTACTATGATAAAACGGCACGGTAAGATAGTATGATGCAGCTCTGCTGGTTTCTCATTTTCTTTGTCCTTCACCAGATTGTCTGACAAGAATGCTATGCTACTAGTCCGGGGCATTCTTTGTCTCACAGTCGCCGGATCTCTCGACTTTCATTTCCAGAATCTCAGGAAAAAGACTTGAGTGTTGTTATTATGCTGTATGAAGGTATTTTTATTGGTATGTTGCGGGAAACACGGGAAACAGTAGTTCCTGCTCTTTTTGATTCTGATCATATCAACTGTCATCTAGAGACACTTGTCGATGGAGATTCAATCGCATCTCTCCTTGATTACCTTGGACTCTGACGTGCAACAATGGCTTCACATCAGAATCGATACCGAAACTCCAAACGTTTCATGCCCATAACTGAAACACAAAAGAACGCGAGGCGACTACAGGTGTTTTTACCTGCAGCCGCAAAAGCTCAAAATCCCGAGTTGCCCATCAGCTTTTCATAAAACATTCTCGCTTCTCTCCGGCCCAGGACCGCAAACTCGTAACGAAACCGAGTATAACTGCGTAAGGGTCCATGCGACCACTCGAAATCTCGTACCATAGCCAATAGCTTACAGCTACGCGTGTCCGGGCATCCAGTCTTTGAATCCACGGAAGGGCACTCCAGAGCCTCTCACAAAGATCTTCCCATCAATCACATCTGACGTCTGGACACCGCATTGACGACGTACGACAACCTCTTCGAGATTGGAGAAAACCCGAAGCAGCGTGGCTACCTCGTAATCATCCATCAGCGGCGACAGCCAGGATGCTCCTTGCCTCAGCGTACGGAATCCTACCTCTGCACGCTGACTGACAAACATAGTCAAACGTCGAATGTTGAGGAAGGGGCAGCGAACCAGCCCCTTGTGCTTGCCGAGCAGGGCGTACATGCGTGTCCAGATTTCACCGGGCTGATCTTCATCACGGAGTGCGGAGAAGGTGCTCAGCGGAATGGTGACCAGGATGTCAGCGTCGGGGAACTCCATGCTGGTGACGTGCGATAGTGTCGTCTCGCGGAAGTCTGTGGTGAGAGTCTTCAGGATGCTGTGCAGACGCTGAGCCGTACGATGGACGATGTCAAGACCATTTTCCTTCAACATGCTGTCAATGTCGGGCCAGACAGTCAGCAAAGATAGGCTCATCTTGCTGTATGCGATGCCGGTAGCCTCGTTGTTCATCTGCTTACAAGCAAGCAAGATGTTCAGAGGGGAGACGACCTCATTGTTCTTAGGAACAGTCTCCGCTCCTACAACATGCACCTCGTGCTTCTTGTTGGGTCCGCTCTCCAGGCGGATACGCATGTCCTCAGCATCGGCGAGTACGTATTTGTAGATGACATTCCGCAGCTCAGAAGGGAGGCCGAAGAAACCCTGTCCTGTGTTGTTGGTGGCTTTTGCAGACACTGATCTTGTCACGTGGGTCTTGCGTCCGGTGATGTTAGCCCAGTTCCAAGAAGTCATTTTGCTTGTGTCCTTGGTTGGTTGGTTGGCCGAGGAGTATGTCATGCAGGATCAAGAATTGTAGGGGTCTCTTGTGGTCTTTTTATTGACCTCAGGTGAAACTAGGTGTCGAGTCAACGCGTCACGCGTTGTGCTTGCGCTGTAAGCAAACAAAGAAGTGAATCAACACCTCGCCCCTTTAACTTTGTACGACATCCTGGCAAGACTACTGGTAGATCTCAGGCCTGTTAAACTGTCTAAGTGAATTTTGACGATAGGTGTAACAGGGCATCATTGACTTACACTCTACAGCTCTAGCTCATAAGTCTGCGAACATCACAATGTCGTATTATGCCAATATCGGCAGATCCAGCTTCAAATATTGGACTGTCTCCTGTAGAGATGATTCAGGATACTTCGAGTAGTCTTGACCCCTAGTATAGTTCTACCTTTAGATTTCGTCTACTTTGGGTGATTAATTGCCGCTGAGACGCTGTTCGCAGACTTTTGAGTAACGACTGTACACGAGAACAAATCATATCGTCCTCTTGTTCATCCAAACGACTTACAAATAAAGAGATCTGGAGCGTCGGCATCGATGGGTTGATATTTACACCAAGTTTAATCGAAGGCATGCCCTACGAGAAACTTGACTTATTCACCGTGGCAAGCTTGTGTTACGGGCTCTGACCACGAGAGCGAGACACAGACCATTTCAGAGCTGTGAATGAAATGCGAAAAGACGTCAATTGCATATGTTCCACCTGTAGCGGCGGAAAAAGCGGATTCCCATCACTTATCGATCCTCCGTAAAGCAAACTCGCTCCTTTCCCCATCTGAACAAGCAATCCAAAACATGCAACGAACAAATAACGTGTGTATGTCTTTTGATTTTGAGCGCACTCAGAACAAGCTTTGACATACCGCGATAATCCCTGTACTGCGCTTTCACTCCGGACGGGCCCCAATCAGCAGCCCAGATGCGCTGTAAACCCGTCCATCCCGGATATAGGATGTCTGCTCGTGGCATGTACGCCGTATCACGATCTTTTCGAGACCAGGGAAAATTCCAAGTAGTTCTTCCACCTCTTTAGGGAAGCACACATACCGAGAAATCCATGAATCCTTTGCCGTTGTGAGTCCATAGTAGTACAATTCCGGACCTGGTTCCTGGAATGTCATACGCCGGATATGATGGAAGGTGTTGTGAACCAATCCTCTGTGGGTCACGCCAGCCAAGTCACATTTCTTCGTGCATCTCTTGCTGAATTCCTGAGAGCCAAAGTCGCTCGAGTTGTAATCTCTGAGATTCATGAGTTGTGACCAGCTTTGGATGCGCAGGTGTGTATGAGACCGGTTGCTTGAGCGGAAGGTTCGAGCGAACGTCTTCAGGATGGTTTTGATGCGCTGCTTGGTTTCTTGAGCTCGTCTTGCGTAAACAGCACGAGTTTCCTCGGAGCCGCGAGTGCTCCACAGATGACTGAACCTCGTCATGTCTCCGTAAACAAAGTCGAACGTGATGCTCATCTTGCTGTAAGCCATGGCCGATGCCTCTTTGTTAATCTTTCGGCAAGTGAGAAGTAGGCTGAGTGGAGATGCATCGCCACTCGTGAGGTAAGCCTTCGGCTGTATGTCCGTATCTTGTGTGTCCGTTTCTTCTGCTCGGATACTCTTGTAGACGTCCTTGTTGGGCCCACGTATCAAATCGATACAGAAATTATCTTGCACGTCAGCGAGCAGATACTCGTAGATAGTGTTGCGAAGTTCAGCTGGTAGACTGAAGAATCCCTTTCTGATCTGCTTGATTGTACTCTGAGACGTCATGTTGCTCGTTGAGTGCTTGGTTGGCGAGACCCGATTCTGGAGAATTGGGTGCGTCCTAAGTGGTTGTGGACCTCCCTGAGTCGACGTGGTTGATTTGTAACCACCAGTGGAGTGTCAGGTGTCGAGTGTCAGGGTCAGGGATCGCTTGCGAGGGGCGCTACTCGAGTCGGGAATGTCGCGCCTACGCTGTAAAGAAGTAGTAAAGGACTAAGTATGGCTCCATTCACTTTTCTAGCATCCGTGAAAGGCGGCTGGTGAGTCTACGGACCTGCTTACCTACAGATCAATATTAGCGGTAGGTATATTGCAGCTTTAATTCACTTACATGCTACATTAGGATTAATTCGAGCGGTGAGACATAAAAACCATTATCGCAGATCTCGATGTGGTAGAGACGGAAAGGTCATTGTGTTTTCATTGGCATCTCTATAGAACTACTCGAAACTAGCAGCTGTGGATACAAGCAGCAGAAGATACTGATCTACTGGCAGACCGGACTGTTTGAACTGTGAATCAGTAGGATCTCAAAAGCACTGAATTGTAGTTGGGGCCAATGATGTTTCTAAATCCGTTCAGACATGTCTCATTGATCTCCTTGTCGAAACTAATTGCGTCGAGAAACTTGACTGATCAATCGAGTGAGAATAGAAGGCGAAGGAGAAAAAAGCCAGCAATAGCCTGTCAGTATCGACAATGACCTCTGCAGCATGCGACCTGTGCCTCCTAGCTACACAGTGAGAGATTTGGAGGTTCGTCATAGCTATCTTGTTTCATATCTACCTGACTCGATCGGAGACATGCATCGCAGCAGCCTCAACATGCGATTAAATGAGGATTGTAGCATAGTTGAGAGCGAAGCATCAGAGAAATGCTTTATACCTATGAACGAAACACAACGGGGCGCAAAGTGTCAATCTTTTCAATACGAGTAGCTCTCACCTAGACATTCCAACCTCCATCGCCTAGCAAATCTCTCGAAAGAAAGACAGCCTCGTTCTCTCTGGGCAGGTGCGAGAATGTGCAATGTAAAAGAAGATATGTGAACGTGAGCCGATATTTAAATGGAGTCGCGCAATTCAAGAATCCCAGACCTTATAGTAACCGGGCAGCCAGTCTTCCTCACCACCCAACAGCATCCCAGATCCGCCCGCGTAGATCTTACCGCCGTCAACGTACGACACTTGTTCCAAATGGCCCCGACGTACCACAATCTCCTCGAGATTGGAGAAAGTCCGAAGTACTTTCTCTACCTCGTTAGTAGGTGCCAAAAATGTGGACAACCAGGACGCCCCTTCCACTAGGTTTTGGTAATATCCATTCACACTTGGTTCCTCGACGATTATGCGCCGAATGTGATGGAAAACATTGTGAACCAATCCCCAATGGCTGCCGGTCAAGTTGCATTTCGCCGAACACCTCTTGTTGAACTGCCGTGAACCAAGAACGTCCCAGTTGTACAGTACGAGTTCAAACAGGACAAGGAGGTTAGGGAAGCTTACTGTGGTGATGTGACACCGAACATCTGCGCGGAATGTATTTGCGAAAGTCGTAAGTATGTTCCTAAGGCGTCGCCTGTCTTTCTGCCACATTTCCTCGGTCGTGGCCTTGGAGGAGCAGACTGCCGTGTCTGGGTGAACAGCATCGAGTGACATGCTCATCTTGCTATACGCCATGGCAGAAGCCTCTCTGTTGATCTTTCTGCATGTGAGCAACATGCTGAGCGGAGACGCATCGCGCCTCGGCTGTCTGACTCTGGGTCGGTACTTCTGGTTGGGCCCATTCTCCAAATCGATGCACATGTTGTCTTGTACGTCGACAAGGACGTACTCGTAGATCATACTGCGCAGTTCTGCTGGTAGGCGGAAGAATCCTTTTTTGGTCTTGTTGTCCCCTTTGCGAGGCGTCATGTTGCTCGTGACTCCTCGATTAGTCGGTGGAAGCGGTGGCAGTTGTGTCGTGCAGGATCTTAGGTCTCGCGTGGTGTTTTTTATTGATGTTTGGTGAAAGTATGTGTCGAGTGATTGTGCTCTGGAGGTGTCGTACTCCCGCTATAAACAAGAAGTGAAGAGTCATAGCTGCCTTCCCTTCACTTCACTCCGCTTCGGATCTGTGGAACGCGGTTAAGCGAGTGGTGTATCCCCAAGTCTGCTCAACTGAAAGTGAATGTTAACGATAAACGACAGGTATGACGTGATTAGATCCAGCATGATAACCAGATAAGTGTGATCGATTCTTTACAGATCTAGGTATAGCATCTCACTGGTTGCTCTGGTGACCACTAATTATTTGCCTGTTGGTAAGACTGGACAGTAGGGAGAAGACTTGTGTGGCAAGGCAATATCTCAATGCCGCATATGATTGATTCTAAGACTACTCGTTCCTAATACAGACAACACAAAGAAACGACGTAAACCAAATTCATGTGCAAGGGCAGTGTGTTACTAAGGTCTGAAGTGAATTTGTCAAGAGCTGCACGCAATCGATCAACATGCATCCAACACTGTCTTGAGGTAGACCCGAGCACATCCAACTGAATTCCCTGTCAGGATTGATCGCAATGGTTGCAATCTATGACCAATCCGCGCATCCACCCAACGGCATCCCAGACTCGCCCGCAAAGACCTTGCCATCACGCACAACAGACGATTGCTGCTTTCCAGACTTACGTCGCACCACTATCTCTTCGAGATTTGGGAAGACCCCAAGCAGGCGTGGCACCAGATCAGGCGGCATGACGAAGGAAAGCCAGCTCGCTCCAGTCTTCAAGCTGCGGTAAGTGCTGTCTTCGGACCCGCTGCCAGTAATGTGCGAATCGACAGTGATCTGCCGAATGTTGTGGAAAGCCGTGTGAAACGCGCCAGAATGGGAAGCGAACTTGCGACATTTGTCCGTGCAGCCCTCACTTGCCGGGTGAGAATGTGCCAGACGATAGGTGTGTAGGAACATGCCGTTTAGTAGATCGATCATAATCGGGCTGCGAATGTGCATTTTCGTGACGTGCGATCGGGCTGTAGCGCGGAAGGTTTTGGCGTATGTTGCCAACATGTTTACCATGCGCGCGTCGGCTTCATCGAATGCTGCCTTGGTGCGAGTTCTCGGGAAGCCGAAGACGGAGTCCAACGTCAGGCTCAGTTGGCCGTATGCGATTCCAGTAGCTTCTTTGCTAATCTGCTTGCAGGTGAGCAGCAGATTGAGAGAAGTCGGTTTGCCATGTTTGCAACGAGCGTCCTCGGAGAGAGTTTTCCAGCTCTTGGGCGTGATTCTGTGCTTTCGATTTGGTCCACTTTCGAGGTGAAGCTCCATGCTGTCCTGGATGTTGCCGAACACATATTCGTAGATAGTGTTTCGCAGCTCTGAAGGGAGGCTGAAAAGGCCCTGTCCCGTGATGTTGTTTCCTTGTGGGGTGAACATGTTGGCGCCGAGAGTTCTTGATCGGTGAGATGTGTGTTGTGTAGTACTCAGGCGTTTTGGTGTTGTGCGGCGGTCTTTTTGGGAAGTGGTGACAAGTCGAGTGAAGTCGAGTGTCGTCGAAGCGCAAGTTTTATGCTCGCGATGTGAACAAGTGAAGAGACGTGGCCCCTCAACGCTGACGAAGACAATGCGCGACTTTATAAGCCTGAGTCGCTAAAGGTTGGAATGAAGAGAGCGACGAACATGGTTCTCATTCACTTCGACTTCTTATGCCTGAGTCTTCGCATTCACCTATATATCGAAAGCAGTATAAGCGTCAACATGACTTGATCTGAGGGACTGCTTCCACTGAGACGATGTCAATATGCAATAAGCTGCTGCGTAACAGTCATACAGCTACTATCAGTATGGTTCCCGTTGTAAGCGCTGTGAATCCATCAAGCACAGCATGTTTCATATCAGGGGATCATGGAGGTCTAAGACAAAGCTGTATCATGAGTAGGCATGAAAACACCTTTCTGGTCTTACCCGTCAGCATTAGCTAGTTCAAAAATCTCCCATGAGGGTTTCACATTGCGATCGCGGTGTGTAACACTCACTGTTGAGACAGAATACCATGGAGACAATAGCATTGTTGGGATCTATCAACAGTAACACTAGAAGATATCTCAGCCGAATAACAGCTGCATGTGGATGATAAGCCTAGCAAATTTGCCAGGACAGTATCTCTTTGTTCTTGATAGGATGAGTCGAGATGTCTGCGAGCCGGAAAGGTCGCTGTCGCTGGGTCTTTCCTTTGTCTGTCCAGGTCAGCCACTCTCGCTTCATGGATCAAAGAAAAAGAGACTTGTGCATAATCCGATTGAATGCCGTCCCTTTCTCTCCGAGCACCCCGGTCTGTATATACGCTCCCTCACTTTAAGCATCGCTCACACAGATTACAGACGCAAAGCGTCAACGACACCTCAAAGAAGCTGGTCTTCACCCAACTTACACTGTTCTCCGAAGTCTAACAGGATCAAGAACTCCCAATTCCGCCATCTAGAAAGGAGCGTGATCATGTCGACACCACCGCAAGCTCCCGACGCTTCCTCCCCTTTCAGTTTCCAGAACCAGAACAGCTCAGCCTCTCTGGGCCACTCAACGATCATCTGGCTTGTGGTCTTGGCTTGCATAGTGGTCTCTGCATTCATCATCATTGCCTGCCTACTCTGCAGATGTCGACGTAAGCGTAAGGACCGTAGAATCTCCAAAGGTTACGGCATCTACGATGGCAGGCACGAGTTTCACCCCTGGAACAAGAACGCAAACCCAGTGCAGCCTGTGCCCGATTATGGAGGGTATGTGGTCGGCAAATCGACGATGAACCAGGCACCGATCGTCGCACCATCTAAGGTTGCAATGAAGCCAGCAATGATGGAGCCTATGGTTGTTGAAGAGGCAGGCAACGACACAGCGTTTAACAGGAGTAGCAGAAAGCCAGCAAGTCGATATTACAGCAGCCTAGGCGCGAGGTTTAGCAGGATCAGTCAGATTGGACGAGCATTGTAAAGATGAGTTTTGTTCGAATTATTGAAACATGATATCATACCACTTATTTTCTCCTACCGTTTTCTCCAAGTTGTCTCGTGATAAGGATACTGCGTCGTCACATGGAGGCGTCTGATGGCTGCACGTGTGAGGAGAGCCGATTGTCGTGACAGGAGTGCAGACCTTTGCAGCTGCACACATGCATATATCTCATGTACAGTAGCAGCATCACGCACAGAACCAACGTGACGATGTTTGTTTTGGTGACGTCCGCGGGCGCTGGGATGATGGCGCTGTCCGTCATGCTCAAAAGCTTGTCCCCAACTGCTGCTCGAGCAAGGCATCCAGCAAGCCTGCCTGACGCTGCAACCCCACCACTCCGGCTCATCTCACAGAAAGCTCGGCGCATTACGTGCCATCCTCTTGCACGCACGGGAAGCCAGTACACCGAATCGATACCTCTGCCCAGCGCCCAAACCAAAGTTGTTCTGCTTGCACCACCCACCCCCTGCTATCACCACCAAACCACCGCCCTCCCCACAAACACACCTCCATCCACCACTGACGCTTGACGCGCCCGCTGACCCGCCGCTCCTGACACCGCCCTGCTTGCCCAGCAAGCCTGTATCCATCCCCTCCAACACCGCACCCGCATCTTACACCGCCCGTCCGCCCGTGTTGCTCTGCTGGATAGGACCACGGACGCCTAAAAAGGAAGGAACCATTGGCGGCAGAAGCCGAGCGGAGCCTCTATTTCCACGCGAGGGATACGGCAGGCTCGACAGGAACGAGCACAGGGAAGATGGTGGAGGCAGGAGACGGCTCACAGCCGCCGACATGGAAGTTCACGCAGTAAGTGCCGTCTTGGAATCCCCGTCACCTGGTCCTTTGATTGCTGCTCGCCCAGCCATACTGCGTGCCGCTGTTTCATTGTTCCCTCTGCCCGGATCTGGTTGTCGACGCAGCAACACCACACCTCTACTCAAGTATGCTACGGGCAGTGAAGAACGTATTTTTGGATCGTACCAATCGACCCAACGCCGCAGAAGTAGCAGGCGACGACAATCAGGCTGCGGCATCCAGCCATTGTTCCGAGTCATCGGGCCCAGAGTCGGTCAACGACCAGATCTTGGATTCAGACGCCTCGACCTGTACTCCTCTGCCTCCAATCTCACCAGATGATAGCGATCTTGAATCAAATCCTCTCAGCGCAATGCATCATGAAACTGAGGAGGATGAATTCCGAGACCCCGGGCAGAACTGGCACTTCACGCAGTATGGCTACCGCCAGCGCAGCACTACCATTAACCAGTGACATGTATACTAATGACAGCAAGCTGACTTTCTAATTAGGTGCTTTGGTGACAAGGGTGATGTTGAAGATATTACTGAAGCAGACATAATATCCACCGTCGAGTTCGACCAAACCGGGAATTACCTCGCAACCGGCGACAAGGGCGGCAGAGTTGTGCTCTTCGAACGAAACGAGACCAAGAAGACCTGCGAGTACAAATTCCACACCGAATTCCAATCACACGAGCCCGAATTCGATTACCTCAAATCCCTCGAGATTGAAGAGAAGATCAACAAGATCAAGTGGTGCAAGAGGCAGAATCAGTCACACTACCTATTGTCAACAAATGACAAGACAATCAAGTTGTGGAAGGTGTTTGAGAAATCGCTGAAGGTAGTGGCAGAGAACAACCTATCATCAGAATTGACGCCTGCGGGTGCCAGTGGTGCAAATGGAGGTGGTCCAGTGAGATACCCCAACCAGCATTTCCGCTCTGTTGCGGATCTCAAGTTCCCGCGCATGACACACCACGATACTGTCGTGGCAGCGGTCCCTCGCAAGGTCTACGCAAACGCACACGCATACCACATCAACAGCATATCGGTAAACAGCGATGGCGAGACATTTATCAGCAGCGATGACCTCCGGATAAACTTGTGGAACCTGAACATTCAGGACCAGAGTTTCAACATTGTGGACATCAAGCCCGCCAACATGGAGGAGCTCACGGAGGTTATCACAGCTGCGGAGTTCCACCCGACCAGCTGTAACTGGTTCATGTATGCGTCAAGCAAGGGCACGATTAAGCTCGCAGATATGCGACAAAAGGCCTTGTGTGATGAGCACGCTAAGCGTAAGTCTCTTTGGTTATGGTGCTGCGTGCAATTTGCTAACATCGTCGCAGAATTTGAACAAGAAGAGGACCCATCTTCGCGCTCGTTCTTCTCTGAGATCATCTCTTCCATCTCTGACGTCCGCTTTAGCCACGACGGACGCTACATTCTCTCCCGTGACTACCTGACCGTCAAGATCTGGGATGTCAACATGGAGCGCCAACCCGTGAAGACAATCCCCATTCACGAGCACCTTCGACCCAGACTCTGCGACACCTACGAGAACGACAGCATTTTCGACAAGTTCGAGGTGACCTTCTCTGGTGATGCCAAGAATGTCATGACAGGCTCGTATAACAACAACTTCATGATCTACCCTAGCGACCCAGAAAAGGACACCGAGATCGTGCTGCAGGCTGATAAGAGCGCCTTCAAGGCGAAGAAGGTTGGCATCCCTACGCCCATGAACGCCGGTGCCGGTAAGGACGGCAAGAAGGGCAGCCGGGCAAGCTCGCCAGCTGGAGGTGCCCAACGCATGCGCAAGGAGACCGACGCCGATCAGATTGACTTTAACAAGAAGATTCTGCATATGAGCTGGCATCCCCATGAGGACAGCATTGCGATTGCTGCTACGAACAACGTGAGTATCTTCAACCTCGAACATGCACGAACATGACTCTGACTGCCTATAGCTTTTCGTCTTTTCTGCCTTGTAAACGCGGAGCTCTCAACATTCCGCTTCTCTGGAGATTTTGGCGTCCTAGCCTCACGGCGGCGGTAGCGAAAGGAAGTTACGACGGGTTTCACTGGGGTTCTGGTTTCAGCGGCGCATTGAGGGTTGGCAAGCTGGCAGCCTGAAGCTAGAATGTTACACGAATCGAGCTAGTGGCGAAATGGCGATGTGATGGGATCGTGGCGAGGTCGAAAGTGTTGCATCCCAGCCTGTCTATCACGTAGCGATGTAGAAGTCACAAAAGAATTCGAGAACAAAGTAATGACAAGTTGCATTTATGAAAGATATCTTTCCACATGGAGACGCCGAACACCGTGCTAGAATGTCGCGCGACCAGACCTGCTATGAAGCCTCTTGCTCCGCGCCACCATCTACCTCCATCTCCTCAGCAGGCTCATCCTGTGCCTCCTGCGCCAGTTCATCCTCGCCCAGCCACCACAGCTTAGGCCCAAGACCAGAATGCATCATACTCGCCTGCACCGCATACGGCTGCTTCCTAGGCTCCTCCGCAACCTCCTCGCCCTCCTCCGCCGCGCCAGCACTAAACTTCTGCTGCTGCTGCGCCAGCTGCGGACTCAAATCATTCCACTGCTCCATCTCAACCCGACACAGACACTTCTCATTCCTATCAAAGAAATACTCATCATACCCGCTCCCATTCTCCGCTTCCGCGTTCTCGCTCCGCCACACAAACACGCCCTCCTCGCCTTCCTGCTGATACACGCTCGGGTCGAACAGCACGCTCGGCGGCACCTGCAAGTCCTCGAAGAAATCCATCGTCAGCCAGATGCCGTCTTTCACGTCCGACTGCGCGATCGTGCCTTGCAGGATTTCGCCGCGGAAGGGCGGAAGACTATCAGACGGAAGTCGACGTTCACGTTGACGATCCGTTGCCGTGGCCGATGAGACCTTCCGCTGCAGGAGATTAGGGAGTGGAAGCCGACGCAGAGGCCGATTTTGTGGAGCACTTTGTCGGCGTATTTGGCGTTGATCCAGTCTTCTATTGCGCGGGCTGAGGGGAGGGAGAAGCTGCTGGGTGGTAAGAGGACGACGTCGGCGAGGGTTACCTTGTGGTTTTTGTTAGTATATGTTGTGATTAAAATGTCTTATCTTTTTTTACATTCTTTTGGTTTTTCCGTTTTGGGTGCTGTACTTACCAGGACGTACATCTTTGTGGCGATATTATGGCGATATCAATTTGTGATTGGAGGCTGCCTCGAGTCAAGCTGCACAGAGGCGGCTGCGGCAAAATCTTGTGAGTAGCTTTTGCTTCAGATTCTGGCCATGCCGCGTCGTCCAGAGATAAATTGTGTGTGATCTGAGAGCCTCTAGAGTTTTCTGCTTTTGCTACGAGGTTGTCCCTTGTAATTTGTCTTCCTGGTTGCGTAGAGAAATGTAAGTGAAGACTCGATTGCCTTGCGGCTTCCGACTGAAGCTTTGCGCAACGTGAAGTTGCGATGGACCCCATACCCTAGCGCTAGGAAACTTTAAATCACAAGCGTTCTGCTACCAACCTTCAAGGCTTGAACCATGCCATTCACTTTTTGGCGTATTACTTTATACTAATACTGGACCTTGATATCCTCTACAAATCGGCCGGGGGCTTAATTCCAATATCCTGTGGTTAGCCCAAGTTCATCCTGGAGTATTGAACACACAACATGGCAGGAGGCTTTCTTTCCCTCCGCCTCCGCCGCCTCCACCAAAGCCGGCAGCGCAAGGTCAACAATCAGAAGCTAGCTATCCAGCGCAAGGCGGGCGTGGAGGGCGTGGCCGTGGTGATTTTGAGTCACGAGGTCGAGGCGGCGCTGGTCGAGGACGCGGTGGACATGGCAATTCTAACTTCGAACCTCTTGGGCAACCACAACGTCCAAATTTTAATCAGGAATCAACACAGCCCCGGGAACGATATGAAGCTTCATACAACAGACCAAATAACCATCCTGTGAGCCTGCAGCCTCCACCAGGGTCTCATATCAATCCTCACTTTGCTGGTCAACGACAGAGCACAATAGGTACTGAATCATCAAATTCTTCTACTCGGCCGCAGGATCGCAACTTTCACAGATCTGGAGAGCAATCATCTACGGAACAACGTTCAAATTACGCGGCTAACCGAAGGCTGTCAAACGACGGACCTGGTCGAAACCACGCAGGGCACAAACGCAAACTTGATGCTTTGCGAGGCCCACAGCAACCACGTGAGAAAAAGCCTGGGCCTCAGACAGCACCTTCTGTACCAAGCTTCGGAGCACCTATCCTGCATCCAACGCCATCGACTACTGCAAGTCGACCTACCGTGCAAGCCCAACGAAACAATGCCGCGAATCGACCCCAGGCTACTTCGAAAGGGTTGGGACTTACGCCCAAGGAAGGCGTAGAACCCGAATACCCGTCTGAGAGCGAAGACGAGGATGAACTCGACGAAGAAGCTCAATACGCAGAGCTTGGAACGAAACTGACTTTCGAGCACAACGGCGAGGTGATGACTCTGAACAATGAAGCAGACCTGGCTGCGTGGAAAGAAGAACGAAGAAAGCAGTTTCCGACAAGCAATCGCGTGTCGGAGAAAGAAAGTGAGGCTTTGCGCATTGGCGAGGAGAGGAAGCGCTTGCTGGCTGCTGTCGCCCGCTTACACCAGGCTCCTCGAAACAGAAACACGGAGGTGAAAACGAGGTCATTGCGTGAGTCTCCAAAGCCCAGTGAAGATACTACATCCCCAATGCTTCTAGACGAGAGCATGGATGATCCGCGGGAGCCTGAAGCCCAACAGCCAGCTACGGTCGGCCCGGCTATAGTAAGATGAGAGGATGCGCCCACAACCGCCACCGCAGAGACCAATACGACGGATTCATCTGTTGTCCCTCAAGAAGTCGCTACTCAGTCCGCCTTCGATGATAATACATCGCCGCGCGAGAGTACTTTAAGCAAACCAGAGCTTGCAGGGCGGGTGGCATTGCCTGGTATCAATATGGATGACACAGATGACGAGAGCATTGCGGAAGCGCTACTGTCGAAGAAGTAGCTCACGCAGCAGCTTCCGTGGAGATTGCAGCAGAGTCATCTGACAGCGATTCAGACGATGATGGACCACCAGAACAGGCCAGCTCGAAGCCGCGACTTCCCGCAGCATCTGACGCGCAGAGACCGCTATGTCGGTATTTCTCTGCCAGTGGGAGGTGTCGCGACGGCGATAGCTGCAAATACCGGCATGAACTTTCCAGCAAAGCGCCGTCAGCGAGACCTCTCATCCCTCAGCCGGACAAGCCGGCTTTCGACCGCTTTGCCCCAAAGCTTGATCCCAAGACTAACGACCGCAAGAGTATATTCCAACGACTCGTGGAACAGGAGGAGCAGGGCGATAATCGCCTGGCATTGCAAGTCATCAAGGCTTTGGGTCAGGCTGGGTTCTTCAACGAGCCAGGGACGGAAGTTAATACTTGAGCTTTGCTGAGATAAGTACCATTGTATGGCTCTTCATTGCTTGGTCATAAGGTGCGCTGGGATCGAAGATGTGGGGTGATGATCTGGTGATTTTCAATCCATCACAAACGGTTTTTTAGTGGAGCTTGAGGTCACTATCCGGCGGCTGCCGGGCGCCCGGATCCGCAATGACATGCAGAACTTCATTAATCAAACTTCGTCCTGCCCATCCGCGCGCATTTGTGCAAAAGCATCTGCGGAACTCTCTCAAATCTCACTTCTCACAGAGTGGCATTTTCAATACTATCTCATAATCAACGTGTACGACAATGATGAACTGAAGATAACCAATTCTGCACGCGGAATTTCGCCACCGATCTGCAGACCGCACATAATACTTAATCGACAACAACAACAAATGGAATATAACACGCCTGACCTGGGGAGCTGGCAAGCCAAACTGGTGCTCGGCATCAGTGCCAAACTGCGCTCGAAAAAAGCGTACACACAGAAAGCTATCGACAGGCGAAGGCCAAAGAAGCCGAGAAGCGTAGAAAACGCGCGCACCCTAATCAGATCAAAAGGGGAAGCAACGACCACAGCGATGTGAACGAATTGGGAGAGCGCGAGTACTCTGCTTTCGACGGCGACACTCTGGTCGATAAGGTTGACCATACCGATATGATGCACAGACTGGCGCACCACGACTCTTTCGATTCGCTCGCCGACCAGGCCGGCTATGATATCCGGAAGCTGAGGGATCCTTATTTCGACTCGAGAGAGGAAGACGCCCGGGCTTCTCAATTCAATGAGAAGCGCGAGAAGATGGTAGCTGTCGTGCCAGACGATATCTGGATGCGAATCTGCTCACATCTGGACGCCATCGATGCCGCCAGTCTCACCATCGCCAGCAAAACGCTGCACCAGAAATTGGGCAATGCTGCACTCAAAGTGATGAACTTACCCGAAAACCGCAACCAAAGAATCAAGTTCTTGCAAGCAGCGTACGACAAACGCTGGCCTGGCGAGCTCTTCTGCTTCCCCTGCGCCTCATACCACCGCCGAATAACCGCAGGCAAAGAAAGCCTGCACTCCCAATTCGTCCAACGTCCCATCTACGACTGCCCCAACGTCCGCAACACTGTCCTTCCTCGTATGCGCATCACCCACGGCCGCGAACTCCCCTACTACTTCCTCCAGCTCTCTCTCCGCGAATCTCTCCACGGCGCCCAATTCGGCATCACCACGAAGACCTCTCCGTCAATGAAATGCAAAGACTCGACCTGGAAGCACCGCACGCGCTTCATGGTCCACGACGGCCACCTGCTCATGCGCGTCGTCTCAACAGCTTTCGCACCGCCCGAACTCACCGTCACAGCCGAACGCCACCTCCTCTACGACCGCGAAGAATTCACCCCCTTCTTCTCCGTCTGCGCCCACTGGCGCGACGGCCTGCTCACAAAAATTTGCAAATGCGCTCTCGCACACGTCCCCAAACCGCCAGACCCTATTCGGGAACAGATCCGCCGCGCGCCCAAAATCTCCCGCGAAGCCGCACGGCCCAACTTCATCGTCACGGGCTGCGACACTTGCCGCCCTGCTCGCAGATGTCCCGAGTGTCCTTCTGAGTACCTCGTCGAGATCCAAATGTGCGAAGACCCGCAAGCGACCGGCTTCAAGTTCAAGCACGCGATTGTGGTTACTAGATGGTCGGACTTGGGCGATGGAAGCAACCCTTACACAAGCCCAGAGTGGCTTGCGATCAACGGGCTGAACAAAAGCGGGCGCAGGAGAGGAGTATGAGAGTTTCAGTCGGTGGGCAGGAGGGCTGTTAGTGGTGTATTCGAGAGTAGAATCTCCGGCAGCATTCCTGGGCAGAGGATGGCTAGTTTGAATCCCAAGGGCGAGAGGTTGGGTGAGGAGGGAGATGGGTGGTATTGATTGGAAGTTGAGGTTGAGGTTGATGTTGGCGTTGTACACAGGCTTTGGGCTGGATTGCATATAAGGTGGGAAAAGGCGCGGGTCTGTTTTGACTTTCCTTTTTTCTTTTCGTTTCTGTACACATGGGTTTCAAGGCATAGGATGATTTTATTTAGCAACGATACCCTGCTCTATGGACAACAACAACAACAACACTGAACGCAATTCCCTTCCACGTGTACAAGATTACGTCCGTACCCGTAGCTCATTTCCCGGTGTTGGGCGACCAGATGTTCCATCTTGCTAATGTTGAAAGCACTCGCTTCGAGAGTCATCACGAAGAAACGATCACGACCAATCATTACTCGTACGTCTGCACAAACTTGAGTATACCCTGACGCTCCTGACACCAGCGAGCAGTTTTGGAATGGTTTTTGATGTATCATTGGGATGAAGATGGATCTATGTAAGACCAACAGCGGTGTATATGCTTATATGAACAGGCAAGAAAGCAAGAATAAGTACATTCAGCCGTTGAGATGATTTGTGCAGACTGCTGACGATCGACTGACAGATCACACTCAGAAGCTGTCAGGAGTCAGTGGGTCATCCCGCCCTGGCGCGAAGAGACTCTTAGTCGCTTCGGCGACCTGCCTGCTTCGTCCGTCCTCTCCTCGCTGCGTATATGTTGGTCAAGCCGAGCCCGACTCGGTTGAGTTCACGTGCCTCGACGTCTCTCGCGCCAGTTCCGTATCCAGCGTTTCAAGAACCTGTGTACACTCACAGTGATCCAAATCCTCGAAGCATTCGGCTTGAAGTTCACCCAGTCCAACGCCGTGACGTGGAGGTTGGCGTCCTTGGCCGCTTGAGCAAGCGAGCGAGCGAGTCGTGGTGGTCTCGTCCATGTTGAGCTCGCTGGTTCTTCGCAAAGACGACTTGTAGGTGGAGAATTCCTTCGCGCGATCTGTTTGAGGCGACGGTTGCTGAACGTTCTTCGACAGAGGGGCGAGGCATATGTGTCGAGCGTTGAGATTTTCGTTGCGGTTGATCAGCGGTGGGATGTAGTGTATGCGAGACTTGGTCTTCATACGCATACGTTGATCGATCCGGGCGTGGAGGCGTGATGTGTCGAACGGTGGCTGGTCGATCTTGGTCGTTTCAGGGTGAAGGTCAGTCAATGAATCGATCAACGCTCTTGTGAAAGACTCTGGACCCGGCTTGCGTGTATACTCATGGGTCGCAGCCAGTGTTTCAAAAGACCGCTCGACACGTCTGTTATTCTTGTTGATGACAGCGGATGCCCAGCATGAGTCCATGATCGTGAGAACATCGGCCCTGGCCTCTTTCAAGTGGGTCTCGGCGCTTTTCCAACGACATACAGGCTCATGCTGAGCATCTTCGTCAGCTTGGTGGTCTGTGTTCTTGAATACAGTGTTATAAGATGATCTGATGGTTCTCGATGTTGGACACACATACCCTGAAATGTAAAGACGCTGGACACCATCTTCGTTTTGAAAGATGGCCGTGTCCACTGTAGTAGACGATTAAGCAATGTCTTGCGATGCGGCCCCATCATGGTCCAAGACGAATTTCGCTGTGGCGTGGCTCAATTGTGCTTGTGGTGACTTGTCCTTGCAGTCTAAGATGATCCGAATGGTGTTGTAGCCGTATCTATCGCGGAACACATTCTCGAGCTCTGTTGTCTGCAGCTATCAATCAGTTTCTATACCCGCCATATGCCAGGGAACCAGATTGCTCACTTCCTTATCACATTTGAGATCAGTATCCAGCCACTCCGCCCAATGGATGAGCAATACCGAGACTGATTGGTAATAACTGGGTACATTGAATTCTTTGCACACAACTCGGTTCCAATGCTGTCGCATGGCATCGTTTGCCTTTTGTGCACTCTGCTTGATGTCGTTGGTTCGATCCAGTTGCAATTCCATAGTGACGAATCAATCCGTCCTCGTAGGACAAGTGGTTGGTGACGTGGATCCAGAGGATATCGTCTGCATATTTGAGCCAAGTGGTAGGCGGAAGGCAGGAAAGCAATGCATTGCATCCAGGCTGTGGAATCGCGCAGTCAACCAGCCCCAAAGGATTCGAGATGTGCTGCGCCAGTATGTCTAGCTTACCGCCCCTACCTGCTATACATGAGTGTTATGATCCAGCCGCAACTTCAGTCAGTGGTGTGACCTTGGTCACGTCAATGATCTTTTAGTACATTGATAAAGATGGTCGCACATATCTAAATTAGTAACATTAGCATGTGAGACCTACCATTGTCAATATACAAACATGGCACGGCTAGCTTCGTGAGAGCCGCGTAGCAACGATAACCCCGCTGAGAGACGGACTCGCTAGCCGCGTGCACAAGGCAAAAGGCGGCACAATGAAGATAGCGCGAGGCCGCCCTGTTGATCACTGGCCAATCATAAGCTACACCGGTTTCGTGTGCAGCTCTACCGAGTTACATGGTGATAATAAGCGCCTCAAGCGACTGGACTTCCTCATGCGCACCATATAGTTGCAGCTGTGAAGGCGGCAGTGGTGTGTTGTGTAAGATCAGGCTTGCATGTGAACGTCTTGATAAAAGCACTGCCGCCGCCCCGGCCCAGCCTGAGGTTTCTAAGGCGAAAGCACTGCCCCATTGCACGCGAACGAAGGAAGCATAGCCTCCAATAAATTCAAAGCTCAGAGATACGGCGACCAGTACGACGATGGCCGAACCGGTGAGTCTGTGTGGTGTACGCAAGTTTTCCTTGCGCTTACCGAGCCAGGATCGGGCGCGTGAGCAGGAAGAAGACGAGGTGTACAAGTCGCACAACAAGCCAGCGAAAGTCGCTGCCAAAGTGGGTTCTAACGCCGAATCTGGAGAGACGTGATCGTACTGATATGACAGTGTAGTTGACGTCCGAATTCGAGAAGGGCGACAAGGTTGACATGAAAGTCAAAATCGACAACAAGACAATGTTCCTACCCTTTTGGGTTGCGGATTCTCGGTACTCTGGAGTAACGTGGGAGCATCAGCTGAAGACGCAGGACGGCAAGCTGCATGATGGCGGCGCTTGGTACGCCGAAGGTGTTCTGCGCTCCTCCAAATGAGGCTGTAAGCTAGCTCATAGGTGGGGTGACAGTCGATTGCTGGCCTTGAGATTTGGGCTTTTGTATTTTGAGGAACATCAATCAGGCGATATAGTTTGAGCAAGCGCCCATGAGCCTGCAAAATTCGATCAGTTGAACACACTACAGTTGTGAGCGCGCCCATTGTGCCTATGCTTTGCAGAACCAGTCCACAGCAACCTAGTGATATCATTCCAATGGCAGAGCCAGAGAGTCTCTTCGAGAAGCATGATAGCATGTTCACCACGTCATCGTCAAGCCCGACAAAGGAATCAAGCTCTGAAGATCTAGAATCCGGTCAACAAAAAGGCAAGAGCGCTTCCTGAACCGCGACTTTGTCAGTTCTGGATTTTCATCGCTGACGCAGCGACAGATAATAGCAGATGGCAACGGTTGCGTCGAGCATTCAGGTCGCCTGAACCGGCTACTGAGAGTCCAAGGTCGATTGTGCGAAAGGGTGAGCAGGAACCATACCAGAGGTGCTTCGGTGACTTTAGACTGATGGATTGCTTTCGTGACAGTGGACGACTGTCCGCTGGGCTATCCCCGTCTCGCGACATTCCTCTCCAGCGATCGGAGTTTCATGCAGTATCGTGGGTTTGGCTGTTTGCATTCTCGTGTTCTGTTGGCACAACAGTGTGATATCGAGGCGCTGGAGAGGGAGCTCGATGAAATTGATCTGTGGGATCAAGAGGAAGGAGCGGCCAATAAGCTTAAAAATAAGCAGCGCGACGACCGCCAATGCAGCAAAGACGACATGGCGGACAATTTCCCCTTTTCTCGGACTCGACCTGAAATTCTTCAGGAATTGAGAAAGCAACTCATTGAATATGGTCCGTGTGAACAACACCCTCGAGCTCAATCCCCGTAGCTGATACGCGATACAGACACAATGCTACTGAAGGCAAAGGAGATGGCTAACATGCAGGCGCCGTCCGTAAGGGATTGGCGTAGTGTGAAGAGTTGGATTAGCAATCACGCTCCCCTGGTGGAGCGCGAGCAGTCCTTCATCCTGAAGAAGGAAGATCTCGTCACTTTGCGTTCGGGACGTGAGTGCGCCGGCTTCGACGGTGTTATCGAGCGCATGCTTGCCAGAACAGACGAATTCCTGCAAAAGCGGCTTGGTTGGAACATCATCCAGGTAAGTTCCCCGGGTCGCATAAGATGGATATGATACTAACCCATTGTACAGCACCTCTTCGTGACCCCAGAGTTGCGCGAGAAGACCTCTGATACCCTTTTGAACTATTACGCACCGAAGCGTGTGGACAAGCTGGTGAACGTCATCATCACTGCGGTCATTTTCATTTTGCTGATACTTCCGGTCGTCGCAATGTACGAGCTGTCCAGTGTCAGCCAGCGCGCGTCTCCTTTCGAAGCAATCGGGATCTTGATCGTCTTCACGCTGCTCTTCGGCACAGCGATGTCAAGCTTGACCAAAGCAACGCGACAAGAGCTTTTCGCGGCTTCGGCAGCGTACTGTGCGGTGCTAGTGGTGTTCATTAGTAATTTCAGCACGCAGACAGTAGAGATTGCGAAGTAGGCAAGAGAGGACCACTTGACCCACGGTGACTGATGATGGCGATTGCTTGATGATGGTGTTGGATAATGCTATCAGCTTGGTATAATTCAAGCTGGATTGAAGGCGGGCCCTTTACGAAGCGAAGCGAGCAAGGCGTACAGGACACGAACTTTATATAGTGGCTGGCTGAAGAAGTAGTGCAGCCACACCTACGAAGAGTGTCAACCAAGCTGTGCAAATTGAACGACGCGTCTGTTCAGGAGACCGAAACCTCCAGCGCGAACATTCTGCTCGTGGAGCATTGTTTCAGGTAAAAGGCATAAGTTGTGATATACGCGTGTCGATGACGCTTCTTCTCCGCCATGGGCTACGGAGGTAGAGGGCTGCGACCTCAGTCAAGAAAAAGATGGATCTGATGGTATTGCTTAGATGTTGGTCTGACAGGGCTGTAACCGGCCTCGTGTCATGGCGTGAGGCGCAATATTGAAGATAAGCTGTCGGCTACAAGCATTGGAAGACGGATACGCATGTGCATGTGCATAGGCATACTTGGCTGAGACCAGCTGTCATCACGTCCAATGCTGTGCATAAGCAATAAAATAATATTTGTTGGTAGCTTTTGCGGCGGCTCATCTCGTGAAATTGACAGGGGTCTTGTGTTATCGATCTTTCAATCTCTCCATGGGCAAGGGGCTTCGTTGAGATTGCAGGCGGTAGTACAGAGCGAAACTAGCGGCAACGACATCACACGTACTACACACCTGTCTTTGTGCTGTGAAAGTGCTCTTCTCGCATATCTGGATAGATCACTAGACTATTGATTCTATTTTCTTCCCTAGTCGCATCTTCAGCACTCGTATCCAGCCCTGCAATATCTCTTGGCGGCTTGTTGCAGTGCTGTCCTGATGTAGCGGGTCGTCCAGCGCTATCAAATCTTAGCTTACCCGCACCTTCAAAGCCTCAATCGTCAACAGCATTGCGCCGTGCAGCAGAAGCAGCGCCTTGGCTTGCCTGCAGACAGCCTGGCCATCTCAAACCCAATTAACCGCAACGTGACATCCCTTTCTACCGCCACTGCCTACTCGTTGTCACCTGTCACCACCGCCGCTGCTATCGCCAACGCCGCATCCCTCTCTTCCTAGCACGTGTCAAGACAGCTCGGCCCATACCGCATTCTTCGGCCTCACTCCCCGTCCGCTACAGCTCCATACCACCCTGAGTTCCACTTTGGACTCGGCCAAAAATAACCATCCGCGGAACCTTCTCAAGAGGAAAACCACACCCGTACTCAGCTCCGCCGCCCTCACCACCGCTGCCGTAAGCCCGCAGCGGTGCTCAGCGCGACTACACAATCTGGCATTCTCCCCATCAACAGCAGAGGCCGGCACCTGGCACCGCCGCCGCCCGAGTCGCTCATTGAATGCGCCTGGTGCCGACAGCGCAAAGATCCTCTCCCCAACTTTTGGCTCCACGCCGTTTCACGAAGAGCAAGACGACTACAGCCAACGCTCGAACAACCAGCCCATGTCGCTTTCTCGCTCTCCCTCACCACGCCGCGATGGTGGTTGGAGTAGCCCAGGTCTAACAACACCATACGACGAATCAAATGGCCGCAGCCGTAGTCCGCGCAAGCCATACGGAGGAATCAATGGAGGACCACAAGGCGGCGTGACTTGGGCTTCGGCCAAAGCCAACAGCGCACGGGTCAATGGCTACCCAAGCTACCAGAGCCAAAATCAGGGATTCTTCAGCAGACACATGCGCAACCTGTCAGAATCATTACCGTACTTCGCGCATGGAGGGCAAGAGGATCGGTATGCTGAGAAGGAGAAATCAGGCAGAGGAAGACCTGGAGGTGGCTCATGGGCAGACGTGCCAAAGCGGATCGCGTTTCTGATGTCAAGAAGGAGGAAATACGCTGCGATGTTGGTATTGGCAATATTTGCGATTCTGCTTTGGTTTAGCAAACGTAAGAATGGCCCTGTTCCGTGCGGAAATGTTGGACTACCACTGACAATCGGCCACAGCAATTACCTATTGGTACAGACGATCGTCGGTCTTCGGCGGCGGATCAAAATTCGTTATAATATTGGGCGCAAACCAAGGCGGCGGTGTTATGGAGTGGAAAGGCGCGAGAGAGTGGGCAATTGAAAGAGACAGTGTTAAGAACAAGAAGAAATACGCTGCCGAATGGGGTTACGATTTGGAGATTGTGGACATGAGCACGAAGAAACGCTATGCACACGAATGGAGAGAAAGCTGGGAGAAGGTGGACGTTATCAGGAACAGCATGCGCAAATACCCCGATGCTGAATGGTGAGTTCAGTGGGACATTGGCAATTGTGGATAAATACTAACAGACTTCTAGGTTTTGGTGGCTCGATCTGAACACTTTCATCATGGAACCGCAGGTCTCACTACAGAAACACATCTTCAACAAGCTGGGCGACACTACTTACCGCGACATCAATGTATACAACCCTTTGAAGATCCAACATCCACCCAACGGCACTTCCGGCGATCCAGAAGCACCACAGTACCAGAACTACCTCGACCCACTCACCTCAAGCGCAACAGGCGACGGCCTCCCAGAGAGCATCAACCTAATCGTGCCCCAAGACTGCGGCGGATTCAACCTCGGCTCCTTCTTCGTCCGCCGCAGCCCCTGGACCGACCGCCTGCTCGACGTCTGGTGGGACCCCGTCTTCTACGAACAACGCCACATGGAGTGGGAGCACAAAGAACAAGACGCCCTCGAATACATCTACACCAACCAGCCGTGGATCCGCCCCAACACTGCTTTCATCCCTCAGCGCAGCATCAACGCTTTCCCCCAAGGCGCTTGCGGCGACGACCGCGGTCTGCCCGCTGCCGGCTGCGCTTCGCTCAAGCCCACCGACGAACCGCAGGAGTGCGGCATCCAGGGCGTGCATTACCAGGAGAGCGAGCGCGACTTCCTCGTCAACATGGCCGGTTGCGAGTGGGGACGCGATTGCTGGGGCGAGATGTACAATTTCCGCCAGCTTAGTAACCGGCTGAACCGCAGTTTGTGGGAGAAGTTCAAGGATGGGATTAGCGAGTGGTGGGAGAGCGGCAAGGAGGAAGAGAAGAAGAAGGAAGGCTAGAACGAGCTCTTGGGTGTTGGGGAACATGCGAATACCCGAAAGGCTCTGATCTGATACATGACGACTGAGCCGGCTCATCTGGATACTGCTGCAGCACTGCAGCTCCTATTCCTCCCGTCGTTTGTTCGATACGTGGACTTCGCGAGCTCAGTACTGCAAGGACGATCTTTCCGCTTGTGCAGCTGCTGATGGACGGCTTCTTTGATACATGGCATCGTTAGCGGGTGTCCTCGTTTTGGGTTCTTTATTGCTATCAACATCACACATTGATCAATTCGTTCGGACGGTTTTTCAAGATGACTTTCTGTTCGACTGGCTGTGGCCAAGGGCGTCTTCGTACTATGCTTCCCTTTGTTCCTCCTCTTCTTTTCGCTTGATGGAGCTGAAAAAGCTTTTGTGTACGACATACTACTTACTTATCCCGAGGGTTAGCACGCGCGATACATATGAGTATATTCCGATATTCCAATCAAGGCTGTTCGTTTGATTGACTTGTGAATGAAGCATAATCTTTCTGATGCAATGCACTTCTTCATTTTTGGCTCCTTGTGGCCTGATGAATCGACTATGTTGAAAGGAGAGGTCTTGGCTCTCGCTAAGTAAGTCTGTTGGTACCACGAGCAAGACTCCATGCATGAGCGCGAAGGTGCCACCAGAAAAGCCCCATCAATCATGCCACCATGCAAGGCATGGTAGGCATTGGGTTTCTGCCTTGAGGTTCGCGATGCTTCTTGTTAACATTACCAGGCTCCTTCTATCCGCATTCTTTGATATGATACGGACCGTCTTTGCGACAGTCAATAACCACTGAGTGATCCATAAAGTGCAATGCTCATCGTACAGGCGATCCAGGAGAGCGAGAAATCCGCGCTTCAGCACGCACGCAGTCGAGTCTAGAAAATGGCATCACACCACATCACGCACATCCTACAATCTTAGGCAGCAAGCTGAGTCCCAGTGTGCAACACATCGACCTTCAACACAAGAGACTTCGCCTATCACCAAGCGCATTGCCATCGGCCTCGACGAAGATCTCTATTTCGAGGGTGCGTGCTGCGAGGAATGTGGACGACTCGATGCTAGCCACCAACACCTCCCAAGACTTCATGTGCGACTCGATGTTCCGACCAGAGGCAGCAGGTGTGATGATCGAAGCGATGGTTAACGGTGTGAGCTATGGGTTGATGGGTATAAAAGCTTGCAATCAATCCGTCCCCGAGTCCCATTCTTGAGCAGTCAGACATTCGATCCAATTCGAGTCTATCATCTATACCACTTCATCGAGCCATCCAATCACCAACCAACCAACCATCAACCTCATTCCAAGCAATCATGAAACCTACCCTCGTCGTTGCTATTGCCTTCTCGCTCTTGCCTTCAGTCCTAACCCATCCGACGGCCGATGCGCAGCCTCGCGACATCGACTTCCACGCCTTCCCCGAGTTCAGCGACCTCAAAGACCTCAGTCAGCTCGCATACAACGATACCTCTGATGACGACGACGGAGACATCGAAGTCCGCGCCGCCAACCCCTGTACTCTCGCGAAAATAAAAGAAATCATGTTCGATTACAGTGCGTCCCATCACATCCACCTCTCTCTCCTTCGACATCCACCCACTACCATTCATCCCCGCCCAGCCATAACCCAATTCGAATCCGCCCGCAACGCCAAAAACCCCTCCTGCTTCAACTGGGACTCGGACAAATGCACCAAATCGCCCGACCGACCTTTGGGTTTCAACTTCATCCCACCGTGTCACAGGCACGATTTCGGCGATACCAATTTCGAGGCCAAGAAGCAGTGGAATCCGGTCAACAAAGCTAGGACTGATTGGAAGTTTCGCACGGATTTGCTCGATGTTTGCGCGACGTATACGGGCTGGAAGAATTTGGCCAAGAGGGCGCTGTGCACTGTGTTGGCGAACGATTATGCTAATGCGGTGGTGGTGTTTAATCCGAGTACGGATTTGTAGGGGTTTGTCGGGTGGGGGTGTGCTGAGGGTTTGGTGAGCCTCTGTTACGGCCGAGGAGGTTTGGGTTTGGGAGTGATGGATTGTGTGGTTTGGCTAGCTTTCTGGTTGTGAAGAATGACTTTCGTTTCCGATTCGGGTATCTTGGATCTCGTAGGCGGATATGGATGACAAGCGTAGTTTTACTTCCAAGCTCGGAAATCTCAGGGCTCATTGCGCTGCACGTGTATGTCCACGTCCTTCCTGATGATCATCCGCTGGCTCGCGCCATCCTCATCGTGCATGATTGATATTCTATCCTCCTCAGACTCCCTCGCAGCCGAATTGCTATAACCGCCGTGCACGCGAAGACTTGAACCTGTATCGACCGCTTGCGTGCCGATGCTGGGCACAGTTTCCAGTGCGGGCAAGTCGTCATATTCTTCGCCACGATTGCCGCTACCGCTGCCTTTCCCAGCGCTGAGAGATCCGTCTCGAGCTTTCGACTTCAGTCGTTTCAGCGGGCCCATGGCCATGATGTTCCCGAGACTGCTGCGGCGGCTGTTTCTGCGGGATCCTGAGCGCTGTGTTCCGGTGGTGCGGCCTCCAGAGTTGGAGTTTGAACCATTTGAGTTCGAGTTGTAGCCCGAGCCAGTAAGCGTCGATTCTCCCATTGCGCCGTAGTGCGTGTTCAGGTTGTTTATGATCGGTCGAAGGTTTGGTATTGTCGCCGAGATCAGGGAGTAGTTGACTTGCGTCTGTGTGAGCGTAATGTACATGGCCTCAATGTAGCTAAAGTCGTTCAGGCCGGTGTCCTGGAAGGTGTATAGACGGAAGGCGATGATGACGATGATGGGTAATCGGAAGCTGAAGACGAAGACGACGACAAATTTGTTGGAGAGTGGTGTCTTTAGTGGTCGGACCATGAACGCTGTGCATGCTACGAGGAATGCCTCCAGGATAGCGTCGATGATGCACACTATCTTCAGACGGGTGTAAAAGTTGGTGCATTGCTGACCAACAAGGGTCCAAGGCTGGGACGGATCGCATTGGAGTGCCGAAGAGAAGACTGCGCCGAATGCCCACATGGCTGTGGCGATTATGATGCCGTAAGCAACCCGTCTGTGCGACTCAATGGGAGTAAGACGGAGAATGAAGATCAAGATGCAACATCTTGATAGCGCTAGGGAGAGCGTGACGAATATGTTGCTGGCGTAGTATGACTATTGTTGTTAGTATGAGTGTCTCGGTCGTGTAGTTTGGGCTGTGCATTTACCTTCTGGATGCTTGCAATGGCATCTTGTGATAGGAGGTCGACCGACCTACCCAAGCCACGTGAGCAGGCACCTAGGATGATGCATGACTGTATTAGAGCGAGGACCTGCTTTCATGGTTAGACATGATATATGTTCAACAAATATTGCAAGACCTCTTACTGTTGCAGCCGCCAGAAATGTGTCGTCTAGACCGGCTCTCTGCGAGAAAGAAATCCTGAGGAATATCCGGATCAAGCTTGACACAACGACGAAAGTGGTGCCCAGGGCGACAGCGATAATTATGTATGCGCTATGATCTGTGTCGGAAACGACGGGCGAATGGTGGATAGTAACCATCTGGGACGAAGAGTTCGGTGCTCTGTGACATTCTCGCTCAACCCGCTGGAGGGGCCCGGGGGCGAGGAAGGAGATTATTGGGGCGCATGAAAAGGCGACAGCGAAGATGGCACAGTATAGTGGGAGCGATACAACACGAGGCAATAATCATGGAAGCAGTCGCACACACCACCGATCCGCGAGCAGGCGAGCAGACCCAGTCTGTGAACCTGTGGTCTGTGGAGCGGATCACCGAGGGTTGTCCCCGAGCTAATAAAAGGTGTGAAAGCCAGTTTGGAGCCAGTGTGACCAAAGTTGACTTTTGTGTAGCAGCGTACCTCCGTTGCGGCGGCAGATCACACAACGGCCAATGACAAGGGCCTGAGGCTGGAGATTGCTGATAAAACGGTGAAGGAGTCAACGGTCATGTTGAGGGATGCGAGAACGTCGAGCCGTGCCATTTCTGACAGACGCACAGATGCATAATATATAATATGAGGCGCGTGGAGCTCATGCAGAACTGACATGTCCTACCACAAGGCCCGTGAAAGGCACAAGTTTGCGCAAGTTTCGCGCGTGCTGTTTGGATGTAGTGATATGGCGAGATACCATTGTGATGGGAATTGATTTAGTGTGACGCCCAGACGTAGTTGCGCTACCTCCGTATCGAGTCGTTGCGCAGCTTCGAAGATCTGCTCATCAAGCAGCACGAAAGACTGGGAACGGATGACGAGGAATCTCCACGTTCGGGTCCTTCGGAGGCCTGACCAAAGGCTGTGTGGCTGGCGGGCAGACGGCTACAGCTTGCGGCAAGGTCGTCGTGTGGCTCGTCTCTGCTACAAGTTTGCATTCGGCTCCTTCGAGCCGGCACCTGTTCCGCCGCTTGTCACGTCAATGATAGATGCAGCCATCGAACCACATGCTCTTATCATTGAGACATCTCAGACGAAGCCCGAGAGTCTCGCCACGTAAGGAGTTTGCGAGTATCAAAGCGAGACTGCAAGAAGTCTGTCTCTTGCCATCATTGAGAAGTGCCAGACAGACATATGGGCCCCACCTTGAGTCGCTCAACACTTCCGGATCCCATCCTTGCTCGCCTCGCTCGCGTATCGGACCGCAACGGAAGGACGAAGGACTAGTCATTTGCTTGGTCCCCACCATCTCCATCATCTCCACCTTCTCCTCGACGTCAAATGAACAGGAGAGCATGTCTTGCGCATCAACAGCACACTCGCTCGTGCTCATGGGAATTTCTTATCACATTCGCGTCGAATTGCAGAGTAACGAGCGCTCAGGCAATGGCATTAAGAGGCGCAAGGAGCAGAGTGACATGTTCATCGGCAGTCAGAAATCCGACTGCAGCTCAAGTATCCGGCCCTAAGTCCGTTCTGTGCGAATGTCGATCGGTCCCTGAACTGGGAAAAGTGCCCGCGAGACTTTGATGATCTTTGACCTGTCACATATTGGAACGTCGTTCAACATCGAACGTGCAGCCAGTTTCTTTGGCGCACGGTAGGTGGTAGTGCTCAAGGGTAGTACTGGAAAGATCCTGTCTCTTTCGAAAGTCTCATTCAAGGCGGCCCAGGGCACGCGAACTTCCAAGCTTCCATAAGGCTCAAGCACATCGTCTGCCCACTACTTTCGGGGCGGATGCGGCCCACAACTCACTTCATCCTGCAGACGGAGCACCGTCAGAAGGTGGCCTTATGATCATTCAGCCGCGGTTATTCCATCGCTGTTATGGTAGCTGTGGGTGCTTGCCCTCAGGCTTTGCTCTCAACCGACCATTCGCGTACTGAACTCCATACTGTGCCCTTAGCACGGTCAATACAAACGTCACGTCGGAGTTGCATCTCCTAGTCGCGACGAGAGGCGCGCAGCCTTGTCAATCTAGGGTCCCCGTCTGCGTTCAACCCTTGTCTCTCATCTTCTCGGATAATTCTTCACGCAGCAGGGCAGCTCGTGGATACTTGCAGATCTTTGAATTGGGGTCCCTGTGGAACGCAACTCGTGCGTGCCATGCGCCTGAAGCTTTGACTCCGCTCTTCTACTTTCTTGTATTCTTACCTTGACGCCGTTGCGCATTACTGTCGCTCGCCGATTGGGCCTACTGGATTCCTTGAAAGTCTCATCGCGAAAGCGCATATCTTCTCGGCACGATGCCTGGGCGTGCTGACAAAGATGAGTTGAACATCATCTCTGCTCTTGGAGAGTCTCCAGAGAGCGGACCGTCCAAGGAGGATGCTATCTCTCATACATTGGCCGCGAAATACCATGGCACTCGGGCGGACCAGCAAGACATGATCGTCTTGGGTAAGAAGCAGGTCTTGCGAGTATGTACAATTCTTTGCCTGGCGTGAGGCAATCAGTAACTGATGACTTCTGCAGCGGAACTTCAAGTTCATAACTATGCTGGGTTTCGGATCGACAGTCATCTGTAGTTGGGAAGTCATTCTGCCGTAAGTAACGCTCTTGCCTCCCTTGTTCCTTCGCTTCAGCTGACAAGCCTGCAAGAGTTTTCTCATTCGTCCTTTATGACGGCGGCACTGCACTCTTATTCTGGGGTTTCATCGCGATTGGACTCGGCATGATGTTGGTCTACGCATCTCTTGCTGAGATGGCGAGCATGTAAGTTTCAAATATAAACCGATGTCTATGCGGCCAGACTGACCTTCTCGATAGGTGCCCGACAGCGGGAGGCCAGTACCATTGGGTTTCTGAATTTGCTCCTCCTCGGTATCAGAAGATTCTGAGCTATACTACAGGCTGGCTTTGCGCAGTAGGTTGGCAGGTCTTCTTGGCTTCGGTCGCCTTCATGGTAGGCGCATCATTCAAGGCCTCATCGCTCTAAATGACGAGGCTTACGGGTTTCAAGCCTGGCATGCAACGCTGCTTACAATTGGCATAATGGTCTTTGCCGTCTTCTTCAACACCTTCTTGGCCGTACGATTGCCTTTTGTCGAAGGCTGCATTTTGATACTGCACTTGGCTTTCGCGGTGTTAATCCCGATGTGGGTGCTCTCGCCTCGTGCAAAGGCTTCCGATGTTCTGCTCCACTTTGAGAACAATGGTGGCTGGCCTACCACTGGTCTTTCGGCGATGATTGGGTTGACCGCTCCCCTGACCGCCCTCATTGGATATGATTGCTCGGTACACATGTGTAAGTCCTGCAGGCACCCGTGGAAAAGATCGTAACTGACATCCTCGCAGCTGAGGAGCTCCAAGACGCTTCCATTACCATGCCGAAAGCCATCATGTGGACCGTCGGTCCTAACGCTGCCTTCGGGTTCTTGATGGCCATTACTTTGTGCTTCACGGTCGGCCCAGACCTCGTGGCGATCAGAGATACTCCGCTCGGCCAGCCATTCATCCAAGTCTTCTTCAACGGCACCCGTTCATACTTGGCGACAAACTTCATGGTCGGCATCGTCATTGTCTGCTTGACTTCATGCTGCATTAGCGAGGTTGCCACTGCTTCCAGGCAACTATGGTCATTCGCGCGTGATAACGGACTCCCTGGTAGCCGCTGGCTCTCGCACGTCGCGCCAGGCTGGAACATCCCTATGCGTGCGGTCCTCACGTCTCTCGTCATCACCTCGCTGTCGCATGCATCAATCTAGGCAGCGCAACGGCTTTGAACGCCATCAACTCTCTTGGTGGCGTGTCAGTCCTCAGCTCCTACATTGTGACCATCGGAGTGCTGGTGCATAGACGCCTTTCCGGCCCACCTTTACCGCCTCGTCGCTGGAGCTTGGGCAAGTTCGGGCTACCCATTAACATTGCTGCGCTCTGCGTAGTGATTCCGCTGTGGTTCTTCTTGCTTTGGCCCTCGAGCAGCCTGTCACGGCTGTTAACATGAATTGGGCGAGCACGATGTACGGTGGTGTTATGCTCTTTGCTATTGCGTACTATGCGATTTGGGGTCGGCATGTGTATGAGGGGCCTGTTATGCTTGTTAAGAGAGATGAGTGATAGGTCATATGAGCCGTGGTATATGTATGTAACAATGGAATGCACATATTGTACAAGCAGCTCCGAGCCCTCAATAACGCTTGCGTGCAGTGAGTTTCGCTGGGAGACATTGGAATTCTTAATATCACCGTAAAAATACGTCTATGTAAAAGACGAGTACCACATTGCTTGACTCGCGTGGCATCTTTGGAAGATGTGAGCTTTAGACGAGGCATCAATGGAAATTGAAGACTGAGACTCGATTCTCGTAATCAGACCACCAGCACCACACTATCCATGTCTCCAGAACACTTCTAGTCAACCAAGAATGAGCTATCAACCAACATTGCATGTTCGAAACAACATTGAAGAGCCCGGGTGTGTGTTGGCAGGGTTAGGGTCGAAGTTCGAATCGCGCTTCTTCACATGCTCGCCCGCTACTTTCACTTTCGCTCAGCCATCCAACATTGAAACCGTCACCGACAAGTCAACGCTTCGGCATCTTGCCAGCACGCTACTCTCCCGCACACTGCGCCATGATCCTGCGGTGAAAACATCAACACCAAAGTCGCGAGCCATAGTCGCGCAATCATGTCAAGCCAGACATACGACCTCCACCGCGCGCTCTTGCGACCAGCGATCGTACACATCCTGCGCGCCGCCGGCTTCCATAGCAGCAAGCCTACAGTCCTCGACACTGTTGTCAACCTTGCCGAGCGCTACCTCATGCTCCTGGCCTCCACTACAGCAGCACACGCCAGGTCAAGTCACAATGACTCCGTACCGACGATCACAGACGTTCGCATGGCATCGGCTGAATGCGGCGCCTTATCTCCACTGTCAGGCGCCGCCGAGGAGGACTGGAGAGAGCGCATGCGCAGACCTGTGAGCGAGATCGAGGCGCCTGAAAACGGTGGCTTCACAAGAGCGCAAGCCGAGAAGAAACGACGAGAGGAAGAAGACTTAAAGGATATACGGGACTTCATGCGGTGGTTCGAGAGCTCTCAGCACACAGAGATGCGCCGCATCGCGGGCCTCATTCACGACGCAAGCGCGACAGGCGCTGCTACCGCGCCTACGATTGGCGTTGGAGGCGGTGTGGTGCAGGCGGAGGATTACCTGCAAGTGTTGAAGAGCAAGCAGGGCAAGTCGACCATCGATATCAGATATCAAGGCACTGCGCTGGGTCAGCCTGGGGAAGACCGTACTGTGATAATCGAGGGTGGCCCTGTGGGAAGTTTGAGGGACTGGAGACCATCACAGACACACGCAAACCGAACGTGATAGACCTGCCAGCCGCAAAGGAGTCGCAAGAGGATGAAACAATGGGCGATTCACCGAATGGCGTCACCGAAGACTCGCCCATGGAGGATGCTGTGGCAATCAGCTGATCGATGAAGTGGTTTTTCATGGGACAATTTGACATCTTAGCGTAGGCGTTGGTGGAAAGAAAAAGCTGTATTCAGAATCCGAATCATTTCATACGCCTCTCTTTTTCGAGATTCAAAGAGCTGGTCGAACACTCCCGTAGCTCAGCTCTGGTCACTCTGCCAAGGTATCATCTCTCGCTTCCCATCGTCCCATTTGAACACCCCGCCATCACCAACATTATACCGATAGTAGTTCTCTGTCCCACCCTTCACCATGGCCTTCCTAAAAGTGATATTAATCCTTCCCTTGCCGACTTCACCACCCTTACGCTTGGGTATACTGTGAAGCCAGCAACTCTGCGTCTTGCCCTTCATGAGTACCATATCGCCACTCCCGAGCGGCAATTTCATAGGCTTGGTCTCCGACTCGTCCTTTCGCTCAGTCGGCTTGTGCTTCAAGAGGAAGTCTCTCTGCGCGCCAAGTGTGAATGATGCTATGGCGGGCAACGAGCCTAAGAAGCGTTCGTCGTCGCTGTGGTAGCTGATGCTGTCGTCGCCGGTGGCGTAGTAATTCACCAAAGCGAAGTTGAACGTGCAGCCGGTGGCGTTTTCAGTCAATCGACGCAGTACGTCTAGACAATCTGGTAATGGCCGCGGTTGGCATTTGTATGCATCTTTCGCTACTGGCTTGCCAGACACTGCATCCAAGACTTGACCCTTGTCATCGAAGCGTGAGGTTTCATCGACGCCGAAGACTGTTGTGAAGCGAGGGGTGTTGATCAATGTCTCGGTCGGACCTCGTTTGATGTATATTTGACTCTGTAGAAGAAGAGTTCGGAGCGGAGAAATTCGAACAAGTCGCGAGAGATTTTTTGGGGATGTAGGGTTTGAAGTACAGGAGGTCGAGATCTGGTTTGTCGTTGATCACTTTGCCTTCTTCGGCGGGGGCGAAGTTGAGGATTTCGGTGATTTCGGAGGGGAGATGGGGCAATGAGAAGGGATATGTTGAATGTGTGGAGGTCTTGGTGCTGGGTTCGTTGGAGTTGTCGGCATTTGTGGTTCGTGATCGTTTGGTTGGTGGTGGTGTGAAGAAACTATCCAGTGTCCTGGGTCGTTTTGCTGTATCCATGATTGTTCTGCCAGTGTACTTGGAAGCTGATGATGAGAGCAGCCTTATCATCAATAACAATTACTGATTTCGGTTCAAGCACATCAATTTACCGAGATATTCCCCGTGTAGTTCTTGACGCGTCGTTAATTTTGTGATATGTGAACGCGACATGATGGTATATCGATGACGTCAATCTCTACCACTCAAGTGAATTCCGTGCCCCTCTCGTGTCAAGCGAAGCCAGCCATCTCACCATCTCACCATCTCACAATAGTTCCTGCATGCGACCTTGCATACGACACAGGCCATGCGATCACCCGGATATTGTCGAAATAGCCATTAGCATATCTGGGCGTTGCGACGTGTATCACACTGATCACAGTACCAGCACAGATCCACGTTATCGAACCATTTCTACGATAACGTTAGGGAGATGGTCCTGCCCGCACCCAAACCTCGCCACTGTGCATTCCTCCGCATGACAAGAGGGTCAAAGTGGTATTAACTGTATGCCAACGTTGGTATGCATGCTCCGAGGCAGACCACTTATCGATGGATATCATTGGCCGAAGCTCTTAACAGCATGTTTCTGAAGGATTCAAGTTCGTACCTAGATCTTTACTCGCGGTCAATTTTCCTACAGCGAGACGCACGCCTTCCGTACATCAACACGACCTTGCATTAGCATCAGACTACTCACAGAATGATTGATCGAGAGAGGTAGCTGCCGCGATGTCTGACACTGTAATGCTTCTATAAGGCGAAAACACGGCAGGCGCAACACATCCTCCATGCAGCCACCATCCATGATCTCATGCATTCGGCTTGGCCTACTTGGCGATCCACATCATCATGCTCAGTATGCTTTGCACTGCTTTCATGTGCCAGTAACAAAGATGTTGTTGCTTACGCTACGGCACATTTCTGCCGTCTTGCACCATCGCTTTTGCACACTCCCGAGCTCTTGCTCAAGTACGAAGTCAATAATTACTTGGCAAGCGTAAGGATAGTTTGTGCGAGAGGTTTGGCATTCGCTGCAAGGACGCGTATATGATTGCCACTGCTAAGATGTTCTTCGAGAATTCAAATGATCCGCTTTTAATTAATGCTGCCGCCTGAACCTTTCCTATTGCTCCCCAGTCTACTTTACCTATACTTAGCAAATCTTTTTGGGACTTTTGGAAACTGCCTCGCTGATCTAACTGTATAGAAGTGATACTTACAATTCCATCTCGAGCTCATTGACGCCTACCCGATCGGGCCAACAACCAGCGGGCAACTTCATCCATATCAATTGGCATTGGTGATTGCATTGGTTCTGGTCATGGATTGATCAACCATTACACATCATACCACACCTTTCACACATAAAGCAGCCTGAATCCGCGTGTGCGGGTCTTCGAGAAGAGCCATGGCCCTGATACGACTCGGCCGCCAGATATGGACGCTGTTCAAGAAAGATATCACGATTGCGCTTTGGCGCAGCTGGTTCTCGACGTTTCTGCGAGCAGCCGCACTGCCAATTGCCTACATGTTCTTTATCGCGTATGTCCGCAATTTCTTCCTACCTCCATCGGAGTACGGCATCGCTTCGTCTTATAATCCCATCAGAGACATCACGACGAAGTATTCAACTCATCTACAGATTTGGGCGGCGCAACAGAGTGGTCTTCGTCAACGAAGTTGGGCCAGGAGGCGAAATCGACACCGTGATAGAGAGGCTGGCGACACGCTTGTCCGAAGCCGGCGCCGAAGTGCATCGCATCTCCGATGAGAACGAATTATTCGACCTTTGTCCGAGTACCTTAACAGGACTTTCGCCTTGCTACGGAGCTGTATCCTTCCAATCTTCTCCAGACCAAGGTGGTGTGTGGGCATACACAGCTCGTGCAGACTTCGGTCTGGGCCTGTCACCGTATGTCAATTCAGACTCCAACGATGCTCAAGTCTTTGTACTACCTTTTGTCCATGCCATCGATGCAGAGATTGCGGCCATTGAAGGCGTTCCGTTTCCCTCGGAGCAATACGAATATCCGTTCACATACGAGACCCGCCAGGAGCGTGCCGACGACATTCAGCGGTTCTTCATGAATGCGCTTAACAGCTATCTGGCTGTCACTATGTTCATAGGCATCTGTGGTGTTACTTATCACCTTCCTGGTCATCTTGCGACTGAACGGGAGCTCGGTATCTCAGACTTGATCGACTCAATGCTGTACACTTCGCACCAAGGCTTTGCTATGCTTGCTCGACTTACATCCGTCTACCTGTCCTTTGTAGTCATCTACATGCCGAGCTGGCTTGCAATGGGAGCTATAGTTGCGACACTGATGTTCGAAAAGACCTCTGCCAGCATTGTAGTTCCATTTCACCTGCTCACTGGGTTGTCTCTCACCGGATACTCAATCTTCATGGCGGGTCTGTTTCGCAAAGCTCAATTATCTGGCACCGTCACACTTCTCCTGGGCTTGATTCTCGCAATCATATCTCAGTTCATACCAAGAACTGAGATAATTCAAGGAGTGCTAGGGTGTTTGTTTCCTCCAGCCACATACACTTTCTTTCAAATTGACATAGCGTATAGGGAAGGCTTGCTGCTTCCTTATCCACTCCGCGCCTCTCAGATCTGGGGTCTAGGCCTCGATGGCTATATCTACTTCATCTTCTTGGCTGTCCAAATACTAGTATATCCTCTTTTGGCCTGCATTGTCCAGTGGGGCTTGTACAGTACCCCGAAACGGTGCCGCCGAGCTCTCACGACCGTCGATGATTCTGCGCTGCGGATCGTCAATTTTACCAAGATCTTCCCGCCGAGCCTATGGCGACGCTTTTTCGGACGGAGCGATAACTTCACAGCAGTCGACAATCTGAACCTTTCACTTTCGCGAGGCCATGTAGTCGCGCTTCTCGGAGCCAACGGAAGCGGTAAGAGCACGACGCTTGGAGCGATCGCCGGGACAATATCCACTACCTTAGGGCACATAGAAAGAGATCCCAACCTGGCTTTGGGCTTTTGCCCACAGAAGAACGTTCTATGGGACGAGCTCTCTGTGTTACAACACGTTCGTATCTTCAACGCTCTCAAAGCAAAGGACAGGCAACAGCCTGAGAACGAGCTACGTGATCTTATCGCGGCCTGTGATCTGGGAAAAAAGATTGGCAAGAAAGCGAAGACATTATCAGGTGGCCAGAAACGCAAGCTCCAACTGGCTATGGCGTTCGTTGGCCATAGTCAAGTATGCTGTGTGGATGAAGTATCTTCGGGCCTTGATCCTCTATCTAGAAGGAAGATCTGGAATATCCTGTTGAGCGAGCGAGAACGTCGGACGCTCTTACTTACCACACATGCTCTGGATGAAGCGGATGCACTTGCTGATGACATCGTCATCATGTCCAAAGGCAAGCTCGTGGTGCAAGGATCTGCTCCTGAATTGAAGCACATGCATGGAGGTGGCTATCATGTAGTCACGAGGGATCCGAAAGCAATGCATTTCTCGTTGCTGCAGCCTCAAGTTGACATGAGCGGCGACTACAGCTTTGGAGCCACCACTTCTGCTGAAGCACGCAACATCGCAAAGGATGTTCGCTCACACGGCGTAATGGACTTGCAGATCCATGGCCCAACCATACAAGATGTCTTCCTAGGATTGTCCAGAGAGTTCGCCGAGGAATCCTCACAGATGCCATCTCTTGCATGGTCGGACGATCGCAGCAGCTCCAAAGAGCAATGATCGTACAGTATTGGCCGTCTCACAGGAAAAGAAGAACGATCATTATTTGGACATTGAAAGTGGTCAAGGCACTTCATTCTTGCAACAGACTTGGATTCTCTATCGGAAAAGACTGCTTATCTTCAGACGTAACTGGCTACCCTACCTCTTCCTGCTCGTGATACCAATCATAGCGACTGGCCTTACTACCATGTTCCTGGCTGGCTTCAGTCCACTACAGTGCTCTCGCGGTGCATTGGCAAACAATCCACAAACGCTTTCTTTGGGTGCCTTGGAACGCTACTGGGGAATACTCGTTCCTGTAGGTCCAACAGATCAATTCGCCATCGATCAGCTGCCAGCGTTGTATCGGCCTTTCGCCAATCGCATACGCCCGATGGACAACTTTGACGACTTCCGCGTATATGTGAGTGACAACTTCCGAGACGTAGTCCCAGGTGGATTCTATCTGGGCAACGACGTGGGCCCCAACGTGGGCCCCAATCCTGCACCCTTGATGGCATATCGAATTAACGGCAATATTGGTTATGCTGCTATGGCCAAGAATATTCTGGACTCTTACCTTACTGGTATCACGATCAATGCCGAGTTCTCTAATTTCGCGCTGCCATTCATAGGCAGTACGGGCGACTCGTTGCAGCTCGTGCTTTACATCACTTTCGCAATGTGTGCCTACACAGCTTTCTTTGCTTTATATCCAACCTTTGAACGGCTAAGTAACATTCGCGCCCTGCATTATAGCAACGGTGTTAGACCTGCGCCACTTTGGTTGGCGTACTGGTTGTTTGACGCGTTCTTTGCGGTTATTGTTGCTGTTGTGTCAATAGCGCTTTTGGCATCGGTTAGTCCTTGCCCAGCTTTCGAACGACTTCTTCCTCTTGTACTGACAAGCTTCTGTATAGCTCGCAGATGTTTGGTATGCTCCTGCCTACCTTTGCGTCGTTATCTGGCTATTTGGCTTGAGTTCGATACTACTAGCTTATGTCGTGTCTTTGTTCTCGACCAGCCAGCTGGCTGCATTTGCGTTCGTTGCTGGCGGACAAGCCGTATTTGCACTGATATACTTTCTGATGTAAGTCCTACAGCAAAGCGCAGGTAAAATCGTCATACCGATTCTCACAGTGTCTAGTTACATGGTCCTTATCACCTTCGCGGCGGCGGAACAGCTTCAGCACAACCTGAACATACTGCAATATACTTTGGGCCTCGTGTCACCATCTGGAAACTTGCTCAGATCCTTGCTACTTACCCTTAATCAATCGCAGTTACTCTGTCGAGGCCAAGAGTTCGTCACATATCCTGGCGAAATCACTGTCTATGGCTGTCCGATCTTGTATCTCGTCCTTCAGAACTTCGCCTTCTATACGATACTTGTCTGGCACGACTCGGGGTTGGCCGTCGCACTTCCGGGACGGTCCAAAGAGCTTATCAACGACCCAGAAAGCAAGGTCACACTACCATCAGATGTGAAGCTCGAAGAATCACGAACAGAGACATCCCAAGACAAGCTTCGGATTCTGCACATGAGAAAACGGTTCGGGTCAGACCATGTGGTCGATGATGTGACTCTCGGCGTGGATGGGAGTGAAATATGTGCACTACTCGGTCCGAACGGTGCCGGCAAAACGACAACGCTATCCTTGATCCGTGGAAACATCCACCCTTCGTCACGCGAATCTGATGTCTTGGTCGGAGGTGCTTCGATTCGTAGGAATCAAATGGCAGCCCGCAAACTGCTCGGAGTCTGTCCCCAGTTCGACACGACAGACTACATGACCGTGACAGAACATCTTTCGTTCTACGCTCGCGTCAGAGGAGTACAAGACGTCGAGACAAATGTGTCCCGAGTGATCCAAGCAGTGGGACTGAGCGCTTACAAGAAACGAAGAGCAGGTAAGCTCTCAGGCGGAAACCAGAGAAAGTTAAGTCTCGCAACTTCCATCATCGGGAATCCCAGCGTGCTCTTGCTCGACGAGCCAAGCACAGGAATGGACGCCGTGGCAATGCGCATCATGTGGCGAGCCATTTCTTCCATCAAGACTGGTCGGGCGATACTGTTGACCACACACTCGATGGAAGAAGCGTCCACTCTTTCGAACAAAGCCGCGATTTTGGACCGTCGACTCCTCGCCGTCAGCGGCACGAGAGATCTGGTAAAGGAGCACGGCCATGGCCTATATCACGTGCATCTAACGCTTGCCAAAGGCGTCGATGCCACGGCCGGCGATGTGGCAAACGTACGAGACTGGTTTGCGCAGATGTTCCCCGGCACCTCTGCTCACGATGCTTCGGGCGCCGCTCGGCGCGGTCAATTGCGCCTTGCAATCCCGGTGCACACGTTAACCGATGAGAAACCCACAGAGAAAGGAGATGTTGAAGCCTTCGAACACGGCGCGTGGACGGATCCGCTTGAGATTGAGAGGATCTTTGATGTGATGGAAGACAACAAAGAAGAGTTGGGCATAGCTTACTACTCGATTAGCCAGCCCGCACTCGAGGATGTTTTCCTGGACGTTCTCTCGCGCAACAGAGACCTGGAGGATGATTGATGGATTTTCGTTGTGATGGATCAGCCTAGCATGGTAGAAACTTGGCGCATTCCCTGGTGTTGGTATTCGTAATGTCGTCCTGGCATTTGCATTAATGCTCATATCCCCAGAGTATGCTCAGCATGCTGAGAACAGATCGTTGTGGCTTGGTTGCAGCTAGCTCTGATACCAACGATCCAAATCATCCTGCCTCACTTCCCATGCCCAATGTAAGCACGTTTGGCTCACGACCGGACTAATGCCCGGCCTCTCATCCTCTTCGTCTTCATCATCCTCATCCTCAACAGTCCGCACACCCGCTTTCGCATATTGTTTCAATAGAGTCCTCTTAAATCTTCCCGTCTCGCCGACACACTTCCTCCAACGACTGATCTGCCTGTCATCGTCGTCGCAGCGTCTGCCCTGGAAGAACCGACAGTACCACTGAAACCACCCTCGCACATCATGCTCATGGCTAATCCACCCCGCCGCCTCCCACTCTTCTATACTCTGCCCGCACGAGCGATGAAACTTGTTGATCTCAGCGTCGTACTCCGGATTTGTCAAATACTTCTCCACGTTCAACCCACTTCTCCATTGTTCCGGTAACTCTTTCCAATCACCCTCCACGACTATGCCCAGTTTCCTTGACCGCAAGGGCCGGAAGTATGAGCCGCCAAACACGCCTTCGCGCAGCATTTCCTCCGGGCTCTTGTTCGGCGTGAAGTCTGTCAAGTCTTCAAAGTGGAAGACTGCGTTCTCGTCCCGTGTCGGTGCCGGCCCGGTGGCCTCCCAACTTGACCAGCCTTTCTGAATCTCAGCTATGTCCTTCACGGGCACCAGAGATTCCGTCTCCTCCTTGATAATCGATCCAAGCTTGTCTTTCTTCGCTGACCGGCCTACAGACCGCGGCAACGAGACGGGCTTGATGTCCGGCTCGTCGGTGTAGTTCGGTTTCAGCGGTGCACTTGCAAGGCGTGCCGACGTTCTTGACGGGGCAGTATCTTGTTGTAGACGTCTCTTCTTCGCAGGAGGTCTGTCGAAGCCATTGGCACGTTTCTGGCGATTTTCGCGTGGGAGAGCTAGAGGTTTGATGTCAAGCTCCGCGAGTAGAGCTTGATTCTTCGCGATTTTGGCCGCTCGTTGAGTTTCGTAATCGTTCATGGCTTTTCGTGTGTCAGCACCGGAGGATGGCCCTTGACCGTACCAAACGAAGACCGGATAATTCAGTCTGAGAGGACTGTTCAATCGCGATCTGTTTGTGATCCGATGACGTCAATGCCAACCGCAGCTCGCGTTGCAACGCGATTTGGACATGACCCTGCAGGAATCTAAATTCTGGGTTGAGCATACTGCTCGCCTGAGGCATTTCTTTATGCCGATCGATCAACTGGATCCTGTCAAGGTACCTCCTACCCTCTTCCGCATTCCAGCTAACTAAAGACAGACATACTATGCATATCAGACCATCGATTTTCGAGCACTCTCGCTTATCGAATGCACGGATCTCCCAAGCTAAGTGCATCACAGTATATTATGCCAATTCTCGCCATGGCGTCGACCAGCATTGACATAGACGTGTGGTCACTTAACAATATCGAAGACCTTGACTTCCATAATTTTGCGAAATATTTGACCCCACAGAATGGTCGATTGGTGTCCATCCACAAGCGCTCACTGAAGCAGCAAGAGAATTTGGCGACCGCGACTCAGGGCGGTGGTGCTCTCTTCTGAAGAATTATGGCATCGGAGCGCAACGCATATGGGGCTTCCGCATTTACCGCACGGTTTACACTCCAGAATCTGATAGAGGTAGGTGCAACGCTTCTTGAGCCTCTCGTCGACCAAGTCACACACTTTCTTACTTGTATGCAACAGATTTCGCCACTGGGCTCGAAATCCTGTCTGCACATATGCGCGAAGAATGCTTCTACGACGCCATGGGACACACCGAGGAGCCTCTAGACGACTTCCCAAACCGCGAGCTATGGTCGCGAATGAAATTAGACATCATCGACGACCCCTCCACTTTCGACGGTGCCTCACCAACAGCAATCCAGCAGCACTTCCAGTCCTGGATCGAATCGCAAGGCTTCCACCTCCCCAACGCCCAAACGCCCAACCCATCGCTCAAGATGGCCGGCTCGGCTTCTCACCGCTTCTGCATCATCATCGACGCAGAAGCCCTGCAAAATCTGCTGCGCTTCCCTCTCCAGCCACCTCCGCTGTTCGATCTAGACGATCACATAGGAGTCAAGGTTCTTGACGTGGAATGCAATGCGGACAGCACCGAGTATCCAGCGCCCTTCGACGCAGGATGGCTCTGGGCTGCGCCGCGGGATCTTGCGTTGATTTGGTTCGATTGCCCGACTTTGGCGCCGGACGTGATGCGCGATGTTGATGGTGCTGGACGGCCGGTGGTGGACATTGAGTTGTAGCTGGAATGGAGCGATTGCGAAAGAACGGGATGGTGAGGTTCTGGTGGTCTTTTTCTTTTCTCTCTGTTGTATTTTGCGATCCCAAAAAGGGAGGACATTAATATGTCTTGTTCGTCGTTACCGGCTCAGGAACAGGACGCTGTCATCGCTTTACTACATGTAACTTCAAGACTCATTGATTGAGGAAGGTCAACGACGCTGATAGAATTGATATCGTGCAAACAAAAAAAGTCGTGCTCAAAACTCATTAGTGAGATGGTCATCATACGGGTGAGAAGCGAACGCAAAGCCAGGACGAAGCAAAAACAAATTGGAAGATGACCTTCAGTTTGCAAGAATGGAGATCTCTTTCTGTTAATTCCGCATAAGTGTAGTAGTATATATAACAACATAAAAAACAAACATCCCCAGAAACCCCCAAAAAGTGTCTATTGTACAATCAATGCCGGAGATTCATGACGAAAGGCGGAAAAAGACAAAATGCCTCTGCGTCTTCCAGCTAATCTTTACAATACAACAAGCTCGCCGGCCTGCCTTTTTGTTGCCAACCCATCGTGGCCCGGAAAAACGCCAGCGCTATGCGTTACAAAACATTGCCCAGTCCACATGGTAGGTCTTTATAATCTTACAATATCATCGGTCGAGATCCTGCTGTGTCGTCGCTTTAAGCGAATGGATCACCGCCCCTGTCGCGGCCAACACCACGGTCGCCGCCTCCACGACCACCGAAGCCGCTGCTGCGGCCACCATCACGGCCGCCGAAACGGTCGCCACCGCGGCCACCGAAACCGCCGCGGCCGCCTGAGAAACCGCCACGGTCGCCGCCGAAGCCGCCACGGCTACCCGCTCTGTCGTTGAAACCGCCACGACCGCCGAAGCCACCACGGCCTCCACCTCCACCACCACGGGATTGTGCCTCGTCCTCTTCAGGGTTGTGGCCGATGACTACGCCGGGAATGCGGGCGAGTCCCAGTCTTTGGGCGAGCATGGGGGAGATGGCGGGAGGGGTGCGCATGCTCCAGCCAACGCGGGTGAGGTCGTTGAGGGCGTCGATGAGGGCAGACTTGCGGCCGTACCATTGGTAGACGCCGAGGAGGGCCTTGAAGGCCTTGATCTTCTCGATGGGCTCAATCTTGCGCAGAGCGGCCTGGCACATGTTCAAGATCTTGCCGGCTGAGGGCGAGACTTGTGCTTCTTGGGTGAGGTCGAGTCCGGCGGTCTCAAGAGTGTCGTCGCGCTTGAGAGGGATCTTGCCGCCGAAGCGGTAGCGAGCCTCCTGGTCCTCGATCTGGTTGAGGATCAACCAGCCCTCACCCTCCTTGCCCGCACGAGCGGTACGGCCGATACGGTGAATGTATTGCTCGACGGAGCTGGGAAGACCCATCTGGATGACGTGGGTAACGTTGGGGAAGTCCATACCACGGGCAGTGACATCGGAGGAGAGCAGGATGCCAGAGTCGGCCCTGCGGAAGTTCTCGGCGGCCTTGGTACGTGCGCCTTGGGTAAGCTTAGAGTGAATCTCAAGAATGCGGACACGGCGGCCGAAGGGGTGTTCAGAACCACCAAAGGCGTCTGTGCTGCCCTCATCTTGAAGCTTCATCAAGGAAGAAGCAGCGAGAGTGACTTCTGAAGTGCTGCCGAAGTAGACGATAGCCTTGAAAGGGCGGACGTTTGTGGGGTCGTTCTTGTGCTTCTCGATCTCGCGCATGCACAGCTCGGTCATCGCAGGGAAGTTGTTCTCCATGCCCTTGGTGGAGACCAACATTTGTGGCACGCGTTCGTGGGTAGGCTCTTCGTTGTCGTTAACGCACTTAACGTACTGGAATCCAGGCTTGAGGGTGCTGCGGACGGCGGAAATGACCTCCTTGGGCAGAGTGGCGGAGAACATCAGAGTCTGGCGGTCCTTCTCTGCGGGTGTGGGCAGAAGTCGCATGATTTCCTGGATATCGGGCCAGAAACCCTGGTCAAGCAGGCGATCGGCCTCATCGAAGACCAGAGCGCTGAGGTCGGGCGCCTCGACCTTGGTGTACGGGTCGGAGAGGATGTCCTTCAGGCGACCGGGTGTGCCGACCAGAATGTGGCAACCTTCTCTTTGAATAGCCCTGAGGCCCATCGACTTCTGTGTACCTCCTACAGCAGTCTGGACGATGACGCCAGTGCCAGCGACCAACTTCTTCGCCTCTTCAGCGATCTGCTCAGCCAGTTCTCTTGTGGGTGAAACGATGAGCGCTCTGATGTCGTCGGCGGTACTCCTGGGTCCTCTCCTGCCGCGAACCATCTTGGCCAAGTCGGGATCTTCATTGATGATGTTTTGCAGAAGGGGAAGAAGGAAAGCAACAGTCTTGCCAGTACCGGTCTTGGCCTGCGCAATGATATCTGTGCCCTTGAGGGCGGCGTTGATGGTCTTGGACTGGACCTCAGTCATGGTCTCCAGGCCCATGCCCTCGGTCATGTTCCTCACAACGTTGCGGTGGATGACGCCCTGATCTTGCAAGTCCTGGAACTTTGTGAGAGGCTTTTGCGCATGGGCGTCCTCGGTGGCCTCGATGCCATTGTTCCTCAGCTGTGGCGACTGGTGCAGGCTGCGTGTAAGAGATGGCTGGAATGACCTGACGACGCGGTTGAGTCTCAATGTGCGGTTGGCGAAGAGGTTGCTCGAGGGAGCCGACACGGCTCTGGTAAGCGATGCCGAGCATGTTTGGAAGGCTCTGCGCATCTTTGCGGCGGCTGCTGGACAGCGATTATAGTCTGGTTGTAGTCGGGATGATAATTATTGAGAAATGATGACAGATCCGTAAGCAGAAGGGGTATCTTAAACAGCAGAAACGATGGACTGTGGTGGATGGATGTCGGAGTGTTCGCCTCCCTTCTGGAAATTATCTTGCAGCGCGAGAGTAGAGTTCAGAGATGATCTGTGCTTACTCCAAATCTGGTTAGCCGGCCTCGTCGGCGCAAAGGGGTCCGCCCTCGCACGCGACATCCTGAGCGTTTGGCCGCGGGAGTGCGATGGCAATAGAGAGAGGAGGCATCTCGAAAGATCATCCATTGCAGCTTTTATGCGACAATAATCTCGGTCGCCTGCTATTCACCTGCAAACCTGTACTCCTGTGCTGCATTGGTTTTGGTAGCCTATACGTCCAATTGCAAAGTGAAAGCGCGTGCTGAACGGCTTCTTACTGCAATGCTCGGCTCGACTTTGGAGCACAGATGGTCGATGGATCAACACATGTTTTCCATCATCTTTAGGCCTTCAAGCAATATGGTGGCTCTGTAGTGAAAACGAAATACACATATCCGATCACGCAAAGTAACTATACAATCTTTTCTCTGATCTTAGCACTCGCCAATCATTGATCTTGAATCGACCTTCGTCATCGCTCTCCGAAAGTCCAGTCTCTTGTCGCTTTCAACCCCACAATCACAACTACACCAATCCAACAACTCACCAGGTATCACAACCATGGGCGACCGCAAAGCAGGCGCCTACGGCACCTCAACAGGCGGCGACACCGCTTTCCGCAAAACCTGGGACCGCGACGAGTACGCCGCCAAAGCCGTCTCGCGCGACCAACAAATCAAAGACGAAGGCAAAGCGCGCGCAGAAGCCGCCGCAGCAGGCAAGAAATACATCCGTCGCGCCTCAACACCACCCGACGCACGAGAAACCGAAGCGCGACAAGCACGACTAAATGTTGCCGATCGCGTGGGCAAGACGTCCATCGTGCCCGCGACCGCCGGCCAGGGAAAGCGAGGCAAAGGCGCGGGTTTCTACTGCGAGGCTTGCGACTTGACGTACAAGGACAATTTGCAGTTTGTGGAGCATCTCAACAGCAAGCAGCATCTTATTGCTACGGGCGAGACGGGCGAGGTGCGGAGAGCGGGGTTGGAGGAGGTCAAGGATCGGTTTGAGTGGTTGAAGAGGAAGAGGGATGAGGCTGTTGCGAGAGATGCGGTGGATTTGAGCACGAGGATTGAGGTTGCGAGGGAGGATGAGGAGAAGTTGCGCGAGGAGAAGAGACGGAAGAGGAATGAGAAGCGGAGGAAGACGAAGGATGGGTTGGGGCATGTGGAGGTTAAGGTGGAGAATGATGGGAATATATTCTAGAGATGTTGAGAAGCAGCAGTGGACGGACGGGGAATTGTAGCTCATAGGCATTATGGGCCGGCTGTGAGCAGGTTTGCTTGTGATTTAGCGAGGCGTTGGGTGGGTCTGAAATGCCAATTTGGCTTGTTATGAAAACATGGGTCTACCTATGGTGGATATTCTGGGAGAGAGAGAGAGGAATTTCACGTGCACGTCATGTGCCAGACACGAACGAGTCCCATGCGATGTCACATGGGTTCCTAAGGAGATTCACTGCTCAGTGATGATCTGAGAATGTCTACGTCCGCTCTCAAAGCCGGTTTGGAGCCTCGTTGAAGATGCGACAAGCGATTTCTGGGGATCGCAGGAGCTAGGCAGGCCGGCGATGCTATCATGATGAGGTACCTCCACGTCGGACAATACCTGGAGTGTGACAAACATTCCATCTTGAGTGCAATTCAAGGGACTGTATGCACTCACGCTGAGCGAAGAGGCTCTTGTTTGATCCGATCTTGGGCGAGCATAATGGTCACTGTCCCCACCCAAATATATCCAGACTACAATTTCCCCCATTTTATCTCCTGCGAAGGTTCGTGGAGGTATGGCTGGTACACCACTCTGAGTTTCACCTGCTCGATCACCTCGTTGATCGTCACGTTCAAGTCTTCACAAGGGGCCAAGACTTCTGACATGTGGTTGCGGTCATATGATACGAGTTCGACCTCACACCTTCGAGTCGCGCTTTGACAAGCCTCTTGATCAGCGAGGGTAGCGAGTAGCAGCGAGTAGCAGTGAAACATGCCATCTTGTGGAGGCGACGTCGTTAATGTTCAAGGTATCGGCCGACGATCGCTGGTCGAGACAGACTCTGTGTAGGGACACACAATATGACGGCGTGGGACTAATCCTTCACTAACTCAACGATATAAGCGAGTTGCGCCAGAGTAGCCATGACATTTATCGCACGACATGTGAATGTGAATGTTTTGTCACGTGCAGCGACGTTGATTTGCCCTGCGTCCGAGTCGCGCTTTCTCGCGCCAGAAACGCCGATCGCCGAGCTTCGTGTAAACATTCGCTTTGCGAGAAACAACATCACAACAATACACCCACTTCTCGCGACTTCGACGACAACGCTCCTCGACACTCGGAGCGCTGCCTCATACATCTGCAGCGCATGACTGGGCACTGGACCGCCTTCCACGTCGAATACTAACTACAGCGTCTTTCCTCTCTTTCTCACAGCCCCCAGCAAAATGGACTCGGACGAGTCTGTTTTCGATGTGGGTGCGAGCAGCGACTTCGAGCCGGAGCCTCTGCCCAAACCCGTGAGTGCTCCTCACACAATCATGTCTGAGACTCGCGCTGACTCCTTTACAGAAAGCTAAGGCAGCCGCCAAAGCACCTGCTAAGAAAGCAGCACCAAAGCCCAAGGCTACGAAGCAGACGACCTTAAAGACAGCAAAAGCTCCCGCTAAGGCAGCACCGAAAAAGCGCGCCAAACCCGAGTCAGATGTCGAGAACTCGGACGACGACATGGATTCTTTGCACGACGACACCCTCTTGTCAAACACACCTCCTATGGCCAAAAAGCAGAAAAAAGCACCTGCACCAAAATCTGGTAGCCAGCCACTAGCTGAGCTGGAGAATGAGAGCTATGCGGTTGACGGAGCGTCAGAGGCGAAACCCAAAAAGAAGGGTGCCACTGATCAGTACCAGAAGCTCACCCAGCTGGAGCACATCCTTAAGCGCCCTGACACATACATTGGATCAGTGGAGAGAACGACAGAGCAGATGTGGGCTTTCAATTCAGAGACCGTTTCCATGGAGAACCGCAAGGTGTCATTCGTTCCTGGTCTTTACAAGATTTTCGACGAAATTTTGGTGAACGCTGCAGACAACAAGCAGAGGGATAAAAACATGAACGAGCTGAAAGTCGAAGTGAACCGCGAGGACGGCGTGATCTCAGTGCGCAATAACGGTCGTGGTATTCCTGTCGAGATGCATGAAAAGGAAGGCATCTGGATTCCAGAGATGATTTTCGGACACCTGCTCACATCCTCGAACTACGACGACGAAGAGGCGAAGGTTACTGGTGGTCGTAACGGCTACGGTGCGAAGCTCACCAACATCTACAGTACGGAGTTCACTCTCGAGACTGTTGACTCGAAATCGAAACAACGCTACCGCCAAACCTGGCGCAACAACATGAGCGTCATGGAGAAGGCGCGCATCGACAAGATCAAGGGTGACGACTACACAAAGATCACTTTCAAGCCCGATTTCAGGAAGTTCGGCATGGACGAGATGGACGACGACTTTGAGGCGCTCGTGAAGCGCAGAGTGTACGACATGGCAGGCACATGTACTGGTATCAAGGTCTACCTCAATGGCGAGAGGATCAAGATCAACAAGTTCAAGCAGTACATGGAGATGTACACAAAGGCCATCAAGACTGAGAATCTTGCAGACAATGGCTCGGCGCCTGAGCAGGTCATCTTGACTGACAACCCTCATGAGCGCTGGGAGATCGGCTTTGCTGTCTCTGATGGCTCTTTCCAGCAAGTGTCCTTCGTCAACTCAATTGCGACCACTCACGGTGGAACTCACGTCAACTACGTTGCGGATCAAATTATCGACAAACTGGAAGAGATCGTCATGAAGAAGAACAAGGGCGGTGTGAAGCTGAAGAAGGCTCAGATCAAGAACCACATCTTCCTCTTCGTCAACTGTCTGATCGTCAACCCAGCATTCACATCTCAAACGAAGGAACAATTGACTACCAAAGCGAGTGCTTTCGGTAGCAAGCCACAAGTCAGCGACAAATTCTTGAAGGATATTGCGAAGACCGAGGCAGTCACGAACATCATCCACTTTGCTCAGCAAAAAGCCGACAAGGTCTTGTCCAAATCTGACGGCAACAGGCGTCAGCGCATGAACAACTCCAAGCTCACCGATGCCAACAAGGCTGGCACAAAGGATGGATACAAATGCACACTCATCCTCACTGAAGGTGACTCTGCCTCCGGTCTTGCGTTGGCGGGCCGTGCAGTCGTTAATCCTGATCTCTTTGGTGTCTTCCCATTGCGTGGTAAGATGCTGAACGTCAGAGATGCGTCCATTGATCAGATTTCAAAAAACGCCGAAATCCAGAACATCAAGAAGTTTATGGGTCTTCAGCACAAGAAGGATTACGCGGATACCAAGAGTCTGAGATATGGTCACCTCATGATCATGACCGATCAAGATCATGACGGCTCTCATATCAAGGGTCTGCTCATCAATTTCCTGCAAGTCCAATTCCCAAGTCTGCTCAAAATTCCAGGTTTCTTGATGGAATTCATCACGCCGATTGTCAAGGTCTGGAAGGGTGATGTCAAGCACCCGAAGAGCAAGAGGGATTTCTTCACCATGCCAGAGTACGAAGCCTGGAAAGCAGAGCCCGGTCACCAGAAGGGCTGGGATCACAAGTACTTCAAGGGATTGGGTACTTCGGACACTACTGACGCCGAGATCTACTTCGCTGATTTGGACAAGCATCTCAAGGAGTTCCACACTATGCAGGAGGGTGAACCTGAGCTGATCGATCTGGCTTTCTCCAAAAAGAAGGCCGATGCTCGCAAAGGCTGGCTCCAGGAGTTCAAGCCTGGTACCTACCTTGACATGGGCGGCACCGATCGTATCACCTACAATGACTTCATCAACAAGGAACTCATCTTGTTCTCCATGGCTGACAATCAGCGATCTATCCGTCTGTTGTGGATGGTTTCAAGCCTGGCCAGCGCAAGGTTCTTTACACTTGTTTCCGCCGCAACCTCAAGAAGGATATCAAGGTCGTCGAATTGGCTGGTTCAGTCTCTGGTTTGACTGCTTACTCTTACGGTGAAACTTCCTCCAGCAGACAATCGTTGGTCTTGCTCAGAACTACGTCGGTTCCAACAACATCAACTGCTTGGAGCCGAGTGGCAACTTCGGTTCCCGTCTTCAAGGTGGACAGGATGCTGCAGCGCTCGTTACATCTACACTCGACTCTCCCCCTTTGCTCGTCGTATCTTCCACCAGTCCGACGAGCCTCTTCTCAAGTACAACACGGATGACGGCAAGCAGATCGAGCCCGAGATGTACATACCAATCGTCCCTATGATCCTCATCAACGGAGCCGACGGCATTGGTACTGGCTGGAGTACTTCCATTCCCAATTACAACCCCATCGAAGTGATCGAGAACCTAAAGGCCCGTATGCGTGGTTCCAATGGAAAAGAGGACTACACACCGATGAAACCATGGTTCCGCGGCTGGACTGGAGAGGTTGAAGACATCGGCGGCGAGCGCTACAAGTTTAGCGGTCGCATCACCGAGACCGGCGAGTGTGAGGTGGAGATCACCGAGCTCCCGGTGCGTCTCTGGACCCAGACATTCAAGGACAGACTCGAAGACATCATCAAGGCTGAGAAGACTCCTTCCTTCATCAAGGACTACACCGAGTACAATACCCCGTCCAAGGTTCACTTCATCATCAAGCTCGAAGAGAGCAAGATGAAGACTATTCCGTGGCAATGACAAGGCAATTGAAGATACGTTCAAGTTGTCTAGCACCATGGCCACGACCAACCTGGTCGCATTCGATCAGCACGGCCGCATTCAGATATACAACCGCCACTTGACATTTTGGAGGAGTTCTATGGTGTTCGTCTGATGGCATACCAGGAGAGAAAGAAGCACATGGTCGGAGAAATGGAGAAGGAGCGCGCGAAGCTTACCAACCAAGCCAGATTCGTCAGAGCAATCATCGATGGCGATCTGGTTGTCTCAAAGAAAAAGAAGGCAGTTCTGGTTGCCGAGCTCGACAAGGCCAAGTACACGCGCTTCCCCAAGGTTGTGGATGCAAAGAAGCAGGGCGAATTCGAAGCGGTCGTGGAGCAAGACGAGGATGATTCAGACGACGTCGACACCGCAGCTGGCGCAGCGATTTCGACTACTTGCTCGGCATGGCCATTTGGTCGCTTACGCAGGAACGTGTCGACAGGCTCAATGGCCAGATCGCGGACAAGGAAGCTGAACTTGACGCCTTGCTCCGTAAGTCGCCTAAGGATCTGTGGATCGCTGATCTCGACGACCTCGCGGAAGAGTGGCAGACACAGCTAGACGAGGCGGCAGCGCGCGAGAAGAAGGTCAAGAACAAGGGTCGCCGCACATCCGCCAAGCTTGGTATTGGCGCGAAGGGTGGCAAGAAGCGCAAGGTCGACAGCGATGACGATTCTGATGGCGACTTTGTCACAAAGAAGCCGAAGGCTGCTCCCAAGGCTGCGCCGAAGAAGAAAGGTGCCGCTAGCAGTGCGCTCTTGAGTATGAAAGTCGAGGACGATGACGACGACTTCCCCATGGTGAATGGCATCGAGCAGAAGCCCGTGACTAGGCCTCCAGCTGCCCAGCAAACGACCCTCGACAGCGCCTTCGACAGATTGAAGTCGGTCTCTTCCACATCTACGCCAGACGTCGAAAGCATGCCTGCGACAGCTGGTGCAACGAAGAAGACGACTTCAAAGGCGACTGCCAAAGCACCGGCTGCCAAGGCTGCTGCCACCAAGTCTGCGCACAAGAAGAAGGCAGCCGAGCCTGTTGATATCAGTGACGAAGATGAAGATGACTTCCTCGCCATCGCCAAGGAGGTGCCCGCGAAACCTGCTGCACCACGTGGTGGCAGGGCCGCTGCTAAGGCCAAGAGCTACAAGATCGCTGATGACAGCGACGAAGACATGTCTGATGGAAACGACAGGCTCGATGATGTGAGTGCTATGGTCAAGGGTATTGGCGCCACCGCCGGCGAGGGAGCTACGAGGTTCTTCCACCCAGCGTCTGCTGCGCGTACTGCCAGCAGTAGCATCAAGACCAAGAAGCGCGTCGTGGACGATGAAGACATTTCAGACGATGAGACCGACTGGGCTGCGCTGGCTCAGAACTCCCCAATGAAGGCTACAGACCGCACGTTGTTGTCAGAGGAAGGTTCCGATGACATGGAGCCGCCTACGCCTAAGCCCGCAGTCAGCAAGGTAGCATCCAAGCTCAAGGCGAGCGCTGCAGCGCCCAAGGCTAACGGTGCTCTCAAGCCGAAGAAGGCGCCTGCTCCTGCGCCTGCAGCTCCAAAGACACTATCCCCTGCTGCAAAGGCGTACGCCGCAAAGCAGGCCAAGGCCGGCGCTGCCAAGGCGCCTGCGTCAAGGTTGAAGAAGGTCATCTCAGACGACGAGGATGAGTCTGTCGACGCGATCGCCAACGACATCTTAAGCGACGACGACGAGGAAGACAGCCCAGCACCCGCTCCGGCTAAGAAGGCCGCACCTGCTGCTGCAAGGCCTTCAAGGCGCGCTGCGGCCGCGAAGCCCAAGGCCAGGTACGCTCTCTCGGACGAAGAGGACGAGGACGACTTTGACCAGGAGAGCGAGGAGGATTACGACATGGATGACAGCGAGTAAAGGTGGTGCACTGAGTGCATGTTGCAAGTGGATTTCGTATAGTTTTCTCTTTTCTCTCCTTGGGCTCGAGATGCGAGAGCTCGTGTTTCACGGCGTTTTTGATATGGATTCAAGGCCTCCCACCAATGGTGTGGGATGAATGCACTCTGACGAGTGAACTGTACTATTAGCTGAGCCAACGTATGTATGCTGAACCATACATCATCATTCTCATCGTCCCGTGTTCTTGGTCTACAAGTCTTGTCTTGTCGCATTGCTCGCAACTTCCGCATTGGGTAGTCAATCACTTACCTACTCTGTGGAGGTCACTTGATAAGCTGCAAGACAGAGTGAGAACGGAGGATGCGGGTGATCTTCTCGCCCGGCTGCCGAGAGGGAGGATGCAAACGTGCTCATTCGGCCAGACGTCCCAGGCCGAGCATCCTTTCCGACCTCAGCTGCTGACCAATACCATCTTACCAGCAGTAGCACAATCGCCTGTTGGTGCTCTTTTCGCTAAGACATATATTGCTATCTGTTCCTCAATTCAATACGCCTCAGACATTGTCAGAATACTGCTCATGTCCATTCGCCGTCTTTCTGCTCTCAGCAACCACTTCATCAAGACGTACGTCATCGCTTTGCACAATTCCGTCTGTACATGACAACATCAAAACACTGCATAAAGAGGACGAATTTCGCATACCACTCTGTCAAGTATCTAATATCAAAGCCAGTACACGTCCTATAATCTCTTCTTCGCCACCTCGAGCAAATTTCAGTATTACTAGCAAAATGGCCGCTCACACCAACGGAGCCTCCGCGTCTCACGCTGCCGCAAACCCAGGCCCAACGCCGCCCAAGATCACTCTGTACACCAACCACGCCTGCCCCTACGCCCACCGTGCTCACATTGCTCTGGCGGAACTGAACTTACCCTACTCAGAAGTCATCATCGACCTCAACACCCCTCGCCCTCAATGGTACCTGGACCTCAACCCACGTGGCCTCGTCCCGACCATCGCCTACTCCGTCCCGGCCTTCTCGACGATGAAATCATCACCGAGTCCGCAGTAGTAGCTCAATTCCTCGCCGACGCTTTCCCCGGCGCCTTCTTGCCTGCAAGCAAAGAAAGCCCGACCTCCGCTCTCGAGCGTGCCCGCATCAACTTCTTCGTCGACGCCTGGAGCAGCAAAGTCGCCAATAACCTCTTCCCCCTCTTCATGGCCTCCGACGCCTCCGCCAAAGACGAAATCGCGGCCAAAATCGTCGCCGCCGCCGAGAAGGAGATTGAGCCTCTGCTCAAAAACGCCGCGCCGTTCTTCAACGGCTCGCGGGAGCTGACGCTCGCCGAGGCTCTGATTGCGCCTTTCTTGGTGCGCTTGTACGATGCTTCCGAGGATGGCGAGCTGGCGCCCAAGAGTCTTGCCGAGAAGCTCGATGCTCTGCCCAATTTTGCTAAGTGGGCCAAGGCGGTTCGCGCCAGGCCTAGTGTGACGGGCATTTATGATGCGCAGAGCATCTTGCTGCGGACGAAGGAGAGGCTTGCGAAGATGGCTGCTGAGAAGAAGTGAGGAGGGGGGGTTTGTTTAGATTGATAGTTACTTTCGAAGCGAGACGGCCTAAACATATCAACGCTACTGACTGGCCAAGACCATTCCTACTGTCCGTATGTTTCGAGTTCTTCATGATGTGCATGCAACGACCGATCTTAGATCGATCGGAAACACTACTGGGAGCTTCAGGAAAAAAAAAACAAAAAAAAGAACGCAAAGCAACCCAATGGGCGACATAGAAAGAGGAGCTAATATTCATCATTCAGCTACAAACTATCACATAACCCAATCTGAGCTAACAAATCCGACGCAAGCACATCAATCCCCCAGCCGCATAGTCTTCAATCCCGAACGCCACGAAAATCACATCGTCAAGGTACCCGTGATATTTCCTCCCAGAATCTTTCCAGCTCATCGAGGTCACATACAGCATTTCCGACTGATCCGGCGGCGTCCGCGAATCGCCATCAGATGGCAGTGCCCCGTGGTCGCCAGGAGTTTTACGGCCATGGATCCATATTGGCTTGCTCGAGAGCGCGTGGATTCCAAACGGTGCCGTCTGATCGAAGAGCATGACGTACGGCTCGTAGACGCTGTGGAGGCTGATTTCCGTCTTCTTTTGGAAGATGGTCAAGATGAAAGTGTTGTCGGCTGTTTTGACGCAAGCTGGGTCTGCTCGGGCGCACATGGTGATTGACAGGCTGTTCGTCGCTTGGTGGAATTTGCTTTGCGGGAGAGTCGATTCGGGCTTCATGAACCGCTCCATGCAGCGGTTGTCGGCCTCTTGCGCAAGGATGGCGAGGTCGCTGCCGACTGAGCCGTCGTATTCCAGCTTCGCGAATGCTCGCCGTGGGTAGATGTCATAGTGAGTATACTCCTCCCCGGTCAAGCTCCAGAACACGAACCAGTTCTTCTCGATAACGCCGGCTGGAGCAGGTCGCTGCAAATCAGTGGCTTGTCGGAAGGGATAGTGCGGCTCGTAGTCATGCTTCCAGTCCACCAGACGCCTGAAGTCCTGCATCCACAAGCCGAAGCAGCTGTGTTGCGATTGCGAGCCGTAGATGACGTACGGGCGGTTGGGACCGTAGAAGACTCTGGCATCGTGTGGACCGATGCTCGCATCGTAGTAGTCCAAGTCGCCGGTGCAATGGGGACTGGAAGGAGAACCAGCGATTGGTAGGATTGCCGGGGGCTCGAGACATTGGAGATTGCCGTTTTGGAAGCTGGCTTCGCATGCCAACTCGGTGAACCACGCCCAGTTCATTTCCAGATCTTTGTACTGTTGGGCGACGATGAACCAGACATCTTCCTGGGTCGGGTGCGGGATGATGTTTGGGTTCATGGCGCGGTGGTCTCCGAACTGGACGAGGAAGTACCGGCCATCTCTGGTTGTTTGGGAGAAGATCTCGTGATGCGTGTCCGACGCGAAAGGCGTCGATTTGTGTTGAGTATCCAATTCCAGTGGACTCTGCACATTTGATTCGTCATAGTCGTCAGTCTCGGATGTCGTTACTGCGTTCTCCTGGCCGCTTGGGGACGTAAAATGTTCGGGCAGTCGATGTTGACCGGCTGTCCAAGCAGCATTGGTCCAACGATGTATCAACTCCGGCCTTCCATCCTTGATCTCCACATTGCTATAAACCAAAGCGCATAGAACAAATGTCAGCAGCGCCGCGCTCGCAAGCAACAATTGGCGATGTCGCGCGACGACCAACATGTCCGCAGAATGACAGCAACAATCAGAAGTTCGAGCGAGCGCACCGCGCGACCACCAAACCACATACAGACTACAATCGAAGCGCCAGAGGCTTTGGACAAGCGTTGGCACTTTGTCACATGCTTGTGGCCACTCTCGGTACCCTTGTACAGCGCTCTGACCTCGGTACAGTAGTAGCATTGAGCAAGCCTCCTTAGCCTTCCTATAGCGCGAAAGCTTAAAGATATACATGTCTATCGCTGCACGCTATTCCCGAATCCGCTGGACCCCTTGTCGTTCGAGTCGTGCTTTCGGAAAATCACCCGGTGGCTATGGAACGGTCGCGTTTGCCAATTTCGCCTAAAGGTGCCACAAAAACGAGTCCTGTGATCGCGAAGAAAAAAGCCGTTGGTTGGTCTGCGTGGAATCCTGCAACGGCGAGGACGTGTGTCATGTAAGGGGAACAATGTTTAGTGCTCTCTAGTATTCGTGATTCTTTGGTTTCGTAGAGAGTCAAGGTTCACATGAGGATCGACATGGGAATATGCGATTCGATACATTACATAGCAGGTGGATTGAGCGAGTTCATGGGGACACCAACCTATCGCTTGGAGGCGCAGTCAATCGCTTGTATAGCCAAGCGCAGAAGGCGATGGTGTTGTCATCAATTAATGTAGTGGCAACTTCCGCCAACCACAAAGTCAGCGGCAGAAGGACGATGTGAGGAGCGAAGAAATTCAACTCCAAAGCGAATGGTCCAAATGCAGGGATAGGTACTAGACCTGACCAGCCTGGGATTGACAGGGCATGTTCCTCTCGAGACAGGCCACAGCAGCGTATAGTCTGTCTCCAACGGTCCAGAGCACAGGGCCATGCAGGAGGTAGAACATGTACGAGATTCGCCCGAGGTATTGGCAGAATCGGGTTTCGAAGAAGCGTTTGAGCCATGCAATGCGCGGAACAGCGAACACTAAAATGGTCGCCGCCCAGAAAAGATAGAACCATTTGTAGTCAAAGACGGCTTGCGGCTTGAGCCAGGACAAGTAGTACCAGCCTGGAGAGTCGCGAAGGACGTCGATTTTGTTGGATTCCGAAGGTGAACCTCCCAGGTAAATGCTGATCGCAAAGAGTACGTGGAAGAAAATCTTTCCAGACAGTTCCTTGCCTTCGAGCCAAGCAGGTAATTCGATCTCGGCGAGCAAGTAGTCCACATCGCAGAGAAACATGCCTGCTACAAACATGGCGTAGTGAGAACCGTCCGTGATGTACATGAAATACACCATCAGAACTCCCTCACACGCAAGTCGAGCTCGTCTTGCGAACCTCGAAAAAGACAGAAGCGCCGTGTATATGACAATCGATCCTCTGAACTCAATAGGAATGGTCCAGGTATGCGCATGATACATGAACGTCGGGAAGTCTCCAAGTCTGAAGACAAACGTGAAGTTCTTGAGTTCGACGTACCATCTCCAGAGCTCAGCACCATACGTGGGCTCGGGTATGAAGTCTGCCAGGACACCGAACACGTGCCATGAGAACAGAAGGAAGAAGGTGACAATTATAATCGGAAGGAAGAGCCTGAGCCAGCGCCTAAAGAGTCCAGATGCAAGGTTGTCGCCCAGTTTGTGGAGTTCTCCAGCGTTGATGAGAGCCAAAGGCTTTGTCGACAGAACGTAGCCCGACAAGACAAAGAATGTGGCTACGGCGAAGTGGCCACCTGTGACGAAGGTACGAATGCCGTGAAAAGCAGCCAAGTAGTATTGACCATCGTAACCCCAGGCGTTCTGTAGCTTGCCAGAAGCTCCCTGGGCTGCGTGAGCCCACAGATTGTGGTGAGCCAGTAAACAAGGAAGGCTGCGAAGCCTCTGATACCGTCGAGGTAGGCGGTAGGTCTGAGCTTGGTGACCTTCGTACACTTCCTCATGTAGGCAGGCTGCATGACATTGACCACGGGCCCAAGTAGATGGCGAACACGTCCACAGTAGTCAAGCACCTTGACAAGGCGAGTAACGGCCTTGGAGCGTGTAGGAGCCTCATCGTAGCCCTTTTCGATGTTTGAGTCTGATTCTGGCTCTGTGGTCATATTGTATCGTGCACAAGGAGTCGTGGTATCTCGAGAACGACCATGTAGAGGAGTTGCAACGACAAGCTGGGAGCTGAGAGCGGACAAGTCATGACCAGACTAGACTAGGCCCGGCTTTGGAGACTGTTGAGCGGCGGCGTAGATCGCGTCCTTCGACCACGAACGGCCACGCCGCCACTATGGAGACCTCGGCCAGGAGTTGCAATTTGCACGTGTCAGGCACACAGCGATGGTGTGCGATGCGGGATACACTACAGCACCAGCCGAACGGCCGCGGCTGGCAAAGGAGAGGCGGTGGCATCGGGCAGAAGCTGCAGCGTCAGAGGCGTCCTACGCGCAGGTCGCGTGCCTCGGTTGCCCTGTGTGCCACGCAAGTGCAGCTCATCAAAGCATCCAGGGTGTCAGTAGTGTAAGTGAAATGGTCTGCCGAACCAGAGGCTGTCGAGTACGAGTACCTGCATGTTGTAGCGCGGTAGGATTCAGGCCCCTGCCGGCGCCACTTCCCCGCCTCTGACTCCTGCCCGCAAGGGTCAACATCGGACGAAAAGCGACAAGCGCAGACGACAAGCCGCCGCGACGAAGCTCTAGTCGAGCCGCATAAGCTTCGTCGATGCTAGCTCCTTTGGAATTCGTGCAGACAAGTGGGCCACCGTTGACTAGGGTGTCAGAGTGTGCAGCTGCAGGAGTTGCCGGATTGTCATTTCGCTCCTGAGAAAGAAGCGTTGCTAGCGAGTCGCCCATCAGAAATGCGGCCACTGGTAGCGATCGTGGCCAGATTGGTACACTTGTCCGGCATGGGTAACGCCACTGGTCTATGAAGTGTCGATAGCGAACGGCTAGCACTTACGCTCGGGCGCAGGTATGTTGGGCTAGCCACTAATCTTCATCTTCCTTTTGCAGATCAAGGTTCCTACGCTTCTCAGCAAAATAGGCATATGCGACCACGGAGAAGCATTGGCCACCGAGCCTGAAGCATTAAGGTGCGTCGGTCGCCAGGACACAGACGGCAAGATGAACACCAAATCCAAGATGACGGCGCCGCAAGTGCCTTCGTCAACATTTGTGTTGCCATCCCTACCCAAACAGTTACAGCGAGTGGCTCCTGCCTGCGTCACTCTGCTATTGCTCTTCCTTCTTTTCTCGAGCCGATTTGGCGACTTTGGTTCGAGCGTTTTCGCCTCCAGGAACACAATCTTTCCTCGAAAAGTCTGGCAGACATGGAAGGTCGACCCTCTGGACTTCGAAGAGCGAGATCTCAACGTAGCGCGATCATGGATGAAACAGAATCCCACATATCGCTATGAAGTCCTTACCGACCAAACGACATGGATTGGGTGCAGGATGCCTTTGGACCCAATGGTCTCAACCGCCTCGACATTGTCTACATGTATCGCGAGTTAACACTCAAGATCATCAAGGCCGACATCCTTCGCTATCTTGTCATGTACGTTGAAGGAGGCGTTTACACAGACATCGATGTCGAAGCTTTACGGCCGATCGGCCAGTTCATCCCTGAACGCTACCATGAAGGCGACGTCGACATGGTCTTGGGAGTCGAAATTGATCAGCCAGAGTTTATCGACCACCCTGTCTTGGGCTCAAAATGCCAGTCGTTCTGCCAATGGACGTTCATGTCTAAGCCGGGGCAGCCAGTGATGCTCAAGCTCGTGGAGAACATCATGGGTTGGTTGAAAGATGTTGCAGCGGAGCAGAAAGTCCCCATCTCGGAGATTCAGCTTGACTTCAACCAAGTCATCTCCGGCACTGGTCCATCCGCTTTCACCAAAGCGGTCTTGGACGAGATGTCAAGGAAGACCGGCAAAGAAATCAAATGGGATCAATTCCACGACTTGAACGAGTCAAAAATGATCGGCGGTATTCTGGTGTTGACCGTTGAGGCGTTCGCCGCCGGCCAAGGACACTCAGACTCTGGCAATCACGACACAAAACACGCTATCGTGAGGCACCACTACCACGCTTCCAAGTGGCCCGACAAGCACCCACGCTACAAGCACCCCATCTTCGGTCCCGTCGAAGACTGCAACTGGAAGGCGGACTGTGTGAAGAAGTGGGACGAAGACACTGCCGCATTTAAAGGCCTCAGTCCGGAGGAGCAGACCAAACAGATCGCCCTGTTTGAGGCCCGGAAAGAGCAGGAGGAGAAGGAGAAGGACAAGCCATGAACAGGCTTCTAATTTCACACAACGATATACGATCTTCATAAGTTTCTATTTCTTCCAACAAATCCAGAAGAAACGGTCCACGTGTGTAAACGCTGCCAGTACAACGTTAGCAAGGCCTCGCTGCACAACGTAGCGCTTGACGGCTTGTAGACACGAGCAATGCTGTATTCCCGATACGATCAGAAAGATGCCGAGGTTTCTCAGACATTTGGAAGCCGCATGATCAGCGGTCAGCTTTCCAGACGATAGACTTTCAACTCGCTGTCTGATGTCGGGCGTTGTCGCCGCGTTTCGTGTCATCGAGCGCCACATCGCAACGGGCGCACAAAATGCCGAACATCACGATCCCGATGTGTGCGACAAGTGTGGTCAGGCGTGCGGGACAAGGTTTATGTTCTCTGGGGCTCCGCAATCCTGCCCTGTATCCTCGTTTGGTCCTGCCCTCGGATCGCCCCGGCCGTATGTCAGTTTACGGATGTTAGCCCCGTTGCCGTCACACTCGAACACTTTACGGCATCCTACGCTAAGCAAAGCTTACTTCCCCTAAGCGACTGTCAATGTGACTTCCATCCCTCAAGGGTTTGGTATGCGAGATTTAGCTTGCATGTCTAGCATTCCAATGGAGGCCTAGGTTACCTTACAGCGAGCGAGCATCTTTCACATGCTGGACGAGTATGGATGGGTCACCGAGGCAGCCGACACAGGAGGGGACAGGTGACCACTTTCCTCAAGCGACGACGATGGTCCCCGCCACTGCAAACGACTAGTAGAGCGCTTTGGCTCTCGTGAGCGCTTGGTCTTGAGCAAGCATTGACCACGATTGCTGGGGTTGAAGTATTGCTTCGTATCTTCGAAGCAGATTCCGGCCGAAAGCCATTCGTCAGCCAATCTGACTTATCTTCCACACTGAACACCAACAAGATGGACAAGAACGAGGCCACGCGTCATGAAGTGACCAACAATGGCTTTGAACAACCCAAGAGAACGTTTGGATCAAAAGTTCGTCGCTCGTGCGTCCGGTTCTGGTGGCTCTACCTCCTGGTGCTTGTGATCATTGTTCTTGTCATCGTTCTGCCAATGTATGAGTCCAAATCCCAACTTCAATGAACCAGACTGACAGCGAGACCACTTTAGCATCTTCGTCGGCTGGCCTCACCTCGCTCAAAAGACCATAGACGAGTCAAACATCACCGTCGACGCACTCAAGATCCAGAATCCCACAGCCGATACCTTCGATCTTGTCATCGACTATGTTGAGACGACCAACTCGAAGCAACATGCGACACAGTATGGTTTCAACACTTCGCTGTATCTGCCGGGAAGCGACACTGCTGCCGTGACATTCGAGGCTCCCACCGCCAAAACAAGCAAATCTACGAAGCTGAACATCCAACAAACAGTCACACTCGACCATCAAGACGAGTTTGCGCAGTTTTGCACTTCGACTCTGGCCAACAAGACTTCTACCTTCAGCTTGAGGGGAAAGGGCGGCTTGAAAGTGGGATCACTGCCGAAGACAACCGTCAAGTACAGCCAGCAGGTCTCCCTTCTGGGTATGTGTTTCGTATTTGTCGTGGTCAACATCATCACACTAACCAACCGCAGGTCTCAACGGCCTAGACGGCATCTCCATCAGCGAGTTCCACCTCCTCAAAGACGGCGGCGGCGACTTCAACGCCAACTCCAAAGGCGTCATTGTTGTCCCCAACCCATCCGTGGTCACCATCGATGCCGGCAACGTCACAGCAACCATGAGCGTCGGCGATGTGCTGATCGGAAACTTGACCATCCCAGACATGTCTCTCCAACCCGGTACCCTGAGCTATCCCTTCTGGGCCACTACCAATCAGACTGAGGTCGCAGGTCTGCTCCAGAAGCCGGAGTACACCTGTGGCGAGCTACCAATTAGTGTCCGCGCTGATGCGAGCACCTTCGACGGCCAGGTTATCCCGTACTTGACAAAGGCTTTGAACTCGACTGTTCTGAAAATCGATCTTGACATCAAGCCCACGTTGGACGAGGCTGGGTTTGGTTTCCTCATTGGCAAAGATTGTAGCAAGTAGTTTGGTAGCAGTCCGCTTCCTGTAGAAGACAAAGCATACTGTGCTAGAAGAATTATCCTCTACACCGAATAGTGACAATTGCGCGAAAAAAACGATCCCCAACGATGCCCATGGTACTATTGCTCACAGTGCGACCTCGAAGACCAAACAAGTATAGATTTCAGGCTAGGCGAAATCTAAGCTTCTTGTTTCAAACTCGAGCTTAAAGGCATCGAGCTCCTTCTCGCTAGCAGTTTCAAGACGTCCTGCCCCATCAAGCTCGTAGTGGTCTTCAATACCTTCCCAGCCCGAAACAAATCGAAACGATCCGAGCATGGCAAGCTTCTCCGCTGAGTAGTACGGTCCAGACCACCCGATTGCGCCAGGCATCGAATTGTGATGCGGATTGTAGGAATGATATGAACCGTCGTTATCATAGCACACGTACACCTCCCCCACAAGATTGCGTTTGTTGCCTTTACCACTCGATCGTAGAGCAATTGGCAGAGAACAATTGGGAAGAGTCCAGATCTCGTCGTGCACCTGGCAACATTCATACACGGGCCGAATCAAGCCTCGAGCTGTGATGGCAAAGCGCATGTCATGATCCTGGAACGCTTTCAATCTGACACCAAGCTTAACTTCCAGAAGAGGATACAGGCGTGATTTCCTTGATAACATGCTGAATTTGTTGTTTTTCCGCGCAAAGTTATAGCAGAAGTCAATGTGTTCGCGGATGGTCCAATCGAAGATCATGTAGTGACCGAACTGCGTTAACCAGTCTTTAATGAGCCCTGAGTCGAGAATGAGAGACTCATACTTCTTGCGTGTACCATTGAGGATAGCATGGAATGCGAAGGCTGCCAAAGTTGGATCGTAATTGCTGTTTGAAATCAACGCGTACCACAGTCCCGCAAGCACAATCCTGGCTTGCTCTTTGCCTTCTCTGGCCCCGAATCTCCACTTCACTTTGGCTGCCTGCGCTGTCTCAGGATGACAGATTGCAACGATTGTGTCCAAATGCGTTCCGACCGAAAAGTCTATACCAACATCGGTGGTCGGTCGAGGGTGGTCTTCCAATTCGTATGTCCCTTCAGGTGTGCGGTAGTAGTACCTCACCGGCTGATAGATGGGCCCTTCGCATTGTTGGCATCGGAGGGACCTCAATCTTTACTGCTGGAAGTGGCTTGAGCCGTTTTCCAATCCAAGGTGGGATTCCCCGGCCCAAGTTCGACCAATCCGGTACCCATGATGGCAGGTCAAGCAAGGACGGCCGCGTTCGAGCCGCAAGCAGGATGATGTTTCGCGTACGATATTGCCTGATCATTCTTGTTGCCGCATCTGTGAACACCCGAGCCGGCGTCTCAGAGTAGTTGGGCATTGGAATGATGTCCGCGCCGTCAGTAACCAGTGATAGCAAGCCGTAGAGCTTATCCCGAGGGTTTGTTGCATGAGCTCTTCCTGTCAGAACGATCGCCTCAATTAAAACAAGAGCATCTTGAGCTGTACTTGTTCTCTCCTGCAACTTCAGCAGGGAGGCAACAGGTCTTTGCAGGTACTGAACCATCTCATCTTGCTCCCTTGCTGCCACTTGCGTACTGATATCGATACCGCTAAGCCATCCGTGGGCTTTATACTCTTGCATTTGCTCGGCCAATCGCGCTGATATTGGTACTCTCAGATTTGTGCCCCGTGATGTACCGCACTGGATCACCAGGTTGCGGGCTTTGCACACTTCTTGAACGATCCAAATTCGCCTGAAGTACTCTCTTTGGAACAACCGAAGAAGCGCTTGAAACTCTTGCTTGGACGCTTCGACCACCGGCCGCGATCCAGATAGCATCGCCATAGCCATATCGGAACCCTCTTCGGATTCGCCCAACCACGCTACCACTCGATCAGCTCTTTCATACACCAGCCCTATCATTCTCAAGACTTGATTGCTTTACTCAGCCAGATCATCCTGATTGATGCACAGCTGATCGATCCAGAGGCTTCTCTCCCCAGCATCCCACATAGCATCGATCGCTACTTTCAGGCTTTTGGTGATGGGTATCTCAATTCCGTTAAGATCCAATGTGAGTGATTCTGCCTTCTCTCCCCATACATAGGATAATGCTGTATAAGTCGGTGGTTCCAGAAGTGTGCCATATTCAAGCTGGCATTCGTACGCTGTAGAACTAGCATTGCCAGTGCCAGGGCGGCCGCTCAAAGTTATGAAACGAAAGTCATACTTTGCTGCGTCCAAAGGGCGTGGGTAAAGCGTTTGTCTCGCAGTCTTTGCTGAATCGACAAGGGACGTCAAAGTTGGATTCGGCTTCGCAGGAGACGTGCTGGCTGTCAGCAAAGCTGGACCTTCGAGCGCAGTTCTTGTATCTTGTCGCACTCCGGCGGAGTCCTGTTGCTCATGAGAAGCATCTGCTGAGGTTGCCCCTGTGACGGCTCGTATGGGTATTGTGAACGGCGCACGAGCAGTAGCTTGTTCTTGCTCCGGCCCAGCCTTGCCAAAGCTGGTCGTCGTGTGTTCAGGCATCTCCATGATGTCTTTATCAACAAGATGTCAAGAATGTGTAATTAGCAGAGGAGCTCTCATGGCTCTGGGGAACCATGGCAACCATGGGTGTCAGTCAAGGACACTGCTGCTCACGCACACTTTGAGACTCTCTGGACTTCTTTATCGCTGCCATTCTCCCAGACTTCGAGGCTGTATCAGGCTGAGCATGTGCACAGTAAGCGGAGCGTCTACGTGGCATCACGCGACCGGTCACTTCGACCGGTCAAAGACACATCTCGCCACAGGTGCCATTGGATGAGTCGGGCTGCAGTGTGGAGGGGTAGGTTGCTCAGCATTGTCTGCAGTATGCTAATTTGGGCACTGCTATGGCGGTATTCGGAAATGGAGTGTACCTTCCCATAAGAAACTTCAGCCTGATATGAGCGATTCATGAGTTCCGTGAACGATACTTGATCCTCTTCTCAAGATGGGCCACGATACACGATCACTTTCTGTCCATGTGCACGCCTTTGAAGCATGTCGTTGGTGGCACCCGGAAAGGTTCGGCATCATGCCTAGTATCGGGGGGCCAAGAAGTACATGTAGTGCGAGCACACGCCATGTGCGTAGAACACACATTTCAGCTCTGAACATTGGCGCAGACGCAGGCAAACTTGCAGATCGCCTTTCGCGGTGATGGGCTGCGCGGTCGGCTCGACATGCCCTTCTCCCTAGAAATGGTCAGCGAGTATGTGATGCAAGATGGTCTCTGTAAGGGGCGTAGAAAATGAGAATAACGTCAACAGCACCGCTCGTCTTACGCTAGCAAGTAATGAGTCTAATGGCGGGCTGCTAATGATGCTTGGATGAACCCCCGCCAGTCTCCAAGTCGCAACCAATTCCGTAAGGGTCTCACCTCGAACGTCAAGGGTTGCAAGCATCTGTTTTATGTGCAGGATCATGGAATTCTCGAGCTCAACCAAATGTTAACGCATTATATTTGAGATTATCGGGTTATACAGCACATACGACCATAGGTCAGTGAAAACTGGGCATCCCGTCCGCTCTGCCATACATAAGCACTGAACCGGGCGACTAGTACTAGAGTGGGTGACCATCTGGGAATCCCGCCTGTTGTGTGTTTTTGCTTTTGTCCAATACGCGAGCATCATGAATCGTCTCACAGGCCGACAAGCTTTTGGTTGTTTTTCCTCGAGTTCTTGTGACCTGAGTGGCGTTGGCTCTTACTCTTGCTGCCATGACTTTCCACATCACGGTGACGAATCTCAACATCCCACTCGTCTAGCCATTTCTTCCGCGCCAGTTCTTCGACGAACGCCACGCTTCGATGCCGCCCTTGCTCGCAGAAGCAAGCAACAGTGAACTGTAGAGATTGGTCTTGGGGATTCTCTGTTTCTCCAGAAGTCAGAGTCGGGAGAATGAATCCAAATCGACTGTTCAAAGATGCTTGCAGGGTCCACAGATAGCTCCTGTTGCAGTGAACGCTGCCATCGACATGCTGTGCTTACCAGAAGAATCGTTGTTGCGGCCGGCCAAAGCCATCATCTCCTCTGCGATGCTCGCTTGAGCCGTCTCAACTAACGCAACAAAGTCATCGTTGGCCAGCATATGTTCCCGCAAGCGTTTCGATCGACCATCATAGGCATCTCTGATGTGTTTTGGCGGGTTTGTGATCTTCCGCAAATCGAATTTCAGTTGCGGTGCTGGGTTGAGTGGCGGTGAATGTGAGTGAGAGACAAGAGTCAGAGTGTATGGTCTTGCCGGGAAGTCGTTCGGACTCTGTAAATTAGGAGATTGAATGTCAGGAGAATCCATTGTGAGGTAGGAAAAGATGAGGAAAGGCTTGATGTACAACAACACATGTATTTGCCTGGTAAATGCAGTGACATGGCCGTCAGCCGAAACCTACATGTAAATGTTTATACGTGCTTCAGCCGCGCATGCGATTCAACACTAACCCTTGGGAAGATATTTGTTGTCACCGTCTTCAACATTGGATGATGCTCAATGACATGATCTAATCTTCAACTGCTGTATGCGGCTGTAGGATCGTAGAGACTGATTCCATCTACGTGGATGCGAGCGGCTCCCAAGTGCTTGCTCCAGCTGAAAGCACTTCCAAGCTTTCGAGCCAAGGGCTTGCAACACTTGCTCTTGATGACCCTCACACTGCGGCTTTGCAACATACATGCGTAGTTTTGCTTCAATGTGGTGAAGGTGGAAAGGCTAGATAGAAGCTACCTCCTTCCACGTTGTCCCGTGGCTGCAGGCGCATCACGCGGCCCATCGTTCACATCAACAGCCAAGTCAGCGATGCCTTGCGATACAGGGCCTGTTGGGTATCATTTCCTTCGTCTATATAATTTTTGCACCAGCGCGTGTTTCCCTGCTGTTCTTCATTCGCAGCCCCAAAATCATCTAGTCCTGAGTGCCGTACTGCTTGTAGTAGTCCTCCATCATCTTAACCTCATCCTCCTTGCCCATAGCCTTCATGCCCTCAATCAAGTCCTTCAAGCTCAGAACAGACAGAACAGGCACGCCGGTCTCCCTCCTGACCTCGCCAATAGCACTGCCGCGCTCAGAGCCGTCGTCGCCCTTGCCCTCCTTCTCGCTCTGGCTGGGCATCTTCTCCTGCCTGTTGACAGCGACCACAATACCGACCAGAGTGCCGCCCTGTGCCTTGATCATCTCAATGCTCTCGCGAATAGCAGTGCCGGCAGTCATGACATCGTCGATGATGACGACGCGCTTGCCCTTCAAGCTCTCGCCGACCATGAGTCCACCCTCGCCATGGTCCTTGACCTCCTTCCTGTTGAACGCATATCCGATCTCGCCCCACCTCTTCTCGTCGAGAGAACCCAGCTTCTCTACGGTGGTAGCGCACAGAGGAATGCCCTTGTAAGCTGGTCCGAAGAGCACGTCGAAGCCCCAGTCCTTGTTCTCGTCGGCCTGGGTGTTGAGCGCTTGAGCGTAGGCGGATGAGATTGCACGAATGAGCTTTGCGTTGGAGAAGAGACCGCAGTTGAAGAAGTAGGGTGAGATGCGATTGGACTTCAGCTTGAAGGAGCCGAAGGAGAGGACGTTGGAGGAGAGGCAGAGGGAGATGAGCTCGGATTTCCAGGCGGGAAGGTCGGCGGTGGTGGAGGCCATGGTCGCGATGTGGCAGTATTGCTTTGGTGTGAATGTGGAATTTAGCAATAGGAAATGTTTAGAGTTGGAGGGTCGTTTTGGCGTGACTGATAACGACGGGCGCCGCAATCGCTGGTCAGATAAATTTTGTGGATTGACTTTTGGCGGGGTCTTCGTATGAGGTAATGTGGGGTCGTCGCTGTCACATGCATTCAGATTGATTAGCTTATCACCACGTGACCTACCATGACATAGAAGATTAAGATAGAAGACCGGTAATCGACGCATGACCGTTTCGCTGTTTCAAAGTCTGATAATAGTATGTTACATTGATTTAGCTGGAGGCTCGGATGAATTTTATAACCCACCAACAGCCAAGCCAGCTCGGCCAGCAGTCCAGCCATGCAGTTCCTAATCGTACATTAATCCACCCAGACTCATTATTCGTTACAGAACTCACACAGCCCTCCTCGTCCTCGCAGTCGTTCTCCTTGGTTGGACAACCTCACCTTCGCTCTCTTCATCCTCCTCATCCTCGTCTTCCTCTCTGGCCTGGCTGCTAAAGTAAGGACTCTTGACGGGCGTAGCCTTGCGAGCACTTGGTCTGCCACGCGAAGCCCGGGCATTGGGCTTTTGCGGTGTGATAACGACTTGAGGTGAGGACGCTCGACGGTCTGGCAAGCCGCTAAATCCACCTATGTCCGAGGAGACGTCGGAAAGGTCTGACATGGCCTCCTCTTCGTCTTCGCTGGCAGAAGGACTCGGGCTTGGTGCGACGAGTTTTCGTTGTGGTTTAGAGGCTTTCGCTTGGGCGGGCTTCTTTGCTGGTTTCGAAGATCTGCGAGTCGGAGGTTGAATGTCGTCTTCATCGTCATGGTCATCGTCATCATCATCGTCGTCCATAGTGCCATCAGTAGCCTTATGTAACATCTGCAAGGAGACAGGAGCAGCGGTAGGCTTTGGTGTGGCGGACTCGTCGGCATCTTCGACCATGAATCCGCCGCCTTGCTCCTCATTGCCCTCCTCGACGAGGAATCCACCTTCACCCTGGTCATGATGCTCTTCATCCTCTTCTCCTTCGGCGAAGAACCCACCACCACCAAGGTCTTCCCTCTTCATCCGCGTTTGCGGTACTTCCTCCTCTTCATGTCCAGGTCTGAAAAAGCCACCCGCCATCTCCTCCTCATCAGCTCGGGCATCATCTAAAATAGCCTTTTGCCTTCCTTCCCGCAAAGCCTTGTTCACGAAAGGATTCACCTCGTCTCCCACACCTCCGGCGTCCGCATAGTCTCTTTCCATGCGCTGTACAATACGCAGACCAAACAGCATCTTGCGCCACCATTGCAGCGCAACACCAGTCCGCTTTGTGTCTTCTTTGCGCTTTTGCTCGGCTTGCTCGGTACGCCAGGCATCGCGAACGATGTTTTCGTTTTCCTTAGCAACGACAACTCCAGTTAAAACAGGCACTGCTCTCTGTTTTCCGAACTCAAAGCCAGTACAAGCTTCAGCGTAGTCGATTTGCAGACGCTTGCATAGCTTTGCAGACCCTTTGAGAGGTAGGTGAACAGCTCCTTTTGGCACCATTGTTGGGACATAGACGTCCATATTGCCATACGCGTTCTTCGGGATTACCCCATTTTCGAGCGGAGGCGGAATGATCCAGTCAGTCTGATCGATCGAATACAAGCCCTGTTTGAGCTTCTCGCCCGTCTCTTTCAGCGCGTCCTCCATCTCACGTTTGCGAACCAGAGTCACTGCACGCATGGGCACATGTTTCATCGGCTGTTCGCCTTCCTTGATTGCCCGCCCTTCTTTGTGCCATGACTCTACGGTCTTGCAAGTAACGACATCTTCGCGCAAGTACACCGGATATTCCTTGGCTTTGTCGCCCTTTCCAGCGATAAAAGTTCTGACCTGTTCAGCCTCAGGGACTAAGGCTTCTTCGCGGCGCAGATGCTGCTCGAGGACGTATTCCGCTGACTGCTTGTACCATTGCAACGACTCCTTCTCAACCTCTTTGGTGTCCTTGCCGGGCTTGAACGGTTTGAGGTCTGTCGCATCTTCAAGTTCATCTGCTTTGGTTCGCTTCGACTCTGGCTTATCGTAAACACTCATGAGAGTGCGGAACCAGTCATACTCTTCGTATCGTCGTACCTTGCCTTTTCGGTTGTAGATCGGTATCTTCTCAACAGGCATACGCGTGCCCTTGGTCTTTCCAGGGAGTTGATGTTTCTTGAGATAGCGCACTGTGACATCTTTCGCAGTGCCATCTGCAGCGTACCCGATAGTGTAGCACATGACCTGCTTCGCATTCTCAGCCTTTTTGCCGCGAGGCTCGAAGGACTGGAGCAGGTCATCAGTCGAAGCAATTGTGGAAAGCACTATTGCATCCACAGGAATGAACTTGTTCGAGACAGGGGATAGGACCTCTGCCCAATAATTTGGAAATCCAAGGGACCTGTCGTATTTCTTGTTGGGCTTCTTCTTTGGCATTTCGGGAGTAACATCGACAACAGAAAGGTCGTCGTCTTCCTCGTCGGAGGCAGGAGCTTCCACTTCGTCTTCCGATGGCGCCGATGAAAGTGTGCTGTCCGAGTCATCAAGACTGATGGGATCTCCCTTGTTGCCACGAAGCGAAGTACGTGTGGGCTTTTCTTCTTTGACAGGCTTCTTTGATTGTTTTGGTGTTAGAGCACTTTTCAGCTTTGGTGCCGGGACTTTCTGAGTTTTCGCATCTTCGTCGCTCTCGTCTGACACCGCTTCGGTCTTCTTGGTCTCGCTCTTAGTGGCTTTGGCCTCGGCTTCCTCTGCTTTGCTCCATCCAAACCCGGCAGGCTGCAGATTCGCCACGATTCTAGTCTCAATGCCGATGCCGCGAAGAAGCGCGACGAAAAGCTGAGCGCCGACGTCACGCGAACCTTCACACGCTTTGGCAGCCTTCCGAAAGTCCTTGACCGTTTCAATTCGCTCTCCATGTCCTTCCACGTCAGCCTTGTGTTTCTCCCAATGCTTGATGTCATCGCGCAAACGACGCAAAGGTCTGTATCCTTCTTTGCGAAGTCCAGGAGCTGTAACGGTGAATCTCTTTCGCCAGTACGCCGTCAAGATCTTGAGCAGCCTTAGCAACGGATCACCATGGCTGAGGTCGGGTACACCTTGCTCCAGATGTGAGGCATTGTAACTCCAGTCTCGCCCAGAAGCAGTGTCCTTGCCTTTCTTTGCACCCTTCTTCTTATTCTTGGCAGCTGCAGCCTTCTTTTTCGCGTTCAATTCCTCCTTGGTCAGAGTGCCCATTGCTTCTCTCCAGCGAGTGATTTCTCGCTTGACTCCATCAGCTAGTCCGTCTACGAGACTCTTCTGTACTTCTTTATCGTTCAGCCATGAGTTGCGAACAGTGTTGTGCCACATCAGAGCTTGTACATGAAGACAGTGTGTTTGTATCCTGATCTGGCGCTCTCTCTTTGATGGTCCCTTCTTGACTCCAGAAGGTACGATTTCAGGGATGTACACACCATCCTCGTTCACGGAGACATTGACGTCGCCAATCTCGGGCTCCAGAGCGGACGCTGCTGCTGGTGTGCTCGCAGAATCACCCTGATGCTGAAAGGCATCCTCCCAATCCATCTCGTCTTCATCGTCGTCATCTTCATCTCCCTCGGCTCCAGCAGCAATCTTCCGTCTCTTCGTCGTGGGAACATCTTCAAAATCGTCACTGTCGGCCTCACTGAGAGAGGAGTCGTCGTCGTCCTCCAGTTTGTCTAGAAACTTCTTTGCCTTCTCGGTCGAACCTTGTTTCTTTCCTAGCTCGTCCGCAGCATCGAATAACGACTTCTTATCTTGCTTCGGCTTTGGCTTCGATTTCGCTGCAGCCCGTTTCTTTGCTGGTGGGCTGGCTTGCGCCGGTGAGTCCGACCGCTCACGCTTGCGCGAAACGTAAGGTGGCATGTTGTATTTGGGCGTCACATGTATCGCGTGCTGTCATTGAGTGTGTATTGTGTCCATTGTCTTCTGAAAGATGTCTCGCGACAGCTCCCAGGCAAACGCGCCTACCACTTTACTCGAATGACGTCAGATCTTAAAAGCACAGGTCGAGTCCAAACTTTAAATTTGTGGCCGATCGATTTTGCCAAAAGTCTTCGCCATGCGATACATTTCGTTCACGCAAGACGCATATGTATGCATGTGAATATGCCCGTCACAAATTAGTAAAGTCATCAAGCATTTCATTCGTTATTTGAACTATGAGCTATCATGTACTCAGTTACTACCGCGATGCTAGATATCAAGGCACAAGGGAGAGGATACAAGATCAGTTGATATCACACAATTGATCGTTTCTCTGTTTACTGCTGGGGCACCTGATTCGACTGAGCAGGTATTCCCAGAGCAATGTAAGACCGCTCATAGCAAACGCAGTACATTGTGGTCGCTTCCGATTGAAGATGCTCTCAGCCACCAAAGATGATGTTGAACCATTTATCGAAAGCGTTCCTGGCTGATAGTCAGTGTCTTGAACTCTGTCCAAAATTGTAATGTGATCGTACCTGGGGGGTGTCGGCACGAAGTTTCTCGTGTACTCATCGATCTCGGCAACCTCACCCTTCAGATCCACCTCTTCTGGCTTCCGCCACTTGGATCTCTTGATGATTTTCCAGCCAAAGAATAAGACCGGGAACAAGCCGATCATGAAGTAGGAAAATACAAACGTTGTCGCCTCCCATTGACCAGGCAAGAAGACCGTGTAGCCACCAACAAATGCCATGGTAAGGGTGCAGATCAAGCCGACGTAAGCTGCACCAGGCTGCCAGATCGACTTGTAGGGTAAAGAGTCGCGGCTGATGCCTTGTGCTTTGAGGGCCCGCATCCAGCATAAGAAAGAGGCACAGGTGACGCTGTAGTTGAGGAGTTGCGAGGCTGTGATCAGGTTGACGAACCAGGAGAGGACTGTAGCGGAGCCATTGGAGACTTGCAGGAACGCAATGAGAGAGATCGCAAGGACGGTCAGAACTGAATAGATTGGCACGCCGTTGCGGGTGGTTCTTCTACTTGTCAGCACCCAAATCACTGGCTTCCATCTTTGTATGAGACTCACCTAGTCAGAATTTTAGGCGCTTTGCCTTCCAGCGCCAAACCGAACAGCGATCGAGACGCACAGTAGACATAGCTGTTACCAGCTGAGAAAGCCGAAGCGAGCACTAGAGCATTGACGATATCCGGCAAGACTTGTACTCGCAACCTGTTCATCGAGACGACATAAGGCGACGCGGCCGCGCCTGGCTCCTCGTTCTCGAAAGCAGCAATGAGCTCAGGGTCGTTGTAAGGCACGTTGATGCCGACACACAGACTGCCGAGAACGAAGAAACACGTTAGGCGATAGAATACAGCGTTGAAAGCTCTCGGCATCACCACACGCGGGTTCTCTGCCTCGCCTGCAGCCATTGCGACGTAGTCAGGGCCGGCGATTGAGAATGACGCCAAGATCAGACATTGCAGGAATCCAAGGAAGCGGCCGAGATCGCCTTCGTAGTAGAGCTCTGCGAATGAGCCGGGATTTTTCCAGTATCGGAAACCGTAGCGGTCGCCCAGCGGATTGCCGCCTGCATAGTCAGTAATCGCGATACCGCATTCAATAATATCAAATCGACTCACCAAGCATAGGTAATGAAGGTGTAGATGATGAGACCGATGATGAGCAGCATCTTACCAAGGGCAGCCCAAAACTCGGTCTCACCATACCACTTCACAGCCATCACATTGATAAACGCATAGAGAACCATGACTATAGCTATCACTGCTCCAGTAGGGACAGCATCGCTCCAGAAATGAATGACCACGTTGCAAGCGGTCATCTCAAACGGCACCAGGATCGCTTCGAAAATGAAAAAGTTCCAGCCGGCCTATCACAAGGGTCAACAAAATGCAGACTTGAGACTGAGGTTGTGGCCTTTGTGTCACTTACGGCGAATCCAAAAGCTTCGTCAACGTATCGACCAGCAAAGCGGATGAATGGCGAAGAGATCGGAAGGTAGGTCACCATTTCGGCCATGCTGAGGGTCACGGCTAGGATCACGACACACCACAGGCTGAAAGCGATGAACAGACTGGCCGGTCCGCCATTGAGGAGACCACGTCCGATTTGGACGTAGAGAGCTGTACCAATGGTGCCACCAATACTACCATCCGGTCAGTCGAAACACACGGGGTTGTCTTATTGAAGTACTTTGCACTGACCCGATCAGCTGGATATGCCTTGCCTTCAACTTCCGATGCGTGTTGTCGTGCACACCGGAGATGTTGACGGCCGGCGAGCCTTGTTGCTCGGCATCGTTGCCATAAGTCGGCAGGTCTGTGTCGCTGACTGCACCCGTGCGCTGTTTCTCTTCCATCCCATCTTTGCTGCTGTGGCGGTAGCCTGAAGTCTGCGTGGCCACGCCGTGGTCTTTGCTGTCAGCCATGCTTTAGGCTGAAGATGGATCGACTAAGAAGTCTTATGCGAGTACAAGCATGCGAACTAAAACAGACGAGAATAAAATGGGGTTCAACGTGCAGTGGTAGTTCGTGCAGGTTGCGTGAAACTACCTAGAAATAGAGTCAAGCATAACAGAAGCAAATCGCCTGCTTCCCAGCGGCCTGGGCAGGCCATCACTACTACCAACCTTTCCTACGACATACACCGAGACCCGGTATCTTCAGCGCCCGGTCTTGGCCGGGGGCGAGAAGGCGCGCTGAGCCCACCCACAATCAAAGAAGGTCCCGCAGTGTGCGCCGCAGTGACATGCACGAGAGGGTCTGTGTGGTGTTTGGAGCCAGAGGCCAAGAGCATGGCAGAGGCTTGGGGAAGCATGCAGTCTGGTAGTATTTGAGCTGAGCAAATAGGCGGTCTTTGATACGCTTGCCAAAGCTACCGAAAGTCGACTAGGCTTGACGTTGGCGTGCTGGATGAGGCTTGGTATGCATGGTGGAGCTCGGCAAGTGGACGGAGTGCGCGGTTTTGCAGGACAGGGTCTTGCAATGGGCTTTTGTCTGGTCAGCGTGAGGTGGATACTTATCTATGCGGTTTTGCTTGCACGCAGAGGATGCAGTGTCCCGTAGTCTGATATCTGCAGTGCTTTTGGATTGGGCATAGGACTAGGACTGCACATGCTTAATATGTTTCTCGAGACACGAAGTCCTATCTGCGTTACCGATGCCGCTAGCAAAGACGCTCGAACGCGTTCGAGCGAGGCTGGAGAACCACAGCCAAGATCCTCGGCGTGGGGGGGTTTCTCTGCGCGTGGGCGCAGCTTGCAGGGTCAAATCTAGCACTTTCAAGTTGGTTTACAGCCTCATTTCGACATTTTGTGAAGACGAAGAATGTTTGACACACAAAGACAGCATGTTGTGACAGATTCACACATCAGGAACGTCGCGAGTCGGTTCGAGACTGTTAGGATTCATCATCAGAACGCGTCGCCACTAAAGGCGAACTGTTTATTGGATTTCATTCATTACGTCGGCTTTGGCCGGAGCATCCGCACACCGCATGAGCTCTATTTCTCTCAAGCTTCAAGTGTGAACAAGATATTCACGCTCAGTTGTATCCGCCAGTCATTGCATCTCTTCTGTACAAAGTCGATGTGCCAGTGAAGTTGCCACTCTGGGTGGTGAAGTCGCCAACCTCGCTGAGCGACTTGATACGACCCAACATAAGCTCAACAGTCCTGTACGCGGCACCAGGTGCGTAGCCAGGAAGTTCGTGGCCGGCAAGCTGGACTTGGTAGAAAGTCAGTCCGCGCTCGCAGCCCCATGATCCAAGGTAGCCGGCGCCAGCAAGAGCGCCGCCGTTGTACTCAGGGTGGTAGGGGTGTAGAATGGAGTGCCGGGGTACTCCTGGAGGCCTTGGACGCCGTTCCACTAAGGTTTATTAGTCTGCTATGATTTTCGAATACGGAATTAGAATACTTACAGTCACGTTCTGGAGAGCAAGGAGGGTGCCGTTGGTGTTGAGAAGCATGTCCAAGTTGCCGGAGCCGATGAGAGTGTTGTTGGTGTACTCAATGACGCGCTGCAGAACGCCGTCCTGCGCAGGACCAAGACTCTGGTCGTTGACCGTCTCGTTCTTCTTGGTGTCAAAGAAGACGCCGTCGACGCACTGGTTCCAGTCGGTAGGAGGGGCATGGATAGCAGCCTGTACATCGGAGCGGTTGAAGTAGTTCTGCGCACCAGTGGGCACATAGTCACCCTGGTTGATTTCGCCGAGAACAGAGTAGGGGTGCGGGCAAGTCTCAGTAATGTGGTAGATGTTGAAGCAGGGGTTGACCTCCAGGATTGCTGAATATGCGTTCGTGAATTGATCGCAAGAGTAGTTGTTGGCAGCAGTCTGAGCGGGCAGAACAGGGATTGAACCCTCGGCAGGTGGGAATGTGAGGTACTTGTTGAAGTAATCAGTGTAGCCACACTCGTCGTTGTGCTTCCAGAATTCCTCCATGAAAGACTCGTTGAGGAAGAGCAGGTTCTGCCAGTATTCTAAGTAGGGCGCAATAGTGACTTCCTGCTGTGTGGTATCGTCGCCAATGATCGGGTCGTTGATGTTGATACCCTTGAGAGGCATGTCGGGGTCATCAGCAGTGATGAAAGCGTCTGCAATGTATGGCACGTAGTAGCCACCGTAGCTCGCCAGTGAGGTACAGATCCCAGCCCTGGACACCGAAGGTCTCAACAAACTGCTTGTAGAAGCCAACAAATTGCTTTCCCAGCTCGACTTCGTTGGTAATGTTGGGTGAGCCCTGGGTAAAGCCAACGCCGATAGGCTGCTCGACCCACATCATGTTTGTCAAGTTGACCCAAGTGTACGGGTTCTGAACGGGAGATAGCGTGCCAGCCTCCCAAGTGAATGGGCCGTTCTCGTGGAGCAAGCCACTCAGGGAACTGCAACCAGGTCCACCATTGAACCAAATGGTGATCTCCTCCTGGGGATCAGAGTTGGTGGTAGGGAAGAACCAGAAGAAAAGCTCGCGCGTCTCGTCTGCATCGCCAGAGATTGGGAGAAGACCGGCGTAGCTCTCTCCAATGTCGAAGTTAACTTCTGGGATGGCAGTGCCGTTCACTTCGAACTTCTGGGTGGAGTTGGTGAGCCAGTTGTGAGTTGCGCGCTTGCGCAGACGCGGGTTCTTGAACTCTTGGTTGGGAACCCTCTTCTCAATGACCGGCTTGGGGCGCTGGGCCTTCTTGAAGGCCTTCTCGCCGGGTTCAGGGCGGAGGCGGTGCATGAGAGGCCAAGGAGGGCCAAAAGGCTTGATGAGAAAAGCATGGTCAAGACTCAAGCCACTGGCAGATAAGGAAGCCTTGGAGCTACAGCTAGCAGCAGAGCTGCAAGACAAGCCTTTAAGTATAATTCACCATATTGCTTGGCCATTGATCTAATGCGGGACTTTGTCTTAGAAGCAGTCTTGCCGTGCGCAAGCATGTTTGGCACCGATACCACCTACCCGTTGCTGCATAGCGCGCATCCCACGAGCGCTGCAAATGGCAGGTCATGGGTCTTTGGCGGGTCATAGTTACACAGGGCCACCCATTGGATGCGGTACGATAGCCGTTTGGACTCTACCCGCATCAGGCAGGTCAGAGGAAGACACGGAAGGGAAGGATGCGTCAGTGGGGATGTAAGTGCCTGTGCGCGGAGAGCCGCCAGCCGAGGAAATCAACGGCTGCCTGTGCGTTAGACGCGCGGTCATACAATGGCAATGTTTCTGTTGCAGTCCCGATGGCAGCAACACGGAAGCAAGGCTCACAGGTGCAATGTGTATTGTGGAAGTCCGTGGCTTAAAGACGCGCTCGGATGCCTGCATGCCTTTGAACACAACAGCAACGTGAGAATTCATGTTGGCAAGCAGCTGACAACCAGGCGGTCCTTGCGCGATGATGCGATATGTGGCATATCGTATCGGTCGCATCGTCCTTCAGGTAGACAGGCTAATGATCCTTGCAGACCGCCGCTGACGTCGTCCTCGTATACCGCCTCGACCACCTGCTTCAGCATGCTTTCGTCTATCTGACTTTCGTGATGTAGCAGCCAAATCACGAGCCTCACAAGTGCATGGTCAGGCTTCCAATGCTTGAGATAATCAATCTATGCTGCTGTCATTTAATTGACATGGTCGATTATTCGGTGCGCGTTCTATCTGCTACGCCGTCGCGTCCTAACCGATCTGCACATCCTTGACTCCAAGCTCTGCGCGGTAAATGGCCTCCATCTCTCTTCGCACTGCCACGACTTGCGCCTTCTCGCTCCATTCAACATGCTTCCAGCTCAAACCTTCGCCCTTCTTGACATCGCTCTTCAACACGAGTCCATGCGCCAGTCCAATAGGCAGTCCCTCGATCGCGAGAGAATCACGCGCTCGCATGAGCTTGCCATAGACCATGAAGCCGCCCTCTCCATCAAGCTTTTCCCCGGCCTTCAGGTCTCGTTTCGCAGTTGCGACAACATCCCCTGTAAACGTCTTGCATGAACCTGTTGGCTCGCCGCGGCACATGATAGTTGCCACACTGACTCCGAGCTCCAGTCCAATGAGATGGTAAGGCTTGCTTTGCGCCGCGTACCGCCCTGTCGAATCGGTCTTCATGCCATACTGCGCGAAACACTCTCTCTGATACTCGCCCGGAGCTTCGATGACAACATAGACTCCCCATCTGAGATCGTTGTGAACCGGACGGCCGTCTGTCTCCAAACATGAGACAACTTCCACTGATCCCTTCGTGTCGAGCTGTCCGCCATCCTCTGCGGGCTTCAACACTTGTGGCAGATCGTGGATGCCACAGGGCGGGAATCGCAAGCCAGCTTTCGGTGGCGTCAGATCGCATGCATTGGCCACAGCTGCCATCTCCAGAGCGCTTTTCGTCCCATCCAGGAACGAGTTGAACATCTGCGGGTTGAGATCCTTTGTTTGCTCTTCTGTAAGGCCGTAGTGCGACCAGACTGTATCCGGTGTTGACGCATGGAAAGCAGGCAAGTGCTTTGTACCTTTGCCGGCACAGACGACATCAAACCCTGCTGTCCTTGCCCAGTCGACCAACTCTGCAATCAGCGCGGGCTGGTCACCATATGCCATGCTGTAGATGATACCTGCCTCCTGTGCTTTGCGTGCTAGCAGTGGCCCAGCCAGTACGTCCGCTTCAACGTTGATCATCACAATATGCTTCTTGTGCTCGCAGCATAGAAGAGCATGTCGGACACCAGCAGCAGGGCTGCCCGTGACTTCAAGAATAACATCGATCTCAGGCGTGGCAATAAGCTCGGCAGAATCCGTAGTGATGGCAGTCTTGTTGGCTTTGATCCCTTGGGCTATAGATATCGTTGCTTGCGAGTCGTACTTCTCTTCTGGAAACCCTGTCCGCTTGAGCGAGGCGACAGCTCTTTCTTTGGAAAGGTCTGCAATCCCAGCAAGTCGCATGCCGGGCGATCTGTGGACTTGTGAAACACTGTTGCATGTCAGTTTCTGCATGGACATCTCGCAATATCAATATAGTGGACGTACAACATGCTTCCAAATTTGCCAGCACCTATAAGCCCAATTTGTATGGGCTTGCCATTAGCCTCGCGCTCCGCGAGCTTGGTTGAAAGACTCGTCATGATCGATCGCACTGTAAACAATATATTGATAACAGAAAATTGATTTCTAGCAACGAGTGCATCAACAAGCAGCCAGAAGTAATAACATGTTCGGTTCGCGAATACCGTTGTTCCGAAGTCGCTGAAACCAAGCAAGCAATCCGACACCCCGCTTCGAACTCTCGGTAAGCATTCATTGATCGTCTAAAGCATGCCCGTGAGCCGGTAATAAGTGTTCGGGTTTGTGTGAGCCTCATATCACTTGAGGGAAGTTGTAGCCGCTGGTTCGTCCTTGTAGGTCTGCCACGTGAATATCGGAACTATCGTCTTCGGTCGTTAAACACATCGATCCTGATACAACACGGACGGATCTCGCGGTTGCCGTCATACCTATACCGTCTGGTATCCATTTGTGTCAATGCAATACAGGCACTTTATGTTTGTTGTGATCAGGAGTCCTACGTTTCACAAGAAGACTGAGCTTCGACGTGCCAAACAAGGTTGCTGGGTTCGTCAGACTCTACAGGGCTTCGCGACTTCAATTCGGCCCCCGTTTTGCATTGACGAGATCGACAGTGCCTACCATAATTAATCCCATAAAGAAGACACGGAGCTATCACGACAGCCATTAAGGATCACCAGCATATCGAATACAACGGAAATCTGAACACATTCAATGTTCTCATTGAGAGTCCTTCACAAGCAAGGTGTTAGTAGGGTTCGGGTCGCTATCACTTCACGAATGACAAAAGGGACGTGCTCAAGCTCTCTTATCTGCCGCCACCATGATGGCAGGTCGTGCGCAGCTTTTAAGTACGACGCCGTCTGCGTACTAAGTGAGTCGCGACGGCCTCTTGTCGCCCCCGTTCCAAGAATCGAATCTCCCTCTCTCTCTCCATCCTCTCTATCTAATCCATCTAGATCTTATCCATCTCAACTTGAGCTTCACTAACATACAATAATGGGCGGCGCTCAATCGACCCCTCTCCAAGGGCTGGACCATCCCGCAAGGCCTTCTCGTCCTGCTCGCCGTGCTGCGAGGCCCGAATCACATGTCTACGTGTACTCCACGCTGGACGAGAAGTTCGACGCCGTACGCATCGAGAACAGTGCTTCTGATGCACCGTCTGACCGCGTTCTTGAGGATGGCGACGAGACCGTCTCCGGTGCAAAAGCCCAGGCGTATGTGAAGAAGCTTTTGAAGGACCCCAAGAACAGGCTTGGCCTTTCAGCTTTGAGCACCAACAACATTGGTGCTATCCTTGAGAAGCCGTCAACCGTCTTGCACGACACGCAGACATTCAACCTGGCCATTCCACACGAGGGTCTTCCTGGACGAATCAGCGCAGCTCTGGCCGCTGTTGGATCTTCGCGGCATGCAACACTTTCCGCATTGCCATTATGCAAAAGCACAACATCCAGGCTTTCGAGCTCAGCCAAGCATACTTGTTCTTCTGGGACAAGGTCGAGAAGTCAAACTACTTCTTGGAAAGTGTGCTGGCCAATTCCAAAGAGACTACAGATGGTCGACTCTTTAGCGCAATCTTTGCTGATCCTGTTGAGACGGAGGACAGTGGGACATGATCGTCAATCTGGTGGAGAAGTAAGTCGTCCCGCAGACATGTTATCGAGTCGACGTGCTGACTGTTATGCTTTGATAGGTACGGCATTGTGCCTCAAACCCTCTACCCAGACTCATTCAACGCCAAGAACAGCTCAATGATGGACTCAATCCTCACAAAGAAGCTCCGTGAAGATGGTCTCAAGCTTCGCAAGCTCAAGTCGAGTAATGCCTCTGATTCCACAATTGCAGCCGCAAAGGAGAAGATGCTGCAAGATGTGATTCGTGTTGTCACACTCTGTCTCGGCCCACCACCAGCGGCTGATGAGAAGTTCTCCTGGGAGTTCTACGACCGCAACGACAAGCTCAAGACTGTCTCCCTCACACCTCTTGAATTTGCCAAGTCGGCCGAAGTCACCAAGTTCGTGTCACTCACCAACGATCCGCGCAACGACTACATGCGTCTTCTCACAGTGTCCAACCTCGGCAACGTCTGGGACGGTCGCCCTGTGTCCTACATCAACGTTGACACGATCGTGCTGAAAGAAGCCTGCGTAGCCATGCTGCGTAAGGGCCTGCCTATCTTCTTCGGCTCCGATGTAGGCCAGCAATGCGATTCCCGCAAGGGAATCATGGACACCGACCTCATGGACTACGAGCTTGGCTTCAACATCAAGTTGGGCATGAGCAAGGCCGAGCGCCTCCTCACTGGCGAGAGTCAGATGACGCACGCCATGGTCCTCACGGCCGTGCACTTGGACAAGGACAACAAGCCTGTTAGATGGCGGTGGAGAACTCGTGGTCTGATGCTGCGGGTGTGGGCGGATACTTCGTCATGAGCGACAAGTGGATGGACGAGTTCTGCTACCAGGCTGTTATTGACAAGTCAGTCCTTAACAAAGAGGTTTTGGATGTGCTCAAGCAGGATGCAAAGGTACTCCCGCTCTGGGACCCTATGGGAGCGTTGGCATGAGCGAGCATGTTCATCACGAATTCTAACGACACCGGTGGAAGTCACAGCTGGAAGTTTTGCAATAGCACTTTTCTCTAGACCTTGAATCTCGCACAGAGCCAGAGTTCCATAGCATTTTTAGCAATTTGACGATACCAATGCATCCCGTTTCTTTGTATGCAGCAGCTACGATCACTCCAAACATCAACATTGTTCAGTACGTTATTGGAATTCGGCCGCAGCTGAACTGCCGAGCCGACCACACGACTTGAACTTACCACGCAAACCATGATATCACAATCGATCTACCAGATCTCGCACGAGAACTATATCGTTTCCTGCTCCTCGAGACGAGGCACCAGATGCCTTCTCGTGTCCGCGTCAAAGTCACTCCGATCTCGGTACAATGCCTGCGGGGAAGCTCTTGGGGCAAACCCTTGGTAAGTAAGGTTGGCGGGGATCAACAAGTACATAAACACGACCGGGAATTGTGAATCTCTGAAATAGTTGTAGCATGTTGACAACTTCTGTATGATCCAGTTGACAGGAGACTTGCTCATCAAATTGCTCGTCCAGTATTTGAATTCCGTACCTTCACCTACATACTATTGCTCGTCGATCTGAACATTACATCTATACTGTATTATAACATCACGAGATCAAAGCTACAATGTCCTCCTCCGGCAAATCCGCTGGCAAGATTCTCGTCCTACCTGGCGACCACATTGGCCCCGAAGTCGTCACAGAAGCTCTTAAAGTGCTGGACATCATCGAAGAGCACAACGGGATCAAGTTTGAACGAGAATTCGACCTTTGCGGTGGCTGCTCGCTGGACAAGCATGGCGCTCCTGTGACTGACGAAGTATTGCAAAAGAGCATGGAAGCCGACGCGGTATTCTTCGGCAGTGCGGGTGGGCCAGAATGGGGACACTCGCAGCCAAATCCAGAGAGCGGGCTGTTAAGAGTTAGGCAGAAGATGCAGGTTGGTGCATACCATTTATTATCTCTGGATCTGTTCGAGATTGCTCGGTTTCGCGTTAGTACTGACAGCTGTATAATCCAGATCTTTGCCAACATGCGACCTTGCTACTTCCCATCACAATCGCTCGTGGCCAGGGCGCCGATCAAAGAGGAATTGATCAAAGGAGTAAACTTCATGTTGATCCGTGAAAATTGCGGAGGTGCATACTATGGTAAGAAGATCGAGACGGATGACTATGGCTGCGATCCATGGGAGTACACACGCGATGAAATCGAACGGGTTGCTCGTGTTGCTGGTGCTCTCGCGATGCAAACGAATCCGCCTACGCCCGTCACCAGTGTTGACAAAGCGAACGTTCTGGCGAACAGCCGAGTCTGGAGAAGGATCGTGACACAGGTGTTCGAGAAGGAATTTCCAAAGGTCAAGCTGCAGCATCAACTTGCCGACAGCTTGGCTATGCTGTTCATCACACAGCCGACGAGATGGAACGGTATCATCGTAACGGACAACACATTTGGCGACATTCTCAGCGATGAGTCCGGCGGCCTGACCGGGTCACTGGGCGTACTCCCTTCAGCATCTTTGGCAGGTCCGCCTGGAGGCTCCGTTGGTCAGAACGGCGTTGGTGGCGCTAGAGGACTGTACGAACCAGTACACGGCAGTGCACCGGATATCAGTGGCAAAGGCCTGGCGAACCCAGTAGCGCAGGTCTTGAGTCTTGCAATGATGCTGCGCTACTCCTTCAACATGCATCGAGAAGCGGAAATCATTGACAAGGCTGTTGAGAAAGTGCTAGACGCGAAGGATATCGGCGGATTGGAATTGCGAAGCAGCGATCTGGGCGGCAAAGTCGGGACTAAGGAGATGAGTGAAGCCATCCAGCAGCAAGTTAAGGTGCTCTTGCAAGCTTAACGAAGGTGCGGGTAGTGAAGGAAATGTATCTGGGTATCAAGATATAGATTATATGGCGATTACGCCTTCTTGCCGGCAGCCTTCTGCATTTAGAATTAGCATTGATCTATCATATTGTGTCGATGTTTTGGCGTACGAGATAGCAGTCCTTAAGCAGCATGAACTCCTTGGCACACATGTCTTTATGAGCGTTCTGATAGTTGGCCACAATGCATTTGCCGTATACAGCGCCCTAGTGCCATGTTAGTTGTTTTAATGGTACCTTGGAGAGTCATGAGCGCACCTCGGGAGAGCACTTGGCAGTTGCCTCAGCAAACTTTTCAATTGGTCGTGTACGGGCGGGCATTTCGATGTGAGGTTGTCGAGAACAGAAGAGCAGCCCAAGCATGCAAGATCGATGTGCTCATCGATGGAAGGCAGCGACAGGGTCCAAGGCGAGCGGGCGGGAAGTCGTGCTCCGAGCTCTCCAAGCTGGCGGGTCATCGTCAACAACGCGGGCGCGTCTCACTTCGAGATGCAAGCAGCACGTGAAGATCGCTTTGCGCCGTGAGCCATCGCGCAACACTCGCAAAGCATTGTTCCAAGTCGTCTCCATACCAGCATGCGATAGCGATACACCATCATCGCTTCTCGACAACACATATCATATGCAGCAACACACCTCATGACACTGCCATACTCGAAGCGCACGCGCCGGAAACCCTTGGCGACATAACCGCCTATGAATGGCAATAATGAAGAACTGGCACTCCCGCACCTCGAAGACGACGGTATGACTCTGGGAAGAACTGCTTGTGCAAACGAGCTTACTGACGACTGTAGAAATCCGCCTCTTGGGAGCCATCGTTCATAGCGCCGCGCGATTTCCCGTCAATTCATGTACCTATGCTCTGAATACCGCGTACCGAGCTGAGCTTGCCCAGCGAGGCATCGATTCGAACCATGACAAAATCATCTTCAATTGGGTGAACGCGATCAGCAAGCGTTGTGCAAAAGTCAAGCTGGAAGAGGGCCATGTTAACTTTTGGAATGAGCTGAAGCATGTGTGCAAAACACAAGAAATCGAAATATCGGATCCAGTCAGCGAGCCAGACGGGGAGGATGCCTCTGCAAGGGAACTTGAGCATCCGGAGAGCCAGCCGCAGAGACCAACAGCGAACAAGAGGAGAGTTTCATTCGACGAAGCGCGGTACGAGGAAACGCAGTTGAGTGAATATTCCGAGTATCTGGAAGAGCAGACGCCAGATGGCAAGGCATTTCACGGAAGACCTCCAACACCTGGGCGTCCATACTATAGCCAACGAGCGCGGTCTGCAGATGCAGACGAAAAGGATTGGCCTGCTTCAAAGGCGGTCAAACATGTACCACCGTCCTCGCTACCTCCCTCAGAGCCTGAAAAACTGGTACCATCTATACAGATAGAATCGGCCTTGAGCGACGAAGAACGAGATGCACAGCTGCTTGACATCTTGGACGCTTTTCTGGGCATGTCTGAGGTCCGCATGGCTAGACGGTGCCTTCGCATGCTGCACGCTGGGTATCTTGCTCAGAGGCGTCGCAGAGAATCAGACGATGCAAAAGCTATGGCGCTCGACGGGCGAACACTTCTCCGCCAAGCTCTCGACACATGGATCGGTGTGACACAAACTAGAATAAAGCAACGAGAACAAGAGGAGGAGTGGGAGAGAATGGAGCATAAGGCCTCGTTGCATCGTGATTTCATGTTGATGCAGAAAGGGTATGAACACTGGTACGCAAGCCACTTGGTAATCAAGGCGAAGACCATACGTGCAAGTAAACTACTGCTCGCAATGCGTTACTTCCGGCGTTGGAGGCACATCACCGTTGAGAACAGCTCCAAGGCACGACAACTTCCTCTGCGAAAGTTCCTCGAAAGGTGGCGAGACCGTACCGTTAGACGACAATTGGTCCATGAGCAAGCAACGGCGCATTACGAAGAGTCTCTCCAGAAGAGACTATACAAGGAATGGTTCTGGCAGCTTTGTTCACGCAAAGCAGAGGATCTGCATCATGAGCGCTTGGCCAGATACACACTGCAGCAGTGGTCTGAACACAGTCGTCGCCTGCAAGACATGGACGAAGAAGCCCAGACCGTGAAAGCACATCGTCCTCTTCGATCAGCAATGAAAACCCTGCGTACGAGATTGCAGGAACGCCAACAGGCAGAGACCACCGCCCAAGCACACTATGAGCAGAGAGCTCGTTTGAATCGCTTGCAGACATTGCTGGTAAAAGCGGAACTAGGCCCACTTGAGAAGACGATGTCGCTTCGCGTGACATTGACTCTGCAGCGAAAAGCATTCTCGGTATGGCAATCCCACCTCTCGCGTACTCGCCAGGCCGCGCAGGTCGACAGGAAGCGGATACTGCAAGACGCTTGGACAAAATGGAACGATGCGCTTCGAGTCCGAGCACTTGCGCAGCGAATCGACGAACGCTTGCTTGCAGAAACGCTGTACAAATGGGTTCTTCAGGAACGATTAAGCTTATTACGCAGAACAGCAGATGCTCGCCTTGCGCGTCATGCGCTCTTGTTGCTTCACGGTGCAGTTGGCGACTATCGCTTTTCTCTAGAAGATCGAGCTGCAATCTTCGCCGAGAATCAGCGACGGCGTAGACTTGCTTCAAGTATGGTGCATTTGAACGTCGCCCATCGACGTCACGAGGATGCAGAGCGGAAAGCCATCGAGTTTGTCAACAGTCGAGCTCTCCCTGGTGTGTTGAGTGAATGGAAGGCCAAGACAGAGCACGCCCGTAAGCTAGCAAAAATGGCAGGAGACGCACGTTGGTATTGCCTTGCCTCATCTGCGCTCAAAACTTGGCGGGCTCGCACTACTGAACACCAGCACCAGCGTCGAAGGGATGCATACGTGCAAATCCGTGGACGTGTGAAATACAAGATGGCCGGCAAGTGTTTCGCTGTCTGGCGCTCCAAGGGACTGGAAGTTGCAGCGATGAAGGAAGAAGCACAACGTCGCGCTCAATCTCGAGTGTTCGCTGTTGGAATGAATGCATTCGATCAATGGCGAGAGGCTAGTCGAGCGAAAGGAGAGCATGAGCTTCAAGCAGTCAGCATCGATAAGCAGAGGCTGCTGGTGTCAGCTTTCGCGGCGATGCTGGCCCGCCACTCTGAGCGAGGCACGTTGGAGCAGCGTGCAATATCCTTCCGCCTAGAATCAGATTTGGCGCTACAAGCGTCTGCCCTCAAGAGTCTACAATGGGCGACATTCACCGCGTCTCAGCAGATAAAAACTGCCGATGCACTGTTAGTCCGCAACTCCGAAAAGCACGTGAAGAACATGCTGCGCCACTGGTTCATGAAAGCCTCGTCCTTGCGAGCAGCCAAACTCGACCAGCCTGCCGAGCCTGAAAGCCCCAGCATTCGCCCTGCCTCTAGAGTTGCAGCGCGCTCAGCATCGAGAGAGCGTTTCGATCCCAGACAATCTGTATCCTACACCCCAGGAACCCCAGGCTACATGCGCACTCCTTCACGCTCGCGTAGAGCAGGCCGCTTCAGACCAATCCCAACACCGGCAGCGGTTACACCGTTCGCATTTGAACCCGGCTACTTGGCCACTACCCCGGCGCCCTTTACCACTGCTGATGACAGCAGCAGTCTGTTACCACCAGGCTTGACGCCGCAAGTCACACCTTTCGCGCGCAAGCTACGAGCTGGCGGCTTCAACGAGATGCCGCCAAGCGCTCTTAAGAGCAGCGTGTTCGGCGTTCTACTGCTGCAATAGGAACAGGCAAGAGTGTGCGTTTTGCTAGTGCGGGCAGATTCTCTAGGAGCACTGCAGGGAGACTTCAGGCGAGCAGACGGGTTGAGGAAGAGGAAGAGGAAGGTGATGGGATGGGGTCGCACTTCAAAAGTAGTTGAGGTTTGTCTTTTTCGTCGTTACAGATACCCAATTTCGATGATTGAATGCTATTGACGAGTTTGTGCATTATTATGCTGAGCGTATAGGTCCTCTATCAAGTTTTGAAACGCTGGTCGACCCATCTCTTACATTCCCGATTTACACCATCTTTGCAAGGAGATGCTCGCCCACCGGCCCGCAGGGAGAGACGGCAAGGCTGAAGTTGCGCACTATGCGTTGTTGCAAGCTTGTTGCGCGGGATGAAGCTGTCTTTTGCCGTCTTGTAACTCTTCACCGGACGTCAGCTGCACTGCGGAGCTCTCCAGCCAGTCTTTGTTGCGAAAACTTTGACGAGGCAATGCACTCGAGGCGCATTTGCACCAGTGTCAGAGCCGTGGTGTGAGGACTCGTCGCCAAGTCTATGCTGACGGAGCTAGCGATTTGGCAACACGGCGCATTAATTAACTCGTGAAAGGTGCAGCAGTGGAGCTGGGCACGCTTCATAATGCTGTTTTCACATGCTCCTCTCGCAGCTCAGCCTTGCGTTTCCCGGCCTCGCATCTGCAAGCCTGATTGCACGCTGATCACCCGCGAAAGATTGCGTCAGGCTTGCATATCACCTGCTCGGGCACCAAATTAAAAGCAATATAGTGTTCGACCACAGATTGCCCGATACTGCATGGCCTCTCCCACAACTTGTCAGCAACGCGTCGATCATATGCTTGCTCTACCGATGGCTTGCATCTCATCCCGCTGTCGACACCCACCGAAATGCAGCCAAGTCACCACAATATCATGAGAGCCGAGTACTCGAGCAAGGCTGAGCATGCCGGCTTAAATACCTCAGGCTAGATTGTTGCCTTCGCCAACGCACTTCGCCACTTTCACGATTTTCACTAGGTCTTTGTTCCGACTACTGCTGCATCGATACCTCAGAACCTACATCAGAGCCGTTAGTCGCGGGCCACGTCTACACCATCATGTCTGCAACACCCAATGAAAATGCACAGCCTGACTGCCCAGAGCAGTCGTTCGCGCTTATCAAGCAACAACCCCAGTACCGCAGTGACGTGGTAAGAAGCGAGAATCCGAACACGGTATGCCATCCTACGCATCTTCCCGTGATGCATGTGCTGAGGTCGTCTGATCGTACAGGAGCCCAGAGCCAGGCACACAGACGTCTGGGTTCAGCTGGGCCAACCTCCCGAGTGGCACAAGTGCAGGGTAGCCACCGCCAGAGACAGCTCCAATGGAAAGATGGAGTACCAGCTCACTTCAACTGAGCCGAAAGGTCTGGATATCGGAGGCGGCCAATGGTATGCACAAGAACTACTGTGGGATTGGGACAAGATCCCTGCTCAGAACAAGCAGACCAAACCGTAGCAGAGCCCAGCTTTAGCTGGCTATATAGTCAACGCTGGCATAGCTCATGTGTCGTATGTTTACTGTGTTACTATGCTCTACGAGCTCTTGCGGTCCCTGTCTAGTCGCCTTGCATACCACATACATCAGTTACCACTCGTCTATAATGTTCTGGAGGTCCAAGTCATGGGACGGTGATGCTGAGAAGGGATTTGAGACCAAGACGGCATCGGAAGCGACCACGCCAACCAGTACACGTGAGGAAAGTGAGCCAAGAACAACAAAAGATATTGCCAGTGGTATGTCACTCACACATAGCCCAATAAGCGTAGACTGAGCGCTGATTGACTTGTGGAAGACTGTTCCCCGGGGATATGGACAAGAATCGCTGGAGTTCTCAGAAAATCTGTGTCCTGGACAGCAGAACCTGAATCACCTGTCACTGTTCGAACCCGTGAGTCCGAGTCTGACCTCAGAGCAAATCGCCGATATGGGTTGACATCGCAATAGTTGCCAAGTTCCCGAAAGGATATGCCAATCTTGCTGCTTTTGAATCTAGCGACGAGTTCTTTGCCGTATACCGCAGGTTTGGATACCTGCAATCCCGCCTACTGTTGGAAAAGCAAGACCAATTGCGGATCCTCGAAAAAAACTAGACGCCCTCGATACCCGCGATCCTTGGAGGCACACAAGGAAAGATCTGACTCCTGAAGAACTGGCGCCACGACAAGAGTTGCTCAACGATATTGAAAGTGTCTACGTGTCCTACTGTATGTTATAACAATTCCTCTCATCCTAATTGTCGAATGCTCACAGTTCGAAGCCAACCTTTTTCGAGCCGGTCAAAGCTTGCTCGCAAGCAATCGCCCAACGCAAAGAGAGATCAATAGCGTCTACAATTACCTCGACGATGTGAAGCCCGTGATTGACGAGGAGAGAGAGTACATCCAGCACAAGGAAGATCTTATTACCATGCGCCCTGGTAGAGATCATGCCTGGCTGGATCAGTGCATTGAGAAATGCCTGCATATCCTGCAAGGGCGAGTCAAATTCGTTCATGTACGTACGGCACATTGCAACGAGTGATATTTACATGCTGACAGATCTCAGCGCATATTTGCATCCAAGGCATGATTTCCACAACCGTAGCGGTACGCTATCCTTACTGACTCAACGCAGACAACGCGAATGAAGGCGAATCGAAAGGGACAATACTACTATACCCGTGAACGAATCGACTTGTGTGCCAGCCTCATCATTATGATGGTAATCATCGCTCTACTCGTGATTCCCATCTTCCTTCTCTACAAGATCGTCAGCGAGAATGGCACCGACGATGGCTTCCTGAGTCATCATAGATCTTCTAGCTGTATCGGCATTCTGCTGGCTTTCAGTCTGCTCTTTTCAGCGGTCTTGTGGCTCTTCACAAAGGCCAGGAGACACGAGATCCGGGTGCAGCAGCAGCGTGAGTACATCCGATGGCTTGATACTCAACGAGAGTGCAGCTGACGTCTCTACAGATATTGCGCCGTACTTGTGGTCTTCTTGGGGAATGTACCATCGGCACGCTGAGCCATGAGGTCATCTATGTGTTCTATTCGGGGTGTTGAAAGTGACTTCCAGCTCATTTTTGATGTACTGTATCCTTTTGAACATGTGATTGAATCGGTATATGTACTTTGCGGGTGTCCTGTGTAGATGCCTTGGCGAAATCCCTCAGTTTGACTAGTTTGTGGCTGCGCAAAGAGGCCCATGTATGCTCCGCCTCACCCACGAGAGGAGCTGCTTGACTTAGTGAGCCATATTCGCACTCACAACACACACCAGTTGTATCTTCCGCCCCAGGCGATATGGATAACGTTGGCTGTGCGCACGAGGCAGCAATGTAAGGCTTGCGTCTGAGCCTCCCAATCTGTGAGGCCGACCATGGCCATGGCAGCATAAATTCTCTGAGCCCAACCTCGTGTAGCACGGAACTACTCTTGTGACCAGTCGCTGTCCGTTCTCCAACTTCCCTAACGTTTCCACGTGTTGATCGCCAGTGGGGCTGTTGTTCTCATGTCGTACCTGCACAACGAAGATGCCAACGCATCGGCCACAATTGAAGAGCTTGACACCATCAACATCTCGCAAGTGCGAGCAAGGGCGAGATGGCAGGAGGAAATGGGCCAGGCGACATTACCAGTCAAATATGCGAAAACGTCGGCTCTCTTACTAGGCTGGGAGCCTGACTGCGACGACACGGGCGTCAAAGACGAGGTGAGCAACGGACTCAGAAATTTCGGGGCTCCATTTGCTAATCAAAGCTTAGCTGCATGGCCTCGAACGTGTACTGCACGAGAAATACAAATTCGATGTCCAATTGGAACTTCTGAACTGCCTAACACATCCGCAAGAACAAGCATTCCAGCACTTGGCGAATTTGTCGCAACGCATAACCAACCACGAACACTACTCATAATTTACTATGCTGGTCACGGCTTCTCTTCTGGAAAAGGGGACAGCCGCATCGCCCTAAGCGGCAGGTCTTTCATTGACGAAAAAGAGAAAGCAGCGTACAGTATCGAGTGGGACGACGTCGAGCGCACTTTAAGCACGACTCCATCGGATGTGCTAGTCATCTTCGACTGCTGCCACGCCGGACTACTCTGTCGCTCGGCGAAAGAAGGCCTTCTAAATCCAGCCCGGAGCTTCCAATACCTTGGAGCATGCGAGTCTGAACAACTCACGCGCAGAGCGGGACTGGATTCGTTCACCTCGGCCATCACGTGGGCATTAGGTGAGCTAGCAAACGAAGCAAGCTTTCCCGTCACGAAACTGGTCAAGAAAATCGAGGAGCACATTCACTTCCCTCCCAATCAAAAGCCAGTACTGTTCGGCGGCCGTTTTGACCCGATAGCTGAGAACATCTGTATCTCACACATGCGAGGTCCCGGCTCCAAGGACGAGCGAACAGATGTTGCTGTTGATTTCAAGCACACGCCAGCTACCAAAGGCCTTCTAGAAGTGCGATTTCACTATCCGGAAGAAGTGACCGAGGATCAAATCGCCGATACGGCAAGATTTCTCAAAGCCTGCATGCAAAAGGGCACCTTGCAATGCCACGAAATTTCCTTCATCGACATGTATACTCGGGACTCGACAGCCCTGGTGAGACGAGCAGCTTGGAAATGGCGAGATTACGTTCGAGAACAGGGTCGGCGAGTGGCGTCGGATACTGTCATTGCCCCAGCCTCGGTGGCTATTGCGAGTGAGGGAAAGACTCGTCCTGTTCAGCTCGTTTGCGATACAGTTCCGATGTGGCAGAGGCAAGTCGTGGTGTCCTGGGTTAGACTGGCCGTTACGTTTGCTTCCATGCAAGCTTTGTCGTTATTTGTTGTCCGCTCCTTATACCTTTGATTCTTGCTTATGTTTTGATAAGCTTAGTTGTGTCAGGTGCCTAGGGTACGTTGACTGGTATAGATTAGTATAGATGTTGGAACTTTACCACATAACATGCCTCATAGCCTGTTGCCATGCTGTTGAGCTACAAGGATAAGCTAGCTTCGAGCTAGGTCTGACATCGATTTAGAGACGATTGACGTCCGCTCGACGCGCTGTGTTGGTAGCAAGTTGCAGCTCTCCTTTTCAGACAGAGCCGGCGAAAAAGTTGTCACCATAACTTACCTGTAGGCTTGCACCATGCCAGCCTTCATACTTGTACACAAAAGTCACACATTCGCCTGCATGACCCGCGTCAGAGGAGTTTAAAGTCGAAAAGTGCTGTCAGAGGTATGATGGCCAGCTGTTCGCCGGCCTTCCCACGATGAGCAGACCCACCAGCCTGGCTCCGACGCGTGATCATCAAAGTCTCTTGGAGCTTGTCCACCAAAGCTCTCGCCGGCGACAATGACCAGCTGCAGTTCTGCACTTTTGATAGTACCGGCGAAGATCACGCAATCACCGCAGCTACCCGGCGACACAGTATCGGATCTTGATAGGACTCTAAGTCGCGTGAACCCCATCAGGCATACCCGGTGGTGACTCCGACGGAGAGCCCTGGCCGATGCTTCCTGACTACACCTCACACTTGAGTCATCCTTGTACGTGACATTTTGTTCGCTTCATCGACGGCGAGCTGTGATTCAGCCCTGAAAGAACTGCCACCGCTGTGCACTGCTCTTGCCTTCGCAAATAATGACTGATATGCGAAGCGTCTCGAATATGCCAACATCTTCTCGAAACAAACACGTTTTGATCGACGTTAAAGGCAGGACAGAAGTCATCCGTACGCGTCGTGTATTCGCAGACTCCTACCCGCTGTCCCTGGTGTCTGGAAGTGCCAGCCGTGGCTGTGATGAGCCAGATCTAGTCTTCAGCATGTCGAGGAGCTCATACCGGACACGCTTTGGGTTGTGATTGCTGGTTGACCAAGTGTCTGCTGCTTTCGTGAGCAATTGCTCTAGCAGTCGCGAGGAGTTAAGGAGTTAAAGATTGCGCCGTATCCAGCTGCAGGTTGTAAGAGCATTGGAAGCCAGTGCTCGCAAGCTATGTTTGATTTCCTTGAATATTGAGTGAAGATCTGCGCAATACTAGGCATTCAATGCAGTCCGCAAAGACACAGTACATGAGTGGTAGTGCGGTAATGGTTCCGTGCAATTAGATAATGCCTGTGAGATCGCCTTACTCGCTACCACGGCTACGCGGTAGATTGAACCAACGAGATCCGCGTATGCAGCTACCCTGACGGTGGCAAAACATAATATTACCGCAATGCAAGGAAAAAGCATGTTAAACATCGAGATCAACATCGTGATGTGCGAAATTCCATCATAGCGGTGCGGAAATGCCCTCACTGTGACAGATCGTATTCTCGCAAAGGTACACATGCCCTGGCCCACGACCGGCCCAGACAAATGCCGGAAATCATCCTTTCCTAGAAGGCTCAACAGACTCGACTCGACAAACCCAGTTGTTCAAAGCACTAAGCAAGTCAACAAGAACCTGGCTTGCTAGAAGGAAAATGTACCTCCATATCATGATGGCTGGAAATATCACCTTCATCAGATCTCATGTGGATTAGCCGTCCATTGCCTTGAGCAGCGGAGCTGTGGCCGTAGGCATGTACACTCATCAATCGATGGCGCCTGTAGGATTGCCGTTTACCAGCTAGCTATACCTCGTTGACCGTGTGCTCGGACACTTTTGCCACATGCGTACAGCTATGGCTGCACGCTCTGAGACCCACGTCGTTGAGCCCAAGGCACAATTCGAGCTCAATACTCTTGCGAGTGCACAAGAGGCAGGCTGCTTCTCACTGTAGAGTTTGTCGTGTGGTGGGAAAGTCGCGGAGCTCAAGCCTTCTGCTCACCGAACGCTCGTCCGCAACGAAGCCATCCGACGTCCACGTGCTCATCTTACTGCGTATGGTCTGGGTGCTTGCCAGCACCAGGGGCCGTCGGAGTGCCAGCCGTGCCTGTGCAGCCAGATGGCGTTGATAGGATGCGCAGCAGGCTGCTGATAGGGTGGGCGTATGTTGCGTCCTACCCCACCCACAATGGCGGCCGAGAAAACAGCCTTCGCGATCGCATGCCCTGGGCTGTCGTCCCTTGAGATTCGCCCGGCCGCCCGCTTGCTTCGATGGTATACAGGTCTCTTATGGAGGAGTCATCCATACCGTGCGTTCAGAACAAGCAGCATCTAAGCCCTCCACGACCCATGAGCTAGCATCGTATCAGCCATGGAGACTCACTCGCCCGAAGCGCGACCCCAGAAGGAGAAAACTCAAAGGCGCGCACAGATCGCCGTTGCTTGTGAGTTCGACGCCGCCGTCCCATCGCTGTAAACATAGACTGAATCATCATATGCTCGAAGGCGACAGATGTCGCGGCCGCAAGACAAAATGCGACGGCATCCGCCCGACGTGCACTACTTGTGCAAGCCAAAGACACGACTGCCATTATGTCGCAGAGGCAGATGCGACTCCCATAATGGCTCAGAAGCGCAGGAATGAGGCACTGCAGCAACAAAGTAGCGAGCAGCTGGATTTGCTGCAAAGCCTGGCGTCTGTCGCCGAGACAGATGCCCTCTTCTTGTTGGGTCGCTTTCGTGAGGGCGATTCGGTCGCGTCAATCAACATCCTCGCAGCCCGGATGCGAAAAATCCATACGTCGCACATGCCTCGGGAGTCTCCAACCCAGTCGACAAGCCTGTACAGTCCTGTCGCTTCAGAGATAGACCCCAATGACCGACATACCCTCAGTCCAGTATCTCTCGGTCCGCCAGTCAACTCGCGTATGGTCTTCGAGCCACGGATAGATGTCGTCCCGGCTCCTCCTAAGTTGCCTCCACAATGGTAAGTGACACAGGGCAGCTGTCTTTGGGCGATTGACTATGGTTTACCAGATTATGACAACGGGCCATTGTGAGATACGCCTTGAGACCCGTAGATCGTCCGTAATGCTGACTGTTGGTCCAGGAAGTAATATCCCGAAGAAGCATAGAACTGATGTACACCAGTTTAAGAAGCCAGTTCCCAAATTTGTCGTAGTCACGACAACTGCTCAGAATGTTCATGTGGGCCAAGGAGGACAGACTGCAACACACATCTGAATGAGCTGAAGGACACATCTAATATTGATTACCGAAGAGATTTTGCTCGCCACTCAACTGCAAAGGGGTGAGAATGCTCACGTAGTTTTGATGTCATTGCGTGCAGGAATGCATGAAGAGGGGATTCGGTGTCCCATAAGACGCTGCAAAACAAAACTTGCTTTGACCAAATTCAGTCTCAAAGTGTATTTTGGGGTTTTCACTGTCACAAATGGTTTGTTGCATTGAAAGGCATCTCTCCGTCCTGCGCTCCGGCCTTTCGAAGTGAATTCGGAGTGGAGTCCGGAGGTGGACGGAGCCAGAACCGCTCGAGGCCCAAGGCCAAGGCGGTGTTATAAAACGGCAAACTCTCTCTGCACCATGCCCGCGCCGATCAAGATTGTCGGTCTGCACTCTCGAGACTCTTTACTGCCAGACTTCGTCTTGATGCTGCGTACGTGCAAATGTGACGTTCGGACGGGCTTGATATGGCCCAACGCGTACAGGTCTGCCGGCAATCTCACACGGCCTGCAGCAACCATGTGCGACTCTTGCGTGGCCCTGCCAGCCGCCATCTCGCCGCGAGCTGTTCTCACTGCCCCGCCGAGCCCACTTCCACTACCCTCCAGATACCATCCATCGTCATCTTTCCAACCCGCGGCGTGACAGGCCATTACCGCGCCATCTCAACACATTGCGGCAACTAGAGCCTGACGCATGGCAATTTCCAGCGAGCTGTAGCGGAGGCTCGTAGACTGCCACGCCAGGTACCCGTAGCACCGGGCCCCAATGCAATCTAAGCGTGAACCTAACCATGTCGGACTGCCATCGGACCGGAAACGCAGAAGGACAGGCAAACTGGCGTTAGCAGCTTGCAGTCGATGCCGACATTTGAAGCGACGAGTGGGCGGACCTCAGCCTCCACTGTGCATTATTAGGCGTGCTTACTGACCATGTCGATAGTGCGACAGCGCTCGCCCGTCTTGTGCGAGCTGCCAAAAGACCGATGCAGTATGCGAGTACGAGACTGTCAATCCAACAGAAAGCCGCCCTCAGGCGATGAAGCGCCAGTACGAGGATATCCAGACATCGCACGAGCTCGTGAGAGACAGCATTGATTGGCTTCGGACGCAAGACCAGGAAGCTGCCTTGTCTTGCTTGAAGAGACTGAAGTACTCCGTTGATCCGATGAATGAGCTGTGCTCGATCGCATCAACAGAAAGAAGCACACGACTCCCAAGAGAGATGCCTCCAGAGCAGCTCCTGCCTGCCATGTCGTCGTCGCTCAATAGTCTGTTGGATGTCGAGCTTTCGCTGACCCACCCGTCCACGTTCCCACTATTATTTGAGAACTCGCTGGACTTCCCAACGGGAGCTCTGTCTCAACCACCTCCTGCGCCTGAACCAAAAGGACACAGACGTGTTATGGCCGCCAACGCTGACTGCTGATTTCGATCAGGAAAATTGGCCGCAGACAGTGTTCAGTGATCCGCCGCCCATGTCGCCCAAATTTCAGGCCATCGAGCAAGACAGCAACTACAGACTGATCGATGACCGACTACGAAACGTGAAGATACGATACTGGACCACAGTTGCGATCCCAGACGGCCTCGCGTCCGAGCTACTCTCAAGATTTGTGGAGATCGAGATACCTGTATATGGATTCTTTGAGCCGGAAGCTTTCATCGAAGACTTGGTCTCTCAAAACACCCGGTTCTGTTCCTCGTTACTTGTGAACGCGATCCTCTTTTGGGCCAGTGTAGGTGCTAGTGTTGATACAATCAGGCGCCTATAGTGTTGACATGGAACAGTGTACATTCGGGCCACTCTACCCAGCAGCATCTAGACTATCGAATACTTTCTTGACATCGGCACAGCGATTGCTCGAAGCAGACCAGACTTCGCAGACTGATTTGACCGTTGCCTCGCTGGCCATATTGTCTATAAGTATGATTTGCTTTGGCAATGATGAAATGGCGAAACAGTACATGGCTATGTGCATCCGTATGGGCGAGGAAATGCATCTGTTTGGTAGAGATCGACACAGCAGTAATCAGATCGGCCCATTACCTACGACGGAAGTCGACATGCTGTCGTATGTAGCCTGGGGTGCATTTAATGTCTCCACGTAAGTCCAACGAGAGCAGCCTAACATGTCATAAGCTGAACAACAAAGGGTGTACGCGCTACATTTCCACGACCTATCTTCAGGGACATTCACGAAATTCCCTCCACTACTACCAATACCTGAGTCACAGCAGAAACGAAAGGGAGAATTCACACAGGATCAAGCTTGCTCGACACCGAGATATCTAGGCGCCTCGTTTCCGTTCTTTTGCCAATTCTGGTGCATCGCACATAACATGGCAGCCGTCTACTACTCCTCACCAGGACCTATACACGAACATGTCCCCATGGCTTTCGCCGAGACCAAGTTCCGCAGCCTGCTCAAATGGTCTGACGAGTTACCGCCCGAATGCAGTCGACTCGAAGTGATGCCGCACAACGTTGCGGAAATGCAGTAAGTGTTGCCACCGTTCACCCAACTACCGCGGCATAACTCTGACAGTAAGCTAGTATCTGCTATCACGCCACAATAATGGACGTCTTCCGCCCTTTTCTATCCCAAAGCCAACTGCTGTCAACCTTTGCTTCAGACCCTCAACGGCCGATCGCCATCTTCGCCCTCTCCTTCAACCACCTCAAAGAGCTAACGAGATACTACCACACCACTTTCGCCAACACGGCAGCGGCTCACACCATCTCCTGGGTCCACGGACCCCTCTACATAGCTCCCACGATCCTGCGGTACGACAAGTCCGAGAAAGGAGCTTCTGACTTTCTCGCCTGCATGAATGCCTGTGCGCCTCTGATCGAGTCGCATGTGGTCATGGACGGCGCTGTGAAAGCACTGTTTAGCGTGGCTGTGAGCGCTGGAGTCTTTGATGTGCAGACAGCGATGGCGCACATTAATGCCCTGACGGCCAAGCGAGCGACGGAGCGTGTATTCCCAGAGACGAAGACTGGATTCGTCATTGATCAGGATTTGGCAATGGAAAGCCGCGATCCGGCTGTTGGGGATTCTCTTATCCAAAAATTTGATGAGATGGCGATCTTTGATGTTGTATCAGTACCGGAGTAATATCACGAATAACGACCAAGGTGTAATTAAAAAGCACAGATGCTTAAGACAAGACATGGAAAGATAGGAGGTAATACTGTCGCGAGAAATCCAGGTTGATGTAATTGCATTCATTTATACGTACATGTCCATACACCCTCTCCTATCTAAATTGTCGTGTTGGAGACGTCCTCCTCGCCAGCCCTTTCGGGCATAGCGGCAGCAACCTGGTTAGACTCGTCGTCCTGGGCCTCAACCTTGGCTTTGCGGCTCGCATCCTCGGCGGCCAAGCTATCCTGCTCAGCGGTCATGCCAGCAAGAGCGGCGTCCTCAGAGCCAGCAGCCACAGGCGCTGACTCATCGTTGGCAGGAGCAGGTGTGGCGTCGACGCTGGAGTCGTTCTTCATCGTGTGGTTGACAAGATCGACGTCCTCGTTGTAGAGTCGCAGAAGCATGGCTCGGCGCTCCTCCTTGGGCAACATGAGGTTGAGAGAGTGCAGACTCCTCCAGAGGGGAAGAGTGACGCTCTCTTCGAAGCTGTCGTCCTCGCTGACACCCTCACCGCCCTCAATGCCGTGAGGAGCATCGTCCTTGCCATGTACGCGCAGCACGCAGCAGCCATGCCGAGATCGCGAACTCTCGCGCCAATCTCGCCGAGCTGTCTCCAGCCTTCTGAGCCTTCGGCACCACCAACGCGCGGGAACATCTCAGTGAGAAGCAATCTGAGAGTTGATCTGCGGTAGAGATGGACAACCCTTTCCTCGCCGACCCAGCCCTCAAGGATGGGCAGACCCTCAGTCTGGATGCGCCATGCACAGACACCAGGCTGCTTCTGAACGTCCTGCTTCTGGAACATCTTGACACCGGCGTGTACGAACTTGAATCCACGACCTTCGTTGGCGGTGAGAATGTCGCGAACGAGAGTGGAAGAGTAGTAGATACCCTTGACAGGGTCGCCAGAGGGGTTGCGCACCAAGAAACGTTCGCGGGGAACGAAGGGTGCACGTTGTAGTAAGAGTAGATGGACTCTAGCTCGGGGTGTGCTGGATCGAGATACTTGAAGCTCTCCTCGATAGCGTCGTCGCCACGGCGTCTCCTAGGCGCGGGCTGGACGTCTGCAGGAACAGTCTTCTCGAAAGGAGCAGTCTTCACTGCATCGTTCACGGCACCATCGACGGCAACCGATGCACCAGCCTCAGCGTCGGCCATGGCGGCGTTGTCGTCCTCGCCTGCTGCAGTCTTTGATTTCTTCGCAACACCGTTGGATTCAGCAGGCTGATCCTCGGCCTTGCGCTTGCCATTGGCGACGGACTCATCTGCTGGCTCGTTTGCTCTTGCGGCGGAAGACTCGTCGTTGACTACTGTGCTGGGAGCGGGTCCAGTTGAAAGCTTGTCCGCCGACTTGAGTTCCAAACCGTTCTCGTTGGTCTTCAATTCAGCTGCCTCGTTCAAGATAGCAGTGATTGGTGCCTTCTGGGGCTCCTCGTAGACCCAGTTGCGGTTGGAGCACTTGCACTCTGGCTCAGGCTTTGCCTTGACCTCGCTCTGCTTCTCCAAAATGGCGATGAAGAATCCACCAGTGTCTTGCTGGTGCGGGTATACGCGCATGCAGTTCTCCAGAGGGATCTTCTCTTCAGCCTCTGGCGGGAACATCCCTGGTACAACCTTGGATCCCTCAGGCTCGAATTGCTGTGCCTCAGGCCACGACTCGTAGATTTGTCCACTGCGGGCCATGATGGACCAGTCGTTCAGACCGGGAGAACGCTTGAGCGCAGGAAGTTGATCAGTCGTGCTAAGAAGCTTGACCTTTGAGATACCTCCACAACGCTCAATGGCGGATGAAACAACAGCTTCGTTCTCCATGGGGTTCATCGAGCATGTGCTGTAGACAACGCGACCGCCGGCCTTGAGCATCTGGATAGAGCGGACCAGAATCCTGACCTGAGTAATGTAAAGACCAAGGGCGTTTTGTGGGCTCCAGTCCTTCCAGACGTTGGGATTCTTGCGCGCAGTACCGTCACCACTGCAAGGAACATCTGCCAACACGCGGTCGAATTTGAGGTATTTAGGATGTTTGGGGTTTGAGCTCGGGAGCTCGATCGATGGGAACATAGTCGCATCGTGGTTGGTAACAACCAAGTTGGGAGAGTTCAAACGCTTGACCTGGTGGACCAGCATTTGGGCGCGCTGGTAGTTCACGTCGTTGGCGATCATCAAACCGGTTGTACGTCCAAAGTCCGACATGTGAGCCTCCTCGCCCTCTGCTTCCTTGAGTTGTCCGCGTGCACGCTGAAGTGCCTTCTGCACGCGCTCTTCCTCGTTCATGTGAAGCAGCTCGACCAATTGCGCGCTCTTACTACCAGGCGCAGCACAGAGGTCGAGGACGGAGTGGTGCGGTTGAACGTCCAAGACAAGAGGAGGAATCATGGAAACCTGCTCCTGTCTCGAGATGTTGCCGACGCCGGTCTCACTGACCAAGAACTTCTGAAATTCCTTGAACGGCTCGTACTTGCGGATGACGTTCTTCGGGGTGGTCATGCTGTAGGCGAGTCCTTCGGGGTACCAGGACATCTCCTGGGGCATCTCAACGGGCTTGTCGTTGTGCTTGATATCCTTGAGGAGCGGGAAGTAGCGTTCGGTCAAGTTTTTCCTCACGCTGAGAGCGTGTCCCTTGCTACCGCAGAAGCGGAAGGCATTGGGCAGCTCCCTCCTGATGGCAGTCCAGAAAGCTTCGCGCTCAGGGCCTTCGGGCACGATGTTGAGGGCATTGTAGTAGCGCTCGAATTTCTCGTTCTCTTTATTGACCTGGTCGAAGGATTGGCGGTTGTCGGTATAGGCCTTGTCGCCGCCACCGCCTCTACCCTTGTTGCCACCTCTTCCGCCGCCGCGACCGCCACGGCCACCGCGTTTGTTTCCTCTGCCGCGAGCCATTGGTGTGATGTGATGTGAATGTTCGCAAAGCAGGACAAATTGGAACTTTTGCGCCGAGATCGAGTCGCAGAATCGCAGGAACGTCACTAGCGTGCACGGACTTGCGGAGAACGCTGTTTCTGTACCTATACACACGTGTAGGCTTCACTTGTCCTTGCATGTACATCAATTTCATCAGTTCTTCACATCAAGTCCGTTGGCAAGCAAGTAGCAATATAACGTAGACAACCGCCATATGCAAGTTCTCAGCATATGCAAGCGCTAGCTCACTCTGCCCTAGCACTATGGCAGGGTGAGCTAGCATTGGTTCGGTTGTCGTTCGGGCGGGCCGATACGCGTCACGTGATTGTCGTCTCCTAGCAAATTGCATATGGTGAGAACTTGCATATGCCGGTTGTCTACGTTATTGCTCTTCACCGCATGTACAAGAGGCGGCTGGATCGCTTGTACACGATCTTGTCACTTCGATGTCGAGAGATCATTTCGCACAGCGGTTGCTCTCAACTAAGCGCGATATATATTAATCTATGCTGACATGGCAGACTACTACTAATACATTACACGAGCATCAGACCGTCTTTATTAGTACAAGGCGTTTTAAAAACCGGAAGTATGTTTATAATTGCGTGCACATTTTCCTTGCCTCCGGCGGATGCAGGCGCATGCTGGAGCTTCAGCATTAGCTGGCGGATCTTCGAAGTCATTTCGAGTTTCCACCGACTACGTTGCTCCAATACACGATAGGAGTTAACTCAAATGATGTACTTCCAAGTTGTTAGCGCGTGTTCGATGTAGCTCCATTCAGCACAGTTGACTTACCGGGATGAAAAGATACGGGACCTCTTCTCTCGTAGCGTGTCCACGCTTCGCCATATTTCCTCCGGCATCTAGCAACGTCTCTCGACGTGCGATGGATGATCATCACCATGAAGAAAACGAAGTAGAACCAAGGGAATGGGCTCCTAGTGACAAAGGGTCAGTCTTGACATCGCTGCGCCATCGCGGCCATTACTCACTTGAAGCCAGTAATCAATCCCCAAGCCATTGAGAAGAACATGTCCGGCACATAGTTCGGCTTGCGAATAATTCCAAACCACCCGTCTACCATGATCTTGTCACCGGCATCAGTCTCGATGAATCGTGGGTTTTTGACGACTTGCCAAGGGACCTGTGGGAACGTGTTACGCTTGACGACCTGGTCCTTCTCACCGAGGCGGACAGCGTTCTTCTGGCCATTGGCGCTGTCCCACATCCAGTAGAAGAAGATATAGACAGCAGCAAAGACTGCCAACGCATAGCGGTTCCAGCGATACTCAGATGGGTGGTGGTTGGCGAGGTAAAGAGCGCAGTGGCAGTACGTGAAGGGAACGCCAGCCAGGTTCCAGAACGTGAGCAGGAAGCCTAGTTTCTCGAAGTACATGTCCCTGCATCGTGTTCAGTAGCCGCTCTACGAGCCTTCAACTCGGCTATGATTAGAGATAACTCACCAGCTTGTAATGATCAAATGCTCTCCCTTGGCGCAAGCGTTGGCGTACAGGTAATGCGCGCCAGCAAGAAACACCACCTCCGCAGACACATATCCATACAACTCGTACTGGCGTGCTGCCACAGAGGCCGTGATGAGGAAAAGGATGAACCACGGAATGCGCACTTCGTAAAACATCTTGAAGTCCAGAATTCCAGTGCGAGGGTTCAGCTCGGCACCGACAAAGAAGTCGTAAATGGGCGATCCTGTCATGCGGTGCGTACGCCCGCGCACAATTGCTTGCACATAGACGATGATGCTGTTGATGTATCCGGACAGAATCGCGACGGTCATGATCGAGCCAAATTCGTCGATCAGCGTGTACAGGGGAAGATGCCAGTGACGTGCAGGCCGAATGCTACGGCGATTGTGGTGTAGAAGCTGGTGTAAGCTGAGCAGTAGTAAGGAAGTCTCTTGCCTCCTTCGTGGTTCAATCGTCGGCCAAAGCTCATCACACCAGGCATGTAGCAGTACATGATGGCTTCAAAATGAAGAAGACCCAATAGATAGTCCACGCCTTGGCAGTCGGGTAGGCTCCTTGGTAGACCACATTGCAGAGATGTTGGCCAAAGTCCGTCCAAGACTGACCCTTCGCGGGCAGTGGTAGATGGCCATCGTAGTATGTTGCCCCGATCCACATGTACCACATCAACAGAGGAAAGCCGATCATGAGCGAGGCGGCGCCCAATGAGCCACCGAATTCGAATTCATCGGAAGCGCCATCCTTGTAATCGGTTGCAGCAAGAGTGCCCGCGGGTTTCTGTTTATCTTTAGAGGCAGCAGCCCGTTTTGCGACACCCATGATGGTGGAAGGTCCAGTCTGGGGGATTTGAACGAAAGTGAGGAGACCTACCAGGCAGCCTAACCGGCGCTGCGCACTCTTCGACATATATATTCACAACACCAAGAAATCGTCGACAGGCATCATACGACTTTGATACGAGCAACCGAGTGCCTAGTATCAGTGGTAATTTGATGGATGTAGTGGGACCCTCGTTTTTCTCGGAATCACATTTGATTGGCTGACTGGAAGCGAACGAGGCAAGCTCGTCTCCTTTCGAGCAACACCGCCGGATGGTGCCGGCTAACTACATTATTCACCCTCCAGGGCAGAGTCGGATACTCCTTGCACTCTTTATTCGAGCGCTGGCTCTTCATACGTGAGTAAGTATTTCCCCACATGCAAACCGTGATGAATTCGGACGCGCAAGCCGCTTTAGTCAGCATACTGTACAGTTCTAGCTCATAAGTCTGCGAACACCTCATCATCAATGTCGCGCTGGTCCTGCCAGTATCAACAGATATAGGTTCAAATTATGAGCGATATCTCAGAGACATGATAGAGGGCACTATAAAAGTTCTTAAGTACTAGGAAAGTCCTACCTTCAACTCTGTTCTAATCTGGGGAGCTGTTGCCGCTGAGATTCTGTGGTGCGCAGACTTTTGAGTAACGACTGTACAGTTCGGATATCAGCCTTCACCGATCTGTTCGCACTTGACAAAAGAATCTTAGTCTCTGACTTGGGTATTGCGAGCCCTATGGGATGAGAATTGACAAAAATCGAATCATATGATACAATGACCATGTGCGTGATGTTCATTGCGAAGTTGCAACATGAGACGCAGCACCACACAATGTTGTGGCGAGACCATCTGTGGGTTTGACCGCAACCGCTTGCGTCCTGATGCGCGAGATTACAGTCCACAGAACCAGCAAAGCGACCGACAAGCCCAAGGTTACGTGTAGAAGATACTGAGTGCCCAGGTGTGTCGCCAGGACTCCCATGCCAAATGGTACGATCGCACCTCCGATCTGGCCCATAGCAATCACAGCTGCCACCATCGACGTACGGCCTTGAGGCGCCGTTTGACTCGACAACATGACAATGCCAGATGGAAAAAGCGGTGCCAAGAAGAAGCCACATACTCCAAGCACCACCATGGTCCAGTGATTCGATCCAAAGCCATCAACAGAAATTGAGCACTGCATGCTGCAAGGATGTATGAGGAGACTCCGGCGCGAAGTCCCATCCATTCTGTGAATGCACCAAGTGCGTACCGGCCGATCGTCATGCCAAACCAGGAAAATCGAAGATGCGTATGCTGCAGTAGCGGTATCGGCGTTCCTTGTGCGAATCAGGAAAAGCACAATCCAGTCGGTGAATGAAGCTAATCGGTAATCAGCACGAAGTCATGAATCCGGAAGCATGACATACCCTCGATGCCCTGGTATACCAGGTAGTATATGCGCAAATCCAGAGACTCTGATTGTGCAGCAGACTTCCGGTCTTGGGTTCATCTCGGTCGTGAACATTGGGTGCATCAGGAGTACCTGCATCAGCACGAAATGCCCAAGTCTGAACGACAAGCTCCACACATATTGCGCATGCCTAAAGTCGATCAGTCATCCCCTCGGTGCCGCATGGAAGCTCATGACGACTTACTAGTATGCCATAAGCAAAGGCCAGGCAGATTTCCGGAGAACGAGGGTCACGATCGCGGGACCTGCCACACAACCGGCTGAGAACGACCCGTGCAATACTCCCTGTACAACGTTAGGTCTAGGCATGCCGCTTGCCCAAGCATTCCACGCTGTGTCAGTGAGTCCGGTCCCATAGCCAAAGCCAACGAAGCCTGCGAGAAACACTGGAAAAGGCGGGCAGCTGCTCAATACTAGGCAGGCGAGAAGGCGAGACGCGGATGAGATTGCAGCGATTCCACGACGCCCCATGCGTAGCTCTATGCGATGCGTTGTACTAGTCGCTAGCAGATAGCCTGCAACTCCAGCAGGGAAGACCAGAGCAGCTTGTGTATCGTTGATGGAGTAGTGCCGTTCAAACTACCTATATCAGAATGCATGTCTTGTGTGAAGAGTCTATTTGCGTAAGACATACATCGAGAAGCATGGCCTGGCAAAATCAGCCTGCATTCCTAATGCCAATGTGATCACTGGTGAAATACTCCAACGGCCGCCATGGCAATGCCACTGAGGAAGAAGTTGAGGGCACTGGCACCCAATTTCGTGCCCAATCTTGACGACACGTGCAGATTGCTGTCATCTGTCACCGAGCTGTACATGTCGACGCTATTGCTTGGGTTGGATCCGTTATTCTCGCTGGGCGGTGATGGCAAAAGAGGTTGGCGCTCCGTGACCGCACCACGTGTACGTGAGGCATCGCGGGCGATGTCCATGATGCGTGACGCCCGTTTCAAGATACAAGGACAGAGCACCAGGGAAGTAGATGGATCCAGGCAGGCGAAAGCTATTTGAGTATCAGAGCGTGCGGCGATTCACCTGATTGATGCCATACCCAGTGTCTCGGCATGTCCAGCCGGATGGGGAAATGCTCCTTTGGGACTTTGCCGCCCGCATACCATAACATATATATTGCATTTGAACAACACGAGAATGGCCCCATCTGCAGTATTGCTCGCATCTGAAGCGCAAGCATATTCCTATACAAATTGTTCTATCGCAATCGAAAAGACCACATCCGTCATGGCTGTCATAGCAGTTGCTGGTGGTATGGGCCAAGTCGGTCGAGCCATTGTCGACGGGCTTCTGAAACACGGACATAAGGTGATTGTACTCTCTAGAAAGGTACTGCAAGAGCTTTCAAATCCTAAATTATAACGGGCATCGTTCTGACTTCACGCTAGGCCAGCGAACAATCGACTGGCTTCGAAGTCGTAGTCGCCGACTACGACGATGTCGACGGAACTGCAAGATCGTTACAAGAGAACAACGTCAATACTCTGATGTGTGCCATCGGGGTTCTCAATGGGAGGGACCAGCCAGTCGCAGCTCACCTGATCAAAGCAGCATCTCAATCCGCCTGCACGCAAAGATTTTCGTTGCGTCGCAAGTTACGACATGAAACACTTGCGCGAGTGAGAAATTCTAGATGATTGACAAGCTTAAGCACTCTGCTGACCACGACCAGACACGTCGAGATCAATCCTTTGGCAAAATACACATTCGAAGCCATCGATGCTCTCGAGAAAACAGACTTAGAATATACTCGGATCGTGAACGGCTGGTTTCTAGACTATTACGGCATGCCACACTGGAGGACCTCCCTTCATCCTTGGATCAACATCTTGAACATGGAACAGAAATGGGCAGTCATTCCAGGCGATGGCACCTCAAGAGCCACATTCATCACTACGCAAGATCTTGGCCGATTCCTTGGCCGGTTGATGGATGCGCCTGCTTGGGACAAAGAGTCAGCCATCGTTGGCAACGAAATGCAGTTCAACGATCTTCTCGACTTGGCCGAAAATATCAGAGGTGAGTGAGGTCGGGAATGGGAAGGCAGCTGTCTGATCACTGATTCTTTTGGCAGGCTGTAGGTTCGAAGTCGCCTACGACAGTCTTCAGAAGCTGGATGCTGGTAGCATTTCTTTCGCCGACAGATTCCCCAAAACCGGCTTGAATAGTGCTGTAGAGGATGAAGCCTTCTTTGCTCGCATTCATTATCTAGCGGGCTCTGGCAACTATACCGTGGAGCCTGTCGGGTGGACTCTGAACGAGCAATTCGCGGACATTGAGTTGACCACCTGTGAGGAAGTCATGCGGACAGCTTGGTATGGTCGTGGATGATAGGCGCCTTGTGGCCCGAATATCTCCCGTACGATTTCATGATACCCGTTTGTTAGTTCCCAGTTCTATGGCGCGTGGGGTGTGATGGTTCCTGCGAGAGGTCCGTCTCCAGTGTAGCGAGGTGTATGGTAGAAGTTGAGCTAGCGCTGCAGAGATTACAATGACTGCAAGATAAGCAGCTCCAATACGGCCATGGCCGCGTGTCGCAGAATATGGACGAAAAGATGATTGTGTTCGAGACATCATCAGGCTGAAGTGGCGTGTTCCACCACTGCAAGCCACAAGCATACAGCTTGAGGGGAGCGGCGCTTAGAGCAGCACAGCCCAGCATCAGCAGATAAGTATTTGCAAGAGGCTGTTTGCCATTCCGATCCTCAAAAATTTATTCTGAACACTTCCCAATTGTCATTTGTCGTCTCATCCCGTATAGTCGATACCGTTCCGTTGCCCGTCAACAATGGAAGTCGCAGGCATTGTCATTGGCGGGGTAAGCGCCGCAGCACTCTTCGACACCGTGATGAGTGCTTTTCAATACATTGAAAACGGCAAGAAATATGGCTCCGACTACCAGAAAGCCACTCTTAAGATTTCAGTGCTGGAGCTACGCCTTTCAAGATGGGCACAACGTGTCCACTTTTCCGAGACAGCAGCTCCTGCAGGTTACGTAGCGGCGACCACAGAGCAGTCATCGCTGGTTGAAGATCTGTTGGAGCAGATACAGGAGGATCTCGAGAATGCAGAAAAGAAATCTAAGCGCTACGCTTTGGCAACACCGAGCGAGACCGATGGCTCTGTTCGTCTGGAGCGCTTGGGAGCCAAATTTCGAGACTTGTCGCTCAAACGGCAAAAGAAGACGTCCATTGTGAAGAAGGCACGCTGGGCTCTTCAAGACAAGAGAAGACTCGACGGTCTCATCGAAGACATCACGGCAAGCATCAACAGCCTCGAAACCGTGTTTCCCGTTCGTGGACAGGCATCGCAGCAGCTGCGCAAAGCTGTGATCGAAGACGTCGAACAACTCGTCCTCCCAGCGGAAGTAGAAGAAGCAGACGAAGTGTCCGAGCCCGTCATCGCCGTCCTCCAAGAGATCACAGAAGGAGTTGATTCTCAGCTGCGCGAAGCCGTCGATATTGCCGCGCAGCGGGCTGCCAGTGGCGACTCGTTCCGAAATGTGTTTACGAGCGACGAGGCTCGTGTCCAGTTTGGTAATTTCATCCACAAAGACTACGCTGGCCCAAACTACTTGATCAATAAGCCGAATCAGCACGTTGACAACGTGAGGACCACGGGGAAAGCTCGTCTACATATTGGTGACAGTCTCGGAGGGAAGGGTGTGTTTGACGACTAAGTGGGACCAGTGTGAGATTACACACCATGGAATATTTCTTCCTATATACAGAAACGCCACCTGAACGCCTTGTATGAAAAATGCAGTACCGTCTAGCCTCATCCCATTCATCATTCATGCATATGCTTAAGCAATCCACGAGCGCCTGCGCTTCGAAGTGGTCGTTGTGATCGTGCTCTTTCCCTTCAAGCTAGAAGTAACGGTGATGCCGCCGGTGGGCTTCTTCGTGCTGCGAGCAGTGTATGTGAACTTGCCGCCTCCGATGTCTGTCATCGCAATAGGGTTGCCGGCAGCGCCGTTGATGAGCTGGATAGTCATCTTGGCGGTGCCATCGACGACATTGGTGTGGGCATTGACGGCAATGGTGCCACCTTGCTGCGTCGTCGTGGTGTAGCTGTCGATGACGACTGTGTCGAGACCGTTGGGGTCGCTGGAGACATCGATGTTGTCGGTCGAGTCGGTCTTCTCAGAGGCAGAAGTGACCTTTAATGCGAAAGTGTACTTGGTCAGTGCTGCAACCGAAGGTGCTGTGAAAGAGGCCTTTGCTGAAGTAGCGCCAGTGAGAGTGACGGTAGGACCAGAGACCTGAGACCAGCTGTATGTGAGGTCGTTGGCTGGCAGAGAGGCGGCGTTGTCAGCTTTACCGGAGAGTGTGACGACTACACCTGGGCGAGTGGTGATGTCCGCACCAGCGTTGGCAGAGAAACCTGAAGGCGGAGCAGTACCAGTACCAGTGCCTGTGCCAGCGGTACCGCTAGTAGCTGGGGCAGACGAAGTCGGTGTGGTAGTGCCAGTGCAAGTCTTAAAGGGAGCAGGTGCGGTTGCATCAGGGAATGGGAGAAGCTGACCCCAGACATTGCCGTTGGCATCGGGTCCAAGACCATCGCGTAGCTGAGTGAATTGCGTGAAGTCGAGCTTGCCAGGCTGAAGGCCAGGCACGCCCTGCTCGGGGAAGATCCATTCTGTCACAGGGGCAACGTACTGGCCAGCAGTGATTTGGCCGCCATTAGTGGACTTGGTGCCGCCCGTGGAAGTGACGCGGTACTCGCGGGTGTACTTCGTGATGCCGGCGGATGTTGCACGCCATGTCCACTTGTTACGAACACCAACGGGCGAAGCTGTACCAACTTGCACGTCCGTGGTCTGGCCTGTGCAAGGATCAATTTCCATTCGGTTGATAACGACACCAACGCTCGAGTCTGAGGTATATCCGATAAACTGTAGGAGTGTAAGTGATTTATCACATTCGAGCGGAGCGGTATAAGTTTTGCACTTACCCTGCTGTCTGCAGGAGCAACGTTGGCAGGATCCTGGTTATCGAAGGTACCGATGATGGCATCCTCAACACGAATGTATGCGGGCACACCAGTAGTGGTGATCTGGACACTATCGGATACGATGGAGTAGGCAATGATTTGGTTGCCGTCTTTGATGCCTGAAAAGGTGATATAGTCTCCGGGCAAGAATGGCGCCATGGTCAGAGGGTCAGGTGCTTGGAAATTAGTCTTTCCTGCCGGACGGTTGGACGATGGGCATTTGGCATCGTCAGCTGATCGTGGAACACACATGGGGAAACCACTGAAAGCTGTGAATGGTCAGTAAGCTTTTCCGTTGCGGTGAAGAAGGCTTAGGCGACCAGTGATACTAGGGTTCTGGTCGTCAGCTGTGAATTCGGGTTTGGCGGTATAGCCAGCCGAATATACAGCATTGGGGTCGTTAATGCGGATGGTTTGACCACTCTCAAGGGTGATAGTGCCGTCAAAGCTCAAAGACTTGATGATGCCTGAATTGGTGGCTCCGAGAAGCTGCGAGATTTGCACAAGACCAGCGATTGCCACTCCATCTACGTAGTTGCCAAAGACCTGTAGCTGAGATTAGGACGTGCATAGCAGAGTATGATATGTAAAGAAGACCCACCGAGATTTCATTGCCGACATGGCCACCGGCTGCGATCTCCTTGAATGGCACCCATGCAGCTGGGAATTGAAACTGCAGATTCTTGGGGATCGTGATTGTGAGCCCGGCTACGGTAATTTTACCACCCGTGTTGAAATCGCCAGAATCTGCGGTTGCGCTGTGCACTGTCAGTACTTGGGACTTCGATTTGAAATACATTGTGATGACTCACGAATCCATTACTCCATCAAGATTGAAGGGAACAACCGCTGCAAATATGAAGCAGGGTAAGAGCAGGAAGAAGGAGAGGAAGGTGACGATCATGATGACTGTTGAGTTGCTGGCAGCTACGTGCACAGCGGAGTGAGACTTGTGAGTTGATTGTGGTGAAGACGAGACGAGAATGGGGTCGTTCGCGATATAGATATACCTGCCATACAAACCAGATACCAAAGCCTAGGCCGGCATTATTTGCTACCGTTCATCGTACAAACCATGCTATCCTCGCTCCACAGAATACGCGAACCGTAAACTGTCGGATCCGCCGTGCTGAACATGAGTTCCAGAGCAAGTCGAGTACTTTGGTCCCGTGGAGGTCGACGGCTCATACGCAGGCGGTGCCTGCAAGCGACGCCAGATTCAAGCCACGAGGCGGATGCTATTCTTGACCATCAACTTCAGGGCCCAAAAGGTAGGAATACCAGGTTATCGCCGGTCACAGCGAAAGACAATTGGTCACGCGCAGGGTGTGAAAGCTGGACAAGCTGCTGGCCAAGCACGCCTCAATGCATCTCTTCATGTCTTACTCGTGCCCAGATGGCTTCTCACGTGGCGGCGAATGCTTGGTATTGGGATCTAGGTCAGAGCTGGGACGCAGTGGAACAAGCATGGCTTTTGTTAACTTTGGAGGTGGCGTGTTGTCAAGCAGGTGCAGAGTCTGGGGCTAGCCTCTCGACTGGCGCCCGAGATTGAGTTTCGACAAGCTGCCGTGCTTCGGCTTGGCAACCGGGGGTTTGGTAAGCCTAGACCTATACCACAACACAATGGGCCGGGACCTTGCATGCGTAGTGCTCACATCACTTGTGCCATCGGAGTCTTTCCAGGATGTCGGGTACAGCTGCATACAACTCTTTGCTGACTCGTGAGCCAGTATTTGCTACCGCAGTTGCCGCTGTACTGCTTTGGGAAGCACATAATCGACTAGTACGCTGATGGAACTGCACCGGCTGCCTGGATCGCTTGGCGTATACTCAGGCTTAAGTCGATATGCTGTACAGATAACTTCATAACATCAACAATAAATTCCCGTGCATGCAGAAGCTCAGGCACGACCATTACGAACTGCCTTACTTGTCTCCATGAATCCAACAAGAAATTATTGACAGCAACACACACAATTCAAACCAGATTTTGAGATGAGCCGCGACTGGCAACTCGGTGGCGCAAACACTGCAGTGGTCGTGCCGCCTTCGCAGCGTGGCTTTGGGAAGGCGAGACTGTGGCAACACATCCGCAGCGTTAAACTCCCCCATGTCCACGTGCTGCGGCGCAAGAAGATGCGAGGTCGCTATACGAATGCAAAGTTACCTTGCGCCTCAGACCGAGTGATCGACGGAAGCGGAAGGTAGTCTCGCAAGCCTGGCGCACGGCGTGTACGGTATTGCCGCAGAGCCTGGCCGGTACGTCTTTTGTCCTTGGCAGGTATGCTGGAGTTTGTCTGAGAATCGCTCTCTCGACTCCAGGCACGCTGATCGAGCAAGACATCTACGCTAGCTAGAATACGGGAGCACCGACTTGCTGTATTGTGTTCCCAACCTGGGCTCATCATGTTGGCGCATGGCTGCGCTGCATTTTTGTACAAGAATTGGAGCACGAGCGTTCAGCCTAATATGATCCACGAGAGAGTAAGCAATCAACATTACGCACCATAAGCAAGCGGGTTCACGGGCCCTACTCGTACTTGCCGTGTGAGTGTCCCCAGAGAGAGAAGTTTACGAATTTCATCCAAGACGTACTGTGGATACTGGACAGCAGATTTCATAAAGTATCTCCTTTCGGATCTCGGTCTATCTGAACAAGGTCGCAACATTGAAAAATAATGGTACTAGTAGGAACAAATTCCCACATCAGACCCGAGTGGCGTTACCGCTGTCCCGCAGCAGCACCCACTATGACAGGAACCAATAGAAATAAGACCCGTCACCTGGGCCTGACCAGAAACACTCCTGTCCTGCAGAAGCCTCTACCATGAAAGAAACCAAGAGAAGCAACGCTCACAACCCTGCACCGATTCCCCGGCCTGCTGTCCTGCAGCAGCTTCTGTCGTGACAGTGGAGAAGCATCAATCCAAACCAGAGGACCCAGAGCCGCAAGAAACATTACACTTAAATCCCAGATCCGATCATCTCGTGAGATGGACGCCTCAGAGCGTCTAGAGTCTGGCGATATAGCATCAATTGTCAGTTTAAGATCGACCAGGAGGATCCAGTAATCCGTGGTGTTCTCTCGTCAACCATAGCATCACCCTCGTCAGCCCGACAAACCACAATTCTTCGTACGCAGTGTCCGAAGTTGGAACTTCCAGTCTCAGTGCAAGAGTCATCGGTGCTCGAATCCAAACGGCAGGAGCACGGCATTCAAATGGGATTGTAGTCTGCGGTCTGCCCATCTTCACTAGGGGTGCTTATCACAATCCGGCACTGGTATCTTGGAGAACGTAGAGGGGCCTACTCCATAGAAGCATGTGAAGGTGAATTCGGAGTCGTCAGCTTTCTTGTCAAACTTGCCCACTCCGCCGGGCAGGGATAAGCCGGAACTGACATCCGTGATAATAGCGAAGTTTGACGAGGGATCGAGATTGAGTGTGAAGACGTTATCGCCGACCGTAACAGTTTCGTTCAAGCAGCCGTCGACCTCGAAGTATCCGGTCCGGTCTTCGAGTTCGGTGGCGTTGCTGAGACGATAGTAGAGAAACCAGGGTGCGCATGAGGAGTCTCGTGCCATCTTTTGCACGCCATCGAAGTTGTACCAGATTGGTGCCGTGGCTTCGGTGCTTGTGGCAAGAGTGGGGCCGAGCGCGAGGATAATGTTGGTGATGGTTCTCATTGTATGAATTTTAGGAAGAGTCTCGGAAGACTGTATACTTGAAATAATTGCTGTTTATTCGAGGAATGAGTCGGACTGAGGAAAAACTTTTCTCTGAAGCAGGTAGCGAAAGATGTTGTGGTCGAGGTACTCGTCGTCAGGCCATGCAGATTTATGTATATAAGGTGGCGACCTTCTGATAGCGGACGCGGATAGGCACAAGATAGACAGAGGATAGACGTGGCCGCCAGAGAATTTTCACGCGCCACCATGACAGGGAGGCAATTACTGTCACGAATCACATGACTAGTTTTTTGCAGCTATAAGCCGTGCGTTGAAGATGTTGTGTGCAATACCGAAGAGATCTAGAGATACTGTAGTTAGCCGAACTTGACCGCGACTACCGTGAGGGCTTCTGAAGCTGAAGAATTAGCCACGAGTCTTTACTTGATGATGTCTTGTCACGGTGTGCAAAATGGTACTACGAGAAGCGGACGTAGGAATTGGTGATACTTCATATCATTTTTGCCTCTTGGCTCCTGTTTCTTTCAACGAGAACGCATGACAGCAATGCAAGAAGAACAAGAAGAACACTCGCAGCATGTGCCTGGCCATCGCTATCGTTTGATGTTCTCTGATGAGGACCAGCTAATTTCGCACAGCAGTACCTTGCAGAGTAATATGGAAGCATAAGCAGAGACTCGAAAACAATATAAAGAGAACCACGCTAGACTCTCCATAGCAAAGTCGTGCCGAGACGGCACATGTCTCGAATTGTGTAGTGTTGGTTGTTGGAGCCATCGGGCATCGGTGCAGGTAGATCAACAATGCTCAGCCTCAGGTGATAGAAGCCAGTGATCAGAAGGTCTTGGTGACTGACAACGTGCTTGCAGCTGCATAGAGGTCAGTCTTGCAGATCCTGATAACTGCTGTTGTGCAGAGTTTGCTTACCGCGTGTAACGTTACTCTCAAACAAGTGGCTCTTCGAGTAGTCACAGTTCGGCGCCCAGCGAGGGTTCGTCGTAACGTCTGGGCCTTCTGCGAAGTAGCAGTAGTAAACGCCAGTGTTATCAGACCCTTCATAGCTCCAATCGAGTTGGGCGCTTATCGAGTCGTAAGAAGAGGCATCCGTGAGTTTGGCCTCATATGTGACACCATTGAGTTCGAGGAAGTGTCCGCCGTCGCTGATAGTCACACTGCTTTCAAAACACCAGTCGAGTGGGAAGTAGCCATAGTGATCACCATTCTCGTCACGGTAGCAGTAGTAGAGCCACCATTCAGCGCAAGTACCGTCTTTCTTGATCTGCTGGCCTTCAAGCCAGAATCTCTCGATGCAGAAGCGTTGGTGATTGCGACTAAAGCCAAGGTGAGGATGATGTTGAAGAGCTTCATTGTGTTGTTGTGCTGAGATATCGGTTGCTTGGTCGAGCTATGGGTCGGGTTGAGGACAGTGTTTTGCTTAGTTGTCAGGTTGTGTTGATGTGAGTTTGGGATGCACAAGAGACGGGAACGGGTAGATATAACGGTGAGCTTGGGCTGTGAGGCAAACATGGCCAGAGGCTGTGCGGTTATTCCTAGGATGCATGGGCTGTGAAAAGATCACGGCCAGAGGCTGTGCTACTTTCTCAGTGCGCATATGACCCAGGCATCGCACTCATGAGCTGTGCGGGTATTGTTGGGACGAACATAGCCGACTCAATGCACTCATGGGCTATGCATACTCCAACTACAAGTTGATAAGATTTCACGACTGGAGGCTGTGCAAGATTTTTTGGAAGTAATACAGTGAACAGACATTGTTGAAGTGTGTCTTATTGTAGTATATGAATGACACTCTCTTACGCAAACTAACGTATAGTGTCTTTTGATGTAAAGACTTGTCACTGAGTACCGATGCAAGATCAGCCAATGGTTTCTTCAGTGAGATTGCGAGGCGCACTAATCATGAAGACTGTCCCATGGAAAGGTTTTATTGACTGACAGAGTGCTTGCATCCAGGTCAGTCTTGCAGAAACTTGTTTTCGGTTGTATGCAGACTCTGCTTACTGCGTATAACACAACTCTCAGAAAACAGTGCTCACCATGACGACGCCAGGGAGAGTGCTCGTCACGACGACGCCAGGGAGAGTGCTCGACCAACGACGCCAGGGAGAGGACTTTCCATAGTAACGTCAGGCAGAGGGCTCTCCATAGTGACGGAGGGGAGAGGCTCTCCACAACGACGCCAGGAAGGCTGCTCACCATCTTGACATTAGGGACGAAGTCGCAGTCCGGTGTCCAAGGAGGCTTGTAGAAACGTCGGGACCCTCTCCAAAGAAGCAGTAGGAAGTGGAGCTACCTCCATCACTCTCTTGGGCGTCCCATTTGATTTGAGCGTCCATCGAGAACCGGACGAGACTTCCGTGAGCGTAGCCACATATGTTTCTGCATTGAGCTGGATTGTGTGTCCGCCGTCGTTCATGGTTAAGCCGGTGTTCATGAAGCAGGTGTCGAATGGGAACCAGCCATAGTGATCACCGTCCCGTCGATGAAATGGTAGTTCAGGACCCAGTCAGCGCAAGTGATGCCTTTGCTGGGAGAGTCCTTCTGGATCAGCTCGCCTTCGAACCAGAATCTCTCGAAAGCAGCATGGGTCATGGTAGCCAAAGCCAGAGCGAGGATGATGTTGATGAGAGCTTCATTGTGTGAGGCGTGAGACCCGAGGGGGGTGTTGTGTTGAGATATCTCCTGGATCAAGGAAAGTGTTGTGCTTGACGTTCTGTGTGTCAGGTCTTGCAGATGGATGTGGTTTGGGTTGCAATCGACTAGGGACGGGCGCGCGCAGATAGATGTAACCGCAAAAGCGTTCTGCACGGGCAACACAGCAGCGAGAGGCAGTGCAATTTTCACCAAGGTCGCACATGACATTTGTGCTACAATCAGAGGCTGAGCAAGTTATTTTGGCAAGTGAACGAGTTCTAACACTAAGGACCTGTGCAATTTCCCGTAGAGACGCACGTGGCCTTAGTGTTACAATCAAGGTCTGAGAAAGTAACTAAGGCAAGTGACGAGTTTTCACATCAAGAGGCCACTGGCGCTTTGTTGCGAGAGACAGGATAACTACAGCTAGGGCTGAGTAAGTCACTTATGCAAGTGAAAGATTTGTCGCAACTGGGAGCTGCGTAAGCTCCGAATGTGAGTCGAGCAAGTTATTACACTCGGTGGCTATGTAGATGGTTGATACAAGTGATGGAGTAACCAGACTTCACTTGATCTCATTCCAATGCTGTATTCAAGTGTTGAAGGTATGAACATGAGGTGAGCCGTAGGAGGTATTGCTCTTAGGTATTGGCTGTCTGTTCGAAGTGCTGGTCGGATAGAAGAAGGTGCTGTATCTGAGGTGCCGATTATCAAGTTGTGCAGATGAATTTTGTTGTCATTTAAAGCTACGGGTGCGGACTGATATGATCGCATAAGTGGTTTTTGCCATTACTGTAGTGAGAGGCTGTGCAAGCTTTCGTTGACTACACGTGACTGGCTTGTTGCAACGAAGGGAGGCTCTTGGCATAAGTGAATGAGGCATCATATTTGGGGCTGCGCAAGCTATTTATGTAAAGAAATTGATTCAAGCAATAGAGTGACTGGAAGTCACCGTGTAATGACCATTAATGCAGAATCGAATGTCGGTTCGAGATTCGGTCAGATTATCCGGCTTCAGAGAATAAAATGTCCTGATCTCGATGGAACGTGCTGACCAGCAGAGCTTTCCAATCGGTAACGCGCGTATAGCTATACAAAAGTCAGTACTACAGAGCCAGAAGTCTGGCGGCGTTGAGGCTTGACGTACCGCATATGCAATCTCTCTCATGCAAATCAAGACAGAACTGCTGCAAAAAGTGATCGTCTCCATCGTGAGGACCACCTCCATACCAGCACGTCGCGCCGTTGCCATGGGCCCTGTCGTTTGCGTAAAAGTGGCCTGCGATTGCCACGCCGGATGAGTACTCTGTCAGAACAGCAGCGCGCGATTCGCGCTTGATGTCGAGCACAAAGGTGCCGTCGCCAACAGACAAGTCGCGGTCAAAGCAGCTGTCGATCTCGAAGTAGCCATTCAACAGATAGTACCCTCCATGCTCATCTTCCACGGAGTAGTTGATCCGCCAAGTTGGGCACGTGGAGTCGGGATGTTTGATCTCTAGGCCTTGGGCATACCACTGAGTTGGTGCTGCGGATGTGACGATGCTAGCCAAATAAATGGCGAGGACGATGGTGTTGGTGACGAGCTTCATTGATGGAAACATATTCTGAGTCGGGAGTGTTGTAGCGTTCGAGGAACTGATCAGCCGGCCGAGGGCGGATGTTGTGCCTGAGAAACTTGCTGCCAGACTGGACAGAAGAATGTAAGTTTACCTGCTAACTCGAGGTGGGGACTTGATGTATCCGAGATATTGGGCTGCACACAGTCAATGGCTGCGCAAATTCGGTCATTACATGGGTGCGTTATGATCGTGAATGAATGCGCGAGCCATTCCTTTTGTAATTCAACGAGCCATTACATTCAAGGCTGCGCGATCTATCCGCATGGACAAAGGCTATGCAAGCTGTTGATCTAGTCAATGAAGTTCCTCGAAGCCCAGCTTATCGTGTCTAGCCATAGGGTGCGGCGTGGCACTTGCAGTACCACCTTTCACTCAAGCTCACCTTTTATGGGAGGCACAACCCCGGAGATCAATCACGAGCCCATCTTGCCATGAGTATTTATCACAGAACGTGGGACCTTGATCCGAGGAAATTGAGGCGAAAAATCAGTATTAAAATGGTTTGCCTCGAGATCAGACAGCGTAATTTGCGAACAAGAGGAGTGGAGAGGAGTTTGCTTTGCATATCTGTAATTCTGCGGCGAACGAAGGGTGTCTATGCTGCAGGAGTGTCCCATCCTACGCTTGTTCCCAGGTGCTGTGTAGCCCTTGACTCGTAACCACTCGCTTCTCAAGGTTTCGAGAATCATGTCGGAGGACAATGATCCCGCAACCGCGCTTGCGAAGCCTCAGAGTGTAGAATGCCACCCAATAGCCACATCGCTTCCCTCGCGGCCGCATGGAAGCCAGAACCTGTGAATCACGCCAATTCCGCCACTCACTCCATCGGAAAGCCGATATGCTTTGCTAGAAACTGTGAATGCGCAACAATGAAGGCACCGTGCGGTATCAGACCTAGCACATCAGGCGCCAAACCCAAGCATGTGTCAAGATCGACTGACACGTATGCTGTTTGCGAGATTGATCGCAGAGATGTGCTGTGCGGTTCCATCCTTGCGGAGATGCCAGGCGATAGCTGTCAGGCAAGTGAAAGGATGCTCGGTGGACCCGGTACATCCCGACATCGCCTTCCAGGGAACTTATTGGATTATCGACTGTGGCGTCTGCTTCGGTATTCGGGCATCACCTTAATGGTGAGAAGCAATTTTCGGGATGAGATCTTGTACAGCATGTAGGCAGCCATTCAAGGCTTCAATTCTTGGATTCAGATCGATGGACAGCTTCAACCATCGATCAGCTTGACACAGCCAATAGCCGCAGCAGCAGCAACGCCACCAAGAACGACCATCTCGAGCGCGCTCTTGGTACAGTTCCGCAAGCTGCTGACGCCGATAAAGGCCGTCTTGACCCATCCAAAGACGAATAGAGCCATTGCCATCACCAAGATACTCCATCGAAGAGCGATGGCAGGGTCCGACACGATCAAGTATGGCGTCAGCGGGACCAGTCCACCACAAACATAGCCTAGGGCAACCGTGAGACCGGAAAGGTATGCCCTGGAAGGAGCGTAGTCGTCTTCGTCCATGTTGTGGTGGAAGCACATGAGGAATTTCTTCATTTGCTCGCCATCGTCGTCGAGCTCCCGGAGCCGATCCAGCATAGCATCCAGTACGGGTTGTGGGAAGTCGTAAGCCGCAAAACACGATCGGACTAGCTCGGAAGTCTTTTCTGGGTCTGTTGAGACAATGGACTTCGTGTCTGAGAGGCTGGCGATGTAAGCTTCGCGTTCGCTTTTGGCACTGAGGTAGCCGCCTAGACCCATCGAAATAGCTCCTGCTACAGTTCTGCAAAGCCACCTAGTGATCACGTTCGAGTCACCGAGTGCCGAGAGACCGGCTGTAAGTGCGAAGGGCACTGTGAGGCCATCTGAGAGACCGATCGTTACATCGCCGAAGAAGCGAGCCAAGTCGAAGTTGATCCAGGGTTTCCTTGTGGTGGGAACGGGTGATGCTGATTCTGCGTCGAGAGTCTCGTACTTGTGGGAATGTGAATCTTTTGCTGACAGCAAAGGGGAGTAGCTGGGATCCTTCCGTTGGTTTGTTGATGTGAAGAACATGCTGTCGACGATCCAAGCTGGTTAATGACAAGGGTATGATTAAGCCGAAGAAGCAGGATGTAGCGTTGTGATGAGGCTAATACAACGCAAGTGAAGTGCTCGCAACAACTATGAGAGACGCATGAGAGGTGAGATAAATACTTAGTAGCGACCAGGTAATGGCATGGTTGGCAGGTGCGAAGCTGTCATGGGCCAATCAGAGGCCAGCTTATGGTAAGCCCAGCTCGTTTTGCTTGCCATAGCTGCCCTGCGGTGCCACGCAACGCAAGACTATGAGGGTACGAAAAATTATATTGCATACCATGCTAAAGCAACGACAGCTAACGAGGAGCCTCCGAAAGGTAAGCAATAATGCACGGCCAAACGCAAGACTGTGCACCAGACTACCTTGGGAGACGCCCTCACTTCGGGTGAACTCTTTTGGGGAACACCTCCAGTAGGGCAATGCCCTCATGGTCTTGAACTCTACTCATAGGCTCACGTCACGTCTGTGTACGCGTTGTTGGAGAAGGATCAAGGTACAAGCAGGTCACCAAATCGTGTCTGGTGCTCATCACGTGTGGTGCATACAAACATCGCAAGAAAGCAGGCCGGACTTGAAGCCCAGCCAAATCCGGAGCGGACATCTTAAAAGTTGCTCCGGGAAGCCGGTCAGCTGTGCCGTCTTCGCTCTGAATGGCTGGAACGACCTACTTTGCACGTGAGTGTATATCTGTAAGTGACGTCTTCTAAGACGACCGTCAAATACACTTTCAGACTGAGCAACTGTTCCTCCGTTCTCATGAAAGCTACGTCAGCATACAAGAGATAGATCACATTCGATCGTGATATATAAAAACGGGCGGCAGCCATCACGTAGAGATTTGAGTAGATACAGCCGTCTTGTATTCGATCTCCGTTTTCATTTGCTCTCGTCCACTTTTGGCCATCCAGACAATCCGCAAAGTCTCGCAACTTAATCCAAAGAAATGCCCACTACCAACTTCAATCCCGAGACCTCAATCCCTTCTCTCGAGGGCAAAGTGATATTCGTCACGGGTGGTACCGCCGGTCTCGGTCGCGAGACCATCCTCAAGCTCGCCGCCCACAACCCAGCACGCATCTACTTCTCCGGCCGTTCGCAATCCTCCGCTACTGCACTCTGCAACGGCCTTGCTGCTGCCCAGCCTAATGTGCCTTGCTCATTCGTTCGCGCCGATCTTGCTTCTCTAGCATCCGTCAAAACCGCCGCTGCCGACTTTCTGTCCAAAGAGTCAAGACTGGATCTCTTCTTCGCCAACGCAGGCGTCATGGCACTTCCACCAGGTCTCACAGAAGATGGCTACGAAGTGCAGTTCGGCACGAATCACGTTGGGCATGCGGCGCTGGTCAAGCTCTTGCTTCCTACAATGGAAGCCACCGCCCAGCGCGGCAACGACGTGCGCATCATCTGGAACACGTCGGACGGCTATAAGCTTGCTTCCGGCATCGAATTCGCCGGGCTGAAGACGCCACAAGCATGCTTGTCGCCGGGATATATTCTGAACGATTGGTGGCGCTACGGACAGAGCAAGCTGGCGAATCTCTTGTACGCGCGCGAGCTAGCGAAAAGGCATCCAGCCGTGACTTCTGTTTCGATTCACCCAGGTGTGGCGAACACAGGCTTAGTTACGGGCATGGGTAGATTCAATCGCCTGGTTCGTATGGCTCACGACTATGGGTATCCGGGTGCCGATTGAGCAATGTGCGTGGAATCAGCAATGGGCTGCCACAGCACCGAAAAGTGGTGGCGAGAAGACTGTGGTTAGTGGTACCTTTTATGTGCCTGTTGGTGTCGAAGGCGCTTTGACGAAGGCTGGCAAAAATGATGACCTTGCAAGAGAGCTTTGGGAGTGGACGCACAGAAAGAGTTGGAGGCGGCCGGTATCTGATCTGATGGTTGTCTTTCCAGTTCTTGCTCTTGGACCTAAATATTTGAGTAAATAATCTGAATGGTGTGGTCAATTGTGCCATCTGAAAGAATTGTGAGCTTGCTTCAAATCTGATTCCCGGCCCAGTAGGCGTCCGTAAGATCATCATGAGGAGCTATCATCTCTGCATTTCGTGTGGCTCTAATGCGGAGTATGTACAATATACAGGGTACCGGCCTTCCGTGGCCTTAGTGAACTTGCACCATTTCTGTTTATGCGCCAATATTCTCCTGCTGTTTTCTCGATGACCGTTCGCTCTAGAATTGTTTCTTTCTTTCGCACATCTTTCGCTTAATCGTCGTAGCCTTGGGGTATCTGGCGTGGGCCCTTTGGGACTGATCGCATGTGGTTAGCCACATTCAACATCTCTGGACAAGCCGCTTCTGATAGAAACGCTGGTCGTTTGCGTCTCGGTCGCGTGGTGTCCAGGAGTATCGTTTTGCGCTTACCAGGGTATGTGAGAGGAATCGCGGATCTGTTGGGGTCGCCGAGACGCTCGCGGAGGGGAGGGACAGTGGCCTGATAACATCTTGCTCAGCATTCTTCCATTTCTCGCTCCATTCTCTTTCTTCAGGCCTAGCATACCACAATAAGAGGGCCGAAGCTGCCAATGACCAAACTCCAGAGAATGGCGGGCTTGTGGCGCGCGGCCCAGTTGATGTATTGGCGGGGTGCGGCCCAGAAGGTGACGGGCGCCATTGTGTGTGGTATTTGTGGTTTCTGGTGTGGTTGAGGGTATCGCAGGAGTCCTGTTCGCGCGGTATAGCCGGTGCTCTCAAGATCGAGGTCGAGGCGCACTGATGCTGGCGTCTCTCCACCTCCGCGCGCGCAGGCGTTCGGCCAATGGCAGCTCTTGGCAGGGCAGCAGCAAGCGGACGACGTAGCTCCAACTTACACGTATGTGTGTTGCAGCTGTCCGATCGACTGCTCCCCGTCGCATCACACACCCACAACCACAATGCGATCGTTCTTTTTGGGCCTGTTTCTGGGGCTCTTGAGCTTTGTCTCGGCTCTGTCAGCTGCTGGCAGCAACCTGCTTGTTGTCGTTGACGATGAAGCCGACAGAGGAAAGTACTCGACCTTCTGGTCGGACCTGACTTGTAAGTGGCATTGAAGTGAATCGGCTACAAGGAAACGTCCATGACAATAGCTAATCACTTTGTACAGCAAGAGGCTTCCAACTCACCTTCCGCGCCGCCAAAGATGCACAGCTCTCCCTCTTCCAGCACGGCGAGCCCGCCTACTCCCACCTTCTCCTCCTTCCGACCAAGTCAAAAGGCTTAGGCCCGGCTCTTACACCCAACCTGATCGTTGATTTCGTCAATGCCGGTTCCAACGTCCTTCTCGCCTTGTCTGGCGAGAGCGCTGTCCCCAGTGCCGTCAGCAGCCTGCTATTGGAGTTGGACATTGTACTGCCCCAGGACAGGACGAGCATGGTGGTAGATCACTTCAACTACGACACAAAGAGTGCCAGCGACAAGCACGACGTCCTTCTTCTCCCTTCATCCGACTTCGGACACAAGGCTGTCAAGAACTATTTCTCGGTTGACGGTCTTGTGGCTCTGCCTCGTGCAGTCGGACAGCTTCTTGGAAACGCCAGCCCGCATTTGTCGCCTGTTCTGCGCGCCTCCGAGACCGCTTACACCTACAATCCCAAGGAAGACGCCGATGGTGCGGAAGATCCTTTCGCAACTGGCAAGCAGATCAGCCTCGTGACCGCCTTCCAGGCCGTCAACAGCGCACGTTTCTCCGTTCTGGGCAGCAGCGAAGCTCTGGAGGATGCCTGGTTCGATGCCTCCGTAAAGTTGGCCGGTTCCGACAAGCCTGCATCTAAGACTGCCAACCGCGCATTTGCTCAGAAGCTTTCCGCCTGGACTTTCAAGGAGACCGGTGTTCTCAAGACTGGTCAAATCACTCACTTCCTCAATGAGGGTGCTCAGAAGAATGCTGCCAACAGCTCTACTGGCGTTTCTCTTGCGGGTGTCGATGTCAACCCCGGCATCTACCGCATCAAGAACGATGTTTACTACTCAATTGAAGTGTCCGAGTGGGTCGGCGACCACTGGGCGCCTTTCACCACTGCCGCAGGCGATGACCTCCAGCTTGAGTTCAGCATGCTCTCGCCCTTCCACCGCCTCAACCTGACCCCATCTGGTACCACCGCAAACGCCACCGTCTTCACTCAGACTTTCAAGCTTCCCGACCAACACGGTATCTACAACTTCTTTGTCGAATTCCGTCGTCCTTTCCTCACCAACATTGAGGAAAAGCGTACTGTCACCGTGCGCCACTTTGCCCACGACGAGTACCCCAGGAGTTTCGTCATCTCTGGTGCCTACCCCTGGATCAGTGGTATTTGGGTCACCATCGCCGGATGGCTCGGCTTCGTTGCTCTGTGGATGTATAGCAAGCCTAGCCAGCCCAAGGCTGACATCAAGGTCGAGAAGAAGGCATAGAATTTTAGCAAGGTGGTTTGTACTGATCTGTAACTTATGCTCACGAGGAGATAGACCAAATTTCAAAAGTTCAACTGTTCACACACTTCGAAGATCGCATCACTTTCTGTTCAAACGTTCTTTCAATATGATGACTATGCTAACTTGATGAACGAGCTAGCATGGAAAACAAAAGCACCATCGTCGAACAAACTGCCGATTCACTCCCGGAATCCAACAGCTTTCAGACATCTGGCTCCAAAAAGACTCGCGAAACAAAAAACCAATAACTCGCAAAGCGATATCATCTGTGTGACGATCCCGCTACAAAATCAAAAGGCCGCCCAAATGACTCCGTTGTTTTTCTGCTTCTCTTCACACTCAGTTTCGCTCGTTTTGGGTAGGACCCTAGCATAAAGCCGGGGCTTTCACAATCCATACCAGTCCCTCCTGGCGGCGGCGATGAACTCAAAGTCAGCGGAGTTGTAGTAGCACCAGAACGCGTACGCCAGGCACAACACCAGCAACGCGATCAGAGCATCTCTCCACGCTCTGCCACGAGCGGCTTCATGATGGTGCGCCCTGTCAGCTGCTGCATGTTGCTTGCCGTTGATGTCGGCTCGGAGCACAAGGCGGGAGATCTGGTACCTCACGCTTGGTGCCACGGAGTAGATCGATGCCGGGGTTCTTAAGCGTTTGTATGTGCTGGCGGTGTCGACAGGAGCAGCTGAGGCAGGGATGTTGGCTTCGTCGGATGTCGCGTGTTGGTTTGTGGCTGTCTGCTGGTCGAGAAGGGACAGGTTGGCGGCTGTCAAGGCGGGAAGTGGTGGCGAAGAAGGAATGTTGAGACCAAGGCCCAGAGGAGTTTCTGGGACGCGCTCAGAAGCGGCTGGGCTCGGAGTGCGAGAGAGGTGAGAGGGAAGTTGTTGGCTCTCCTGGCCGTTCTCGTGAGCGTCGTCGACCTCTTGGACGTTGGCAGGAACCAAACTCTCTTCTTCCTCCTGCTTCTCCTCCTCCTCCGTCTGATCAGCCTCCATCTGCGGTCTCTGACGCGGAGCAGCGGATGGTGTCGGCTGAGTGGTCTGGCTGTCCGGCAACAAAGCGTTCCTCTGTCTCGACAATCGCGCTCTCTTCGCGGGCGTGTCGATGATGGGAGAAGTTGGTGGAGTGTTAGTACACTGCCCCTCTCTCTTGAAGACGTCCTTTCCTCCCGCAACGCCAGGTAGACTCCACGCTGGAAAGTGGGAGCGGTGCAGGTGTCGATCTGGGTGTTGCTGAGCTGGACTGGGCTGTCTGTGATCTCGTATTCGGACTCATCGCGCCGTGTATTTCGTGGTTGGGCGAAGAGAGGGAGATAGCTTGTCAGAGCAGAGGGTGTCCATTTTATCCCTCCAGCTGTGAACGCCAGGTGTTGTGTCTTTGCTGTCTAAGACCGGCATCAGTGACTTCTGGGATCTAGGCGAGGCAACAAAGAAAACGCAAGACTGGATTGGACAAGGCGTTTCGAAGTGAAGGAGGTGCATCGTGGCCTCGCTGTCGCTGGCCGCGAGATGTCTTGGAAAGTTTGAAGCTGTGACGAGCAGACAAAGAAACTAGATCGAAGCTTTGAGATAGCTTCCGTGTGGTAACGATTATCTCTCCTACACGGTCCAGCAATGTCTCAATATCGATATTGCTGGTGCGTGGGTTGGATTAGACACCTCTCTGGTGGATCATTCCATATATGGTCTGAAGTCCCAGTACAGCAGCGACGCAAGCAGTATAGATCGATCAAGAAATGAAGGGATGGATAGATGGTCAGCCCACGAACCGCAAACTTCAGACTCTGGTCTTTGAATGCTCGAAGAATGATATGAAGAATGATATGAACGCACAACGGTAGCTTTAGGTATGTAAATAATGCATGTTGACTAAGGCTGTCATTACTCCTACAGAGGAAACATTAGTGCAGTTGCACGATGGATGCGATGAGACTCAAGACTTGGTGAGCTCACTGACCGAATACAACGTATTCTACAAATAAACCAAACATAAAAGAGTGACAATTATATTAAATTATCCAAAACCATGTACATATCTTCAAATCATTTTCCATCATAACAAATCATCACACCCCACATCCACAAAACCAACAATCTAGAAGATCTAGAAGTGGTAAACAGGCTGAGGACCAACATCGCCATACTGGCCAGAGCCATAGCCCTTACCAGCAACCTTGCGAGAGTTGATGTTAGAAACGCCAAAGTACGCCATCTCCTTGTCCTTGTTGTCAACAACAGTCATGACGGCAAACGCGTTGTCAGCGCCAAACTGCGCGCTGTAACCCCACGAAACGTTGATGGGAGAGTTGGCAGTGCAAGGGATGTTAGACCAGGACTCATCAGGAGCGTCCTTGACATTCGAGCGGCTGATGCTGCAAGTCACGGCGGGACGGTTGTCGCTACCGGTCAGGCTGAAGTTGTAGTCGCAGCCGGACTTGTCGGCCTTGCAGTCGCGGGTCAGGTTCTTGACGGTCCAGGTCAGGCCGGCGGCTTTGGTCTCGCCGGCGGAGGGCGCTGGGGTGGCGGCGGCGGAGGCAGCGCTCTTGGCAGAGCTGGAGGCTGCGGCGGAAGATGCGGCAGCAGCAGTGGTGGTGGCTTTGCTAGATGCCTTGCAAGACTTGGCCTTGCTGGAAGCAGGCTTGACGGCAGAAGAGGCAGCGGGAGTAGGAGTGGTTGAGACAGCTGCGGGAGTGGTGGCCGTGCTGGTCTTCTTGCAGGCCTTGGCGGAGCTCGAAGCGGTGGATGTGACGAGAGTCAAAGCACCGTTGGTAGAGATACACTGGGCACCACCTGGGTAGCTGTGGGCCGGGTTGCAAGCATAGCTGGCGCTGGAACTGGTCTCGCGCTTCATGGGACCAGCGATAGCGCCGGCCGCAGCAGCGAGTGTGAGAAGGACGCTGGGGTGCATGATGGCGAAGTAGCGAGTGTCTTGTAGATGTAAGAACTTTAGATCTTTCACTGTGGAGTCCCGGGAGTCGAAGGAGTATTAAGAGTTGTTGAAGGATGCTGTATAAGATCCAGGACTCCAGTTCCATCCATATATATATTCCAATGGCCTGTGGCAACATTCGAAAGGCCATGATTTATTTCTGGTGTCCAAACGACATCACCAGCTCGTAGAGCCACGGTTAGCGACTCTCTAGAGACGCTCCGAGCTCGTATACCCGACCGTGTGACCGCAGACTTGCCATAGTGCTAGGACGGAATTTGTACAAGCGATCAGATTTGAGTTACGAACACGAACTCTTCCATACCCAAAGTCTTCTATAGCTTCAGGCTTGTAGCCAAAAATAGGCGCGCTAGACGGCGATCTGGAGCCGTCACGGGCCGCCGTGAAGTCTACTGTGGATAAAGTCTGTGTCACGACGTCATTTGCGATTGAGAATCCAATGGCATAGTAGCCGAGGCCATGCCACCGTCGTAAATATCGTTCTCCGGGTTTCAATAGTCTCAAGACCAGTGTACAGTGCGCATACGAGTTCCGAGCAACTTCATGTCACGTGCCGGGTGATTCGGCAAGTTTGCGCCATCGACCTTTGGAATACATGTCAATCGAGCGGTGGGCGAACGGACGCACGGTGATTTGCGGGATTTGTGGTACATGGGTACAATCAATGTGTTGAGAGGAAGTAAGTACTGGTGCGTATCTATATGCCACTCTCGAATTGCTGATGCCCAGTGATGGGCCGTTAATTTGTCTTCTACACAATCGTTCGCGTTGATCGCCTGTACAGCGATGAACACGACGATTGATGCCAATGCACCTGAATGCGGTGGATGTTGTGCTAACCAAGGCAAGTCTGAGTCGTAAAAAAAATACCATGCAATCTCTTCCTCAGCGGTGGTATTAACAAAAGGAAAGCCTGTCTCTTACTGTGCTGTAGTGTCCAGTCTCATATGCAATTCATCTGTTGTCAATCGCCTGTCGCGGTCGAAGCGATCTAGGTCGAATTAGTCCGAAAGCAACCACAATTTACCACTTTCCCTGCGCCATCTTCAAGAGGATCTCTGCGGCCCTGATCACCTCAGGATCCCTCTCGTCGGTCTCGGGATGTCTGGCTCTGACGGCATCGTCATCGTTCATCGAAGTGTCCTGGTCAGAAGGAGCAACACAACGACGACGTCTGGTCATTTTGGCTTTCTTCGGAGGAGGCGGCGGCGGTGACGAAGCAACGACAGACGAGTCACTGCTGGCTGGAGACGACTTGTAGGAACTGTCGCTGACGACCACTTGTTCATCTTCATCGCTTCCTTCTCTTGTTGAACAGCCATACGCTTACGAGCTTGACGTTTCCTGGTGGGAGCACGCTTTGGTGTGGGCATAGATGCGGGCGAGGCAGAGCGCTCACCGTTCGTGCCGCGCCAAGCAGGTTCTTGAGCCATCATGCTGTTGAAAGGCTGGGTGAGGAGGCTCATAGAGCTGTCGGTAGCATCCACTGGGTGTGTTGGGTGCAGCAGGAGGCGTGAGGCGCTCGTTGATGCTCGTCCATGCTGACTGGTAGGTGGGTGCTGGAGAAGACTTGGGAGAGACGTCAGAGTCAACAGTATCCAGCTTCGAATCCTGGCCACGGTTGCTGGGACCGGCTTCCGGACTGAAGGGCGAGCCATACTTGAAGTAAGACTTCTCACGCTCTGGACGCTTTGCATGTCCTGGGTTCGGCGTTGGTGCAGATGTCGGTGGTTGGTACTGTGGGATGTAAGGTGCACCGTAGGTCTGTTGTGCCGGAGTTGCCGGTGTGGCACTGCGGCTTGCCTGGAGTTTCCACTCCTGCGCTTGTAACGCAGCCCTCTGCACGATAGTGTTGTCGATCTTGTAGCGCCCATAGCCTGGGTGATTCGGCGGTAGACACTCCGTAACGAACTTCGGCCCGAACACTGGCGTCAGAGCCCAGCGAATGTCCCAGCAGAAGGTCGCGCACAAGGCACGGGCGCAAGAAAAGGGGATCCAGTAACCTTGGGCGATCAAAGCACCACCAGTGATACTGAAGCTGAGCTCATCCAAGCCTGCGTTGGCTTTAATGGCCTTAGCTGGGACCGTCTATACAAGAGGTCAGTGTTTTGAATGCAGAGCAGTCTAGAACTTGAGCTCACCTTCGCATAGTTGAAAGCCTTGAAGCAAGCCGTGACACGCATGAGACCAATCTGATAGTCCCACATGACTCTATGGGGTTTTGCGGGATCGCCGCCGGGAACCACGAAGGTGTACGAGAAGTCTGCCATGTGTCAGTGGGAAAGGCGTTCAAAAACGTGGAAAATGTGTCACATAGGGCAACTAACATTCGAAAGCATCGCGACCAGTCTTCTCGGAGAAGTCCTTACGGTCGCTGGAATACGGGACGTGCTTCGGGAATTGACTGATCAAGCCAGGACCCTCGGCGGAGACTTGGAAGTTGCGATGCTGTGTGATGATCTCGTCACGCAGTGTAGGATCTGAGCAAAGGAAATCTGAGTTGCATTCGTAAGACTTGTACCTGACGATGCCCTTCGTCGGAGTAGGCTTGACGATAGCAGCAGCTTTTCCATTCCTCTGACGCTTCGTGGAGGCAGGAGTCAGAGGAGTGTCAGGGCCTGGTGTAGGAGTCGGCGTGAAGTCGTTCGGGGTGTAAGCTGGTGTCGAAGCACGACTGTAAGCAGGATCGGCCTCTTGGTTGTTTCCCATCGGGTTGAGAAGGTTTCTGATCTGGAGCATGTTGGCACCGGTCGGCCTCGCAGCCTGCTCACTCGTGACACTGTCACGGCGTGAGCGTTGAGGACTGAAGGGTGACGGCAGCGCACGCTCGGGCGTGAGAGTGTTGGACATGGTGGAACGCCAAACAGAACGAGTTGCTCGGCGAAAGGTGCAAACAGACCGCGATGGCGTATGCACGGCGGTGTAGACGCAGTGGCAAGGTCAAGGGCGAGGACGCGGCCTTATACAGCAGGGGTCAGTCCCAGGAGCCCGTCACCAGGCACGATCTCAGACAGCCTGCGTTAGCTCGACTGCAAGACTCAAAGGAGATGCATGCACCGCGCACGTAATGTCTCGCACGCATTTGGGTGATGTCAAAGGACGCCAACGGATAAATGAGGTGTGCATGGGTGGAGAGCAAAGCAAGGTCTGGCGATGTCTGGTTCGCTGTGACTCGCATGGCTGAGCTCGTGGAGTGTTTGCGTGGACGAGCCAGCCGATGTGAAGACCGCTTTGGAGTTTGCGGTGTGGGACAAAGCGTGTGTGTCTTGGATGCTTGCTCCCCAGTAGACTCATGCCATGCCATGCAAGCACCAGTTTGCCAGCGGCCACCCGTCAGAAAACCACCACGCAGGTGTGTAGGGCTACCGAACAGGAAGACATAGCTCTGGTGCCACGGATCCCCAAGCGAGCCACTGTTTGAGCCTCTCGAATGCAATGTCGATGACAACACCATGCGCGCCTGCAAACGTTCCAGGCCATTTAGGCCGGGGATATTCGAACTGTGAGCCAATGGCATGCTATGATGCTCATGAGCTTTGTACCCAGCCATAAGTTGTACAATTGTCACTTGATCGTGCAGTCAAGCACAGCGCACTCCACAGATGGTGAGACCACACCAATGGTCTTGAAATGCTGACACACCGTGTCATCCGCACAGAGGTGCAGACCTGCTCCGTTGTAAGCCTTTGAAGCAGTACTCAAAAGGCGGCCATTGCTCAGCAGAAGAGTGGCTGAAGATCCCCAAACTGCAGAGTGCAAGGATCAAGCTGCATGGACTTGGCTGTAGCCCTACGGTGAAGATCCTAGCTATTCTTGGACTTGCCCATGGGGACGATCTCAGACAAAGTGTCTGCAGACGTGTGTCTGTGTGCAAGGGCGGTCTTTTACTGGCAGGCATACATGAAGCTGCAGGCTTGCTGCGACGTTCCAACCGAGCCAGGCGAACGTCGGAGGAACCTGTCCTGGCCAATGAGTTCCAGGAACGGGAGGGAGCGGTTGTAACAAGACGGATGCCATGACGACTTCCGCAGATTGGGGAGGACTCGAACAGCAGACCGAGGCCACACCATCATTGTTCAGTGTAACTGTGTCAAATTGGTTCTTCCCGGTAGTTGGAGTGCTCTCCAGACGTGAGCAGTCGGAGATTCCAGCAAAACGACCCACACGCTCTGCAGATCAAATCCCGGGTACCGGTCACCGCCAGTCCAAGCCCAAGGCAGGTCTTGCATTAGGCCAGAGGATCCTTCAGCCCACCTGCAGGCACGGGCACGGCCTCGTGGCGTTCGTCGCTCCTGCAGAAGAGGGCCTCGCCCAATGGCCGCACAGGAGGTGTCCACCGCTCGTGGCACGAGCTTGACCGCTGCTGTGTACCAATATTGGCGCTGCACGCTGCCGCTGTCAAGATCCTTCGAGCCACTAGATTGACAGGTTCGTCACACGGGAGCACCATCTCCCCGGCGCCGAGGAGGCTGCAGACGCGGTCGTCGCACAGCCGGTGGAGGTTGGTGGCTACGTGCCTTCGGACGGTCAACCGAACCAAGGTTGCAAAAGCCGGTATGAACGGCCATGGTGTGACGCGATTCGACGCGCTTCGATGCGGGCATCCGTCAAGGCCGACAGGGGTGCTTTCCTCGAGACTTGGCGTTTCTGGAGTATTATCACCTCATGGGAGCTCATTTTACCCGGTGGCGCCACCAAGTTGAAAGAAAGTCCAGTTGCTGCTTGTGCCTACTGGTAATTCATCTCATGTTGTGACGTAAAGGGGAGCTATGTTGGCCGAATCCAGCGAGGCCAAACATGAAATTTCCAGGGTAGTGGTACGACGCAAGTGTCAAACATACTCCGAGTTCGGGTGTGCCCATCCAGATGGTCTAAGCCACAACAGGGCGATTACACGAGCAACTCTACCTGCCTCGATCCTTCTTAGTGACAGCCCTGTCACTGTGTCCACTGTCCGTCTAATGGTCCGCCGGCCAAATTCCGGCCTGGTCACGCCTGGATCTTTCTCACTCGGCAGCCTGATGTCCACAAGTCTGAAGTAGTAATCCAGGGTATCCGGATACGCCAGGCAAGCTGTCCGCCAGTCTGCATCTACTCCTATTCTTAGGTTTTGGTCTGCATTGCGTAGCTGACCTTGCAAGTATTGTAGCTCGTTGGGGCGAAGCGGCGGATTTCCGTTGTAGTGTTGATAAAGCGAGTAGAACGGAAGGCTCTGCAAATATGCCTGATGAGCATTAAAGCGTACTGCCTTAGCGTGCTCGAACATGTTGATGATGTGGTTGCGGGAGTTGTCAAGAACCCAGTCGCTGCCATCCGGAAGCCATGGTGGTCAGTATGGATTCCATCCTTATACTCAAGCCAAGCACTCACCGGATCTGCTGTACGCCTGACCATCTATCTTGAGCTTCCTGCAATGCACGCTGAAGGCTCTCGCCTTCGTGTGGACACTCAGGAAACGGCGGTGCGCCACAAATGGCACAGCTAGGTTCCACAGATGTGCGAGGTGCCATGGCGCAGCTTCAGGGTATCTTCAATTCTGTCGTCTGGTCGGGATATTCTTGTAGCAAGGCTGCTCGAGCGACTTTTGTATTTACAGCAAGCAGTGTTCAGTAAGCACACGCAGCACCCGTCACCACTGCACTCCAGCCCAAAGCATGAAACACCATTAAACGCGGTGTGGATAAGAACAACGAGCGGCGCATGACGTGGTAAGGGGTGGAAAGAAGGCAAAAAGATTATGAGAGAAGACGCAGTTCGACCTACAGCTGACGTTGCGGCCCACCGCCCAAAGGGCAAGGAGCAAGAACAGCTAATAAGGTACAGACCCACCGCGTGCATTCTTACCGCAACGACTGCTGCATCGGCACGAGCTCACCAGCACCGAGTCCAGCCAAAAGCGGACGAGTATTGCGTTCGGGCTCCCTTAGTTGCCGCACACAGTGGCTGTCGCCGATTGGGTCTGACGCTTGCAGATATGCATGTTGCGCTGGCGGGCGGTGGAGGTGAAGTGGAGGTCGAATGCCGAGCCAGATGCAGAAGTCGAGAGAATTCACCAGAAAAACATAATACATGAGGTACTTCTTGAGCAGACGCTTTGTCAGGATGCGATGTGTCAGAATCAGAATCTTCCATGTCTCTGCTACGAGTGAAGTGTACAGGAGCAGGTGTTGTGAAACCTGCCACGATCGAGTCCTGGTTATGGTTTGCCGATCTTCCATCCTCGCTCGGCGGCAGGGCGATCCGGGAAGGAAAGTGGAGCCGCTACCAAACGTCTCCACGTCTGTGACCTGTACAGATCTCATCAGTAAATTCACCGCATCGTGGTCCAGGCTGTTTGAGCATGACAGGCAGCATATAATATGGCAGTAGGTCCCTGAATATTGCATAATAGGTATCTTGTAGTACATGCGTAGTGCATGTGGCGAAGAAGTGCAACACTCACGTCGGTTGATTTGGCTAGGGTTTGGGGTTACTCCAGTCAAGTCGATTTTCACTTCACCAACATGAACATCGAACTTTGCAGGATTGCATATTACCAAGTGGGATTGGAAGGACGAACAGACTTATGATGTTTAGCCATCGCAGCCATCTTCACTTCATCCGCAAGAGGATGGTGACCAGGTCGTATCATGATCTCCATAACCAAACTTGTTCCCGCTGCAACACTAGTCACAGATCCAGCCTCGATCTCTCGGATAGTTGCTTGTGCCGAACGGCGACGAATACATGTATATCATGCCACGTCTTAAACACAGCACTGCAAGCGAGTCTGTCCAGAAATACGACATAAGATAACACGAAGCCAGAAGAGTACACTGATAACCATATGCCACACAGCCCACTCGTCATCAACACTCATCATCTATTCATACACTAAAAGTACAAACAATCATCTCATCGACGTCGCGTTTCACTCTCACAAGCGGCCCCTAACTTCGACTCGCACCGATGCACCCTAACCATTGCCATCCTGATCACTCACCGTCCACCTCCTCTTCACCTTGCCCACCTTAGGCCAGCTCCTCTTGACCTCGTCGCCACTAGGCTTAGTGCCCCACAAGCCCTTCTGGCTCAGCTTCCTGCTCAATGAATCAGGAATGCTGGCCACGGCGGGAGGACCATTGTTTGGACGGTCTTGTTTGCTGGGTAGTTCAGGCACGACATCGCGCTCGCTTTCGGCGCTGGGGATCGGAGCGAGAGGCGCGCCGGCTGCTTCGTGGGGCGAAGGGTTGGGAAGGAGAGGGGAGATGTGAGAGTGAGGAGATTGGACGTCGTCGGTACGAGTCTCAGTTTTGCTGTTGTTGTCACTGTTGGCGGAGATGGAGATTGAGGGAACGGCGAGTGCGCTGTCCAAGGCGAGGTGGGGTGAGGTTTGGAAAGTGGTCTTGTGCCGCCGCGGCTGGCAGGGCGGGAATCTGGTGGTGAATTGGAGAAATCGAGGACCATGTCATCGCCTGGAGTTGAGGCGCCATCCTGCTTGCTGCCATTGAGTGATGAGAATAATGTCTTCTTGTCTTCGTTTACGCGTTGGGCGTCTAACAAGGGCGTGCGGCCAGATGGTGGAGTCCAAAGACCACCGCCGACAGATGCCGGTGTGGAAGCACCAGACAAGGCAGGCACAGATTCGTGATCAATTCCCGTGTTGGGCTGTGTTGCTCTGCGGTGCATTCCGCCACTCAGTGAAGGATGCGGAGCCGCCGAGTTGGCGTTTCCAGGTCTGCGTATGCTACCCAGTGCAGCAGACTGGGTCTTGTGGCGCTCGCGGTCACCATGGAAATTCCAAGACGCCATCATGGACTCGCTATTGGGACCACGAGAGGCGGCATCGCCACTTGAAACGCCCGAGCGAGTGGCGAAAGTTGATGGTGAGGCTCTTGAAGGATCTGAACCTGGTCGGAGGTGTTCTGTAGAGGCGATGATCTTCATCTCGTACATCGCGGAGAGACCTGTATTGAAGCTTCCACGACGTTGTGACGAAATATTGACCGGCCCTCAGTTCCTGGCGATTGGACCGGAGGTGAGCCTGTGGGCGAGCCTATGTAATCCAGTGAAGGGTCGAGTGGGGGAGCGTCGTCTCTCTTGACAGCCATTGTCAAACTGGCCATGCCGACATCGAGCAGTACGGGCTGCTCCGTAATTGCACCAATAAGAGCATTGCTCCCGGCACCGTGCGTGATTAATACGACTACCAGATCTTCTTGCTCTTCTTGCTCGTCGTCGTCGGTTTTATGCTCAGCTTGCTCAAGACCCAGAGCATCTTCGTTGCGGTCATCAGGATCGTTCTGGTTATACCAGTGAATCATGTGGTTCAGGCCTCTCCTGAATCGTTTGTGCATGGATGTCCATTCTTCTCCATACTGCCCGCCGTCACCCCAATTCTGTGGAAACTTTGAGGAATCCATTGATAATCCACATTGACCGTCGCATTCCTAGCATGGGCCACATAGCCCCTAGGTATGTGATCCGAAGTAGAAACTGCGTAAGAAGGCGTTGGAGGAATATAAGCTGTCGTCTCGTATTTCGGCATGGTCGAAGGATGAGAGTGCTGAGCGTGACCAGATCTGTATGGGCTTCGTCGTCCGGATCCAGTATCACTACTATTACCACTTGTCACACTTGTGGCACGATCTCGTCTGGCTATGGGCGCAGGTAGCGCATCTCTAACGTGGCTCCAGTCGTCTGCCGCTCCTTGTGAGCCAACACTTTTGCCGCCTCCACCTCCCAAAGATTGCTAGTCGAGCTCTTGCTGCTGATCGTAGGTGTATAGACATCGACTTGTTCATTCTGCATGAGTTCTCCCTTGGCAGTCGCAACCATGAGCGCGCTTGGTGGAGGCGGTGTTATGTGCTCGTAATACTGAGGATTTAACCATTCACCCAGGAAGGCATCGACACGGAGTTTTGATTTATGATTTGGTGACTGTTGTTGTTCGGCCAGCACTTTGCGCGCAATCTCGTGGGCGAAGTCCTGCTTCGGTTCTGATATTGGAGCTAAGCTTGGAGAACCAGCGTCGAGGCCGCGAAGGCGAGGTGATGCAGAGTGCATACTGCTTGGTGTTCTACTTTTGCTTGATGCCGTTCCTGTAGTGACAGTTGGGTGGTACTGGGCCATTCCGGCGGATATAGCGACACTAGTTTGTATGCAGCGGAGAAATGGTGATGAGTGTATCACAACCTTATGCTTCCTGCGCTTCCTCTTCCTGCTACCGTCACCATTCTGAGTGTTTTCTGATGCATTCGCCGTATCGTTCAATGATTGTTCGCGAGCCTTGAGCAGGCTTGCGATACGCACGCCGAGTGCGCGACATTGCGTCCAACCGCCATATGTGAGTGGAGGATCGTACGGTGTGGGAGTAGATAAATGCCAATTGGAATCAGCGGCGTCAAGTCGGGCACCGTGCCTGGTGAGGGTGTCAGCTTTGGCGCGATCATGCTACACGGTACGAGCTCAATGTTCCCATGTACTCACCTTGCAATGATCACCACATCTGGTTGGCGACCCATGGTAGCTGGTTGGTCAGGTCTTGCGACAGACGCTGGTCTTTGCGAAGTGCAACAAAAGGAATTGTGCCGTTTGATGAAAGCTTATGCAATGCCCATTCTGGTCACTTGGAGTATGTTGTTGGACTCAGTATAAGTGTGCGCGACTCCAGGCAGCACAATGGTGGATGATGTAGCAGGCGCAAGCCACACGTGCGACGTTGGTTGGCGCGCAAAGTTGTGCTATGCGGCGTGTAGATTGGCCGGGGCAGAGTTCTGGTGACACGGCGGGGTGGAGTGCAGGGTGGAGGTGGAGTAGCTGTGCAGCAGCAGATGCACGTCGACACGGATAAATGCGCGTGGCCGTAGCAGTGCAAGGAAGCTATGTCCGTGAGTATGGGAAGGCGCCGAGGGTGAGTGAGAGCAGTCGGCTAGAGCAAACACTCACTTCTTCATTTGCCGACAGTGCTCGCCCGGGAATGAGATGTGGAGGAGTGACGCTTGTTCGGTATAACGTACAGTAGTAGAGCAGCAGCCCTAAATGAGGACAAAATGTGTCGAGGTGTTTGTTGTGCTTACCAAGTGAGCTGAAGTGCTCGCGGCGCAGCCATTAGCAGGCCTGATATAGCAGCTGGCAATAATAATTATTCACTAAAACCGCGCAAACATCAAAATGCTCTCGTCATCTCCCCAGCTCGCTCACGTTTCCGACGCGCTAAACGCGGCGAAGTAGCCCAGCACCGAAACCCTGACATGAGCCACGCACTGAACACGTGCACGAGACAAAAGTCATCTCCACAATCTCCGCTGCCACAGGAAGCAAAAGCCCGCAAAGTTGCAAACCGTTTGCTCGGCCGTGTCAAAGCCATCCTTCGGCCTTCGCGCTCTGCTCTCTGCTCGCCTCGGATCTTTTGCTGCGAGAGTTGGAGACCCGTAACCGATCCTCAATTCCAGCCTGTTTGCATCTAGGCCCGGCTACTTGGAACTACTGAGAACATGTGACTACAGGCACTTGTAGGAACACATTATTGCCTTGTACAATTCATCCTTTTTTCCTAGGTGCTCAGGGCTTGTAGTCTAGGTCGATTTTGCGGAGCATGGCTGCCAGCAACAAGATCAGGAGGTAGGAATATCCTTATCTTATCTTCAATTCGGCTTGCCGAGATCAGCATCCCCGAATTTGAGTTTGTGCGTTTCGAACTTCCGCTTGACCACCGACTGACTGACTTTGGCAGGGAGAATGAAAAGAGTACCTACGGCGGCATGTCCGCACCACGCACAAGAAACGGCAAAAAGTATCTGTAGCTGAGAATGGTTTCGATCCATTGCCCTCCGGGTTATGAGCCCGGCGCGCTTCCGCTGCGCCACTCAGCTATTCATGGATCAATCCGGGCCTTCACTGACTATATTCGCTACGCTGGCACACTGGCACCTGATTTGTCTGACTCGTCTTTCGGTTCTACCTCTATCATTCCCCCAACCCCTGTCAACTGTTCACGCCTCACCTCCCAAACACCTGATCCTCCCTTCCACTTTCGGCGCAACGCCCTTCGTCCACGAACAGCCGAAATCTTCTCCCACTTCCTCGCACATGGCAGGGTGGCCTTTGAGTCCTGTCAGCCGCCACCACTTCCTCATCACTTTGCGCGCGAGGATGAGTTTACGCTCTGCTTCGGAGTGCTCGGCGGGTACGGCGGGCAGATCGCTGCGCGGAGTGGTTTCGTCCTCGGAGTCTGAGGCGCCGTCGTCGTCTGCCGGCTGGTCTGAGACTTGTGCCTTGTCGACCAATGAAGGGAGGGCGTTTTTCTTGTTTTCTTCTGACTGCTGTGCGTTGCCGTCGCGTTGTGTGATTGGCGAGCTAGGTTGCGTGGGCTCACGCACAGGATGTACATTGTGCAAGCCATTGTGCACTCCACCCCAGTGGTGACCCAGCTGTGAACTCCAATTCTTCCACCTGCCCAGCACCTTCAAGCTCATGAAGTATTGACGCAGAAGGATAGAGATGAGCAGACCGTTCTCTTCGTCGACGATGCTTTTCGCCACACCGCCATGCTCTTCTATCAACAGCGAAGTGAACCCGTCTTTGCCACGTACCATGTACTCTCGCGTGCAAAGCGTGTAGAGCTTCTTTGCATCTGCCGGCGCACCCGCAATTTCCACCTCGCTGCACCGTGAGCCAGCTGGTTTACTCGGATCAAAAGCGAAGCGGATGCCGCTGACTTGCGGGAAGCGGCCTTCCAGGGCTGGGTATGTGCTTACACCGTTCTCGAGAGCTTCGATGATCGCTTGGCCGGTAACTTCGATGACAACGCAAGGATCTTCAAAGGGAAAGCAGTTCATGATGTCTTTGACTTTGAGGACGCCCGGTGGGTATACCTGGTCTCCTCGAACAGTTCCGGCCGCCATGATGCAGCAGTCTGTGTCGTAGTGTAGTTTCATCAGATCGCAAACGAAGTTGCCCATGTTGCTCTCTTTCAGCCGCACGGTGGTGAAGCGTGCGTCTAGCGGAGCTGCGATCCATCCGATGGGCTTTTCCATCTTTGCTTTCAGAGCTGATGTGACTTTGGTCACCATCTCTACAGTCGGCTGATCTTCCGCAATCGAACCGACAATGTCTCGACGCGTGATGTCGAAGTCCCAACCTTTGCCGGAAGTTCTTCGACGGCCTTCCAGATAGCTGAGCTGCTTGAAGTCCGTGCCGCTGCGGAGAAGGTGGATGCCATTGATGACACAGTGATTGTAAGTGTGATCATGACCTCCCAGAATAAGATCCAGAGTGCCTTCGGGTACATTGCGTGCAAGCTTCTCGTCGTTAGGCTGGCGCTGGTGGGATATAGCGATCACAATCTCGGCACCCTGCTCTCGAAGCTGCGGCGCCAATTCTGCAGCAGTAGCAGACGCGCTAAGATACTTGATGTTTGGCGGGAGGGAGTTCAGAGTAGCCAGCCATTCCCTTTCGACCAGTCCGATGATTCCGACCTTGATGCCGTTGGAGGTGGTAAGCATGACGGTACGCTTGCAATTGCCGAGCGGGACACCTTCGCCCAACGCTGGATCCAGCACGTTTGCCACCAGCCACGGGAAAGTGCACTTCTTCGACAGGTATTCGAATTGCTCCATGCCAAAGTCCAGATCATGGTTGCCTAAGCATGCTGCATCAATGCCTGTGGCGTTCAGGAATGGAACCATATGACTGCCTGGTGACAGTGGTGGTCAGTATTGTCTCAATGCTAGCAATTGTACACTGTGTGCTCGTTGCATAGTAGTCATAATTAGCTTGCAATGAGACCTTACCTTTCGTGACACTACTCTCCAAACTCGGGTTGAACGCATCGCCACTGAACAGCGTCAACACCTCCGGCTGACCCGCGAACCGCTCACCCTTCGCATAATCGTTGCACAGAGTCTGAAACCTCGCAACACCGCCTACAGGTTCGCGAGAGCCAGGCTCGACATGATACACGTCGTTGTAGTGGATGATGCGGAGGTCTGGAGCGCCGTCTGTGCGGCCGCTGGAATGGGTGACGCTCGCTGTGAGTTGGTGTTAGCATTTTGCTTGCAGAGTATGATGCATTGTGAGATCACGGGACAGAACGTATGAATGTTCATGCGCTATATCGTGCTCCTTTACAGGATTTAGAACATACCTCCATCGCCTACATCTTCCGAGCGAGCCATGATGGCTGACTAAATGGCGGGCAGCGATTGGCTCGCACGAGATGCCGTGTGCTGTACGGTATGATAGAATAGAACTGGAATTCTTGATCTGACTGGGTTGTTAGTATTGAATTTCTTGAGCGGAATCGTAAAGACAAGTGTTTCTTTATAGAGATGATCGAAGAAGCAACATGAGGTTGCCCAAAAGTTGCTCTGTGACCACAGCCCGGCACGACTTGCTGCGCCACCTGTCTCCACGTTTCACAACTGGCACGACTGCAAGGCTGGATATCGGCCATGATCGATCGGATGGGATGCCTCTCGCAACGACAACCGAGACAGTAGAAGCACATACTTGTGAATGGAAAATTGGCAATGTAATCTTTGTTATTAAAAGTTCTCAGTGGATATCTGAAGACAGCATCGGTCTATATTAAAGCACAAGCATAGTCATGTAAATCATCATCCGACCCAGCAAAAACCCCACACGCTGAAAACACTGTATTATGCGTAACGAAACAGTGCGCCAAGGGTTCCCATTCTAGTTTTTGTTTTGCATGGCACCCACCAGAAATCCAGATACTTTCTTCAGCTGTCTATTAATTGTGTAGTTTCTGATCCTCGGCCAAAGAATCGAAATCGAACATCATGTCATCAAAGTTGACATCGTCCATCGCAACATCTCCACTGTAGTCTTGACCGGACGTTGCTGGGGCTACGGAAGGAGCTGGCGCGAAGGTCTGTCCCGCCTGTGTCTGTTGCGAATCCAGCATACTATCGTTGAGATCGAAAGCTGTGGGCTCATTGGTGCCAGCGTCTAGGTTGTTGAACGCAGCAGGGGCCTCGAATTCGGCGGCGCCGGGGTAAGAAGCGATTAAATCGTCAAGATCCTTCAGCAGCACGCTCTCGTCAACCCAGTGGTCATTGCCTTGATACCAGTCGTGCAGAGGGTCGTTGGCGGTGAAGTCGCCGTTCAGCATGTTATATTCTGCTGTTTGTTGGATTGCATTGGGAGCAGAACTTTGTAGAGGAATCTGCTGGGTGGCTGCATCACTAGCGAAGTCGAGTCCTGCGCCTATATTCGGTCCCAAGAATTCCATCATCGCGCCCGTGGAAGTAGAGTCGGCATTTGCGATGCTCGGCAGTGAGAGGTCTGGCGTAGACGCGGTATATGTTACCGGTGGCATCAGGCCACTTTCCTTCCAAGCTGGGGTCACTGTCGCGAATCTGATTGCGCGGTCAGGAGGAAGCTCGTAGCGGTGCCTTCTGAGATAAGGGCTGGTGCTGGTGCTGTTATCTGTGCTGGGCTGGTTGCTGGTGTGTGTGGTAGGCTGGGTGCTGCGAAGAGGAACACCGTTTGGTCCCCAGTTGTCGTCTAGCTCTGCCGCTTCCATGGCTACCAGTGTGTCAAGTCCGCGAGCGATAGCATCTGATGTGACCGTCGATTGCTGTCCGTCGTTTCCTCCAGAGGAACTGCATTCCATCGCAACAAGCCTGTCCAGACCTCGAGCGATAGCGTTCGAGCGTGCGCTAGCCTCTTGCCTGTCCCGTAGCTCGCCCAAGCGCTCATTCTCTTCAGTGAAAGGACATTTCTCGACCTCGCCCTTCTGTAACTTCTCGAGCATATTCCAGCGCGAGCTTGCGGCTGCAACCCGCGCATCATGCTCGATCCACTCGCATGACGCGTAGCCGTCGTTGTCACGGTTCATCCGTTGCTCGATGCGATTCAGAGTCTCCAGGCCATAGCCTCGTGAGATCGAGTCAGTCCCACCCGAGAAATCTTGCGCATTATTGTCCGAAATACCCTGTGCCGAAGATTTGAGAGCTGAGATTGGGACCTCGTACGTGCACCACCTTCTTGGCTTGGGGCTTTTGCCAGGAGAATTCTCGAATGGGCGCATGTCGACTACATTGCCGCTGCACTCCACGTGCTGACATCGGTAGTCAACACTGTGCAAGACTCCCTCTTTCGACAATTGATGATACACGCTGCGAACTTCCTGTCGCTTTTGCTCGATAGCACGCCTGTCCGGGCCAGGGTTGATCTGGACAACTCCTGGGTTTTTGGCTTGTGATGATTGAATGCAGCCAATTGAACATCGAATTGGAATCCGCAAACCAAGGTCTCCATATGTTTCCAGATCTTCCGGAATTTGGAAGCCTTGGCCGCCTACTGCAGATGGGATGAAGTCGAGACCATGCGCCTTTTTGAACAAGTCCAGCCATTCGGGATTGTCGGCAGCGGTTTGGTTCCAGCTATCGTCAGAGCCGTAGAGCACTTTGCGTGCATGAGTCTGAAGCATCTCATCAGTAAGCACAATGCCCTGTTTGGCCATGTCATTGGCATATCTTCCCAGCCTGACAGTGAGGATCTCCCAACATGTAGCCTTGGTTCCAGAGTCCTGCTGATTGCAACCATGCATGTCTACGGGAAGGTCTTGTTGTGGTCCTTCTTGATTCTCGGTTCTTGCAGAGACTTCTTGTGCGTGGTTGTGTGATTGATTCCTGTTTGTGGCGCTAAATGGATTAGGGCTCACGGCTTCAATACCAATGAGATATGGAGGCATCGCATTGGTGACCTGGGCGGCCACTGCGGGATCCAGACCTCGACAGCCTTTCCACTGCGACATCTTGACCCCAGCCTTGAAGTGCGCGGTCAAGTGATCTACCCGATCTTGCCACACGGTGAACCTTTGCGCGCAGAAGCCGCATCGCGAGTTGATGTTCGTAGCCACAGATTTCCATGCGTCCATAGAAGGCATCTCGCATGCATCAATCGAAGGTGCTGACGTAGATGATCCTTGCGGTAGAATGTCCGCGCGTCGAATCCTTTCTCTTCGCAAGCGCTGTGATTGTGAATTTCTCCGTGCTCTGCAGAAACGTTCTGCTCATTGCAGTAAACACAGGTCTTGGAGCCATTGTCTTTGTCTACCAGCACAGGCCCGATCGGTGCACATATCCATTTTTCGAGAGATAGATGAAGAGACTTTTCGTGCCGGGTCCAGTCGTACTTGGATTTGAAAGTGTCTGTGCAGAAAGTACATTGGAAGATACGCCTCTTGTCGTCAACCGAAGGGCGCACAGGAGCAGTAACATTCCTTCTGCGTCGACGGCGATCCTTCTTGCCTGCTAAGCTCGAGCTGAACGAGCCGTATGATCCGCGAGATGAGCCATGAGAGTTGGCACCAGATGAGAAAGCGGATTGCGAGTGAGACAAGGAGCTAGGCTGGCTCGTCTCGAAAGATGTTGTTGATTGCGGCCGTTTTTGTGACCATCCTGAACCATTACTAGAATTTCTGTGACGGCGAGTATTGTAGCTCGAAGGCGACGTAGCTTCCTCAGGCAGATCGGAGCGCTCAACAGCCTTGAAAATATCTGTGAAGCGCGCAGGTTCGTTCTCAGGTGGAGAGTGCTTCCATCGTTCCATGGGGTTGAGCTCCTCCCATGGCTTTTCTGGTTCGGGAATGTCGATGGCGGGGGTGGTAGGACGAAGGCTTGGTGATTCGCATAGTCTGGGCCTTGCACCTCGGGCCGTCTTTGCTCTCCTCCTCGCGTTCGCGAGCCAGTTGGCGATCTGTATAGGCTTGAGTTCAGTTTGCTTCTCGAGCTCTGCCTTCTCCTCCTCTGTTGGGTAAGGGTGCTGCTGGTGGACGTCCAGCCATTCACGAAGAATTTTCACTGCATGCCGTGGGAAACGAATGCCGTTCCTCTTCGTGCTGCCAGGTGCATCGTCACCTCCCCTGGGTGTGAGAGTGCCACTGTTTCGGCTGTGGAGAGTTTTGATTCCGGTAAGAGTGCCCCATTCTCTGCAAGATAGCTCGTCCACAGAGTGTAGTGTGTCGAAGAAGGTGCCGTTGTTGTCGTTTGTGTAGTTGCCAGCCTCCAGAGTTTTCGAGTCTGACAGACTGCATTCACGGAAGAGACTTTTACATGGTGTGCAACCAATGTCACCACTTCTCAGGTAGCAGTTGAGGTGTTTCGACCGGCAGTAGTCGCATGGCTTCTCAGGACGAACGAACCTTTACAATTGTTAGTAGTATCATACAGCGGTGCTGATTATTATTGCTGACCTTGGAATGAAGTTTTCAAACCTGCTGTAGTCAGGCTCATCGTTGCTGGCAATCGGCTTTGTACTAGCCTCATAGTCCCAGTACAACGCGCTGTTGCAGGTGCAGCTGTGAGTTGGCGTCAATGTCAATTCAGAAGCATTGAAGACATTTCGAGACCTACTTGTCGACTTCAGGGTGTGCAGGGCAGACGAATGGCTGCTGATCAAGAGCGCCAGAAGCTGCAGGGGCGCTGGCGCTCGCCAGGGTACTGTCGGCATTATCCAGTGACATGCTCGGGGCCTCGATTAGTTCATTCATATCGAAGCCCAACTCGGGCTCTTCGGCGATGACAGGCATTGCCTATTGCAGGCAAGCAATGGCAAGCGTGCGTGACAGGATCCTCTGCGCAAGCCTGCACGGCCAAACACGGTAATGCAATGTAGAAAGGCGCGAAACAAGAAGAGAAAGGGCGCAGACTCAGACCATAAGGCGTGTGACGAGCGCAGGCAGAATCGTGCTCACTCGTGCTGACTACAATGCGGTGGACGAGCAGAGTCATCCTACAGCTGGCTGTACCCGGTACGGTAGAGCCTGGAAGCTTGTACTGCGAAGGGCGTACTCGTTCTGCAGACAGGGCACGTGCCCGAGGTCGGCGTCCGCGCACCAGTTTTTGGCGGGGAACCACGTTCAGAGGGCGGAACCGCGTGCTTCAGCTGTCTTGGCTGCAAGCCATTGGGATGACTGTCGGATATCACGGCAGCCATGTGTAGCATTTGGTCGCGCCCAGCGCGAGCAGTCACAGTGCGCTGTGGGGAGAATGCTCTTTTGGTTTAGATGTGGCCCTTTGGCTCGTCCAAGGCCGTATATAGGTGCAAAAGGCTGGTACTGCAAAGAATCATACCGCGGCCAGTGGCCGAAGGATCGGAAGATTCCACGCATCTTCGCCGAAAGCGCTTTGAGTTTCGCTTTGGCCGACTGAGCGATCCTCCTCGCATGCATGCCACGACCATGGAAGTACTATAGTACTATATGTTGCTATAAGTTCAGCCCCAGCGTCCCATATCATACGGGAGCGCGTGTCAGCACGAGTCCGTCATCGGAGCCGACTTCACGAGTTGAGGCATTCGTATGGAAGGATCGCATGCCAGCCACGTGTGTGTGCGTACCGAGTGGATCTCATCTATGGTGGTCCTGGTCGCGGCGTACCTCCTATATAATCTGCAACTCCGCACCACTCCGCAAGTGCTCTCTCTGGAGACATCAGGCCTGCAAGAGCGGAGTGAAGAAGGTATGTCCATCGGAATATGCAGTCGGAGTTGAGTTGTTCCAGAAACGCTTGAGCTTTGGTCACCAGACGTCTGCCGCAACCTTGCAGCTGGCTGTCGGCGTTGCATATATAAACTCCGATGGCTCGAAGCTTTACTCTTGTTCTTATGCAGCAATCTCGCATGAACGAGAATTCGTAGCCGTCCACAGCGATGTTGGTATGTGTACAACTTGAGGTACAACACGCCGAGTGGCCAATCTTTGGCCGACTGACCGACTTAACGGCCGTACTTTTCCCCCAGACCGAGGCGAGACGTGGAGTGCTCGATGCGGGGCAGAGTGGCAAGCGTTGGTACATCAATCATCGCAATCTATAGGCATATCATTCGTCAACTAGACTTTCTACATCGAACACACCTTATCAAAACTACCTTACGTTTCTCGTGTATACACCTCTCTTGTAACCAAACACAGTCAGCGTTACACGCCTATAATCTCATCACATCCACAATGGCGCCCCATGCAGAGAACGTCACTGGTGTTGCCGCTGACGGCAAAGAAGTACCAGTCAACTCTGGCGATGCACCTCTCGAGCCTGGTGTTAAGAAGAACATCGCCCAGGGCAAGATGATCGCGTTTCCTGGGTAAGTCTCGGACTGTTTTCTTTTCAGTATTCTTGTTTTTCCCAAACATGCCCACTCTTGCACCCAATAAACTCTGGCCGGACGTTGGGTATGTGCTTTGTGCCTGTTGCCACAACACGTGAATTTGATATGTTCAATCCTGCCAACCCAAGCCACTAACTATATCACCCATCACAGACCACCAAAGTTCAGCGACAAGTACGAGGAGCGCGAATACCTCAAAGGCCGCCTGGCCGCTGCCTTCAGAATCTTTGGTAAATACGGCTTTGATGAAGGCGTCGCAGGCCACATCACCCTCCGTGACCCGGTCAAGCCAGACTGCTTCTGGGTGAACCCCTTCGGACGAGCCTTCAGCCTCATCAACAAATCAGACCTCATCCTGGTCGACCACTCCGGCAATGTGATCGACGGCGGCGAGAACCGTCTACTCAACACCGCCGCGTACATGATCCACGCCGCCATCCACGAGGCAAGGCCCGATGTCTTGTGCGCTGCGCACAGCCACAGCATCTACGGCAGGACCTCTGCACTCTTGGGAGGAAGCTGGACACGCTGACGCAGGACTCGTGCGCGTTCCACAACGATCACGTCTTGTATGAGAGCTTCAACGGCGTCGTGCTCGCGGAGAAGGAAGGCAAGGATATCGCCGCTTGTCTTGGAGGCAAGAAGGCTGCGCTGTTGCAGAACCATGGTCTGCTGACTGTTGGAACGAGTATCGAGGAGGCAAGTTTCTCATTCTTCGAGCATGTGACGTCCACTCGCTGACTCTTCTCATTGCAGGCTGTCTTCTGGTTCGTCTCAATGGAGAAATGCTGCCAAAGCCAGCTCATGGCCGAGGCGGCTGCTGGATCTCGTGGCGAGAAGCCGGTTGCCATAGGCGAAGATGAAGCTGCATACACTTACCGCACCGTTGGCTCCAAAGGAGCTGGTTGGTTCAGTGCGAAGCCCTTGTTTGATGTTATTCACAAGGAGACTGGTGGGGACTATTTGGAGTAGAATACTTACTCTGAGAGCCCGAGATGATATGACTGAACATGACACTACGATTTGTCGAGATAACAGGATTTTTGACCGTGCTTGAAGCAAGCAACGATTCCAGATTGAATGAATTACTTTCATTACCATCATTCAGAGTAAAGTCTCCTCTGAGCGACTATGTGTGACTAAGGCAAGACGGCACCTGTCCCAACCCATTGGCAGTTTGAAACAGCGCCAGTGCGATAGGTATAATATGATGGCCTGTAAGTTTACAAGTTGTTGTATGGAACGTATGGCTAGCTTCGAAATGTGCCTTGCATCCCTGCGCGGATCTGGCCCACTCGTTCATGCTCGTTATAGGTGTACGTTTCGGTAGCCTATCTTGCTGCAGCACACTTCTGTCTTAGTTTTCAAAGTCGCAAGGACGAACATCTTCTTGCTCGGTCTTGATGATGCATACAATGGTCTGGCAGATTCCAGCAAACCTGAAGCGAGTCAAACATCAAATGTCACCGGTGACGTGATTTGAAACTTCCTCCGCTTTGGAGTTGGGCTCACGGTGACGTGGACAGGGAAGCCGCGGACATGAATCGATTAGCACGCATTGGCTTTGGGGTCCTGTTGGCCGAATCCCAGAGTTCCTAAAAGACGTGAGCACTTGTTATAGAGGCCATATAGACTCATCGTGGGTATTCATAGCCATAACCAGATACAGGTATAGTTGGCGAACATACGGAATATCTTCTTATCGAAGCGCGTAGAAGCTCAGGGCGTCGAGCAAAACAAATTGCTGTTTTCGGCTGTGGAGTGGAGCCGGCAAGCGAATCTCTTTCACATGCCAAATCGTGGTGAGGCCTGGGCTTCAGGGTGTGTGGCTTGAAGAACTTGGAAGCTACTCTGTTCAGAAATGGGTGTAGCCATTCATATCATTCAAGAATCGTAGATACACTACCAACTCATAGCTGCGTATGTACCATGCTGCAACACACGGCTGCCGGCGGAGGTGATGACGAGCAACGGTGATGGTGTAGCGATTAGCGATTGTTGAGTGCCAGTGGCGCCCACACATGGAGCTTGGTCCATTGTGCGTCATGCTGCCGTCCTGCTGCGAAGACCCACACATGTGCCCAAACAACTTGATTTTGCTCAATTCGAAACCACCCGCTATTACAGCTCCTGTCTTGTTCTCAGCACGCGACACCTGCATTTCCTCCACATTCCCCTCCTATACCGCTACAGACAACTCTCTACTATTGTCTGCTCTTTCCGCAGAGCCTAATATTCACCTCTATCAGCTCCACGAGCTCCATTACGACCCCTAACGTGAGCACGCGACCACAAAATAGCCATGTCCAGCACCGACGCCAGCTCGGCGCAGTATCCCGATCTCAAGGGCGAGCAGAGCACCAACGGCTTTGCGCAGAACGTGACCAACAGTAAGGTAGGTGCAAGCAAGCTGCAAGCGGGCACGCCATGGAAGCTGCCAGCTGGATACGTACATGGGACGGAAAGAGGGTGCCTGGGAGATGGGCAGTCACTGCCACGTAAACACGTGCATGCGAAAGCTGTCACAAGCGGCAGTGACTGCTTTCCATGCTTCACTTATAATACCTCCATCTACCTTTGCGTCCACTGCTGGCAAACCATCCGCAAACACCTCCGCGACCACCAAGCTGACACCGCACAAACAGTACTTCCTCAGCTAGGATTGAATCCGGCACCTACCACATTTCCACCCACCTTATCCTAACAACCCATCCAGCCGCCTCCAACACCATGAACTCCATCCAGAACTCCCAGACCGTGCAAAACCTTGCCAACGGCCCTGTCGCCGACAAGGCCCGCGCTGAGGCCGCCACCACCAAGAACGAGTTCTCCAACTTGGCTGCTTCCCGTCAGACGCCCAACACCAAGACTGCCACTGATCAGAACCTCACGCACTACCACTCTCTCTTCTACTCGCTCCTCAGCTGGGAAACCCTCGCGCTACCGCCATTTCCTTCGCCACCATCGTCACCAGCATCCTTCTCTTCCGCTTCGTCCCCATCGAGCGTTATGTCCTGAAGGCCATCTTCACCGTGCTCGGTGTTACCGCTGCCGCTGAGCTTGTTGGTCACTTTGTTCTCGGCGAGGGTCTTTCCACCAAGATGCGCCCTAGGAAGTACTACACAATTCCTCGCGAGACTCTTGAGAGCATTACTGGTGACCTTGAGGAGCTTATCAACTTCTTTGTCATTGAGTTCCAGCGCATTCTTTTCGCCGAGAACGTTTGGGCTACCATTGCTGTAAGTCTGGCAACTATCGCAAACTTATCTTACATTTGCTGACCATCTACAGGCTTTCTTCGCCTCCCTCATCTCCTACTTCCTTGTCAAGGTCACTCCTAAGTGGGGTCTCCTCCTCATCGCCACCTCCGTTGTCTACCTCGCTCCTCTGATCTACATCACCAACAAGGAGTTGATCGACACTCACCTCAACAACGCCACCCAAATCGCCAACAAGCAGACCGAGCAGCTCCGCGAGGTCGCCGCCAGGAACACCAACAAGGCTATGGAGGCTACCAGCTCCGCCACCTCTCAGTACGTGTCCCTGGCTCAGGAATACATTGGTGGTGCCAAGAAGACCGCCGTCGACAAGGGCTACATCAGCAAGGAGACTGCCGACAAGGCTCCCGGCGCTCCCGTTGAGAAGAGCTACACTTCTGCTCCCACTACCGAGACCACTACTTCTGCCGCTCCCGTTGAGAAGGTTAGCGAGCCTGCCACCTCCCACAGCGGCCCCGAGTTCCCCGCCGCTCCCATCGAGAACATCAACTCTTCGGTCCAGCCCACTCCCATTGTTGGCTCCACCGAGAAGGTCAGCGAGCCTGCCGCCTCGCACAGCGGCCCCGAGTTCCCCGCAGCTCCCATCGAGAACATCAACTCTTCCGTCCAGCCCACTCCCGTTGTTGGCACTACCGACTTCCCCACCGCCCCCAGCACCGAGCCTCACGTCGTCAACCCTCCTCACGAGGTTCCTGCTGTTCCCTCCGCTGTCGAGGAGCACGGTATTGATGAGAAGAAGCAGCCTCTGCATGCTATCTAGAGGAGCAGCGCGCTGCCAAGCAAAATCAAGCATCGAATATTCGACACCAAAAAGTTGAGGGTTGGCAGCAAGAGGTGGAAGAAATTGAACAATCTCCCCGATACTGCCCAACCTTCGCCCGGCGAACCTGTACAATCCGAGACGGAGGAGGAGCCTCTGCTTGGAGATATCTCCTGGGATTGAGCTTTTGTGCTGCGTAGCCTGTAACATCGATTGCGGGCGCGAGGGAGGATTTCTCTCTCTATCTTCTTTTTCACGACTGACTGCCTATGTCCTTGTTTTTGAATCATTGTTTTCACGCAGCAAGCGAACACGGCATACCGAACCATTGAAAGATCTGTACTACTCCTAGTTCGAGCATGAGCATGAGATTATGGGTAACGAGAATATTAATGGGTACTTTTTCTACTTACATCTTTGTTCTTACTATCTCTTGATCTGTGTAATCCATTGTCCGGTCGATGCTCTAGCTCGTGGATCTGGGCGAGTGTAGCAGCCGGACTCATTGCGCGTCTCTACCAATCGCAGGCCGTATGGAAAGAACCCCTGAGCGCCTTCCTCTGTCATGCAAGATCCCAAAGAATCCACTGACGGCAGCCAAGCGCGGAGTCTTATGATACATGAACGAGTTTGAAACACACCATATCTTTCTTCTGTCTTTTACAATGCCTCTTCCCCACCGAAGGTGCCGACCCATCAAGCCTGCATCACCTAAACACACGCCTAACCTCCACCTTTGCACCCGGGTCAACCATAGGGAAAGTCCCGTAATACCCCGACTGCGACACATGCCCTTCTTCCAGCCTGAACTCATACTCCAGCAGCATGTGCGCCAGGCAGAGCTTGAGCTCTGTATCGGCGAAGAAACGCCCGGGACACATGTGTCTGCCCATGCCGAAGACGTTGTGCTCTTTGCTCGAAGCCGTGAACACGCCTTTGTCGAGGTAGCGGCGCGCGTTGAAGGTTTCGGGCGAGGCGTGGCACTCGGGGTTCCACATGAGAGAGGCGTCGACGGCGAGGTGGGTGCCGGCGGGGATTGGCGTGCCGTCGGGAAGGGTGAGGTCGCGCAGGGCTTTGCGCTCGATGCCGACTGGGAGGTTGGGTTAGCTTGGTTTCTCTTTTTGGTGAGGACAGTACGTGATGTGCGTGATTGGGACTTACCGAGCGGTGGCAGAGTTCTCTGACTCTCCTTCAGCACGCTGTCGAGGAGTTTCATCTTGAACAAAGCGCCCATCGTCCATCCGTGCTCGGAAATCACTTGCTGGACTTCCTCACGCAGTTCAGACTCGGTTTCGGGGTCCTTGCACAGTTCGAGGATCGTCTGTCGCAGAGCTTCAGAAGTGGTGAAGAGAGCGGCGACAGCAAGACCCAGTTGCACGGCTGCCTGGTCAAATTTATGATCGCCCGCGGCAGCGGTGGTCCATTCGATGGTGTCGTTGTAGCTCGTGCCCGATGCTTTGGCTGCATCTCGCCGGGTCATCTCGTCTTTCAGCAGCTCGCGGGTACGAGCGATGCCTTGCTTACAGGCACGGGAGAAGGGATTGAAATAGTGGGCGATGGGTCGGACGATGGCGGGCCAGTATTGGAGATGAGTTACGGCGGTGAAGTAGTCGGTCACAACTTTATCGTAACTTGCTGCCATTCGGGGTTCTTCGCGAGATCAGGACCTACGAAAATAGCAGCGGCAGCGCGCGAGATGATGGAAGTAGTGTCTTGCTGCCAATCGATGGCGTGCCACGACTCGTTGTCTCCCCAATTTTGGGCCAGAGCATCGCTGAGGCTGGAGTTAATAGCAGGGAAAGAAGCTTCGTTCTTGGAGAGCTTTGCCTTGATGACGTTGATCACGACTCGATCAGGGTGGTGGATAGCCGTCTGAGCCTCGAAACCTGGGTAGTCCGAGAAGAAATCATCCTTGACGAGCTCCTGGTGGTCGAGATCCTTGTTGGCTTTGGCCCATTCGGTGAGCGAGGCGGGAAGGATGACCTTGGGACCTCCTGGTGCTAGGATGGTGATGGGTCCTTGGTGCTCCGCCAGACCATTGGCGATGAGCTGTTTCGCGTTGGACGCATAGCTTGCGTAGGCTTTCTTGTTGTCGAAATCGTTGGGGTAAGCGTTCACGACGGGGAACGAGGGTCTCGGACGCTTGTTGTAGAAGTACAAGGCGATGGGAATGGCAATGGCAAGGAGAGCATAAACGAAGCCTTTTGTTGACGCCATTGCTGCGAAGGAATCGATCTGTTCTTGGCTTTAGGGCATTGGAGGAGCCATTGGCGCACTATACTATTTTGTTTACATGTGTATTTTTCGTGGCCTGTCATCGCTTTCGAGCCACGATGAGCCATTGTGATTTTGTTCTTGAAACCCTTGATAATTGCAGCATTTGGACCATGCATTGGTCCACTGATCCCGCATCCGAGAGGATGAGGCGTTGCATAATTGCTATGCAAGGAATACTTTCTAGATCAAATTGCCGAACCAGATACACTCTGATTCTTGAAAATTGAGGGCAAGGTTGTTTCATGGAGCGTTGCGCTTTCCATTTCCCCAGGTCTTCAATTCACATGAACAAGCTTTGCCTCCCCTTGCTCGTGCTTGCCTCGTGCCTCGGCTGTCCGCCGGAACCCTTCGTCCGCCGGGCCCGCCAGTAGCCGATCGGCTCAAGGTGATGGACATCTAACAACGACCATGTAATCATCCCCAAAGCTCGTCTGGTTCGAGCAATCGCATACACAATCTCACAGCAATAATGGCCTCCCAAGCGCTGCGTACCAGCGCTGTCAATGCTACCCGTCCTTCGGTCCCTACACAGCGCCTCTCAGCCCTCCGTCGCCAGCTATCGTCCTCCCGAGCTCTTAAGAAGGAAATCCAGGATGCATACATTCTTGCCGCTGTCCGTACGCCTTGTGGTGTCTTCAACGGCTCTCTTGCCTCCGTCTCTGCGCCTCAGCTAGGCGCCACTGCGATCAAGGAAGCCATTGCCCGTTCCTCTGTGCCTGCAGACAAGTTCACTCATGTCTACATGGGCAATGTGCTGCAGGGCGGCATAGGCCAGGCTCCGGCGCGTCAGGCGAGTATGTTCGCTGGACTGCCGACCTCGGTGGAAGCTACGACTGTCAATAAGGTCTGTGCAAGTGGAATGAAGGCTGTCAGCATTGCTGCACAGCAGATCGAGCTCGGACAAGAGGAAGCTTTGATTGCTGGCGGTATGGAGAACATGAGCCGTGTACCTTACTACTTGGCTCGAGCGGCGCAGCAGCCTCCTTTTGGCGAGATGAAGTTGGACGATGGTCTGGTCAAGGACGGCTTGTGGGACGTGTACAACCAGATCCACATGGGCAACTGCGCGGAAGCGACGGCAAAGAAGTACGAGGTTACCCGTGAAGAGCAGGACGCGTTCGCAATCGAGTCGTACAAGAGGACGCAGGAGGCCTGGAAGCAGAAGCTCTTCGACGAGGAGATCGCGCCGGTCACTGTCAAGGGCAAGAAGGGCGATACCGTTGTCTCTGAGGACGAAGGCTACAACCGTCTCAAGCTGGAGAAGGTCCCTACCCTCAAGCCGGCTTTCGATCGTTCGGGCTCTGGCACTGTGACAGCGGCAAACAGCAGCTCTTTCAACGATGGCGCGTCCGCGTTGGTACTGGGCAGCAGAGAAGTCGCCAAGCAGTACGGCAAGGGCAAGAAGGTCCTTGCTCGTATCTGTGGATACGCAGACGCAGCGCTCGATCCCATCGACTTCCCTGTCGCACCTGCAAAGGTCGTCCCTCTCGCGCTCGCAAGGGCTGGCATCAAGCAGGAGGACGTGAAGGTCTGGGAGTTCAACGAAGCTTTCGCTGCGGTCATCAAGGCGAACGAGAAGGTAAGTCGATCTGAAGTGACACTTTAACGAGCTGTTGTACTGACATAGCAAACCAGATCCTCAACCTCGATGCCTCAAAAGTCAATCCTCGAGGTGGTGCGATCGCTCTAGGCCACGCTCTCGGCAGCTCGGGCTCGAGAATCATCGTCACCCTCTTGCACCAGCTCAAGAAAGGTGAATATGGCTGCGCCGCTATCTGCAATGGTGGCGGTGCTGCGACCGGCATTGTCGTGCAGATGGTAGATGCCGATGATCTATAGGTACTTTTGAGTGAGGATACCCGTCAGTTGACATGAATGTAACGACTATTTTAGAAAAGGAGGGAGATTGAAATTCCGATTGGTTTCAAAGGGGGGAAAAAGTAGAACGAGAACTGCAATGGTCTACGCGGTGCTGGAGTAAAGGCAGAAGCACGTACCAAATCCCTTTTTTCACAGATATCTTTGCAGCGGACCCGTCTCATACTCGTATTGTAAGAGAAGAGATATACACGCTCTAACTGCAGGTTCAGCCCTCATAACGCCTCAGCAAAACGCCACAAAGAAGACCGACCAAAGCTCAGAGCATAGAAAAAAGCAGCCCACACACCACTAGACCCGCCCAGCAAGCCGTCGCCAGCCTCGACGCGCCACTCGTCGACGAAGAAGTCGTTCTAGCAGTAGTAGTAGACGACGACGCAACCACCAACCCCGACGAAGCAGCCGTGACCTCCTGGCCCAGCACCGTTTTCGCCTCTTCACCGGCCGTCAACGTCGCCGTGTACACGGCGAAATCACCAGACGAAATCTCGCTCGCGGTCACTAGTTCCGACTCAAAAGTCACCGTCTGCACAGACGTAGTGTAAGAGTCCGTAAGCGTCACCCCATCTATCACCTCGCCGTTCGTAACAACACTGAGAGTGTGTCCGTTGCTCACGAGCGCCGAGCCGCCGGCTGAGAAGGTCTGGCCGCGGTAGACGATCGTGCCGTTGCCTTCGTTCGTGAAGCCGACGCCGAAGGAGTCGTCGACTGTCCGCGTGTCGGTGGTGGTGTAGGTGTGGGTCTTGCCGTTGTAGACGACGCCGTTGGTCAGGATGGCGTTGATGGTGTTTGAGCCGGTTGTTATGGCGGGTTCGCCGGCGGTGTAGGTTGCGGAGCCGATGATGGCGATTCCTGGGCTGATTCCTGGGACGGCGGTGGCGCCGTCGAGGCCGATGAAATCGGTTAGGATTACGCGCGAGGCGGAGGGAGATGCTGTGGATATGAAGTCGGTTAAGGTGACTTTTGAAGGTGCTTCCGCGGAGGACGACGTTGTGTCTGTGGTTGGCTTGTCAGATTGGACTGTTAATGACTTCTTGAGGATGAAGGATATACATACCATCAGCCGCAAGGGCGCTGCCAGCGATGATCAAAGCTGTTGCAAAGTAGCGGACGAACATGGTGTCGGCTGTTCCCTGATGTGAAAGAGTGTGATTTGGAATGATTAGATGGACATGGTTCGTTGTTATACTTCTATGTGTACTTGACTCGCCATTTCTCAAGGGTAGGGCTGACGATGCCAACAATAGACTTACAACCTCAGCTACCATACATCTTCCTATGAGCTTCAAGCATCATCAGACGGACAGAATGAGCGCTGCCGGAATCCGGTGCTTGGTAGGGCGGCAGTGCAAGCAGCTGAGAGGATCCTCCAGATTCAGCTGAAGCTGCTTCGGTGCCTGTGTCGCCTAGAAGTGGGCTGACTACGGACACAACATAGCTTCGATTGGGAAAGCTGTCACCTGTAAAATTCGCTAACGTTTCAATCTACAAACGAATGGATCACGTACAACATGAATGCACGTAAAGTGCAAGCACGACCAAGATATGTACACCAGGGTTAGGGTCAGAATGCAGTGATCACATCTGGAGCCGTTGCATCTTCAGCGGAAGACGATTGCTGCGCCCTACGACACGTCTGATAACGTCTCGACCCCTTGCAGTCGCGTGGTAGAGGTCTGCAAAGCATGGGTACAACTTCGCTGGAACTTAGTACTAATGCCATTCTTTTACCCACCGTTCGAGGTGCGATGCGATGTCCGTCATGATGCATCGATTCAGGTCAGTCTCCCTTAGACGTGTTTGCCAGAAACAATCATCGTCAGCATATGTCAAGCATAAGGTCCACGGCGTAACAACGAGAGAACAGAAATTTGGCATCTGCAGCATATAAGCCTGGCCATCTGTATAGTATAGGCCACCGACCATTCCACTCGGGACCGCTGCTGCTGCAACACGTCCGCGGTCCCCAAGAGCTCGCTGCTGGATCTAGATCGCGATGGAAGTCTGCTTCGCCAATAGACGTGAGCGATAGCCCAGATCCAAACTGGAGATATGGCTCTGGCGCAAATGACGGCGGTGAATCCTTGACCAAGCACCACGTCGAGATCGACCCTTTTGCAGAAGGCAGACCTATGTTCCACAATTACTCTCTACTCGTCTCTGGCATCGTTCCTCGGCCCATAGGCTTCGTCAGTACAATATCCGATACTGGCGAAGAGAACCTTGCACCTTTCAGCTACTTTCAATGCGTGGACCATGACCCACCAGTGTTTGTCATTGGATTTTCCGGCCGACCAGACAGGCCAAAAGACACTTTGACCAATCTGGAACAGACTGGTGAATGTAGCATCAACATTGTGTCTGAGCACATGATCGAAGCGGTCAATGCCACTTCTCTGGACGCGCCCCGCGGGACTTCCGAATGGGCCATCTCCGGGTTACACCAGGCGCCTAGCAGCACTGTCAAGCCGGCGCGTGTGCAAGAGGCCATTTTCTCAATAGAGGGCCGGCTGATTTGATGTTGTTGAATTCAAGACATCCCGTCAGCCTGTGAGAAATAAAGGAAAGCTGGCAATCATTGAGGCGACTCGCTTTTGGGCGCGTGAAGATGCCATAGATGCAGAGCGAAAATCGTTGGATCTCAATGTGTTGCGACCTGTTGGACAGCTCGGAGGAAGTAGCTATGCCAGAGTGACTGACACCTTCGAGGTTGAAAGGAAGAACTGGAAGAGGGCGATAGCGAGCGACGGTGCAGAGTTGAGCAAAGTTGTGGACAGCAAGCATTGAGGTGATAACGTGGCTCATTGCAATTCATGTCCAATGCTGTGACATTAGATCAGCCTGTATGTGATTGTGACAAAATAGCAACCAAAACGCGCAACGCTGAATTGTCAGATTACAGGGCCAGGCACGTAGCACCAGCTAAAATTTCTAGGTAGGAAGAGCTTAGATTCAGCCTTCTCAGAAGCTGGCGCCTTTTGTACGATAAGTCCTACAAGCGACACCTGGTTGCCTAGCCGTAATAGTGGAGCCCTGGAACACGGATGCAGAAGATTGATCTGCAGGTAGCCGACCATCACCAACAGACCCTTTCAATCCCTCACTTTGCCATAGACCTCGATGAAAGGACCGGGCTTTGTCTTGTCAATGGAGTGAGGTGTCAAATCCAGGCCCACGTGAAGTGAATGCTACTATTGCGCAATGTAGCCCCTCTTCATTGTGCAATCATTGTGCAATTGCTGCAGAGTCACCGCCCAGCACTTTCACATGGAAGAATAAACCCGCACTAGACTCAAAACAACACGTGCATCTGTTTACAACTCACCAGGACTCGTCGCAATTCTTTGACCCGCCACATTTGCCTCGTCACGCTACATGTTGACGGCCAACATGGCATCCTCGACCGTGGCAAACAACTTACCCCAAAACGATGACACTCAAGGATACGACCGAGCGCAAGCGCTCTACTTCGCCGCTGTGCAAGAGGGCGGTGGATCCGTACTGAAGGACTACTACACTTTTGACGAGTACAGGTTCCGCCGCGCGACTTTCATTGGCAACCTTCCAGCGTACTCCAAGCGTGACAACTATTGCTGGAGCGCGAGCAAGCTCGACGCAGATATTATCTTCGATGACGAGCGCCAGCAACTAGACGTGCAGGATGTCCGCGACCGCGAGCTTGCATCGGAGTTTGATGTGCTGTTGCCGCTACCTACCACAGCCAACACTCAGAGTATTGACAATTTCAAGACCTGTCCGCCTGTCGACGGAAGTTGTGACGGATGAGGACCAGGAGGCGATGGATGATGAGGCTGATGTGCCTACACCTCGTGGCAGCGTCACCCATTCGACTCCTGGTACCTCGCCGCTGCAGGACAGCTCTGGCGACGAGCAGATGCTGCCTCAGACCTCCATGCCAGAGGACGCATCTGAACCCTCGGAAACATCTGACTCTACTACCCCAAACTTGCCAACTGGTATGACTGCCACTGAGTTGGTGATCCAGAAGTTGGTCTCACAGTTACGGAAAAACTCTTCTCGCTCACATCTGCCTGCTCGCGACACAGATAATGCCATTTCCTCGGACAAGCACATGAGTAGCAAATCTGGATCCCATGCGACCAAGAGAGTGACATTTAGTACTGAGCCAGAGGAGTTTACGCAACACAACAAAAACAGCACTGTCTTGGAATCCGTCAACCATGCAACAAATGTCAACGAGACAGCGGGAAACCTCTGAGCCAACCACGCCGGAAAGCACTGAACCTACCTCTGAATGTCTTCTCAGCGATGGCGCTTGTAAGGACGTCTCGGCTCCAGTCGAACCCACACAGAAACTGCTCACACCACCGTCCAAGATTTTCACGCCGCACCCTGACGTCTCTTCCATGGCTCACTACGGTATAGCCTCGCCTATCAAGGGTCGCAAGCGTCAGCACTCCCCAGAGAGAGTTACACAGGAGGCTGAGGTCACTTCAGATCCTCCAGCGACCACAAGACAGGCGTCGAAGTCGGCATCTCACCCTACTGTCTCCGTCATCGTGCCCACCACCAACGACTCTGCCAGTCAGCCGGACAGCCTCGAGCCAGCATCGAAGCGAATGAGGGGTGGCTCGAAGTCTCATCCCACTGTCTCCGTTCTCGTACCCACCACCAACGGTATTGTAAGCCAACCAGACAGCATGGAGCCAGCATTGAAGGATGGCTCCGATGTGATCCAGTCAGTGGAGGTACCAGCCGTTGCAACAAGCGTGAACATCGCCGAGAACACATCGCCCAAAACCCTACTCCCAGGCCCACCCTCGATGGATCCGAACATCAGCCTAGTAGCCGCTCCAAACGCAGCACAGCGCCGCCTCGACGGCATCATTTCAGGGAAGCTCAAGCCGAAGACCAAACGCGAAGCCACCGAAGCAGCGGATGAGCTTCACAGCCGTCTGCTGGCCCGTCACAATGCTGCACAGAGCGGGAAGAAGGGCAAAGGTCGCAGGTCTTCACGCCAGTCCGTCAAGGACGCCGATCCCGACTTCATGCCTCACTACTTCTCTCCGGCCAATTTCCCAGCAAGTGAAAAGGAGGACGGAACGACCCGTTGCATCTGCGGCGCGACAGAGGATGTCGACACGAACACAGCCATGTTTGCTTGTGAAAAGTGCGGAGTCTGGCAGCATTTCGCTTGTGTTTACCCAAAGCTGCGTGCTGATGACCAGGCAGAGGGAGTCGTTGAGGCGATGAAGATGGTGTTTCTGTGCTCGGTCTGCGATCCGTGGGGTCATCGCGACGTCTTGAAAGAGCTGAGGCTGCGTGAGCCCGTTGGCGTGTGAGACAGGGATGAGAGGAAGACGGAGGGAGAGCTTGACGACTGCTGGAAAGTATTGAAAGTGCTGCGTGGCAAATTCCAGGGGAATGATGAAGGCGTGAAAGGATTGAAGACCGTCCACAAAGTGCTCGGTGGTGACGTACAGAGTCGCGCAAATGAGCACAACATTGGTAGATTTCGTTTTTGTTTCTGATACCCGGAGATAATGAGCCGTATCTCGTGAACATGCAATTGCTTTTGCCTACCAAACTCGCTCGAAAACGCTAAACTGAATGCGATCATCGCATCTTCCACGATTGCTTGCCCTGTTCTTGAGCCTCCTTGGCCTCCCACTGAGCTGTGATGTTGAGTCCTCTGCCCTCCTCGTCCTTCAAGAATTTGACAACACCGCTCACTTCGGTACCGGAGGTGAGCTTGTTTGCACTCTTGCCCTTGCGATCAATAATGCATGTGCCGCACTGCCAGTGTGTGCGCTTGGTCATAGGGCTTGTGCTGAATGTGACGGCACCCTTTTGTGCGGAGAGCTTCTCCTGTTCCTCAGGCGCGATCCTTCCGGGCGCACCGGCTGCAACTGGAGGAGCAGGCGAGAAGACCGTGTCGAACCAGGTGCACCAGGCGTCCAGGGAGTCGACGTCTTGGTCGAGCTTGACGTCGAACGGCACTTCGAACTGGAGATCCTCTGCCGACGCCTGGTGCAGATCCCACATTGCGATGGGCTGCTTCTGGGCAGTCGCGCCGACCACGGTCTTCGCAGGAGGGTGTTGCACAACGACGTCGTCCAGAGCACCCTCAAGCATGCAGTGCATGTCGAAGCCGTACACGTCGTTCCAGAATGAGATATTGTCAGAAACCCAGTCAGGGTCCGCGAGCGGCGCGAGGTGAACGCTGACGTGGCTGGGAACCATGAGACCGTCAAAGGAGCCATCCTCGCGACGCTTCATGAAACGGTCTCTCATGCAGAAGACCGAGGGAAGCATGTTCTCAAAGAAGAGGCAATAGCCCATCCATTCACTGACAATGATGTCGACGTGCTTGTAGCCGTTAGGCAGCTCGTGGAGATCCTCTACCTTGCCGCGAACGAAAGTGATCTGCTTGTCGAGTCCGTTCTCAATGGTGATTTGGCGAGCTTTGTCGATGATGGCGCTGTTGTCCATGGCAAACACTTGCTTTGCACCAGCCTTGGCGCAGAACATAGAAAGGATACCGGTACCGCAGCCAACGTCCATGACTGTCTTGCCGGCGAAAAGGTGCTTGTTCTCGTAGATGAAGTCGCGGTAAGCCTCGGTGCGGACAGTGTCCTGAAGCATGACCTGGTGGATGTCGTTGAAGCTGTAGCTATCGAAGTACGAGTCGTCGTAGCGCTTTGCCTTTGCCTCGGCAGCGCCGTCGTCCTTGCTCGGAGCGTCTGACCAGCGCTTCTCCAGAGTTTCGCTGACCTGTTCGCGGTACAGGTCGAACTTGGACTGAAGCTTGCTCAGTTGTTCCTTCAGCTGGGCAACCTCGTCGGTGGCGTTGCTGTCGTTCGATGCCTCGGGTTGCTTGCCAGTGTTGGCTCCATCAGGCTGCATAGACTCTAGCTCATCGACGCTAAAAAGTAGTGCATCGTCCTCGAGCACAGGTTGCATAAACTTCTCGTCTTCCCATGCAGCAGCATTTTCGACGTCAGGCTTGACGTTGCCATCCTTCACCTGAGAGCGGACGTAGTTCACAAATTTGATCATGCCAAAGAAGTCAAGGCCTACCACATCGTCAGTCCAAAATCACAGTGCAAGAGTCAAGGAACGTCTCGAAGACCTACCCACCGTGACGGGCGCGGAACGCAACAAGATCGAACTCGTGTTCAGCTTTCATGTGGCTCAATGCTTGGGCTAGCGAAGTCGACGACTCTTTACAGAATAGACATTGCACATTGAATTCTTCAGTGTCTTCTTCAACGTCGTTCCATCCTTCACTGTCTTCACGGACGTTGAGAGCGTCAAATTTTTCGGCCGGATCGTCATCAAAATCGCGATTCTGCTGAGCAGAGGGCCCAGCGTTGACAATCGCATCGATTAAAGACATTTTGGTGGTGTTGTTGGCTTGCCGGTGGCGTGTGCTTTGGCTGCGATGTGCGTCGAACTTCTTCTTGAAGGGTTTGTACAACTTTGCGGAGTGGGTCAAAGCTTGGCGGGATGCTGTTGTAGCAATTAGAGCCCGATGGGAACAACAATATTTCTCAAACGCGAGGAACGTCAATTGAAAATGGAGAATATATCCGTGGCAGGTCTCACATTCATATGATCGATGGCAAATCCTCTATGTGAAACGCCTCTCCAGTCTATCGTAAACCAAAAACTCGCTTTTATCGCTCCAACGCGTCAATCAGATAGTACACCAATAACACATGATATTACTCGTCCTTCGTAAAGTCAGACTTTTGCCTCCACTGTCCGCCATATCTCCAAACAAGGAATGGGATAGGCGCCAAAATTATACAGAACGCAGACAAAACCGTAAATCCTAAACCATAACCGATTTTATCGTTCAAAGGTGCCGTGATCAATGGCAAGAAAGTACCCATCAAGCATCTGGTGATGAGCAAAGCCGTAATAGCCGATGCAGAGAACAAGCTGAACGCATCAACGACGTATGCCATGAGGGGCACCATAGACATGATTACGAACACGCCGAAAAGGACAACCGTAAGGAGCATTATGGGTACTGGCAGATCCAGTTGAGGAACCCAGCCGTAAAGGGCGACGACGAAAGGCAGAGCAGCACTGCTAACCAACATGAGAGGTAGGCGGTTTTCTGGTGTTGATTTAGCCGAGCCAGCTGCAAGTTTTGTGTAGATTCGATCAAGCAGGAAGTTGCAAATTATGAGTCCAATGATGGACCCAATACTGAAACTTAGGAAAGCTGAGCCAACCATAGCTGGTGTGAACTTGTACTGGTATCGCAGGATGTCGGGAAGAGTTGTAGCCATGACGTAGAACCATGTGAAGGCCAGAGCACCGTACAGAGATAGAATCGAGAGCACGAAGGAGCTGTAGAAGACCTTGACTGGTCGGGTAATGCAGGCCATGAGACTCATGTCTTCTGCAGAGGCAGAGGACTCGGGATCGTCTTCGATCGGGAATCCTTGTTTGGCGAGTACTTTGACCTTGTATGTCTCACGGAAGCAAGTCAAGAACATCACCTCAGCAAAAGTCGATAGAGCGATCGCAAGCCACATTGTTCGCCTCCAGCCAAGAGTCTCGGTGATAGCGCCTGAGATTGCTGGTCCAATGGCACCACCGAGAAGCGGTGCGAACATAACAACAGACATAGCGGAACCGCGCTGCTCAGACGGGAACATGTCGCCGATGATTGCTGGGCTCAGAACATTCGAAGCTACCGTCATTCCGATGAAGAAGCGAGAGAAGACCATGAGACCAACGCTGTGACTGAGCACTCCCATTATGCTTCCCAAGATGAAGAAGGCATTGGCGATGTTGAAGGTGGGGTAACGGCCATATCTCTCAGACAGAGGAGCGATCAGCAAGGGACCAGCTGCTTCGCCCAATTCCCAGATGGTGACGAGAAGAATGCTGCCAGTCTTGCTTTCTTGACCGCCATTCAGGTCAGAAATTATCTGGCCAGCTATGGGCACGACAGAGATGCAGGTGAATGTGCTGAAAAGATGTCAGATATTGTTCTTATCAGATTGCACCATGATATACTCACACAGTAAAGGCTGTGAAGGCAAGCAGAGCAACCAATCCCCACCTATACGCCAGCGACCAGTCCTCTGGCAGAACGATCTCATCGTAGGCTTCTTCGCGGCTCTTCACCTGGCGCAGCAGCGGCTGCCTCGTCGACAGTCATACTCTCTTCCGAGATCTTTGCCAGGTGTTGCCTGCGAGTACGTGAGTATGGCATTCAACAGAGGTCGGCACTGCGAGCCCTTGATATGTAGAAAGGTTTTGTATCACCAAAGCACGGTGGCACCAACCACAGCTGAAAGCTCACGCAAAGTTCCTTAGCACGCCATGCATGCCATCAATAATCACAGTGCTAGCGGTCCGGCTTTAGCCCACCGCAAAAATTTGCCGGGGCTGGATCCGCTCCGCCCCTTCGCTTTTCGCCTTTCCTGACCTGCCCAAGCATAAGGCAGAGATCTGCAATAGTTATGCCTTGACTTTGCAGCGGCTGTATTTGAGCCGATCGCTTTACATCGGCCGGCAGCAGATATGGCCGGCCATTTCTCCTCTGTCTAGCCGCTCGCTCAACCACCTCCCGACGACACGAGCACCCCAACGCGTTGTATGCCAGACACGCCAAGGTCCAAGCCCTCAGGACATACTGTAGATCCGATGGCTTAGGGCGCCGCTTGTATTCGGCATCTTCACGGACCCTGCAGGGTGTATTGCTATTCGTGCCTCCACAACCACACTTAGCGTGAGAAAGTGGGAAGACCGACATGCTGGGATCGGCCGAAACCAAGAACGACATCACCTCCGAGCTAAACAACACCTGCGTTGAATACCACACTCGCGCTCTCGAAAGACTGCATGTATCTGACCGCTCAGTCCGAGGAAGGTGTCCTGGGCTTTGGATTTCCACTGCATCGCCACAGTTTGCCAGCCGTTTGCCACGACATTAGTCCGAGTCCCTTGGTCCTCCATGGCGAGTCCCACAGTCACGAGCGGGTAACAAGAGCTTCGTGTGGAGGTATACAAATCGAGCCTGGCATCGACCTGCCCGTTGTACATGTACTAGACACACCAGAGTCATGGTGGCTGTCAAGATCTGTAGCAACAAGATGGCCATACCGCGATAAGGATCGCGATCATGGCGACGGACGTAGACACAAAGAGACACAAACGGCATCATGCTCTCAAGTCTAGAAAGACGTCTCTCACGACGCACTGCGCTAATGCCAACGACCGAAGCTTCACAGCCACGATGGTCATCGACGAGACATCCTCCCGTTTCAATGGTCCAAAGATATGCCCTGACGACCTTTGTGACCAGCAAGCCTAGAGACTATACTGCCCTCGAAATCATCGAGCCTGGTTCGTGTTGGGTAGCCTCGCAGCACATCACGCTCGTACAGAAAAGAGCAATCTCATATGGATCGTCTCACACCAATCGAGAAGCTTCCTGTGTGCTACATGCCATCTCGAAGTCCAGTGCGGCTGGCCATGCTGGTGTAATCGGACGTGATTTCATATGATGAACTTACGCCAATACTGAAGAAGCTCGATGCTCGATGCGACTTCTGGTGACCGGGCCCAGCTTGTCACGCTCCTGGAACTGGGCGTAACCTCCATGGACTTTTCTGTGCCACTGAGAAACTTTGCGTATGGTTATGCACTCTTGTGCAATAGTCGATTGCATGGCATGCTCGTACATATGGATCACCTTTCGCCAATAAGAAGATACATGGATGATCCATGCCGATCCTCGTGGCAAATGGCGGTATGGTATGCTCCTCAGATTGGGCGGAATCTCATATCAATCGCTTTAGGTCGATGAGAGGGATCGTGCGTGCACATGCCATATCTCGCAGTAGAGCATGTTCATGGCATCTTGTTCACATCCGGTTGCTATGAATCCTGTGAGACCGATGCAGGCCTTCCCGAGGTATTTCGTTCGTATCATCGAGCTCGTTCAAATACAGCTGGCGTCCATCCGATGAGAACGTTGCAGGCCTCCCGGATCTCCTCGGACCGTACCCTCGTGCGTGCTCACAAATCTCTGGTGTACATCCGGTGAAAGCGATGTAGGCCTCCCAATGTCCTGGGAGCGTACCTTCGCGCCTTACCACATATCTTTGGTGTACATCCAATGAAAGCGATGTAGGTCTTCCCACTGCCCTGGGGGCGTACCATCGTGCTCGTTTACATCACAATGGCACGCATCCGGCGAAAGCGATCCACGGCTTCCATGTGTCCTCTGCCGGTGCCACCATGCTTGGGCTCATTCTCTGTGAATGTGGCCCGTGAGAGTCCCTCTTGCCCTCGGGAGCGTCTTGTGTCTGTACCATTGTGCTCGGACTCGTCCTGTAGGCTTACAGCCTGTGAGAGATTCTCTTGCCTCCGGAGCGACCTCTGCCTGTACCATTATGCTTGGACTCATCCCACAGGCTTGCAGTCTATGAAGATTCCTCTCGCTCTCGGAGAGACCTTTGGTCGTGCCATCATCCCTGGAATCTTGCTACAGGCTTGCGGCCTATGGGAAATCCTTTTGCTCTCGGAGCGACCTTTGTTCGTATCATTATGCTTAGACTCGTCCTACAGGCATGCCGGCCAAGAGTGTCCCTCTTACTTTCCGAGTGGCAGCTGTCCTTTCCAGAATGCTTGGCTCCATTTTCCAGGCATGCGGCTTAGGAGAGGCGCTCTTGCCCTCCGAGTATCGACTGTCCGTACCATCACGCTTGGTTTCATTCTACAGGCACAAGGCCAGGAAGAACCGCTCCTGGCTCCCGAGGCTCTTTCGATCATACTGTCATGTCTGAGTTCATCCTTTGTTTCTGCTGCCGAGCAGAGCTGCTCTTGCCTCCAGAATGTCCTTCGACCATAACCTCCTCCCTTTGTTCATTCTCGAGGCTTGCTACCCAAGAGAGCTGCTCGTAGGCTAAATCACTGACAAGTTGAATCCGGTCCTGGGTATGGTATATGTGGCGATTCATTGCCATGATCGGTGCTCTTCGTCGAGGCTGGCTAACGCGGCGATGGGTGGGAGAATGCGCAAAATGATGCATCGATGTCATCCAGGCAGTCTTGTATCTGGAACCAGGGTGGGATTGCTCTGCTACAGCTGATCGGATGTGTATTGCCATGCTGCGTATTTGTGGTCGGTCTCGGTAGACTGCTTTCTTGACTCAGCTCGCCAATTAGCAATGAGCATGTTGCTTGGGCATCAGCAGTCTATTAGATCTTCTGGCGTTCTTGTACGACTCAGTGGTAAGGCCATAGAGATGAGCTTGTCACTTGCGCCATCCGCCTGCCGCGCCACGCTTGCTGCTTGCTATTCTCCATGGGTGTGGAACAAGATCTGCAGGAAGTCGACCGTCCATGTACTGGGGAGCTGCAGGCTCAGCCGAAATGTCGACTCTGGCAGAATCGTGTATCGCTGTCGCGGTAGCCTGTCCGGTTCCTGCTAGGTAGAGCGGCGTAAGAAAGCTGTGGCGAGAAGAAAGGCGGATGAGACTCACGAACAAGCCGAAACACGCCCCTCACTACGGTGATTGCGTAGCTTGCATTCACCAAACAAACACAGGCTATTGCGTCAATACAGATACTACATTGTCTATGTAATATGTGGGATGATGTTCAAGGTCGTTCGGCATTACGCAAACAAACTTCTGTACAGCTGCTGTGGCCATGGAAAGGGCTTGTAGCAATACGAGCGCGAGAAATTACATTCATGAGGACTATCTTTTGCCATGAAACAGCGAAAAAGGCCTACCACTTACATCCCTGCCTTCTGGAAATGCTCAATTGGTGTTTTGGTAACCGAGATGCCTGCCCTTTCACGGGTGCCCACCTCCCAATATGATCCAACGAGTACCGAAAGCGCTCTCCTAACGATCTTTTGAGCGCGCCTCGTCTGAACTGTCTCACACGCCGCGGTCACCGTGGTAATCCCAAGCAACCACAAACTTGGTGTAACGGCGGAGGAATTTCGCTTCTGTCTCCCATGCCTTTTCATACCAGTCTTTCGCTTGGGTATCGTTCGGCCTTTGTGATGAGAGCTGCTTGAGAGCATCGGTGTAGGCCCAGAAGACGTGCCTCGTTGTCTCGACCAATCCTCCTCCTTCGACTTGCGTATGCGACACACGATCCATGATCTCGACCCGTCCATGCTTGTCCACTGAATCCAACAGCACGTACTCGTGGATCTTGTCTTTGATCTCTGTGGAAGATTTAAGTACCTCGGAGGGCGCGGCGTCGTGGTTGTGGCTTTCTTGTTACTGTACAAGCCCGGCGGAGTGGCAATGCCTTCGTCTCTCTTGCGTTTTGGCTATTTCACATCAGCAGGCGACAAATTAGGGCCTAAATAGGTGCAGCTTACCATCTTTCTGAGGTGCTGGCACTGGGTTGACAGGTGGTGCTGAGTTGCGCCGGGGTTTGAGTGAAGCTCTTGGGTCGCGATATGTCAAGTCGTGGGTGAGCGAGGCTTTGTTCTTGTAATTCAAACTTGGGACTCCCGCTGCGCCTTCATTTGAACAAGGGCAAAGCCGGCTCGAGCTCGGAGACCAGCCATGACAACAACTAGCAGTCATAAGTGTAGCGTACATCTTGGAGCGGCTCTGATTGGATGGTGTCCGCGCGAGCGATCCAGCGAGTGATCTGCTATGAGCACCGCCTTTCAACTTACACCCGAACTCACTCAAAGAAAGGCTTACGACAGGTTTGTTAAACTTGATATGCATGACTATACTAATCGCATCAAACAGACCTCTATCGGCCGCGCGCCGCCCTAATGCTAACATATCATTCCGCTTCTGCAATACTTTGCCACAAGCTTGACACAGAGATCACTTATCTGCGATATGCATCACGGTATTCTTCAGCAATAGCTCTCATCAGATCTCTGTCACGCTCTTCGGGCGACATCATAGAATAATGCCACTGCCAGGCTCTGCCCGCACCCTCGTCACCCTCCTCCCAGAACTGCTGCCGCATGTTGGCCCTCTCCCGGGCAGTGTACTCTCGAGGTTGCCGGTGGTCCCCGGGAACGACATCGTCTTGGTAGCCTATGTCATCAAAACGGGAAAACGCTCGTTTCTCAGACCCCCGTGCAACAATGGACCCTCCTCTGCCAGGTATGTGCGGCTCTGGAACATCTGTCCATTGTGCCTGCGCCCTGGGAAGGCACCTCGCGGTACCCATACCCTTCACCACCGTCTATTCCTGGTACAAGTTCACCATATCCTCGTTCCCCATCAAAACCCCAACGGTCAGGGCGATAACCTGGATCTGTCGTGGCTTCTGCAGAATACACTCTCGTGTATGCGTATCTGTCGGAGGGATCCAATGTGCCGAATCTGCCGCCGTCTCTCGGTCCATTGTCCGTCGATGGAAAGTCGGATCTCTTGTGACGGCGATCTTTAGTGGCGGCGCCGGATTGAGTCCATTCGCCTCGCCTTAGGAATCCGGTATTTCTGTAGCGAGGGGTCTGGTCAGGAGCGATGGCTGAGATGATAGCATAGGGGTTTCCAGGAATAACTAGGTCGCCGGCTTGTTCTGCGGCGGCATGTCTGCTGCGATTGGCTCGGCGAGTGGATCGGGAGGGAGATCTTGTCCTTGGAGGAGGACTATGTGGAATTATCGGACTACTGGCTCGTTGTGTGGCGGAAGGTCTATGGGCTCTGCGTCGGTGGGAAGGACTTGTTCCTGCGCTCTTTCTACGAGGAGGCATGTCGAGACCCAGTTGCTAGATGTTCGATGAAATGCGATGCGCTTCTGGTTTCGTTGACGTTGCGAAGTGCTTGGTTGTTGGGCTCATGAAAGAAAAGAGCTCCATGTTGTCTGTGAGTATATAACTTACGGCATCACTGCAGTCAACGAGGAAGGAGAGTATTCACCATACTGCGGACGCCATCATCGATAATGATTTCGATGTTTACTGCTGACATTGTTCGACACATTCGTCAATAGTGATAACCAGGAGGCGAGATCGATTGCAGGAGCACAGCCTTCGCGGCGGTCCATGAAGGGTCAATATGTCCCATCGTCGTTTATTGGCAGTCTCCAGAGACCGGAGCGAAGTGGCATCGATATCCGCTCAGAGACACACTTTGCTATATCAGGATTTCGCGGCGTTTGTGTATTCGTGGTACGACGATGAGCAACACTTGACCCATGCATGGTTGGCAAACATCTTTGTGGAAAGAAGTGACGTACCAAGCACTCTAGCAAAGGCTCTGAGCATGAGACCCAAATTTGCGCCATGTCACAGACCACTGTTCATCGACTGCGCCTTGCAACATCTCCCATCAGCTTGGTATCCGGCATCATGCTAGTCTGACAGTATGGTCAATGACGGAGGAACATAGCCACCGTACTGCTGATTGATGAGAATCGTCATCGGCGCAAATGCTTACGTTTGCTACTGGTGTCGTGGCGATATCCGCCATCAACGAAGTCCACAATTACAGGATAACGGCAGCAAATCTAGCGGTGCTACCTCGTCATCATACCCATACTAGTATCTTACCTGGCCGTTTGTTATGAATGAGACAAACCGGGAGGGAAAAGAGGGATCTTGATTATATGCTCCGTGGTCTTAGGTCTTTTAGGGATTCGGGAGCGTTATTTCATGGCAATGAGCGATGCGTGAGCCATTAATGATGGGCAGATACCCGTCTCGAAGACTGCAACTCTCCAATGATCATTTCTGCAGTAAATTGTTGCCCTGTACAGATGGACACCATCAAGGTAGATTCGCTTAAAACTTCGAAGTAGTGTGCCAAAGCAAGACACGGCGGCAGTGGTTTTGTAGACAGGACTGGCCTTTGAAATGACCAGCTTTGGCCTCCACGGCTGGATACAGTAGCATATTCCTAGTCCATCGACCAAATACTACTGATCTCTGACCGGACCGGTATGTTAAACGGCAAGGAGATGGATGATGCTGTTCATGGCACCAGCTGCGCGCATCGCCTCCCAGGAACCAACAAATCTACATGCTCCATATACCGTACACGACTCCCGATCTTCCTTGCCGTCAAATATGGCGTCTTCTGGATTGCAAAAGGAAGATACATAGCCTCGGGCGTGGAGTGAGAAACTGCCGAAGACCAAGGCTTCTCCCCACGATTCCCCACGAGCAGGACGGCGCGGCAAAGCTTGACAGACTCGTCAAACCGCCATCCCGCAACTCTGATCTAACCGGCATCTGCAGCTCCATTATCTGCCGCAAGTTCTAGAATGTCGTACAGCAAAGTTCTTCGGATCGTTGAAGAAGCGCAGCAAAACATAAGTCAATGAGACGCTCCAAGCGGTCCTATATGATGCATCTGCACGCAATCAAAGACGCAGACGCGTCTGCTCGATGACTCGCAAGCAGTGGAGATTACACACTCTGCGCCGCAGCCCTACACGAGACGCGGGCCAGGGATAGTCACATGGCGGCTGGTAGCTCACCTGCAAAAGCGCAAAGCGATACGATAGGCTTACCTCTGACAGGCGCGGCATGTTCCAGGTCTTTTCTCCGCACGCAGACCGTCGCACCTCATCTACCGAAGATGGCCTAGCAGACGCTACTTTTCGAGCAGCACTCGCGTGCGGAGGGTAAACCGGGGATCGTCCAATGTGAGTGCCACGCGTGCTCCATGCTCCAGACCCCATGGGGCTAGCAGACTGGGGTGAAGTCTGTCGGTGCACGTCGGATGCACTATCTGGCGCGATGTTAAATAGAGCCTCATCCTGTGCTGGGAGCAGGCTAAAGGACTGGTGCCCCTGGCTCGTCTTCATCTCTCCTCCCAGACCTGGGCGCATATCTTCCGGACGCTTGGGTTCGCGCTTTCTACCCGCAAAGGACGATTCGATCTATCACTTCCCCGTCGTCTTTGCTGAAGGTTTACCATCTGAGGAATCTTCATCATGGAGATGAACTACGATGAAAGGGCAAGTTCCCATGCTGATCCTACTATGACTCTTGCTGACAGTTTGCAGGAGCTCCACCAACTGGAGGAGGAGCTCCACACAGAAATCTTGCCTGGCACAGAGATCATGACAGATGTCGGCTCTCACCACTTCGTCAAGAGCGGTTCAGGAGTCCTGGTCCCACAGCCATCCGCCGACCCACACGATCCGCTCAATTGGTCCACCTTCTGGAAGACATGCTGCATCGCTGCAAGCACCAGGTAAGAGCGAACGACCGAAAAAATATGTGGACGAACACATGGCTCACATCGTGTGACAGTGTCTCCTTCTCGCAAGGTCTCGGCCCACTAGCGCTCGCGCCCATGTTCCCAGATCTGATTAAGGCATACGATTCCAACCTCGCAGATGTCATTAAGTTCACAGGCGTGGCTATCTTAGTCCTCGGCTTCAGTAACTTCATCTGGGTACCCATCAGCTCCTCTTTTGGAAGAAGACCGGTATATATCTTCTCTCAAATTGTCTGCCTGGTATCCTCGATCTGGAGAGCGAAGGCGATGACATATGGTTCATTCATGGGCGCTTGTGTACTCAATGGTATTGGAGCTGGCCCTGCAGAGACCATTCAGCCAGCTGTAATTGCGGATATCTACTTCTTGCATGATCGAGGGTTCTGGAACACATTGTACTGGGTATTCTACATGGGCAGCTTGATGGTGGGACCTATCATCTCAGGCTCAATGGCTCTTCACGTTGGATGGCGCAACTTTTGGTGGTTCAATACTGGACTTCTCGCCGCATCACTCCTGATGGTCATCTTCATGTTCCCGGAAACAAAGTGTACGTGATTCTCAGCCTGACATTTTCGTTGCCTCTTCATACTAACAGTCTTGCTCCAGGGCACCGCCCTCACCCTGGCGACATGATCCAGAACATGACCAGTGAAAAACAGACCTCCCCAGCCGTCTCAGGCGAGCACCTTAGCTCTGCCGATCCGAGCAACAAAGATCCTGAGAAATTAGGCGGCGAGATCACCCACATTCCAACCCACGGCACTATGCCCGATCTCAGCCACCAAGCCACTGCCGACCGTGACCCATCTCGGCAAAGGCACTCCGAGTAAACAGCAGTGGAAACTCTTCCAAGCCAATGCGCACCCGTTCAAAGCAATCTTCCTCGATCTTTGGGTTCCGTGGAAGCTGTTCGCGTTCCCCATCGTCGAATTTGCCGCTTTCGTTGTCTCTTGGTCTTGCAGCTCTTTCTTGACCATCAATCTGACTCAGAGCCAGAACTTCGCTGTGCCGCCGTACAATTTCAACAGCCAGAGCATTGGCTTCATGAACTTTGCGATTCTCATTGGTGCGTTGATTGGTCTTGCTACTGCGGGCCCGCTCAGCGACTGGGTGAGCGCGAGAGCGACCAAGAGGAATGGTGGCATTCGTGAGCCGGAGATGAGGTTGCCTGCTATGAGTAAGTCTGTTCCACAAACATATCTGTGTCCATTGCTGACCAAACCGCACCAGTCCCTTACGTGCTCATCATGATGCTCGGCAACTTCATCGTCGCTTTCGGCTACGAGAACAAGTGGTCGTGGCAGCCCATCGTCATCGTCGGCTACACTTGTGCAGGAATCCAAGTCGCCGCTCTGCCCGGTATGCTCACCACTTACGCCGTCGACTCCTACAAGCCTGTCGCTGGTCCATTGATGGTTGCTATCACGGTCAACAAGAACGTGTGGGGATACGGTTTCTCCGAGTTCATCACCGAGTGGGTAGAGAAGGCTGGTTTCGTACCGCCTATCATGACAAACATGAGCCTGGTCACGCTTTGGTGCCTGTTCGGTGTCGTGTTTTACTTCTTTGGAAAGACCTTTAGGAGGTGGAGTCGCAACAGCAGCGTTCACAAGCTTTAGTGGGAGACGAGGCGAAGCATTGGATTTTTAGAAGGGCAAATAGGACCGACAGTCCAGATCATGTGCACATAACTCGTACGGACGATCTCACTAGTGCATACAATGGTACCCGATGATCATAGAGCCAGAAGCTTGGTTGTCGGAACACGTGGGGGGAGTGTACCCACCAACGGTCTCTGCGATAGTGTATGCTGTTACACAACGTGGTAAAGCTTGGTATGTCCTGTGCTTTGGTGCAGACAGGGAGACAGGCTCCGGTTCTTGGAAAGTGCATCATGCATGCGATGCTCCGATTGGGAGATTCGTGCAAAATCATGTCTCGAATCCATTGGCTCAATTGTTCCTGCGGGTCCTGTACGACAACCACAATATACCAAAGTCTGTTAGGCGAGATGGCTGTGGGAGCACTTCGTCCCATTGATGGAAATGCCCAAGCTGGATTTCTCACCTTCGCTAGCAGCATCCGCATAATTTCTCACGCGTGACATTACCCGGCTAGAGAACAGCCGGGACACCCTGAGCATTGATTTTCCCCAGCCTCTCCCCAGGTCTTTGCACTGCGGAGAAGAAGTGGAGCCGAGTGTGGCGGGCAAGCTTTCAACGTCAGCTGCAGAGCTGGAGCTTCCTGCGAAGAGATGGAGCTTGAGCTTTGCCGGTGTCCGATCAGGATTCAGCTCGAAGATGAACATTATGTGAGAGAAAATATCTGTGACTGAAGGGAATGTTTGGCAGTGCAATCAATGATCAGCTCGTGTACAAAGCCATACATGGCGACTCCTTGCACGCCGAGATTGCCCTTGCGCCGACTCCACAAGCGAGATGGGCCAATATGCAAGATGCGGTATAGCGTTACGTCACGCACAATACGGCTGCCGTACCTGACGATCGCATGGGCCAAGATGAGGGGAATCGTCGCGTCCGACGGCGCAGACCACGCTCGCGCCAGTGAAAGCACTTCTCCCGGACGTTGCTCATGGTCATGTGGAGGGAAATCCTTCGAGTGAACGCACGCATTGGCCTGCAGCCGCCTAAAGCGAGCGCAGTGTCCGTCACTGTTTCCACCCTTGCGCTCATCTGTCGCATTCCGCAGTTCGCAGCGCTGATCGCATAAATTTCTTGGGACTGTGCGAGTCTGTCTACACACACCACCGACCGACACCAACCTCTCCAAGACATACACCTCTCGTCTCAACTTCGCCAACATGTTCACCCGCCTGGCCACTCTTGCGGCTCTGCCTCTGCTCGCTCTCGCCCAGTCCCAGCCCGCCGGCAATGGCACTGGCCCTGACAAGAACGGCAAGTACGAGATCTCGAGCGAGGGCATCCGCGCCAACTTCATCCCGTACGGAGCTTCCATCAGCAATCTGTTCATTGAGGACATCCACGGCGTAGAGCGCGACATTGTCCTTGGCTTCGACAATGCAAGCTACTACAGCATCGACAAGCAGCACCCTCACTTGGGCGGTGTGCCCGGACGTTATGCCAACAGAATCAAGAACTCCACTTTCGAGATTGATGGCGAGGAGTACCACATTGACGCCAACGAGCACGGCGGTCTGAACACTCTGCACGGTGGTTGTAAGTAGTCTATTCCAATCCTTGAAAGCTGCCTTTACAAGTACTAACAAGACAATAGCAAACGGCTGGGACTGGCGCAACTGGACCGTGGTCGCGCACACTCCTGACAGCATCACCTTCTCTCTCGTCGACGATGCTGGTGAGGAGGGCTTCCCTGGCCAGGTTATCTCCTACGTTACCTACACCATGACTCCTCACGAGTGGCACATCCACATGTCCGCCCTCTCCACCACCCACAAGACTCCCATCATGCTCTCTTCGCACACCTACTGGAACTTGGACGGCTTCCAGAACCCTGAGACGCCTCTCGCTCTCAACCACACCTTGCACCTGCCCTACTCCGGTCAGCGCATCGCTACCGACGGCATCCTGATTCCCAACGGTACCATCCTCCCCAACCAGAAGTACGACGTCAACGACTTCTGGTCCTCTCCCAAGCAGATCGGCGCCAATTTCACCTCCCCCGACCTTCTCGGCAACTGCGGCACCAACTGTACCGGCTATGACACCTGCTACCTCGTCAACCGCGCCCAGAATGGCCCATACGACTGGCACGCCGCTCCTGTTGCCACCCTCTCTAGTGACTGGTCCGGCATCCAGATCGACATCTACTCCGAGCAAGAGGCCTTCCAGGTCTACTCTTGCGGTGGCCAGAACGGCACCCTCAAGGAGACCCAGGGTCTGCACAACGATACTTCGCGCCCTCGCACTGTTCAGCAGAACGGCTGCATTGTCATGGAGGTCGAGGACTGGATCGACGCTATCAACCAGCCTGAGTGGCAGCGCGACAAGCGCAACATCTACGGTCCCGGTGATGCGCCGTATGTGCTTGAGGCTACTTACAGCTTCTCGCTGAAGAAGAACGAGAGCAGCATTCAGGGATACTAGGCGGATTGCGTTGTGGTAATTTCGGAGGATGGGTTCCTGTACACATGCTTGCCAGTAATGGGTAACATTTTGTCATAGACCGCCTCACGTGGATCATGATTCAGCTTCAATCGAGCAATGACAGTAATGACGTTTCAGCATATCGCTTGCAGCTCTCAAAAATTGCTTTCTGAACATATCGGCGCGTGGGTTTTGGTGACCCTGTCTGTCATATTTGTCCATGAGACTCCTGTTTATGTAGGCAAGAATGCAGCAAAGACCAACAAATCAAGACACGAAGGAGACACAAAGCACGATTAGCCCCGCCCGTAACTTCCACTCCAGAAGGAAAAGAAGAAAAAGTAACCGCTACGGCCACCGCAAGCACAAGCACAATGACAGGGAACAAAAATCGAAGAACTAATCCTTCTCAACATCATGCTTGTAGTAGCAAACAACCTTATCCGGCGACATGGTTTCAAAAATCGTCTCCCCGCCGTGCCTCTGATTCTTCACGCACCGATTCCACATCGACTTCTCCTTGCACATCTGCACTCTGACCAGTTGGTTTCCAGCCACGCACTTGTAGATCGCGCGCAGAGCGACGACACCTTCGGACTCGAAAGAACCACAGCCGTAAAAGCCTTCTGCAATCTCGCCACAATCGCCTGCGTTGATAGCTGCGTAGTCGGAGCGAGTCGGATCGCTAGGAACAGGCCCGATGTCCCAGACCTCGAGGTGGTCGTTCCAGGTGGCGGCTAAGGCGGTGGGGACGGTGGTGAAGGCGAGGAAGATGAGGGCTGTGAGGGTGGACTTGAGCTGCATTGTGTTCTCCGACGTTGATTGTTGTTGGGTATAGTTTTGGTTGGTGGTTTGTTTTGTGGTGGCCTTGGTAGTGTTGTGATGATATCAAATTTGTGGCTGGGTGGACAATATTTTCCAGCATTCGGGGCCATTGCCAGTGCTATATAATCGGTTCGTTGGTAGTGAATGGTGGTCGAACTCGGAGGCTGGGAGGAAGTCATTGACTGTCAGATTATTTATGATGTGATTTGAACCTATTGAATACTACAAACATGTGACAATAACGCAGCAAATACCGAGTCAAAACACAGAACATGCCTCATAGGAGGTATCTCGCCTCAAGCGGACCCGCAATGGTAGAAGTATACTCTGGCAGTGACCTCTGCCGAAAGAATGCATAGAAGAGAAAAAGAGAAAACAATAGCAACAATCGGAGTAATTAAAGACGGCAAATTTCCAAACCGAAGAAACTCCTCAACCGCTCTCAACAACACTCTTCTCAACGCAGACAGCCATGTCGGTCGGCATACCCGGCGCAAAGGGCTGCTCATCCTTGTCCCTCTGGTTCTTCACGCACCTATTCTGTCGCGACCACAAATTTCGTAGCAAGGGCTCCTCGCACAGCGCATCGTTAAGCAGCCGGCCGTCGGCGCACATATAGATTGCACGAAGCGCGACGATTCCTTTAGATTCGAAGGAGCCGCAAGCGTAGGCACCGTCTGGAACGTGGCCACAGTGGCCCGCATCGGGGATAGGGCGGCCGGGCCAGTAGGGATCGCTATCCACATGGCCGATATCCCAGAGCTGGAGCTGATCGTTCCAGGTTGCGGTAGTGGCTAGCGCCGTGTATGTGAGGTAGATAAGGGCGGCGAGGGTGAGTTTGAACTTCATTGTGGTTGTTGCTGTAGGTTTTTGTTGGTTGTTCTTTCGAGGTGATCCTGATGGTTCGTAACAGGAGGTATGGTTCAAGGGAATCGGCCATCGTAAGTTAATCAAGGCCTTGCTGTTCAATGGTGAACGATGAGGCGCTTAAGGTAGGGAGCAATTGACCGTGGGCTTTCGTATAGAGGCTGCTCATTCATTACCAACACAGCAGTGTTGACATGCAAAGTCAAACATCTATGTAATAAGATCGAAAGACATTCACCGTTGTTATCAAGAGGCCCAGGGGGAAATATGGCAATACGTACAGCATTTTCGTGGCTGGACTAATGATCCAAAACTACAGTTTCGAAAAAAGACAGTCCTGGCAGCTTGAAGGACTACAGTGAAGCACAATTTCCGGTGATTCTCTTTGACATTGGTGTGGCTCTTGTCCAAGAAGATAAGAATGCAGCAAAGTGTGAAATCTTCTACCATTAGGTACAAAATGGCTCCGCAAGGCAGGTGACAAAAATTCCTCGCCCAGATTCTCAATGAACGCTCCACCTCAAGGAAAGCACCAGCAGCTTCAAAAACATCGAATGAATACGATCAAAGACTCAAGGCTTCTCAACAAGACTCTCCGCTTCACAAACAATCGTATCCTCCGACTCGAAGAATTGAAACTTCATGTGGTTATGCCTGCTATTCTTCACGCACCGATTGGCGCCCGTCGACTCCTTGCAGACCTGCTGTTTGACCAGCTCGCCGTGATCACACTGATAGATCACACGCATCGCATTGACCCCGGCATCGACGAAAGAGCCACAAGCCCAGCCGCCAGGAGGGATTCCACCGCATTTGCATGGACGGATGGCGGGTACGTCGGGTTGGCCTGGCTCGCTCGGGACTTGGCCGATGTCTAACACTTTGAGCTGGTCGTTGAGAATAGCCTTGGCTAGAGTGGTGGAAGCGAGGCAGGTGAAGATGGTGAAGATTGCGAGGGCAGACGTAAGCTGCATTGTGTGTTTGTTGATGCTGTTGTTGGTTGCACTTGTGTGTTGACTTTGGTAGTTCTTTATGATATCGAGTCTCTGGCTCACTAGAAAGATTGGTCGAAAATAGAGCCGTTGTGGGCGACTTAAGTCCCTGCTCGTTGATAGTGAACGATGCTACGATACGACAGGGAGCAATTGAATGTGCACATATGGATCTAACTTTGCTCATGACCATCCATTACACGCTGGGGCAGGGGTCGGCATCCAAAGTCGAGGTCTAAAATAAATCGAAAGGCATTCACCGCTGCTATTGAGAACCCAGAGAAGAATCAGCGACACGCTCCGTGGAGCTAGTGCATAACGTGATGTAGCTGTGCTAAAAGTCCAATATCGCAACATTAGGAAGCATAGTGCAGGCAGATTGGAAAGGACGTAGCGAAGTAGATGTTTTGGTGACCCTTCTTATCATTGTTGTCGAGTGGACTCCTATATATGTAAAATGAAACGAACAAGACCAAAAATAGCTGCATATGCCCACATAGCAGCTCGCCCAAAGCAGTGCCGTAGGAACAAGAATCTTCGCAATATTCAATTTCCAACAACAAAAGACCGCCCTTCGCGCCAGATCAGAAAGGCAAGAGTAGAGCAAAACAACAATTCTTCGCTCGTTCCAGTGGCCTCGCCATTTCAAAGAAGACAGAATATGAGAAAACCACAGCTGAGAAGGGGAAAAAAAATTTCTCAAGGCTTTTCAACCTTGGACTGCCTCTCGCAAACGACCTTATTAGAATCCGCCCCCAGCCAGAATTTTTTGTGTGGCCGCCTGCTGTTCTTGACGCAACGGTTGTACTTTGAATTCTCCTCGCAGATCTCGACATTGACGAATCGGCCATTGACGCACATGTAGATCGACCGCAAAGCGGCGACACCACCGGAAGTGAAGGTGCCGCACGCAAAACCATTCTCTTCTATTCCGCTCTCGCTGCAGCTGCCGGGCAAACGGGCGGGGACATTGGCGTCGCCCGGTTCGCTGGGCATGATTCTTATGTCGTGCACTTGGAGCAGGTCGTTCCATTCTGGGGATGACATGCTGGGGTCCGCCGTCACGAATGGGGTGGAGGCGAGGGAGAGGAGAGAGACGAGGGTGTGTTTGAACTGCATTCTGGTTTTGCTGCTGTTGGTGGAGTTGTTTGTCTTTCGCTGTGACTGTGATAGTTCGTGTTGATATTGGTTTCTGATTGGTTGGAGAGGATGTTCGAAGATTCGGGCCATCGTGTGGTGTCTTTAACCCTGCTCGATGGCAGTGAATAACGGTGCAAGTAGAGATTGCGAGGAATTGACTGAGAGAACTCGGCTACTGTAGGTATGAGCTCCGGTACCTTTCGTTGACGATAGACTATGGAGTGATGGTCATCGGGAGGAATTGACTAGGAGAAACGAGTCTTGAGACGATAAGATTGATAGCTGTGTAGACGACGAGGGCATTCGAGGTGATCATTCCGTGTGCCCACGTCATTTGACTCTCTTTTTCTTTCGTCCTGAGCGATCAGCACAGAAAGGGACTTACTGCAAGTCTGTGAAATCCATTGAATGGAGCTTGATTCTCACCAATTCGCCATCGAACGGTTAATGAGTCCGCTGTGCTTGCGCTTTACAGCGACGGAGTTACCAGTGTATGACGCTTCAAATCCACTCCGCCAACAGGGTATGAGTTGTGACAGCACACAAGACGTCTTCGCGCCACAACAGGTAATGCTACGACGGTGAAAGGCCTTTTCTTTCAAATAGCCCGCAGCGCCACCGATATCGAGATACCGCAGAGTTAAAAGCGAGTGCCATGAATCTCAGTCAAGATACATGCCATCCTTCAGGTTCCGCAGATTCTGCAAGAACCCATAGCCTCCTTCTGCGCCCTTCGCGTCCAGATCTCCGTACCTCATGTCCACAGCTCGCTCCGGCTGCCGTCTCACTTCTGTTTTCCTCCCCATTGCCTTCTGCCGATCTTCCATAGTCTTGACCAAGCTCTCAACAAGCTTATTCCGCGCCTTTTCCTCCGCCGTACCTTTCCATACCTCCGCCAGCGACCTCAGCTCTTCCACGCGTTCTGCCGCTGCCTCGAGACCTGCAACATCATTGCTAGCGAGTAGAGTGTTGACTTCGGCGCGCAGATTATCTGTGTATTCCTTTGCTTTTGCCTCACGGTTGCGATTTTCCTCATTCGCCTCGGGCCCGGACACAGAGATGAAGCTACTTGCTCCGCTGGCTACTTCTGAGGGTGCGACTGGCCAGGCAGTGGCTGCGCCGAATACTTGAATCACGCTATCCAGACGAGCGCGGAGTGTGGAAAGCGTGCGCAGGTTCTGGAGGTATTCGGGCTCAGTCGTAGCAGTGCCCGCCGCGGATGCGTCTGTCTGTACGGCTTCTTCGCTCGCTGGTTTGGGCGGAGCCAGCAGCTCAATGTCCTTCTTCAACCCATTGTCCAGTGAGTCAGTGAGACCCGTCGTCTCGCCCCTCAGTACTTCCACCTCATATGCAAGCCGGCCGCCGCTGCGAATGATCTCATCCGTAAGCTGGGTGAGAGAGTTGGAGAGGCGAGCCGTCTGGGCGTTCAGCTGCGAGAGTAGGGCCTGGGTCTGGATGGACAGTTCTGGTAAAGGTACAGAGCTGCCATTGGTGGGCCGCGTGTTTGAGAGGGACAAAGATGGAAGCGTAGAGTTCAGGTAGGTCGCGGGATCGAAATCTGGCTGTAGGAAGGGCTGAACTAGTTGATCGGATACGTGGGCAGATTTGGGCGTGGCGCGAGGACCGGGTGTAGTGGTTGTCACGGCCATGGTCACGGAAGGCTCGCAGTAAAGCAGTTCTCATGCAATAAACGCAGATATGAAGAGGGTTAAGAGATAGTGTGTATAGTCAAATGTACAAGGACGATAGCCCAATGCTCCAAAGCGAAGGTTACTTGCGCCTGTCCCTCAATTGGTCATTTGGCCCCACCCCCGCCAAAGCCAAAGCTTAAAGTGATGGTTATAGGCGCAAGGCGACAGGGCGGCAGCTCTGAGTGGACGCTGCTGCCTGACCTCTCTCCCTTGCCGCACCAAGTGAGTGCAAACGAGCAAGCAAGAGCTGCGGCCGTGTTGGCTGCCTGTGAGGTGCAGCGAGCATGTACATCCATCTTCCCACGCCACACCACCGCGGTGTAGCATCTATCCCTCATACAGACCATTCTCTTTACTGCTCGCGTCTTTCATTCTCGCCTGGATGACTGAGGCGGACATCGCTCGTCCTACAATCGCTGCTGTTCTTTGACTCCGATCATCCATACGACCGTCACTTTCGACATTCGCTCGCGCCGCGCGCCAATCGGCTGCAGGACTCTGTTGCGGCGGCTTTCACATGATCGCACGTCTACACTGACTACTACTCATTCTCGGGCCGGTCTGTGCTGCACTTAAACCCTACATCCAACACGACCAAACGTCTTCTGTCCTACTTCCAACGCTGCCAGAAGAATTGTTACAATTACGACAACAAAGCCCACCGACAAACGCACTGTCACCGCGTATCTTTCTTTCCTTTCTCTTCCCGGCGCTCCGCCACCATGCCTCGCAGGCAGTTCATTGCCGATCTGCAAAAGGCGCAAGGGGACGGTCTTCCTGCTGGCGTTCTCAATGTCAGGGCTGGTGATGATGATGGCCAATTCGAGTTTGAGTTTACCGCCGCACCTTCAGCAACTACGCTTCCTGTCAACGTCAACGTCACTGCAATGGTGACAGATGTTTCTGAATACCCATCGTCGCATGAATACATGTTGTTCGCCGGTGAAGATGCACCACACGCAGTCGCACAGGCATTACAAGACATCCGCAGTACAGGCCGAAAGACTATCTCCGAGTTGATCAATCTCGTTGCAGCGTGCCTCTCCGCTCTCTCGCTCGACTCGGATGGCGACCGCATGATGGGGAGTCGATCTCTGACGACGACGACGAAGAACAGTACGACGAAGACGAAGATGCCGATGACATCTACGGCGATGATGATGAATCTTTCTCCTTTGGTGACCCGGTCCTCACTGCCGCAACTGTTCACTTGCCAGCAACACCACAAGCGACAGCAGCCACGAAAGGCGACAAATCTTTTAGAGATCGTGTGCGTTCCGATCTTCGTGCTGCCAAAGAAGCTGGTTTCAGGGTTGGTCACCTCGGCAATCTGCTTGAAGGCTACAGCTCGTTCGTCACAGTTTCTATCCGTATGTCAAAGCTCGGTATCTCCGAGGAAGCCATGCAGGCGTGGAAAGTTGATCCGTCTGAATACTTCATCCTCGTGATCCAATACCCGAACGGGTATAAGACCAATGAGCAGTTCCAGGCATACGATAGCCTACGCCTGAAACCAAACCTTGGCATGCGGATCTTTGCTGGCAACTACTACAAGCCAACCCTCCAACAAGCCATCAAAGCATTCACCAAAGCCCGAAAGGACCATGTGAGTGGAAAAGCGACTGTTGACAACAACAAAGACGAAGATCTGGAAGAGAGATCCATGCACGACACATTTATTTCCAAGCCACTATCTCGGTTGCTAGAAGAAAATCTCGTGCCAATCCTCCGCTTCCGTAGTACTGGAATGGATTGGAGTGGTGCCGAAGCTTGGTATAACGACGTACAACAAGCAAGCTCAACTGGAGATCCAGACGCCGTTCCGGACAGATACTACGACCCGGAACCTATCAACAAGGCACTTCCAAGCATTATGCACGGCGATCAGTATCGGGAGCGTAATGTCACACAGTACTTCCTTCCCAACCCTTGCCATGCAATTTGCTCTGCGTCACTTCGTTCGCTGCACTGACTTCTGTCTGGTGTGTCACCGCAAGCTCGACGGCGAGCTGCAAGCTATCAAGCCTTATGTCTGTGAGCGTCCTCTTTGCTTGTTTCAGTACATGTCTTTAGGCTTTGGCCCAAGCATTGAGCATGAAATTCTTTCACAGCCCTACGTTGTGGATCTGCTAGTTTCGTTCTGCTACAGCAGTGCGCGGTCGACCAAGCTGAAAGAATTCCCGGATGGTCTGAACCTCATGTGCCCTCCTCGGGCGTGGCAGGAGCCTCCAAAAGCATGGACTGGTTACGATACCCCCGTTCATGACCAGCAAATCAAGCCGTCAACGACGGATCGTGTACCTTACCAAATCGGCTTCGATCGAGAGCGCCGTGAGATCATCTTCTTCAAAAACCCGAAGGTGGCTGTCCTGTTGCTAGAGGGCAGTGGCTGGTTATTCGGTGGGGCCCAGGGAGCTCCGAGGCTGACAAAGAGGAAATACACTGCCGGGTCTCTGATACGAGTTATTACCCAACAATATCTGTCGACGAGCCCGTGTCTGTATCACTCACCTCAAACATCATCGCAGAATATAATAAAATGACACAGCGACCAGTAACGACCGTCAACACTTCGAACTCGACAGTGAAGTGGTGTGAGGCATCTTTCTTGCCTTACTGTCAAGATTTCGATGAACTCGATTACAGCGGAAAGTGTCAGTCCATCTGCAAGCTGATTGATCTGCTTCCTAGCGTTGATGACATGCGGAAGTACCTAATCCAGAACGATCCAACCGATCTCAGAAGCTGGGTTGAGCGCATGCCACGTGATGTGACAAATCTCCTTCGATGGATCATTGCAAGCAACCGCGCTTGCATCATGCAGGTAGACTCTAACGACCTCGGCGGCAAACCTAAGAGCGTTGCCAACCTCAAGGAAGAACGCTTGTACGGAGCGGATGGCTATATGCAGTTCCGCTTTGCCATGGGTGCTCCAGACAAGGAGACACGCTTCGTGTCTGAGGTTCGCAAGACTACAGACCGTCTTGGCCTCCGATTCCCTACTATCTTTGCATGGCACGGGTCACCGTTGTGGAACTGGCACATGATAATTCGCGAGGGACTGCATTTCAAGAATACTGACCATGGTCGCGCTTACGGTCATGGCGTATACTTTGCCAAAGATGCAGGCACTTCTACTGGCTATTCAGGCATGGGCAGCGCTGTATTTTGGCCGAAGAGCAAGCTACGTGTCACAGGAGCTCTGGCGCTTAACGAGATTGTAAACGCCCCGAAGGAATTCGTAAGCAGTAGCCCATTCTACGTCGTTCCGCAGCTCGACTGGATTCAAACACGCTATCTGTTAGTCCAATGCGCGCCCACAGATGAGAACATCAAGCCTGGTATCGAGGTCAGGCCGAAGCACGTCCACCCACAGGATCCACACCATACACCAAGAGGCACGAACAACGCTGAGATCATCATTCCAGCTTCGGCCATCAAGGCCAAGAGGGTAGATCCTCCTGTTGAGAAGGATGACAAGAGGCTCTCACAGTCCTTGGTTGGTAGTGCTAGCAAGAAGCTCAAGGGCGGCTTGGGAAAGTCTGTCGCCACGGCTATTGAAATTGACGATGAAGACACTGCAAGCATCGACACTGATGTCGAAGATGTCGAGATCTTGTTCCCGGAGACCGAACCTCAAGACGTGGCGATGCTCCCGACAAAAGGCAAAGAGCTTGCCAATGGGAAAGGCAAGATGGAACTTGCTACGGATTTTGTCCCTGGCACGCTGGACTTTGCTACACTTCCAGTCATGCCGATGCCCACATATGCCACTTCTGCAACTACTAAGCGTCTGCTCTCTGAGCTTTCATCCCTTGCCAAAGTGCAGTCAAACACCTCCCTCGCCTCACTGGGATGGACCATCGACACCGAGAAGATCGAAAACGTCTACCAATGGATTGTTGAACTGCACTCTTTCCACACCTTCTCCATCAAGAACAAACCTCTTCCTCTGGTGGAAGACATGAAGAAGGCCAACACAACTTCTATCGTCCTCGAGATCCGCTTCGGGCCCGACTTCCCTTACTCTCCTCCATACATCCGTGTCATCCGTCCGCGCTTCCTCCCGTTCACTCAAGGCGGAGGAGGCCACATCGTGATCGGCGGCGCAATGTGCATGGAGCTGCTGACGAACTCCGGCTGGAGCAGTGTCATGAGCATGGAGAGCGTGCTCATGCAAGTCCGCATGGCGATTGCCAGCGAACCTTTCGCGAGACTCGAAGGCAGAGGCCACGCTAAGCACAACACGAGCTATGACTACGGCGTCATGGAGGCGGCAGATGGCTATCTCAGAGCCTGTAACAGCCACGGATGGCAGGTTCCGCCAGGGTTCAAGGATATTGCTTACGGGATGAAAACTGCGCAGACTGACGGTGGTGCGAATGCATAGAATGTTGCTTTGCGCACGGCGGGGAAGATGTTGCCGTGGCGGAAAAAGTGATTGCAAGCATAGTGACTAGCGAGGCGTCGTCGGACGCATTTCTTTTCTTTCTTTTGTTTGGAGTTCACAGACGAGCATACTTATACCCACACAGACTTCTCGGTTTGCATCAAATGTCCCGCTCATGCGAGCAAGGGAACAAGGAGTTCGGAACATCACCCTCGCGGATTATAACTGGGCTACTATGAGAATTGAAAATGCATTAAATGTTATACAAGTTTCTGTGTTTCATGCTTTCCGTAAATCTTCGTGGTCTTCGAAATCTGAGAGGCAGCTTTGTTGGTGAGGAAAAGGCTCACGTATATCGCGACCCTCGTGCCACTAATTCTCTCTCGCTCCCCGTGTCACTCTTCGCATCTCCGCCTCCACCTCTACTGCTTCCGCCATATCCCTTTTCAACTTCCTGTTCCACAACCGTCACTACCTGGATCCCGTTTTGTTCTTCCAACTCCCTCGCGCTTCGTTGGTTGCCGTTCCTGCTTCTGTCGGTGAGCGTACCGAACTCAATGTCTTCGAGACTATCGTCACCTCCCCTTCCCCAACACCCGGGATCGTTGCGGCCTCGGCGCTCTTAAGGTTCGCTGCGCACGGTTGTCTTCTGCGTCGCATGCTCGACACCAGGAGCGCGACCCAGCGCGTCGAAGGAGAACTTGTCAGTCGGCTTATTGGACGAGCCGCTGGACTCGCCTTCGCCGCGCCTGTTTTCGCGTCTCTCATGGCTGTTGTCGGAGCCGTGGAGGTAGCCGCTGCTGAAGGCCCGCGGGAACCAGCGCGAGACCATCGTTTTCAGCGTTGGCAGACAAGAGCAGACAATTCCGATGTTGACTTCAAGTGAGGACCAGATCGCTGCGAGAGGGTTGTGCCAGGAGATGTCGGTTGTCTGTAGAAAGACCAAGAGCGATTGCAGGCGAAGGATAGAGATGATGCAGGTGAAGCCGCCGAGGGCGAAGACGATCATTAGCGCAATGCGCTGGCGCTTTGGTAGTTGGAGCTGGTTGAGGAATGGTAGCGGAAGGGTGGCGACGAGGACGTCGGTGACAATATTGACGCCGGCGTTGGCGAACCAGACTGCCCACTGGCTGAGGCATTTGCCACCTGGGATGGACTTATTCCAGAAGAACTCGACTGGCCGGCAGGAGAAGATGGCGCTGAAGACCGTCCAACATGACCAGGCGAAGATGAAAGTCATGAGGCTGAAGTTCAGAATGCGAAACAGACGGTATGGGAAGATGCGCAAGTATTGTAACAGGATTGAGAATTTACACAGGAAGAGGCCGAGGTTGTATATGACGATCGAAGCCCAGAAAGGCTTCAGAGACGTGACTATTCTTGAGGTGTTAGTGTGTCGATGTGGCGACCCATGCCATATTTTACTGACAGGGCGAAGTCAGTATACTTCTGGTGTTGTGTATCAAAATGACATATTAAGCGTACCTTGGAAGCCCTGAGCGATCGTGAGGCAGATCGTCATGATTGACGCAGCCACGATAAAGGCGTCATCTTTGCCAGGACTATGAACGATGAATATCCGGCTGTAGAGGCGCAGCATCACCGCAGAGGCAGCGATAATAGTGAATGTGATAGTGACGCCGAGCACGGCTGCTGGACTAGCGTGCCCTGATAGACCCATCTTAGCGAGCGTAATATCTCGGGTCGTGATCAGTAGATGGAAGTCGCATAGCAACAAAACAAAGTGGGAAATCGTCAAGCCTCAGTTGCAGATTGTGTGGAAGGGCACTCGGGGTTGATGCGCTGGCTAGAGCAAAGTCGCACAGGGTGTGAGTACGTGTGCTTGGTGGTACTGCATGAGACTGGGGAACTGTTTGACAGGCGCAATGTTGTGTCACCGGAGTACATGAGCTTCGCGAATACGAGTCGCAATCGCAGCGCATCGACAAGACAGATGTAGAGACTTGCGGCGGGCGAGACTTATCTTGATGTATGACCTCTGCCATTCCGGACCGAGATAAGCAAAGCTGCCACTGTGAGGATGTACATGTGGGAAGATGCGTGGCGGCTCGCTTCTGCAGGTCGACTTGTGGCACGAGGAAATGTCGCACCAAAACGAACCCTCGACTGTTTGTAGCCATCTCGCGTGACTATTGAAATTCCTCAGGGCCATCAAGATGCGCATCCGCCGAAGTGTGCTTTTGCAGTGTGAAATGGGCCATCAGAGTAGCGGTTGGGTCGGATTTCCAGCTCCTGTGAGGATGAACACGATTCTCGGATCGAGCGCCTTCGACAAGGCTTCGTCCAGTTGACGAGATACAATACTGGAGGATTCAGCGGAGAGATTCATGATTTGCAGGCCCGATGGAGCCGTGCCGCTGAAGAGAGCAAGGATGGCCGGGATACGAGGCCTAGCGACATGCTGAGATGTAGCTCATTGGAAGACCCGAAATTCGAAGCGGGCAAATGTGCCTTGGAGGCTGAAAGCTGGCGCGCTGCGAGGACTATGAGAGGCTGTGTTCATGCTTGTGCTACCGATCTGCCGCTATGGCTGATGGATTTGGGCACAACTGGTGTGGTGTGTTTGCCCTTGATGATTGTGCAACGCCAAGCAACAGAACCCATAGACAGAGCATACATATTCATCAGAATGTGGTTGGGCCGGTATGACTTTCGACCCTCGAAGTTTTGATTGGACACAATGTTGGCATGGAGGGTTTCGATGTTGGACGCGCGATGAAGTTGTTGTTCAACCCGTTGGCGAACGCTGACGTCGCTTACCTTATGTAACTGTATTAGCTGGTCGCATTCATGCGATAACGATATCAGTCTTCCAAGACTACATGGCCTCGGGGTGCCTCGACGGCTATATACCTAGTTCACATATAATAAAGTCGAGGACAAATTCGCTTACGATTCTCAGACGGTACGCAAGCTGGGAGGTGTGATTTGCCAAGCCGGGATCGACAGGCCTCCTCAAGACTTCAGCTTGCTACCTGCGTCCCTTGGTCCCTTGGTCCTTGGTCGTTGATCGCGCATGCACACAGAGAGAGCGTGAGTCGCTAGATCAGGAACATCTATCACCCTTGGCCTAAACTACCTGCCAACCTTTTTCCACCACTATCGTCCGCCGCTAGACGTGGTGTGAGCACATCCTGGAGCTTCGCTGTCAGAAATTCACCAGTCAAAGCACCACTTCCTACGCTGAAACAAGGAATTGCTGTGTCGCACACATACGACGGTGTCCATTCCTTCGCAGAAGTCTTTAATCAATACTTGAGCCCGCCTGAGAAGCTGTTGTCATAGCCACTAGCCTGCGGTGTTAAGCGTCCGCAAGCGTCGGTGAAGGAGGAGGATGAAAGGATACATGTTCGGAGCAAGTCGAAGACAAGTACGATATCACTTTCGCACATCGTTGCATGGATGGGGTTGTCGAGAGAGCGTTTGGAGCTGCCCATCAGTGAAGTTATTGATGACGACTCGAAATGCTCATATAGATACACCTTATTGATCTCCCGAAACCCGATGAAGTAACCGATGTGACCATAGAGAAAGCTAAGTTATGATTTTACTCTGTTCAATCATGTTCGGCGTCAGCATTGCTGATGGTCAGCTGCCATTGACTCGTTACAGGACTGCATGGCGCAAGCATTGGTATTGGTGGTGGAACAAATGCAACATACGCGACTCAATGATGTATGTGCCTATCATGAATCCCAGATATGTGTTTTGTTGCTGACTTGAGTGAGCCAACACCGCCAACACCACGGTGAATGCGTCTCCGAAATGTTCACAACACTGTCCCTGAGCTCAGTCCCCGCCATTAGCGACGCCTTCAGGTCTGGCATGTGAAAGTCTCAAAAAGCTCATCGTTCAAATTGCCCTCACTGTACTCACCTCACTGAACTCACCGGTCGCCTACGTCACTTGGTGGCCCCGGTCTTGTGTAAAAACAAACGCTCGTCCTTCACAACAGCAACCACCTCGCCAGTTACCCTCTGCACACATCTCTTGCCTTTCAACACAACGCATACAAGCGCTTCGCAAAATCACTCCATTACACTCCCTCACTGGACACGAAAACTGTCCCACCTTATTGACACTCTCATCAGCAAGCAAAAGATCACAACACGACATGGCGGCGGATTTCGCCCACCAATTCTGCAGTCGTATCCACGAAGGGACGGCTGACTCGCTGTTTTCCATCCAGCGCAGTGGCGGTAGACACCAAGGCAAATCCTAGCCACGAGATCAATCCAGTGATCGCCCACACGCTGCACACACTTTCCATCGAAGAGACGCCGGAGATGCAATCGTTGTCCAAAAAAGCTGGAAGTCAACACAGAGAGCACCGTGAAACCACAGACCCAGCGATGGTGACTGAGATGTTCTTTGGATTCTTGAGGGGTTTCGGAAAGAATGTTTCGGTCTCTTCGGTCTCAAAACATACGCGAGATGAAGTGTTCTGGAAAGACGCTCTAGCACCGTGGCGTCGATCGCCTCTGTGGCTGCTCATAAAGATCACTCTTCAGCTCATCATCACACGCGACCCAAATGGATCCGTTCATGTCTACAAAAGGGTCATGGCTTTCTTGATGAGCCAACTGCTGGATGCAGCAACATCTCTTCGTTTCCGAGCGATGAGCTCCACGCCATGAGCGCTAAAATTGTTCGTCGAGTACACAAGTTGCGCGTAGTCAGCAGCGTCGACTTGCCACAAGACGAGGAGTTGTTCACTGAGATCAATGGGTCATTGAAAAGTGCATCTGCTCTTATCGCGCGCCGTTGGCAAAGGGTCCAGAGCAATGATGCTCGGACATTGGATCTGACTACATTAGCAGCACTTGATTTCAAGCATGATACGAACATCTCGCTTCCAGCATTGGACGCTCATATTGCGGCAATGAAGTCCAATGCCATCAAGTCGGCGCCTTCCCAATTTCAGCCCACATCTTCACTACTCAAGCATATTCCAACAACACTTCCATGCTTGCCCAAGAGGAATCCTCCGCAATATCACTATGCTACAGTGAACTTGCAATCCATTGAAACTTGGATCGGACAGAACATCGATGATTGGATCTCGTCGCCAGCTAGTTCATGCGATGTGGTGCATGACTACATTCATGGATACTACGGACTAGCTTCTGACCATTACCGTAACAATCCCGAGGCTATCTCCGGCATGATCCTCACCATCTTTGAGCTTTGGGTAGCTTGTGACAAGCTCGCAGTTTCTCAATGCTCACTGCTCGCTGAATATCCCACTGGCATTCCACTTGAGCCGCTCGCAAACCTGCTACTTCCTTCCATGCAGCAGATGGTTCGCCTACGACAGCTGGAAAAGTATCTGCAGCAACGTGCCCAACAGGCACACACAAACCTCTCGGCGTTCCTTTTCAGCACGGACAGTACTCGCGCTTTCGCAGCTCGCTACTTCTCAAGTAGCCGTGAACATCAACGTTTCAGAGAACAAATACTGGAAGAAGCGAAGGTATCAAAGCTTGCAAAGCAGTCAGAATACAGATCAACAAAGGCTGAGTACGATCGCCTTGATGGACTCTATACACGAGCTTCTTGCGATTACACTACTGTGGTCGTTGACACTTTCTGCGATCCGCCAGAGACTAGGCAAGAGCACAAAATTCAATTGCCAGAAATGCTCGTATCTAAGGCAACGCAACGCCCTCAAGATTAAGGTGCACGAGTGGCCTCTTCCAGAAAATGATTCTCGAAGTGCTGCCGTGGTCTTCGAATTGAGGGTACCATCATGGTTCGCTGCCTGGAGGGATGCAAGAGCGTTCCTGCTTCATGATGTACTGAAGGGTGACCGGGCCGCGAGACCTCTCCAAGCAACTTATCAACTAGACTCAGGTGATCCGCACTTGACCTCCAAAATCTCTCTCACTCGATTCCAGCGCATCGGACTTCTTTCACAACTAAAGCCTGTTGTGCGTTCGCACTACGCAAGTAAAGGGATCACTGAGGTCAATGCAGATTCTGTCTGCGTCGCCAATGGCCTGAAGTACGACTACTACGACAGAACTGCCAGTCGCTACATGGAGCCATTCACATTCGACTACAAGGTACAGAAGTCTTGCACCTACACTTTGAACACGCCAAATTTGCAGCGTTACATCTTCCGCACCAGTCGTGCACCTGACGGAGAAGCGCCTAATCTGGTGCTGGCGAGTCAGGACAAGTGCCCCGCGAACATGTCTCTTGACGAATTCAAGGAGCTCGCGACAGTCCCACTCGGTCATCACCTTCAGTGGGTGAACATTCTACAACAGCTTGCCATGCCCGGCGTGGATTTCAGGAAAGTCGACACAACCTTCGTGTTCTTGCAGTGCATCAATCAAGCTGGACCACCAAGCGACCATACACTTCGAGAATCGCATGCGTTGTTGCGAGACAGCTCCATGGCGGTCAATTTATTATCCAATCTGGACGTCGCTGTCGAGCGGATCAAACAGAATTGGGAGTCAGCCCAGGCTCTGAGTCTTTTCGCTTCCATTGCGACTCGCGTCCTAGCTCTGAACGATGCGGTAAAAGAAGAGTGTCTGCAGGTCTTAGCTAAGATTCGAGACATAGCCTTCGATTGGATTCAGATTCTCCGCGACTCCACGCACACGGCTACAGACAACAGCAGTCGTGTGATGTTCATCTCGAAGAGCGTCGAGATTGCCTACATCTGCGGATCCACTTACGATGTCCAAGAGACACATCTCCAAGCTCTTCTCTCATCAACGCACAACAGTTCAATACTTATACAGGTCTCTATTGTTGCGCAACATGGTGAACACACTCAAAGATCGGTCTCGAACTGCGTTCACATAGCCCGCCTACGTTTCACGCGACTCTTACACCGATGTTACAAAATGCTTGCTGCACAGCATCAGTCTCTCGATGATGCCGTGAAGTGCTCCTGGTCTGCCTATTCACCTGGTAGTCAAGGTTGGAATGCGGTCTCTGGAACCATCGATGATTGGGTTACCACCAAGACTGATTCCCGTGATGACTCATCCATGCACGTTCACTACAACATTTTGAGTGGAGAGCTACTTGTGAATGGAGTGCCATTGAACCAGCCTCCACAAGAGTATCGCAAGCTGGATCTGTACCGCACCTTGTTCGGAACCTCTATCGTTGAGGTCATGCCCAGCTTGACTCCAGGCTTCCAGTTCTCGGCGAAGCGAACTTTCGCGGAATATGCTGTTCTCATTGGTCGACAAGATAGCACGTCAATTGCCAATGTTGAGCTTGTCGTGCGGGCCTCGCGAACTGACAGCATCGTTGAGACCATACCGAAGCGTCTGCTTGGGGACAACTTTCCAGAAGAATTCACTCACAAATACGTTCACTGGTACAACCTCAAGTCTGGTCACGTAGAGTTTCGCCCAATTCATCAGCCATGGGAACCTTCTTCATCGGCTGTATGGACGCTACAAAAGACACAGAAGTCGACCTGGCAGCTGGTGAAAGACTCCAATGCCCTGATCAGCCTGCACTCTCAGACCGCGAGTGCGATTTATAATGTACTGAGCCCGCTCACAGACGCCACTCGGATACATTGTATCACACAGTCCAACGACAGATCCATCAAAATCGAGCTAACAGGACTCGATCTTAGCTTCTCGCTTTCCGAAAGCAGTTCGCTCTTGAGATCTAAAGAGTATCCCCGCATGTCCGTGGATGGTGACCAGGCACTTGGGACACTCATCGGTTTCTCAAACAAGCTCATGTTGGTCTCAGACTCAAATGAACGCCTTCTTCTGCTGCTTGAAGGCCCTCTGGGATATATGCGCCACCATACGCATCAGCTCGTTCGAATATCGCCGCTGAAGAACATCAGAAAGGTACACGCTCTTCGCCTTGATCTTCAGCTCGACCGCCTGGTGGACAGAGGCGACATCGGATGCAAGTTGTATCTGGCATACCTCCACGCTCTCACATCTGGCTGTTTGCCGGATCCTCTTACTCACATGACAGGCACAGAGCAAGCTCTTCAGATACTGGGCTCGTGCGCAGTAAGATCTTTCGACCAATTGACACAGACGAACATTGACACCCTCGGGCTTATTGCCAAACTAAGCCCTACGAGACGCTATTACCCGGCCCACGCGAGAGTTATGCAAACTGTGACGTGGGACAAACATCTGAGTTATCTCGCGCAGCATGCCCGTCTCAGAATTTGTGTCCAAGCTCTGTTCGATCAGGCCCAGAAGAGTGCGATATTCCATCCTGGCACCCAATTAAAGTTTCCATCTCTCCAGGAATCCGATGGAGACTTGCAAGAACGAGACAGTCTACGTTCCTCCACTTTCAGGGTCGCTGGCTTTGGTGCTGAAGAATACACTCTGCAACACGACAAACTTTACATGTCTCGAGACCGTGGCATTAATGAACTGCGGTCCATAAGGGCTGCGTCCATCTCGGGCTTGATGTCAAGGCAGCAAAGTGACAAGCACTGGAAATCTCCCACGATGACCCGACTGTGGCAGGAGCTTGTAAGCTGTTCGACCATCTATGGGTTCCTGTCAGGCGCGGACGTTGCACACTACCGCTACGAGAGAGCCTGCTTAGGAAAAAGCTACCTTGCTATGATTCTTGACAGGTTGCCTGCTCACATCGAGAAATTGAGGCACTTTCAGCCACAAGAGCATCGATATTCTGTAACAATCTGGCTGGCAACAATGGCCTTTTCCGACCATGCCGACATGGAATTGATACAGCTGCTGGCTATGAGCTCCAAGTCTCCTGCGTTGCACGCGATACGTGCTCCACGTGTTGATGTCTTCCACATTCATCGTGGAATTCAACGCCGCGAATCCGACGTGCAGGATATCATCCGCCAGTTCACCCATATCTTCGAGCGATGTCCAGAATTCCAGACTGTGCGTCGCAAGAATGAGAGACTTGAGCCATACAAAAGACGCTGTAGAGATCTTTGGCAAAAGGCTCGCGACGGTGCGGTATCAAAGGTTCTGGTTGCGCTGGTCGGCCAATTTCCCGCAGAGCGTCCAACTCAAATCGACAAAACAGGCATTTCAACTTATGTCGATGTCGAAGGTGTCATGGGACGGGTCCGAGAGTTGTTCCAGTCGTGGCATGACAACAACCTTTTGTACGACTATGTGGCTAACCTGTTACGGTCGAACGATGCGCTTCGCACCAACAACGTTCAGCTCCCGACTCTGACGGATATTGCAGCTCCCGCGAAAGTCAGCAGTCCTGGATATTTCACAGTCGAAGATGTTTTCTCTGGACTGGCACCTTGCATGCCGAAGCGACCTCACTTCCCCCATTCGCTCGAGCCCGACAAAGAGCCTGATACCTGCTCAACCGAGCCCGCTTCGCCACGCTTACGTGGACTACTGAAGCAGCTGACGCAAGGCGCGGGTAATAGCGTCTACGAGATGAGCTACGCCAATGACTTGGAGCGTAGCCTGAGTGCTCTACTCGAGCGATCAAATGACTTGTCGCACAACATGCTTCCAACACTTGAGCTTCTAGACGAATATAGAGACTCGTGCCAGTCTCATGCTCATAGTACGTTCGGCCACCTACTTGGGGCTTTCAAGAACCTCCACAATTCTGGACCAGAGCAGATAACGCATCATTGGCCAAGATTTACTCCTTCACTTCTACTTCGCCAACTTGCCCATGATCAGTTTGCACGCCTTCCGCTATCTTGGCGAGACAGTATCATCGACTATGGCGTTGCGATCACTGCACTGCAGCAAGCAAATCGACTCGTAGCTTTTGCTAGAACTTCTCGATGGTCGGACCTCCTAAACGAGCTGCACAACCCTGGGCACTCCAATTGGAACCCGCATGAGTACCCTGAGTCGCTCTTGATGGAAGTCGAAGGTGGTATCATGATTCGTGAAGTTCAAGAAGAGATCGCCTCGGAGATGCGTGCCCCTTCATCTGGTGGTAATGCAGTCATGCAGCTTAACATGGGCGAAGGGAAATCGACCGTCATCATTCCTATGGTCGCGGCTGCTCTCGCCGACGGGAAGCAGTTGGTGCGTGTCATAGTTGCAAAGCCCCAATCCAAACAGATGGCGCAGATGATGATCGCCAAGTTCGGAGGGCTTGTTGGTCGTCGGATCTACTACATGCCGTTCTCCAGAACGCTGTCACTTACACCAGCAACGGCAAACACCATAGGAGAAATCCTGCGGGAGTGCATGTCGACAGGTGGTATCTTACTTGTTCAGCCGGAACATCTTCTGTCCTTCAAGCTGATGGCACCCGAATCCCACATGTCCGGCAAAACTCTTCTTGGGCAAAAGCTTATGGACACTCAGGACTTTTTTGACAAACACTCACGCGAATCGTAGACGAAAGCGACGAAAACTTCAGTGTTCGCTTTGAGCTCATATACACTATGGGAACTCAGCAGTCCATTGAGTCCAGTCCCAGTCGCTGGTTGCTTGTTCAACAGATTCTCGAAATCATCCAGAACCTTGTCGCCGAGGTCTCCGCAACAGTTCCTTCATCGATCGAAATCAGCTCAAACGGTGATGGAAGTTTCCCGAGAGTTCGGCTTCTCAAATCCGATGCTACTGAGATGCTGATATCTCAAGTTGCTGCTCGTGTTCGCGATACTGGCCTCGAAGGCTTCCAGATATCCAGACAAACCCAGCGCATGCGTGATGCGATCTTCAGATACATCACTGAGCTCGAGCTGGACGAGGAAACAATTCGCTTCGTGGAGCATGGAGATTTCTGGGAAACATGTCAATCGTCCATCCTGCTATTGCGCGGTATCCTCGCAGGTGGTGTTCTGACTTTCGCCTTCAGCCAGAAACGCTGGCGCGTGAACTATGGTCTGGCTGTCCGTTCACCAGCTACTAAGCTCGCCGTGCCGTACCGTGCAAAGGACAGCCCGTCGCCACGTTCCGAGTTCAGTCACCCGGACGTGGTGATAGTGCTGACTTCACTGTGCTACTACTACGGGGGACTTAGCGACGATGACATTTTCACCACCCTCAGTCACCTCATGGACAGCGATCAGTCGGACGCCGAGTATCAAATGTGGATCAGGGACCTGCGCAACCTTCCGAATGCCTTCAAGCAGCTACAGGGCATTAACCTCAAGGATCGGTCCCAATGTACCACACTGCTTTTCCCACATCTTCGGTATGGCAAGGCAGTTGTTGACTACTTCTTGTCTCATATCGTCTTTCCTAAGGAGATGAAAGAGTTTCCACATAAGCTTTCAGCATCTGGATGGGACATCGGCAAGCAAAAGCAGCTTGTTACCACTGGGTTCTCTGGAACTAATGATTCGAGACGCTTACTTCCTCTGTTCGTCAGCCAACTTGACATAAAGAAGCAGAAGCACACCAATGCTTTGGTCTTGGAGTATCTTCTCCAACCGGCCAATCGTATTGAGCTCATGCCGGCAATTTCAGACAAAGACACTCATCTGACCGATGCTGGACATCTGATCGCTACCGCTATCCACCTGGAACCGCCAGTACAAGTCATACTTGACGTGGGAGCTCAGATTCTGGAGCTCGATAACCTAGGTGTAGCTAAGGCTTGGTTGAAGGAGTCTGCTTCGGGAGTAGAAGCTGCTGTTTTCGTGGACGATGCAGACGAGATATGCGTCATCGATCGCAAGGGTCGCGTCGACTACTTGCGAACATCTCCCTTCGCAGCACGAATGGGTGCATGCATAGTTTTCCTCGACGAAAGCCATACACGTGGCATTGACCTCCAACTTCCAACTCACTATCGAGCACTTGTCACTCTCGGTGCCAATCTGAGCAAAGATCGTCTTGTCCAAGCGTGCATGCGTATGAGAAAGCTCGGCAAGGGCCAGACTGTGACGTTCTGCATCTCCTCCGAGATTCAGACCAAGATTCGTGGAATCAAGTCCAGCACAGGTGGTTCAGACATCACTGTTGAGGATGTACTTCTTTGGTCAATCTCTGAGACGCACACAGAAATGCGTCGGAGCATGCCATTGTGGAGCGTTCAAGGCGAGCGCTTCATTCGCAACGAAAAGGTCTGGAATTCTATGAAGAGAAATGGTTCGACGGTCTTGTCAACAACTGGTGCCGAAGGGCTACTTGAGGAGGAATGTCAATCTCTGGAAGATAGATACCGCCCGCGCAAAGCGGAGAGTCATCCCCGTCGTCTCGCAACTGCAAGGGACCACGAGCTTCGCCGTATCGCTGACCGTTGTCGAGATTTTGATGGTCTGCAGTTCAACTCCAGCACCCTCCAGGAGGAGCAAGAGCGAGAATTATCCCCTGAAATCGAGCAGGAGAGACAAGTTCAGAAGGCACGATCTGCGGAGCCTACCGCTCACGAATTACACCCGCACGTCAGAGAGTTTGCGTTATCGGGCAAGCTGAAGAAACGAACAGAGGCATATATGCCTGCCTTCCGATCGCTCTTGAAATCCAGTGCGGCACGTTTCCTCAACGTGGAGGAACTCACGAAAGAGGAAAAGCTGCTGGCCACTGCTGACTTCGCGAGAACCGTCAAGCCAACAAGGGATTCTTACCAGTCTGACGGTTTCCAGAGACATGTGTATTGGCTGCTTACAGCGCGAGTCAACAACGGCTATGTTGTCGATTGTATGATGATCGTTAGTGAATACGAGGCCAACGCTTTGTTGCCTCTCATGGAAAGCGCGGGCTCGATCATGGCATTGCACAAATACAAGGCTCGTTGCAATGCTGCATATGCTCCACTTGATGAGTTGAGTCTGTTCACGGCCACAAATGCAGCCAAGCAGCCTGTGGTCCCACGCACTCTCTCAGTGCAACTCGCTCTCTTCGCCGGACAGCTATACATCAGCAGCTACGAAGATTATCTCGAGATCTGCAAATTTCTCGGCCTATCGCCGAAACTTCTGACGAAAGAAATGGAAGACGACGGCTGGAAGGTCGGGAATGACGGCTTCATTCTCAAAGACGGAAGTGGCAATGTTGGCGGTACATCGGCTCTGAGCAAGAGTCCGATGCCTTTCCTGAAGGTGCTGATGTCCAAGATCCGCCGTAATGGCGACAGTGTCTCGAAGACAGACATTGGCAAATTATTGGAGGGTAAGACGTTCCAGGAGTCGTACTGGGAGACTTGAGGGTGAATTGATGATGAGCGAGACAAGATTGGATGAGAGTTTTTATGAGTTCAGAGCGCGAGAGTCCGAGAACGAGTCGATTAAATGAAGTAAGCAGAGTATACGAGAAAGAAAAGCCGTACAATGTCCATCCTCGTGCCGTGGCGTCCAATGCCTAAAATGATTTCACGGCTTCCTCGCCGTCATCACACCAATGTACGGCCGCTTGACAAACGCTTCCCAAAAGTCTTCGTCCGCCCTCACAACATCAGTGTCCTCTGGCCTTAACATCTCCAAATCGCCCAGACCATTGCGGTGATTGATCTCATTGGACACATGAGTATGTACGTCCAGTGCTGACCCTTCAAAGTGGAATGGAGGTTCAGTGTGGCAGTTTATCTGATACAGCATGCCGGTAGACGTCGGCGTTATATTTGATATGCTGACACCGTACTTGCCCGTGATGGCGTAGTCGGCATCCAAGTTCCCGATGGCTCGTACGTTGACCAGCTTGCCACCAGGCTTCAGCTGAGTGGACATGTTGCGGTACATGCTTTCCAGTTCCTACACATCTGTTAGTTCTTGCTCATGGACAAGGGCAACTAATGCCGTTACTCACCTCATGGTTTGTGGCATGGTCAAACACCCAGTTACACATCACAATATCGTACCCTTCAGGCATCAACGGCAGATGATGTAAAGCTTTCGTTGCGTCAGCCTCGAACCAGCGGATTTTGCCTTCCCGTCCGGCCTTCGCCTCCAGTTCGATGCCAGCCTCTAGCATCCCAGGAGATATGTCGAGACGTCTACGAGCTCTGCGCCCAGATCGATGGCTTTACGAGCGTAATTGGCCATCTCCTCCGCCGAGATCAAGCACGGTCAGTCCCGTACAATTGCCAATCGCTTTTGCCACGAGCTCGTGCTCGAGCTTGGCCAGTGGCAGGCTGGCGTAGTCGGCGTATCTTGTCGCGATGGGATCGTACTGTGAAGTTTGAGAGTTCTCCATGATGTCTTCGAAAGATGCGACGGTCAAAGAAGGGGGAAAAGGTGTGAAGATCAAGGTCAAGCCTCCTCCTCCTCGGAGATCGTAATCATTATCATTGCTGCTCAGCTCATGCAGGCCCCACTCTCGGCTCTGCAAGTGAGCTTTGGCGAGCGCCTGTGGCACGTAACACGATCATAGGATGGGAAAAGTGAGATGTCTAGATCAAATATGAGCAGCCAGCTGTGTTAGTCAGAAACAAGAAAATGCCGACAGAGTCATGTGCCGCCCTTCCACGTGGCTGCCTTGGCCTTGGGCTCATGTGGGCGAAAATGAGCATTGAAATAGATCTGTACTCGAATGAGTCGACTGAAAATGTTCTCAATTTGGTCATCTTCAACTACGACCACTTTCGAGCAAGTCTGAATGGAATCAACAACAAGGACGCAATACTTCGCAAATCGATCCAAACATGGAGCACCACAGCCCTGCTTTCATCGCTATTGGTAAACAACACCATGTACTTTCAGTCTTTGCGTGTACAGCTTCCTCTGATCAGAAAATACCAAATCTCTTCTTTCGTGGAGCAGCTCTCGCCTCTTTCTGTGCGGCCGCAGCTTTCTTCTGCTCCCTCCTTGCGCTGAAGCATGTGAACGTGACAATAATCATAGCGAAGAAGAGCAGAACAAATGCCACACAGAGGCACCAGATTGCCGAGCCAAAGTACGCGTGGCTCCCGGACCTGTCGTGATTGACGTGGTGGCGCAGGATACCGAACAAGCTGAAGTCAGTGGCCATGACGATCAGGCACAAGATCCAGGCAATCAGGGCAGCCAAGACCCCGAAAAGTGATCCAATGACGCCTGCGCCGATGCTCACGATCCAGGCGATGAACGCTACGCCGCAGGCAATGGCGTGCAGAATCATGGCTCGAGTGAGTCCATCGGACGTGCCTGCTTCGATGTCGCCAAGCTGGGTGTGGTCAACGGCAGCTATGATATGGGCAGGCGCGTAGCCAACGTGTCGGCCGGAGCACCAGTCTGGCGAGTCTCTGTACTCTGTTAGTGGGTTCTCTGGAATCTCAGGTCCTTCCCGAGATGGTTTTTCCAACCAACAGCGCGGCTAGAGTTCGGTGCATTGTGAAGCATTGACAGAGGGTCCCTTGGCTACTCGCTCTCTAACGCCGTTGTGATGGTGGTGCACTTACTCTTGCGGGCCTGCATTGAGGATGCAGTAGCCAAAAGTCCCGAAAGTGATGCTCGAGTTATGGTGCGCTTGTGTCCCATTGTTCAAGTGCACTCTCAGCAAGCTACACTGTTCCAAACAGGCGCAGAGATTGTGGTGACAAGGAGAAGAATCGATGCGGCGAAGAGGAAGAAGACTCCGATCCTATAATGAAATTAGCGGAGTTCGGTCCCAGCAGATTTTGTAACACACCAGTGAGTTCTGCGAGCCAAAGCCATGATGTCGAATGAGGGTAAGTTTTTGGTTAGACTTCAGGGGTTGTTGGAGGTTTGATTGTTGTTTGTTCAGAAAATCTTTGCCGGCTACGAAATGGGATTCGAGCAGGAGGAGCCCCTTGGTGAATGTTGGTTACATGTTGCACATGACGTCGAGCACCGACACAATGGTCCTCAGGTGTATCATAGAAACAAGAAGGTCGATTGCACCAAGCCAGTCGAGGACAAATAGTGACAACACATATCAGCCATGCTACCAGCCACGTTCGAGACTTTGTGGTACGTAGGGACCACGTTCGGTGCTCGAGCAATGTAAGCAGAATCGTAGCGCATCTTACCTCGTTGATCCAGCTTTGTCTTCTTGTTAGTCAGAATATCTAAACAATGTTCATGAAAGCTAATCCCTTGGTCAATTAGGTTTTCGAGGAAGCATCCGGGTCCCTTCGTTGAGCTGAAGCCTGCTACAGAAATCTGACACGAGAGAAATAGCGGGAACCCATGCGTCGCGGATTTGGATTGACATGTGTACACGCCCGGTAGAGCATTGTGACCTCTGGCGCTCGTTGGCAATGTTGTGCCGCGGGCACTTCTTGGCTACAGCATGGTACCTGATAACAAAGCTGCATTGCGATTCACGTGCATACTTCGAGTCCATCCATCAGGAAAACGAGAAGATTTTCGATACGTTCCGGGAGCCAGCCATACCATCTAAACGTAGGAATCGTGGCTTCGAGGAATAAAATGAGAGCAACGCGATTAAATCAGTAAAGAGGTATGAGGAAGTGTGAGTTTCAATCTGGGCCATGCTTGAGGCAAAGCAAGCATCTGTACTGACGCCCTCGAGTGCGTTCAGCGGGCCCTACCTAGACTTGTTCGTAGATCGTCTTTCTAGACTTGCTCTTGGAATATTCTTCACGCGAGCCTGTCATGAAGTGGGAATGTTGTAGCTCATGTCATCTTGCCGTGCCGTGACGCCCAAAGGGCCCATAAACAACCGCTCGGCAGGCGGGAGATCGACACAGGCGTTTTGGCGGTTTCCGGGGGTAAAGTCGAGCAACTTGTCCATCAATTCGCAAAAGGAGTCCTAATGATTTACGGACAGCGACGCGACTCTTGATTAGGGGCACGGCCATGAGATAGACCTTTCCTCTGCCTTGCGGCAGTAATCGACATTGATCATGCTCAAAACGCCTCCGCTCCAGACGGCCACGGCCACAATCGACACCCTATGTGGTCGTCTCCAGTCAGCAACACTGCTCGAGGATCGTCGCGCAGCTATCCTGGGTCTTCGAAGCTTTGCGAAGCAATATCCTGCCTCGGTCGCAAGTGGTTCGCTGCGAGAGCTAATCACCACTCTTCGTCGCGACGGTCTGGGAGAAGCTACCAGCACCAAGGATAAAGATGCCGACGCGAATGGCATCGTGGAAGGCGGTGATGTGGACACGATCAGGCTCGTCATGGAGACGCTGCTCATGCTCTTCAATCCCGACAGCAACAGTCCTGAGGCCGGCGACGAGATTGCCTTCTTCCTCGCAGACGAGTTCTCCATGGTATGTATCTCATCGAGTCGCAACATTATAGAGGGACTATTAGAGCTAAGCTAATACTAGCGGCAAGACAACATATCCCTACTCCTGAACCTCCTCGACCCTACATCGCCATATGCCGACTACTATTCGAGATTATACAGCGTGCAGATCTTGACTGCCGTATGTGGAGCGCGACCGGATCGACTGCAAGAGTGTGTGCTCAATGCACCATTGGGAACAAGTCGGGTCGTTGGAGTCCTGGACGATGGAAGAGACGCTGTGCGAAATGCTGGTTTGCTGCTCTTGGTAGATCTGACAGGCGGCGCGAACGAGGATCTGCGCAAGATCGTTGCCTTCGAGGATGTCTTTGGCAAGGTCTTTGCGCTCATTCGTATGGAGGGCGGCCTGGCCGATGCGGGCATTGCTGGTCAAGACTGTCTTAGCCTGCTCGCAAACCTCATACAGGGTTCTGCTAGCAACCAGAGTAAGGCCTTCGGGAATTGCAGAAGAATTGCATTGCTAACGAGACTACAGCTATGTTCCGCGAGTCTGGATGTGTTGGACATCTGCGAAATTACTGGAAGAGGTTTTCCCTCCAGAGTCACCTGAAGCGCAATTTATTGCCGAGAGCAGAGAGAAAGCAGGCTGGGGAGTATTACAGCTTCTACGACTATTCCTGGTTCGCGGCGAGAACAGCACTCCACAAAACCAAGCTGCCTTCTTCAGGGCTGGCACAGCACAAGCTTTACTCGACATGAGCTTCCACCCTGGTCTGCCAGTACCTGTTCGCGTAGCAGCACTCAGGACTACAGCTGACCTTATCGCCAACAACCCACCCATACAAGAACAGTTCGCAGCGCTTCAACTTGCGATTCCATCAGCAGATGAGACTACCTCTCCAGCTGGCTCGCAGACGAACGGGTCACTCTAATGCTGCATCAGCACGCAACAGTGCGCGCCCAAGCGCTGAAAAAACGCGTGCATTGTCATAGAGGCACTTCTGGACTTGACACTCGATCAGCCAAGGGGTGAAGCTTCGCTTCGTGCTGCTGCTTGTGCGCTCATACAAGCTTACCTTGGCAAGCACGACCGGATCAAGAATCACTTCCTTCAACGCGCGATCAGCGGATACTCCCAAGGTGAAGAGGCCGCGAATGTTCTCACCTCTTTAATGCAACCCGGTACGGATACTCTTGGTATACTTTTCGCCAGCTGGATTGTTCAGGATCTCCTCGCTGATATGCCCGATGCCAAGTATGCCCTTGCTTCGGTCAAAGAAGGCAACGAAAGCGAGGGCGAAGAGGTGCTCACCTCAGTGCAAGCGCTTGGAAGTCAGCTCGAGACAGCAATTCAGACCGGAGCAGATGAGAGGATCATAGCTTCATACGCCAGCACACTAGTAATCTTCCTCTGGGACTTCGCCGACGGTGTGGATGATCTGCTTGCAGAAGGCTCCGGCCTCGTTCAGGCTTTGGTGGCGAGCGTGTCATCAGCTGCAACTGCGCCAACTACTGCTGGCCTGGCCGCATCGTTACTGGGCACGGTCTATGAATTCAGTACAAAGGACTCGCCCATCTCTCGTAGGACTCTTGCGCCTCTACTTACACAGAAGCTTGGTCGGGGTAAATATCTCGGCGCCCTTCTTGCGCTCAGGCGTGATCCTATCATTCGCGATTTCGGTATCGAAGAGCCGAACGGTGAATCAGAAGTTGTGAATGAAACGTTTGTGGATCTCTTCCAGACCGAATACACTCGTTTGAGGAAAGCAATCGACAAGGATCCCGGTATCGAGGTCCTTCCTTTGACTGACGCCGACGCCGGTGTTGATCGCGATGTTCTGGACGACTTACGACAGAAGCTGAAGACTGTTGAGGACAAGCTCTCACAGAGTGAACAAAACGCACAGCAGTCAGGCCAACAAGCTGAGCAAGACCGGCTGGCGCTTCAGAAAGAGGCGCAAACAACGCGTGCGGAATTGGAGCGACTACGAAAAATCAATGATGCGATGCAGCGAGGGCATGAAGAAGAGACTACGAAGATGCAATCCCAACATCAGCGCGAAAAGGAAGGCTTAAATGTCGATCATTCGCGTGCTATTGCCACCGCACGACAGGAAGCCGACCGCCAGTCTCGCCAGGCGCAACAACTGGAGCAGGATTTTCTACTCGCGTGCAAGAATATGAACGCAAACTTGCTGAGCTTGGCAATGCACACAAAGCAGAACAGACTGGACACAACAATCTGAAGCAGCAGGTTGACAACCTCCGGAAGCAGAACTCCGACTTGACAATGAAGGAGCACAACTCATCGCGCCAGCTGCAAGACCTGAACAAGACACATCAGAGCTCGGACGTGCCCAACAGCAGCTACAGACCCGCTTCTCTCAGGCAGAGCTGAGCTTGAGCAGTTGCGCAAGCAGACATCCGAGCGTGATGCCCAGATCTCTTCACTTCAGACGAAGCTCAAGGAATTGACAGATGAGGTCGCTGGTAAGGAGCAAGAGCTTGCGACTGAACGCGCTGGATTTGCCGACCTCGAGAAGGAGCTGGAAACAGCTAAGGCAGCTTCGAAGACGGCTTCAGAGGCCAAAGCAACAAGCGAAAGTCAGGCAGCCACCAATATCGAGACCCTCAAGAAGGAATTGGAGGCAGCTAAAGCAGCTTCTCAAGCCAAAGCAGCAGCCGAAAGCAAGAAAGACGCCGCCAAGATCGAGGCGTTGCAGAAGGAGCTCAAGGCGGCCAAGGCAGCGTCTGAGGCCAAGTCAGCCAGCGAAACTGAGGCCAATGCTGCAATTGAGACCCTCAAGAAGGAGCTCGAAGCGGCCAAGGTAGAATCTAAGACCAGTGCAGCCAGCGAGAGTGAGACCAAAGCCAAAATTGAGACCCTTGAGAAGGAACTTGAAACGGCGAAGGAAGCTTCCGATGCCAGTGCAGCAAGCGAAAGCGAGGCTACTGCTAAGATCGAGACATTGGAGAAAGAGCTTGAATCTGCCAAGTCAGCAAGCGCGGCAAGCGAAAGCGAGACCTCTGCTAAGATCGAAGAACTAGAGAAAGAGCTCGAAACTGCCAAGTCAGCTTCGGAAGCAAGCGCAGCTAGCGAAGATGAAGCTAATGCTAAGATCAAAGAACTGGAGAAAGAGCTCAAATCGGCCAAATCAGCATCGGAGGCCAGCGCCGCTAGCGAAAAGGAGGCTACTGCTAAGATTGAAGATTTGGAGCAAGAGCTTGAAACGGCCAGATCTACAACTGACGCGAAGGACGCCGGAAACAACGAGGCTACAGCAAAGATCAAGAAGCTCGAGACTCTGTCAAAGAGCCTCACCAGCAAGGTGAAGGAGTTGCAAGCAGAGCTGAAGACTTCCAAGGAAGCCAAAGAGGCTGCCGACACGAAGTTGAAAGACGCCGAAAAGAAGTCTTCCGAGGTCGCGGCAAAGGCTGCGCAGAGCCTCAAAGAAGCAGAGAAGAAGGCTAAGCTCGCGGCTGACAAGAGCTTGAAGGAAGCTGAGAAGAAGGTTCAAGACGCTGAGAAGAAGGCCAAGGATGCTGCTGACAAGGCCAAGAAGGCATCCGAGGAGAGCGCCAGCAAGAAGAAGAGTGCAGACCAAGCATCCAAGAAGGATGCGGAGGAGGCCGCTAAGAATGCCGAGGCTGCAAAGAAGGAGGTCGAAGCTGCTAAGAAGGACGCTGAAGAGGCTAAGCAGGAAGTAGTCAATGCTAAAGCGGCCGCAGATGCCGCGAAGAAGGCTGCTGATGCAGCGACGGCAGCTGAGAAGGAGGCTAGGGAGGAACTGGAGAATATGGTGCTTGTGATTGAGGATATCGAGAAGAAGCGGGACGAGTACAAGGACAAGGTCAGGGAGTTGGGCGGCGAGGTTAGTGAGGATGAAGAGGATAGCGATGAGGACGACGAGGACGATGATGAGTAGTCTTTTTACTCCTATAATATGTAACTTGTCCGTTATAGAAGGCTTTTGCATTGTAGAACTCCGAAACTTTAGCGTCTTCAAGGATGCATCGCACCTACCTCCTACACTTTCAAGGATTCATCCGTGTATCTCGTCAGCCCAAGAACGCGGATCACTCGGAGGCGTGACCCACCTGACGGGTTACAGGCATTCGCCACACATACGCGCATGCCGACGCCTTGAAGCTCTGGTCAGTGCACTGTGCGCAGAACAGGCGTGTACTGAAAAGGCAAATGCTGAACACAGCGGTTACCTTATACTTGTCACCCGCACACATAGCTCCGAATAATGTAGCCGCCATGCAGATAGCCGTTTTCGCCACGTGCCTCGGCTGGTTGCTGATTACAGAGAGGAGGTAGTCCACGAGAGCAACGTACGGAGCTACCGAGACAAGGACGCTCGAGGACAGCCGCCATCGCCGTCGGCCAGTGAGCGAGGCGCATAGGCAGAACGGCCGTGTTGGCGACGAGCTGAACGTCATCCGCCATGCCCGCAAAGCAACTAGACTGAAACGGCGTGCTTTAGACGATTCAGCAAATGCCCTTCAATACTTAGCGCTGTTGCCGCTGGCTGCTCACCTCACTTGGCTTGGGAGAAAAAAAGGTCCAAGTATTGCATATTGGCTGTGGCCGAAACACAACAACGTTCTTCCTGCTGCGCCGACCGCTTGGGACATCGGGCAACTGCAGATAACCATGGAAGACCATCTTTACAAAGCAGGGCTCTTCCTAGTCATTCTCTTCGTAGTCTACAAGCTCGTCGAGACCGTCAACTCCTATCGCGCTCAGGCAGCTCTCAAAAATGCCACGGGCGCACAACCAGCGAGGAAAATCCACAATGGGATCAAATTTATGGCTTCGACCTGTTCCGCGACAGTCTTAAGGCGTTCAAAGAGCACCGCATGCTTGTGCGTTCGCAAGAACGTTTCGAGATCGCTGGCAGCTCGACGTTTTCGTTGTTGGTGCTGGGTCGCAGGATTGTGATGACGACTGAGCCGCAGAACTTGAAGGTCATTCAGGCGCTTGAGCACAAGAAATGGGGGTTGGGAGAGAGGAGAAAGACTGCGTTTAAGCCGTTGCTTGGTGATGGTAAGCAATTTGTTTCTTCATATTTGCTCCTTTGGTGATGCCTTGACCATGTTGGTGGCGGCTTCTCTGACAATGTCTCTTCGCCGCCCTCGATTTGATGCCCAGATATGTCGATTCGTCACTTATCGGATTTAGAAACCACTAATGATTTTGCAAGATCATTTGATGCTAACTTCTACAGGCATCTTTACAAACGATGGCGCAGACTGGGCTCACTCTCGCGAGATGCTTCGTCCGAATTTTGTCAGAAGCCAGATCGGTGATGTGGCAACCTTCGAAAGGCATGTGTCGCACCTGATCTCCAAGATACCAACCAATGGCAGCACCGTCGACCTTGCCGACTTCTTCTTCCGCCTCACTATGGACTCTGCAACCGAATTCTTGTTCGGCGAGAGCACCGACTCGCTCACTAAGGGCAGCGAAGAGGGCTTCGCTGAGGCATTTAATCGGAGCCAGGAGAACATTGCTATGCGCTCCCGCTTCGGCGTGTGGGTAAAGCTGTTTCCATTCCTTTTCGACCTTGACAGTATGGACAAAGACCAAAAGTTTGTTCACGACTTTGTGGATTACTACGTCGAGAAGGGCTGCGCCAAACGTGACCACCTGCGCGCACAAGGCAAGAGCGAGGAGAAATCCGACCGCTACATCTTCATGGACGAGCTGGTCAGTCAGACCAATGATCGCACTCGCATCCGCAGCGAGCTGCTCAACATTCTCCTCGCTGGCCGTGATACCACCGCCTCGCTCCTCACAAACGTCTGGTGGATCCTCTCCAAGCGTCCGGATCTCTGGACCAAATTGCAAGCTGAAGTCGCCAGCCTTGACGGTGCTCACCCAACATTCGAGCAGCTCAAGGACCTCAAGTTCCTGCGCGCTCTTCTGAACGAGACTCTCCGTCTCTATCCCGTCGTTCCCCAGAACTCCCGCGAAGCGCAAGAAAACACCACTCTCCCCGTCGGTGGCGGTCCAGACGGCACATCGCCTCTCTTCGTGCCCAAAGGACAAGTCGTCGGATGGAGTGTCTACGCTATGCACCGCCGTACTGACTACTACGGCGCTGATGCTGAGGAGTTCAGGCCTGAGCGCTGGCTCGACGATCCCGCGAGCGGCACCAAGGGTCTGCGTCCTGGCTGGGAGTACTTGCCCTTCAACGGCGGCGCTCGAATCTGCTTAGGCCAGCAATTTGCTTTGACTGAAGCCAGCTATACTACCGTCCGCCTTTGCCAGGCTTTCAGCGGCATTGAGAGCCGCGACCCGACTAGTGTGTGGCGCGAGAAGATCAACTTGACTTGTGTGAACTTGGAGGGCGCGAAGGTCACTCTGACCGCTCGTAATGTTTAGTGTGCCTTTGGTAATGGCTTCAGCCTGTCAATGGCGTGGCGTTGCAGGTGCCCTCGCGGTGCTCTCTCCAAATTCCGACATTCAAACAATTCGGTCATTGATTGCTAGATTGCCAGGCGAAGCATCGTACTGCATCTCTTCCAAGAGGAGGCCAGCGGGAATGAAGAATAAGACGTGAGGCTGTGTAATCCAAGCCTTTACGCGTATGGGCGGAGAAGGGTTCGATTGAAGCTTGGCTCGCAGTCATGTTGAATGTGCAATATGTATCGATGATCATGGACAACGGGATGCAGCGTTCAGTGCTCTTATTGGCGACTACTTACAACGGTTCGTCTTCATACAACAAGTGATCCCTGCCCTAGTCAAACCATTTCCAAGCAAGTGCAGAAATCAGTCATACCGCTTTCTCTCCAATCGGAAATACTACTCAACGTTGCTGCTTCTTGCAGGCCGATACCCACAGCTTGTCGAACCCATAGTTCCCTCACAATCCGACCAGTCACCGACACCGATCTCTCGTTCTTCGTCCCCGTCCAGTATCACTTCCTCGTCCTGAGGCCCAGCGCAGCAGCACGAACAGAAGCGTCTGCATTTGCAACAGAGGCGGTATCGTGTTTGATGTCATTGATCTTCTGGCGCTTCGCTTTGTGTGTTTCCCTCGTCCGAGGGCACTGCGTAGTCGTCATCATCAACCTCGCCAGCGTCGTCACTGTCATCGCCTGGCTCATCGGCCTGGACGCGAGTCTTGCCGCCGCCGCTCTCCGCCTGTGGCTGCAGGTCCGCCTCGCTTTTCATCTCCTCGCTCATCCCGGCGCTGACTGTACTCGATGTCCCGTGGTCCGCGTTCCCGCTTCCACGCTCCTCTCTAAGCCAGTCGTCTGTCTCACCCCAATCAACCACAACGTACCCCTCCTGGACCTTGACATACTCCAAATCCTTGAGTCCGACCTTGCAGCTCTCATGCGCATCCCACTTGCCGTCATCGCCGGCGGGTTTTCCAGACTTCTCCCAGCAGCCAGGCCTGCCACTTTGGCCCTTGTGATGGCGATGCACTTCGGAGGGATAGCCAAAGCGCGCGCCGCAGAGGGCGTGGATGTAAGGCTTGGTTTGTGGGCGGGCGATGATGGCGCGAGTGGTTGGGTAGATTGGGCTGACGTGTGAGATCGTGGAGGCTGAGGGGAGCGAGGATTGGTGCTTGTGATATTGTTTGGTCGTGCGCGGTGTTGAGGGAGTAGAGCTCGAGGCTTGCGAGGTTGTGTCGGTAGAGGGTTGCGGTAGGGTGAGCGGTAAGGGTCGCTTGAAAGGCCTTTCTTTGTTCGGGGGAGGTTTGGTGGTGGAAGATGGTTCGCTACTATCACTGGTTCTGAGTGGCGATGGTCCGATGATAGGAGACGTTTTGCTCTTCGGCGAGACTTTTGGTGGCGATTTCTCGTCCGACTTGGTTGCAGACTTGGGCGTAAAGGGACGCTCAGAAGTAGCAGTACTGTTGGGTTGCGGACGGTCAGACGACCTGAAGCCGTTTGTAGGTATCTTTTTCTTCTTCGTGACAGCTGGTATGGGCTTGGGCGTTGCTTCAAGATCCAAGTCTTCGCCTACAGGCCTACCGGCAGATCCAGTCAAGATCTCTGGGACCCTCGCACCACCCTCGACCATCTCAGCAAGTTCACCGATGTGTGTCCTTGCCACTCTGCGCTCGTGATCAACCTCGGCCCCGATTGCTCTGTCCAACCATCCAAGCTCGATTTCACGCCAGCCGAGTGGCAAGAAAGCGCGAAAGCCATGCATCAAATGTGTAGAGTTTGTCGAGAGAAACAGGCGATAAGCGGTGACGTAGAAAGCCCTCTCGTCATATTTGCCTGTGTTGTAGTTCCTACACAGCTGGGCGAAGAGATGTGGCGTGACTGGATCGGCGAGACTGGCGTAGTGTGAGGTCAACGAGGAAAGGAAAGATGTGATGGCGCTTGGCGGCGATTCGTTTTGGGTTGCTTGTTGGTTGGGTATCTGAATTGGTTGGCGCATCGAAGACGGGCTGAGAGCTAGCAGTTGCTCCACTACTTTGCCGTGCTGTGAATTGGTAGTCATTGTCGTCTTGCTGCTGCGCCGATCAGCGTGGTTTGACAGTGATATCGTAGTAATGGCGTGGTGAGGCTGCGAATGTGGTAGGCGCTTGATGGGGATTTTTGCAGAAACGGAGAGCTAGAGGCAGCTGGCTTGCAGTTGCGACAACAACAAGGTCTCCGGCGAGTCGATTCTGGGTGTTCACTGTCCGAGCGCGAACGGTGCCTATAGAGTCGTGACGCGGGCGGGGTGGTCTTTCACTTCGTGTGTCGACGGAGTGAGGTCAGCAGCCAGATCATGAACATCGTTTGCTGGAGCGACAGGAGCACAACACCGCCCATGACAAACATAGATGTTTGCGAGATTGTTCATCCTTCTATCAAACCCTGTGTTGGCTTGCGTGAATAGCAGCCATAAATCGAGAGATAGAGGTGGGTGGATTTAAGGTGGCATCAACTTTTACAAGTTCTATACTACCTCTCAGCTTGATGCCTTCCAAGTACAGGAGGACCTACAACGAACACGCGAAGTCTGAGGATGTACGTCGGCCGCTCTAGGATTGCCGTCAGCGCAGCATCCGGGTATCAATAAAAAATCCTAATGCGCCTTGCTCTGCCTCGCGAGCCAAAGGCCGACACTCTCCTTGCCACCTGGCTGCCCCAAAGTCCGCCCTCGCCACCCTTCCTCCATTTTCGCTCGCACCTTCTTCGCCAAGTCCACCACTTCCGCCACCGCGGTTGGCTTCTGCGAGAATGACTTCCAGGTCGCGCTGCTGTGATGAGACCCAGCGCTTGATGAAGCTGGCAGGTCTTTAGCGAGGTTGTCGTAGAACTTGCGCTTGGCGTTCGTTTGGTTGAGTTCTGGACAAGCAGAGCCAGGTCGTCATCGGTGCGGACGATCGATTGAAGGTCTGCGATGTGTGATTTGGAGGTGGCATATTTGTGCGTGAGGTATGCAGTAGGAATTGGGGAGCGGGACGCGGATGTCGTAAATCGTGGGTGTGGAAGCTTTAACTTCGCCGTCTGCTGGAGGCGCAAGGTATGCCTTGTCGACGCGAATGGTGTAGTCGAGTTTGATAGGAGGTAGAGGGCGGAGGTGTGGTTGGAGGATATCCGGAAGGTATGGGAAGGAGAGTTTCTCTTGGTTGAAGAGCTGTGGTTTGTCAGTATGCAATTCTCAAAAGTGCTACCACACAAGAAACTTACCTTTCGTAAAGGCTCATCGCACACGATTGTTCTCTTGTCGTCGTCCTCTTGGAGGTTCATGGCACGAGCATACTCCCAGATACCCTGCACAGCGCCCAGCATGTCCTCTTCCTCGCTGTCAAGAATTTCAGCCAAGCCAGGGCTGAGCTTGTACCGCTCTCGGTCTGTGTCTCTCGACAAGCTGACAGTAATGTTGACATTCTCGTCGCCCTTGCGCTCAAATTCGAGCTTATCGAAGCTGTTCTCAGACGAGTTTGGGTCGTAATTGGGGTTGGGATTTTGGGGCGTAGGCTGTTGCTGCTTCTTCCATTCAATTTGGGATTCTCCATCGGGCATGAGCGCTGGGTTGCGGTGAGATCGATTGTGATAGCCTTGAAGAATGTGCTGAGGCGAGGCCTCTTGTCCGGCTCGGCTTGTCCTCCTCCTGCTCCATTGGGTCGTCCAGAAGGCGGCCTTCGATCTTGACGCGGAATGTGGCCTGGCTGTTTCTCGCCAAGGTCGAAGATGCCATCTTCGGCCATACCGCTTCCCTCCTCCTACCTGCCATGGCTGGCCCTCGGCTGTGTTGGAGATCCAGACTCTGAGAACACCCTCTCGACGCGCACTACTCTCGCTGTGCGTTGTCCTTGACGTCCAGCCTTTGCGCATCATCACGCGTCCAACCTCTTCTCAACCTCCCTCAGCCTCTTATACCGCTGAACTCCGTCGCCGACAATGACTTCGCCCACGTCCTCGGAGATGTCGCGATCGGTCGGTTTCCTGCTCTGTCTGCGCGCCATGTCGCCGCGACGCGCCGCCTCCATCTGTTGGGCCTGCATTTGCGCGGCGGTCATTTGCTGCTGCTGGTTCGCGTGCGGAGGAGGCGCACCATTGGGCCTGCTTGCGATAGGTCGCCATTAGCTCTGCGGCTTATCTTGCGGCGGTGGGAGGTTTGAGGCGTGGAGAACTGGACGCTGCTGCTGCGGCGGTCCTTGTGAATCAAGGTTACGCGCGCGCGAGCTAGCAGACGGGCCGAAGCGGTGGAGCGTGCGCGCAATTGTTGTCGAGGCTATATGGAGGCGTGCGGGAGGATCTTGGGGAGTATACGGGCAATGGATTGCTTTCTCGAAATCACGTACCAGGGCCCCGTCGCGCCTGAGTCGCATGCGGACTGCGCTGCGCGCTCGCTTGGGAGAAATTTCGATAGTGCTGCATGCTGGCGACGCGCGCTGTGGATGCCAAGAGGGCGAGTGGTTTGAACAACAGCGGCCACAAGCGACGTCGAGTGGTGATGGAGAGAGGGCGATGGAAGGCGGCTACGTTGATGGTGCAGAATAGTGCAGCGAGGTGTAGGAGTTGTGCAGCGCGGAGGCTGGACGCGACGTGCACAACAAGCGAGATTGTGAAGAGGGGTCGCCGTGTCTCATGCATGCATTATTGCTGCTGGCTGCTGCCGCTATGCTACGTGCCGCTAAAAGATAGCATGTAGCATTCCATCTATGCACATGTGACAACTGCCATGTCTGTCAGTGTAGTGGTTCGAGTGCTCTCGTATAGGCACTTCGCCTAGGTCCTGCAGTCATCTAGCCCGCCTCATCGGCTAATGCCTAACACCTACATGTGTTAGCTCGAAGCTATTATGCACGATGACTTATCTCGAACTATAGAGCACGATAACACTATATAGACGTCTGTTCAGAAGTCATACCTTTCACTACATGTAAGAAACTACACCACTGCCACCCAACTCATCACTCACAACGGCCATCAATGGCCCAAGCCTTCCTCGCCACCCATGGCATCGACCTGGATGCCGAACTCAAACGCCTACAGACACCAGCATCACAATCAGAACCCCCGACAGAGGACATGTACCTCTCCAACGTCACACTGCCCAATACTTCCCACGCCTCCGACCTGACCATCACCTCATCCAAAATCACCTCCATCAAAAATCACACACCCACGTCTCAACCATCAACCACGAATAACAACAACACCCTCCACTCCCCATCCTCCGCCCTAGTAGCTCCCTCTCTATGCCACCCACACATCCACCTTGACAAACCCTACCTCCTCTCGCACCCACGCTTCGCCTCCTCCCAAACCATCAAAGAAGGCACTTTCGCCGAAGCAATGACCCTAACCTCCCAAGCCAAAGCGAACTTCACTCGCGAAGACCTGCTAGAGCGAGGTCAAAGACTGCTAGACGAGAGCATCGAAGCCGGCGTAACCCACATACGAGCATTCGTCGAAGTCGACGCCGTGGTCGAGAACAAGTGTCTTGACGCCGGTTTAGAATTGCGAGAAGCAGTAGCAGGGAAATGTGAAGTGCAGCTGTGTGCTTTCGCACAAGTGCCGATTTTCTGCTTCGCAAGGAGACGATGATGGGAGTGTGGTTAGGAGGTTGCTGATTGAGGCTGTTGAGACGAAAGGTGTAAAAGTCATCGGCAGCACGCCCTACGTTGAAAGTGACCGCGAGAAGCAGCGGAAGAACATCGAATGGATGATCGACCTAGCCATTTCGAAAGGCGTGCATTTGGATTTCCATCTAGACTACAATCTCGACCCCAAGCAAGAAGCGATGGTTTGGCATGTTGTCAAGGCTCTTCGCGACAGAAATTGGAATGCTCAGAACGCAGGCCGAACAGTAGTCCTAGGCCACTGCACACGCTTGAGCCTCTTCACCAGCGACGAGTGGAAGGAACTCAAAGAAGAAATCGACGACCTACCCATCTCCTTCGTCGGCCTTCCAACAAGCGATCTCTTCATGATGCGAACGCCCGAGCGGACAAGAGGCACCCTAGACGTCCCCGAGATGATCAAGGCCTACGGTCTCAACGCTTGCATCGGCGTCAACAACGTCGGCAACGCTTTCACTCCACAGGGAAGCTGCGATCCACTGTCGTTGGCGTGCAGCTGTGTTGGGATTTATTCGGCAGGGATGAAAGCGGATGCAGAGCTGTTGTACGAGTGCGTGAGCACGCGGGCGAGGAAGGCAATTGGGTTTGGCAGAGTCGAGGGTGAGGTTGCGAAAGGTGCGAGGGTTGGAACGGGGGGCGAAGGTGATGTGGCGGATCTGGTGGTGTTTGGGAGTGAGAGGGAGGCGTGGCGGACGAGGAAGGAGGTTAGTGAGGCTGTGTATCTTTACGATCACGGTCGGGAACGAAAGGGAATGTTGGCTGGAAGGTTTACTAGTTGACAGGGCGAGGTGTGAGAGGTCTAAGAGGTGTCCTTCAGAAGTCGTACTGAACGATCATAAATTAAGTATCGATATGGCCAATCAAGTGAAGACAACCGAGCCAAGTATAGATCTAAAATCTGGGCGAGACAATAAAATCGAAGTTAGTCAGAGAAGAAACCATATCTTCGCCAACATCGATACGCTCACAATCGCACACGAACGCATAGACGCTCCGTTCTATCGCGAATCAAAGACATGCCAGCCGAGGCACATTCGCTCCAAGAAGACTAGGGCCTGTCCGAACCCGCGTGCCAGAATAAGCAGAGACGCAACCGCATATTACTTCCACAATCCTCAACCTCTTCTCCTGCTACGTGTCGCGCGCTGCGAGGTGGTAGCCCCTGTCACCTCCACACCCTTGTGGCCGTCATCGTAAAGGCTGCGCTGGATGACTGGCTCGTTACCGTAGCCGTCAGCTCCAGGTGCTTGCTCAGGGTTCTTCTGCATGAGCTCGTCCGCACGCTCTCTTGCGGCGCGCACACTGCCTTGCTTCTTCACCGCCGGCTTTTCTTGCGGGTGGTGGTGGACTTCCACGCCGGTGCCCTTAGTACCGTATGGCGGAGGGAAGCGGGTGCGAATTCTCTGGACCATCTTAGAGAACCAGAAGATGTTGAGCAGGTTCAAAGTGATGTTAGAGGCCAAGTAAGAAGCGCCGAGCCAGAGGGAAGGTAGCGAGTTTCCATGAAGGCAGTGGTCTGTCCAAGCGGGTGTTCGAGATCTTTGTGGTGCGGGAACTCTTCGAACATGTCCCCGTAGTACTTGGAAGTGGTGTATCCTTCGGTAATCGCACGGTAGACATCCTTGAAGACCAGGACACTGCTATAGTTTCCCCAGAGGAGACGGCAGCAGAAGAAAGTTGTTGTGAGGAACGCACCGTTGATAGCCTGGTAGATCGAGCCGGTGAGGTTGAGCTTGTCGCAGAACCAGTGGATGTTCAAGAACGGGCTAGAAAGCTCGTACAGAAGGAACACAGGTGCGTAGTAGTAGAGGAACGGACGCTGTGGAGAGTCAATGAATGCGACAAACGGTGCCATGTTTCAGAAATCAACTTACGAATCCGAACGAAAAGACGGTGACAGCAGAGATGGCGTGAGCAAGCATGCCCCAGCCGAAGATGTGCACATATCTAGAGCACATGTACAGATCCCAGAGGAAGTATCCCAGAGCCTGGCTCTGAAGCAAGCCACTCATGCCATCGTATCCCCAGATTCTCTTCTCCCAGTTGCTGTCGCTGCGCCAGGCCTTGCGCTCTTCGTCGAAGAAGATGACGTACAAGCTCAAGCTGTTGATTACACAGCTCTGCACGAACGAGACGACGTGCACATCCCAGCTGATCCTGGTGCGTTTGCTGAACTTGGGGTAGACGTCTGGGAAGAGACGGGTGGAGAGGAAGGGCGAGACGACGTTCGCGATGAAGGTGTAGAGCGCAAGGGCGAACAAGACCTCATGCGCATGCAGAGGAAGCGTCGGCAGGCCAAAGAAGTCAGCGATGCGCAAAGAGATGGCCTGCAGCGCGGCGGGCGCCTGGATGGGGTTCGGGTCGAGCATGGTTGTGCGGACGGGAGGCGACCAGGACTGGGCGCGAAGGTAGGAATAGGTCTGGGTGTATGTCGACGAGCTCACGACAGCATGGCGGTCATCGATGGGTGATCACGAGAGGTGGGCTGCGTGAGCAGACGAAAGATGAGACAGCTCAGTCACGAACGAGATTTGGCTGTGTATTGTTGAACACATGCCTTAAGGGCCTCGGCTGCTACCGCCTGATCAGGGTCTGAAACCTAATTTCTGCATGATGCGCACGCTGTGAAGTCGGCCATCACGTGATAGACCAAGGGCCAACAACCGGGTTGAAGCCTTCAGTGTATTATGTAGGGCATCAATCATTACTAGTGTACAGAGATAGCGTTTTCCAAAGCAAATCGCTCGGCTGTCCGAAGCTATCCAATATATCATTCGTAAAGGTAACCCACAACAGTCTTGTTCAGCTTCCGTGGAGGCTTGAAGACCTTGTGTCCGCAAGCATACAATAACGCATCGCCGTCATCGCGAACCGGAAGCATACCCTCGGGCGCGCCATACTTGAGAGTGGCCATACATGGTGGTCTCGTCCTCGCTGGAGTACTTTTACTAGTAGCTTTGCCACCAGTGGAAGAGACAGAACGAATGTGCGAAACAGAGCTGCCAGGTCCAAAACTTTCGATCTGGCTGTCTATATCTCTTCGGTTGCTGAAACTTGACGAAAGCAGATTCTCTTTAAGCAGGAGAGTCTGGTTGCCCATGGAAGGAGTCGATAAATCTAAAGCCCTTGGCGAATCGCGTTTCGAGCTCTTCGTAGGTGTGGTGGGTCCATAAACATCGTCCTCGGGCCATCCACTGAACCTGCTGTCATACGACCGTTGCGTATTGGACGCCGAACTTATCACTCTCGTACTTGTAGGTGTTGGAGTACTTGGACGAGATTCCTGCTTCGTATACCGCAGAGACAAGTTTGGCGTAGCGGCGAGCGAGGGATTGGCAGTTGCCGGCCTAGAGGGAATTCCAGAAGAGCTGTGTGGTCTGGAAGGCGTTCGGCCGGACGTCAAATTCCTGGGGTCTTTCACCGCTCTGGTGGCAAGATAAGAAGGACTGCTGAACATAGAAGTCGACTTGACTGGTGAAGGTGAATTCCTGGCCTTTTCCTTCTCGGCATGGAGCAACACTCTCAGTCGGGCCCTTTCTACGTCCAAGTTCCGAAGCTGTTCGGAGTGGCTAAGAGAGGCGGACCTCTGCCTTACTTTTTCCACTTCTCTTTCGAGCGAGAACGTCCGTAGCTGAAGGTGCAAGTTGTCGTTCTCTGCCTTGAGCATCGCAACGTCCTTGCTACTTCCGCGCAATCTCTTCCAGTCGCCTTCGCTAGAGGCCAAATCTTCCGCTTGCTTCTGCAACGCAGCGTCCCTCGCGGCGAGGTCGTCAGACAGCTTGGCCAACTCAGCTTCCCTAGAAAGAAATTCGTCCTCTTTCGTATTCTGTTCCTCTGATTTAGTGTTGAGGCGTCGTTCTTTTTCGAGAAGACTGCTCTCTTTCTCTGCGACGGCTTGCTCTCGTCGCTTAAGTTCTGCACTGCCTGCCCTGAAATTTGAGGCTGTGGTAATTTGCCATCCCTTAGCATCGTAGCCAACAGCATCTGCGTCTCTCAGAGTCCACGTAGACGCATGTTCTCTGTCAAGCTGTTTCGGCTTAGTAAAAGCAGCGTTTCCATCCACAAAAGTGCCATTAGCGTTGTAGAGGTATGCGTCTGCAAATTCGCTGCATTTGATCCTTCGATACATGTCAGCAAGCGCTCCTGGCCGTTCGAGAGCAAATATATCATACCAACAAGACCCGGGGGAGGTTCCAGCCTCCATCACCCACCACTGCTTCTCTTCAGAGGTGTCGACACGACCATAAGAAGCGCCGCTAAACGCTCGCAGCCATTTGCCGTCGGATACGTTCATCAGTGCGACATGATTCTCATCCTCGCCATACTCCACTCGCCAGCGTTGCGTGTCGGAATTGGCTGCATTTTTGTTGAAGATGCCATCGGGCCGTTTCGATAGCACCGTGCCTCCGGCCACAGCGACGATGTAATATGCGTTGTCCCGAGGTGCTCGAGCAGCAGGGCGTGGCAGATATGCGCTCAAGGGAATCTGAGGCTGGCAAAGGTAGCAATCGCACGAACGAGCGCCGGCGAATGTTGAGGTGTGCCACATCAGAGCTTATTGTGGCTTCGAGAGCAATCGCATAGTTGCGCAAGTAATAGCTCCAATGGGACAGTCAGCTCAGTAGCTGATATCGACGTCCTGCGCAGACGAGGGTCGCGATTCGCCACTTTCTCTTCGAGGACTTGAGGTATAGCGATCCGTGTAGGGAACGTGGGCCGGGTCCGGAATACAGCTTCTTGTGCTCTTCTATAGCGTTTCGCTATCACATACCTCCAGCGGACGTTGCGCAAACGGACGATGCGACGTCAAGATCTGGACAATGTGGTTCCGACATCCTGGTGGCTGGTAGTGGGCCGCAAAGTTCAGACCACTGCGTGTTGGAGAAAGAAGGGCCACATCGAACCTCACACGACAGGAAGGTATGCTGGAGATGTGCCATTCGTAAATGAGATTCGATTATCCAAATACACACTGCTGACCAAAATATACCCATACAACAGCACACAGGAAGACATCAGATCGATTCACATCATGTAGAACAATGACGTCATACTTGTGCGTGACAAAATCGAAGGGTTGGAGTTCAGGTTAAGTGCTCTTTGATGTTTGCAGTTCTACATAATGTAGTATGTGTATGAAAAGAGTCAAACTACATATTCCAGGTTGTTGAATGTTGGATGTATGTGAGCTATAGTATACACGTGTATATCCGGTGCTGCTATTGCCGTGTTCCACAAGCAACATGAATCTAGCACAGTTCGATCAAAAGCTCAATTATCGATTGTGTATAGCACGCGATAGTAGAATGTCGACCCGACATCACCACAGCAACATATATATATCCCGATTAATGTGCACAGAGCCGCTACCAAACACTCAGTATCAACGAGTGCGGCATTTTGAAACAGTATCGTGGCGCTCAATGGGTTACTGGGACAGCGAGTTGCAACTATTCATACATTGTGATGTTACAGCAGCAGCTAGCCACGACGAAATGAAACTATTTGACACAATCCTCTTACTCACAGGAGTAGAGCTCGAGCTGTTATTAGAAGGTAAAGAGAAATGAAGCACCATATGACGCACGACCTTCGCTATGCCACCGAAAGCAGAATCAAGACCAGAAAGCAAAGCACACAAAGAAACCACTGGCATCGTACACGCGGGAAGATCTTTTTTTTCTTCGCCGATCAAGAAATCAGATGAATTCATACATTAGAAGAAACTGGAAAAAGAGGATCTCTAGCAAAAGAAATCTAAAGAGGTATCAAGATGAAAAGGAAAATTCGCAGGTTGCTTGAGCCGAGTCGGCCCAGCCGACATTCTGGCAAACAGAGGTTCCATTCCGAGTCTCGTTTCATGCTTTCTAGTCGTCGTAAAAGGAGGTAATTATAGTATTCGCCGAGTCATTTTCCGATGTAAATCGTACAACATTCGTGAACCGTGAGGCGATGGCGCCTTCTTTGGGTGGGCGGGTGGGTGTCGCCGCGCCTTAAATAGAGAAGATGCAGGCAGCATCACAAAGCAAGCTAGTCATGGCGACCTCGCTTGCCGTAAGAGTCAGCTTCAGGGTGCACAACACGCATGTGTCGTGTGAGAGCGTCGTTACGCGAGAAAGTCTTCTCTTCGCGGCAGTGAGGGCATCTGACTTTCATCTTGCGGTTGTTGTGGATGGTGTCCTCGTGCCTTGTCAAGTCGTAAGGTCGGGAGAAGACGGTGTTGCAAGGCTTGCCGGTAGAAGGATTGACGCGGGAGCATTTGTGAGGCCCCGCTTGTGAGTTGCGTGCCAGAAGAGCTGCAGAAGTCATGCCAGACTCGTCAACTTCAGAAGGCTCAGATGACCCTGTCGACCGACCTCCAGGAGAACTTGGAGAAACGGAGGTGACACCGGACTCAGCGCCAGAATCTCTGTTGTGGTTGTTGTGTGCTTGAGAGCGGTGGAAATCGCGCTTGTGCCTTTGCAGCGCTGGCTGCGACTCGAAGCGCTGGTACAAACCGTAGGTACATGTGTAGGTACCGGTGTTCGCGCGAGTATCATCGGGGCGCTGTACAGGCATGCTGTTGCCTTCTTGTGACGATGCACCGGGACCTTCGCTCATCGAGGACTCCATTGAAGTGAGATGGGCAGGGAAATCCGGAGTCGGCTCAGTTAGTGATGTGGCAGGATATGAGTTGTTCATGTTGTTGTTTGATTGCTGGTACTGTCCGGCTTGGAAAGGAGGCTGTACTTGTCCCGAGGAGGAGAGGTTAAAGTTGCCACCGGACAGGGCGTCAGCTGAGTTGGTGGCACGGAAGCTAGTCATGTTCGGCTGACTGGTGGGCAGACCATCTGCGAATGCAGCATTTCCCTGGCTGAAAAAGTTTGGAGGAAATTGCTCTGTACCACCAAAGTGTTGCTTGTACCCAGTAGGAATGGTATCCTGGAAGAGAGGCGTTTGATCGTTGTCTGTGTAGTCGAGGAGCGCGTCCTTCGGCGATATTGTCTTTGTCGGCTCTCTTTTCAGTGCGGGCCGGTGCTGTGCGATCTCTGCTTGTGCTGTCTCCTCCTTCTGCTGTTGCCTCATGCCGGCTTGTGTGCCCACTCTCGGTGAATTCCACGCATCCTGCGCGGGCGCCAGAGGAGAGCCATGTCTAAATGGAGATCGCTCTCTTGAGACTGAGCTTGGTGAGACTGATCTTGCAATGTTGGCGGTTTGCAGACGCTCGTTTACGAGGTTGCGATGGGGTGTCAAGAATGTGTTGTTTGCTTTGGGTGCAGACGACGGAGCAGCTACAAAGTTGGCGGGATTGTAAAGCTCGTCCTGGTAGGCTGCGGATTCCGTCCTGTGCAGCTGCACATTGGGATTGGCCTGTCTGTATTCTGTGCGATCAAACAGTGAGTAATCATCCCATCGATCGGGACATGGCAAGGCAATCTCACCATTGCTGTTCGTCTTGACAGGCTTGCTATCAGCATCCTCCGCCGTAGAACGGGGAGTAGCCGGCGAATCTTGACCAACGCTAGACATTGATTGGCGTGATGAGTGGGTGACCTCAGAGGGAATATCTTCGAGGTTGTGGTGGTGATCAATGGCAAATCCCTTCATAGCAAGGTGTGCCGGTGGAGTGTGCGCAGCGTGGCTGGGCATATAACCCGGCGCGCTCAGGAAGAATGAGTCGTTCTGGCTCAATGGATACTTCGAGAAGGAATTTGAAGATTGGTCAGCCTGTGATCCCGACAGGTCCCAGAAGTCCGCGGCAGGCGAGTGCGGTGTGTATTCTGGCTGAGCGACTTGTGAAACAGCGTGTTGTAAGAGAAGGGACTCGCTGGACCGGCAGAAGCGACTGTGGATGCGGAAGGAGTGCGCTGGTGGCTATACGCTCTCCTCGCGACGTTTGAGGACTGTGACACTGGCGTGCCCAATGGGCTGTTGCGGTATTGTCCTTGCTGTCCTTGCTGGCTTTGGTACATAGACCAGCTCTCTTGCTGCGGCGTGTATAAAGGGTCGACCTGAGATGTCGAGCTTGGTGCGTGTGCCCAGATGGATGCAGCAGACTTGAGCTCGACGTGCCTGGTTGTGGTCGGTGAAGCCAGACGCGTCGATGCTGGAATTGCTACTTTGGTGTGCTTGCTGTTGGAGAAGCGCCAACGCCTGAGTGTATGCGGTGGACTCGATGTGTGCGCGTTGAGTAGGCTGTGGATGTGTCTGGTGTTGTGGTATAGGTGTGGAGTAGAATGGTGAATGTGTGCGGTGCTGGTAGTGGTCGTCGTTGTGGTTGGAAAAATGGCAGGTAGGTAATGACGACATCCTTATGGACAGAGCGAGCCGCTAAGACCGAGGGCCGGCTGGTCTGGTTTGGTAAGCTGGCGCTGGCGGGCTTGTCGGCTTCGGTGCGGAAAGACTTGGTGCTGAGTGATGGTGATGAGTCGATTATGATGAGTCGGAGGGATTGTTTCGAGTGTGTTGACAGCGAGCGGAAATAATAATATTCTGGTGTCACTAGCGAGCGGCAAGGTATTATCTGGTCGCTCAAGCCCGGAATGGCCGCTGTCCGTCAAGTACAGGCATCACCAAGAAGCCCGTAGAAGGCAGCTAGCGTTGCTTCGGATGCAAGGTTCCGAGGAGCAGGGCACGACTCAGCCACAAGCAAAACGTCTGTACAGGGATCCCGCATGGCATGTGGTGCGTAGGATGTGTCTCGCCGCGATCTTTTCGATCTTTGGCGTTCACTCACTGCCATTATGCTGCCGAATCCTGCCCAACGCACTGGAGACACAATTTTTTCCTCACTTGGCATCACTCTCGAGTTACTCAGCCATCTTGCAATGTTGCAGCCAGTATGTAGCCATGTGCTTACCGATATTGTGGATGCCTACGCGCGGGCCCGCTACTTTAGCCCGGCTTTCACTTACTGGTCGCGTGACTACTTTGCTCGATGACTCTATATACGGACGTAGTCTCGACCGTCACTAACCAAGCCGAAAAGAATACGGAGGCTGTAATGGACATCTATCGAGATTATTCAAGCTGAGAGGCCATCTCTGAACATTCTCGTTGTTGAAGACCTCAGACGGCAAACTAGTGATATAAATGCGTGTACATGAGGCATCGATTGGTTCTGCATTTAGAGATCTACATGCGACCGGGGCCGTGATTGGCACATCGCTCATAAGTCACTACTAGTACGTGTAACACGACCGAGGTGTCTGCATTTACTTCGGCTATACGAGCCTATCCGAGACACACGAGACACCGTCTCTGCCAAGGCAGCTCGCTAGGTGAGAGTCGAGTCAACCACGTTGCTCATTGATTACGATATTTGCTGTAAGCCGAGGCATGATCACCGCTGAGATCCAAGGCAGTGCAGCGCCTTCTGGCTTGCTGATTTGTGTCAATGCTGTAGCCTTGCATGAGAGTAGCAGCGCAGAGTGCAATCCAGAACTTGCTGCGCTCCTCGATCGCTCAAATCCGTCAGCCACAGATGCTGCAGCCCTATGCCGAGAAGAGCAGCCGCGTGGTTGCGCCTAAGTGCAAGGATGAAGTGACACGTAGCCAATCGTAGCATTGGAAGACAGTTGAGGCCGCAGTCTCAAGCCACGCGATGGTGTCGGCCCGATTGATCTACACGACTGAGCCACAGACAGCGTGGCAGACCGCTGGTCTCCGAAGGTGATTCTTCCAATTACCGTCGTCTGTGGCTTCCGACTCCGCGTACAAGATGTGGCCGACGAAGCTAGCCGAGTCATCGGACAGTAGACCGCCACTTGAGGTCACGCGGTGTGGCTTTCTAAGTATGTGTGGTAGCATGATACGACATTTACTGTGGTCGTGACTAGGTGATTGCGCTGGGAATGCATCGATGCGTCATAGATTTGAAACAGTGGTGTGTCTCCTGCGTTCGCGAGTTGCGCGGATAGAGACGGATCGTCCTTCTACCTATCTCCGTGGAAAGCAGAGAGGAAAATCGGCAGTTGGAACATGTCGGAAGCACTCCGTGGAGCAAGATAGCATCACTCCACCACCACTACAAGCTACCTCGCAAGAAAAAAAAATTGCAACCGTACCTGCATCATAAATTACCATGTCAGCATCCACATGGACTGTGGCGAATAGGCAAGTCTTCCGCGACCGGGTAAAGAGGAAAGTAATCCACAGATCATCGTCGCAACACTCAGGGTCCTGCCACACGACTCGCAAGATGCGACCCAAGATCTTCTCGGGTGTGATCGTCGGCTACGCACGATGACATATTATGTGGCAGCCGTGATTGGCGTATGCGGCACAGGGTCTCGAGAGGACTCGTAATTGTTTTATCAGACGAAATATTGTCGATCCTAAGTTTCGTGTCTACGCATACAGAGGCAGTAGCGAGCACGTCTTTCGATCCCTCATCGACGCGAATGATATTATTGCACGAAGTCTAGAACAACCATGAAGAGACGCACTTGCAGTAGCACAGTAACGGATGGCGCGGGCTGGCGCGTCTAGATCGGCAAAAGACCCTCTTCATCTTTGATCGCTTTCACCAGCCACACTTGGTGGGTGTCGAGTGCAGTAGCGGAGACGCTAGCTTATGCACCAATGACAATTATAGCACCTGAGAGATGGTACATTAGCAAGTACACGAGGTACACTACTGGCAAGCGTTACGATAAGTACAGCTGGTCAGGATGTTCAGTAACCGAATCATTTACTGCATTCTATGTATCATGGCAGTGCACCCATGCAAGCGCATGATTTCAATGCTACAGCGCTATCATGCGCGAATCGCATGGTCGTCCAGTGTTTAAGATGTTGTATCGTTGAGATGCTGGCATTGCGCAGAATGTGGGAGGTACTTGGCTACTGCTGAGCGAGCAGCTTAATCGATTCTCATAGTTTTAGTAAGCCGATGTAGAATTGTACATACACACTGATGACGACCGTTGTCGGTGTGAAGGCTGTACCTGATACTACGAATATGCTTGCTAATAGTGATACGTTGGACTTTTATGGTGATTTTTCCGGATTGGTACATCGTTCGCTGGGCTGATGCGCAGTCACATGCCTCGTACGGTCAGAATTGTGCTGATATCAGGGTCTTGTCGCCAACGATCATAGCTAGACTAGCTGAAGACCATCAATAGTCTTCTCAGGTCATTCAAAAGATCTTCACGCTCGGCAGGCGCACGCAAAGCAACGAGCGAGCAGCAGAGCCAAGCTTGTACCACGCTGCATACTGGTATAATGGCGCGAACGTGCCCAACCTCCGCTCATACAATACCATGTCCGGCCATGTAACAGTCCACGAATGTGGCGAGCACAATAACGGCTAAGGCGGAGGTGGCACGAAGAGTCGCATGCCTCTATGCAGGCGCACGCACGTCAATGCGCGTAGCACTGTAACATTCGTTATCAGTCGGAGTGCGCCCCGTCTCCCTGATGCTTCATGGGGTGTGGATGTTTGGTAACACTGCTGCTGTCATTGTGCAGCCCGAAGAGAGAGGACCTCGGATGTCATCACATCCAAGGCCCCTTTTTGGGCGTGAGACTGTACAGACCGGGCACTGCCTTTTCTCTTCACAATCATTTTTGGTCCCGGTGATCCGCTGTTGTCGGCATGAACCGGATCGAGATTGCACTTCAACCAGCAGACACTGTAGCACCGGGCGAAAGTGCACCAGATGCCTTCCTCGAACCACTGCCCACGCCGCGAGCAAGCACCTCCAGGCGGCTGGCTTGGACGCGATGTTTCTTCATCACCTGCGCCCATTCAGGCTCATCGTTCAGAGACGCATCGACGCTGCCTTCTCCCATTTCTTCTTCCAACACCGCGATCATCATGCCAAAGTCTGCACCCAGGCGCCCAAGACTACCGGCACAGTACAGTACTTGCGTCAGAAGGGATTCCCGCGCAGACTGTCGGTAATGTTTGGCATGTAGGATTTGAGTGTGGTCTTGAGCATTTCCACAAGATGCAGAACAAATGACGCGACCGGGGCTGGCAGTGGAAGGAGCAATTCCTCCTTGCCTTGGCCATTGGTGTTGCTACTTTCTGGGGCTGCGGGCATCTCATTTGGGAAGACGCTCTTGTACATGCTTACAATGTTGAAGCTCTGTTCGCGAAAGATTTCGATGTATCTTTTCAGATAGCGCTCGCTCTGTGTGCCAAACGATGCATGCTGAGATGACTGCTTTGCAGACTTCTTGTCACCACGCTGCGCGGACTCTTGATCAGCTAGATCGCGAAGAGGTTCTAGCGCTCCGAGCATGCTGTGCAATGCATTCAGCCTGCAAACAAGGAACAGAGATCCGAGAGCACCATCATTAGGTTCTGGCTCACGGTCACGTCGAATGAACGTGTCGAGACAGCCGCCGGCTTTGCTGAGCTAGCACCATCATCTGCTAACTCAGGTGCTACGCGTCTTAACCAGCCCACCGTCCTCATAGCGGCAGCCAACTTCAATCCTGGGCTTTGTAGTGTTGTAATCAGACTTGTCGTCAATTCATTGATCTCTGCTTCTGACTGCTTCGAAATGCCAGCAATTAGTTCCGAGTTGGGATAGAGGCCCGCCAGACGTTTGATGTGTGCATGTAGATCCAAGGCTGACGCATAGGATGTGGTTGTGCTAGATGCTGACGCAGCACTGGCTGTTTGCGCAACAGACACCGTCGACGAGAGCAAGGTCGGAAGTTCAAGCACGTCGGATACTCTGTCTACGTTCCTTGACAATAGCATAGCACGTTTCCTCTTGTCCAGAACCTCATTGTCCGCGCTGCGATCATACTTTTTCGCGAAATCGCTCGCTGCATTTTCAAGTCCAGGCAATTCCTCCTTCAAGTTTCCAGCTTCAACATCGAATCTGGGCAGTAGATCTCGCAACTTCTCCAAGTGAGTGGAAGAGTTGATGATCACTTTGTGGGATCTCTTCGACAAAGCTTGGAGATTGCGTATATGTGATTGTGTGTTTTGGAGCAGTGAGGCGGGTTCGGTGGAGGCCAGGTCTGCCAGTGAAAGGCTACTCAGCCGGTTCAGGTACGTTGTAGCTTGGGCATTGTTGGTGAGAGTAGGCACGTGTCCAGAAGCAGTAGTAGGCGCATTTTGGTCGGCGTGGGGAACGAGCAGGTCGTATAGCGGATCCATCGTCGAGGTCGACGTTCTTTAGGCAACGTCGCAGCTCATTCAGCAAAGAATGTTTCTGATATTGCTGGTTGTGAAGTGAAGCTACTAGGAATAGCCTCCAAACAGCAAGCCAGGGTGACACGGCTCCAGCACGGCAAGCGGACCGTCAAGATTCGATAGCACCGACAAAAGCCTGCTCCTGCGATGACAAAGACACTGTAAATATATATATCACACAACACTTACAAAATAAAAATAAAAACATCGTCTGCCGGGCGAAGGGTCATACTTGCCAGGGATCAAGCTTCGCTTTAAGCTTAAGCAATCGTTACTATCGAAAATCGATTTTCGCTGGAGCCTCTTTCTTCACGACGAGCGGCAGTCACTTTGTTTCATCCGACCGCCTTAGCCGCACGATTCTATCAATTCTACCTAGCTACCTACGAGATCTGAATCGCTCTATATTCACGACAAGTCAACAAAGGTGCACCATGGTTCGTGTACTTTGCACCGAGGATCTGTGCATACGCGTGGGCGGCGACACTCGCGACGTGGCGACAGTTGAGCGAACCAATACAGATGTCGACACCCACACACCTGATCCATGGCGCACCGAGGCCGAGCCAATGCTAGAGAACGATTCCGTCCCGCCATCAGCACTGCTCAAGTTCAAGAGAGATGGCGTGCCGCCGAAGGGGACGGTTTATGTTCGCTGGGTTTTCATTGATCGAACCGAACTCATAGCTGAGTCGCGACTGGAATTACTGCATCGATCGCTGTTCATTGGCGACATTGTAACACGAGGAGCTGAGGACGTTCTCAGTGGCGTCGTGCTCAATGTCAACACAAAATGCTCACTTCAGCCTATGGGCACGGCCTTGGTGAATTCCAACAACGGCACATTAATGTCTCTCCTACCATTTCACACTTCGGGTGATAATCTAGTGCAGGCACAAAAACAGGCCAGCTCCACTAGAGGACATTCCGGTGTCCGAATTGATGTACGAAGAAGCACCCTCTGAGGACGACCTTGTAACATTCCGAGGCTGGGGTTGGCCGTGTACTTACCTTGACTGCCGCTCTCACAGTCCGTCTGACCGATAATTGCGTTGTCGAGATCAGTGACGAGGTCTGCGAACTGCTAAGCGACCACCCTGACGTACCACGAGTCGGAGACGTTGTCAAGACAAAGAAAGGCAATCTGCGTACTGGTGTGTGGAAGTTCGGACGGTACAACCCGAACACCCCTCCCATAGGATCTGTTGTATCGACTAGAGCTACTACCGTTGAAGTTGCATGGCTACAAACAAGACTGGTTGGTAGCAAAGCTTTGAACGAACCACCAAGGATACTAGAACGCGAGGAACTAGAATCGATGGACTTCCGCGTCTATGACAGAAGCAAGAGACCAAAGGACGTCAGTCAAGAGATGACAGTCTCGAATTCGGAAATCGAATCAAGCTTGAGCCTACGTGTCCGTTTCCGCGACCTGGCTGAGGCTGCTACAAAGTATGACGGTTCTACATCCCACGGCAAGCTCGAACGCATACCAAGGCAGGATACTCTGGGCTATGATATGAACGTCTTTGAGATTATCAAGGTTTCAGCTACTGTGACAGTGCAATGGCAAGATCTCGAGATCACTGAGGAAAGAGCGGTGGACCTGATCCCGGATGCTGCCATCGATGATGCACATGCAGCATGGCCCGGAGAGATTGCGCATACTCTGGACATGACGGCGAGACCCGGAATGGAATCACTTTACAGCCCAGGCAAGGTCGGCGTAGTACAGTGTGTCAAGGCCGACGAACGGATGGCCGCCATCAGATGGTGTTCTGGAGCTCGAGTCGCCTACTCCAAGTCAGAAGACGGTCCCACAGAGGGTGTCACAAGTCAGCTGGTTGAGACCGTCGTATCAACAGCTGATGCTGACACGGAGGAGCTGAGTTTATACGATGTTGAGGCTCCAGCTGGTCTCAATGTAAGGCGGGGTGACATTGTGCTTGTTACATCACCGGAGGCATATTCAAGAATCGCTGCCAACACCACCGATTGTAGCTGGCTGGGTGAGGTGGTGGATACCTGGCTCGACGGTAGGCTGCTGGTTCGCCTAGGAGCCGCAGAGACCGTCAAAGATGTGGCGCTGAAGCGAGAAGAGGTTCTTGTGGCAATTCGCTCTGACGACACTGATGATCTTGAGGGTATTGCCGACGATGCTGCTATGGACGAAGACTCTGAGCTCGACTATTCAGGAGAGAGCGATTGGGAAAGTGAAGAGGAAGAAATCCAAGCAACTTACGTGGATGAAAATGGCGATGAGATGGATATTGACGATGTAGAAGATGGTGATTGGGAAAGTGATGATGGTGGAAGTCTTGACGAGGCTGAAGTTTCTGCCACTCCGGATCAGCAGAGCCAACCCATACCGCCATCCGCTGATACCGCAAGTCCCAACGTGACCTCGGAGCCTACTCAGGATCCAGAAGCCTACGCCATTCTCGATACACCTGTTCCCGAAGATCATCGTTACGTGAACGAGCCCTCCACCAACAATCCAAACCATATGAAGCGTGCACAGAAAGAGCACAAAATTCTACAATCGTCAGGCGCCATCCCAGGAGGCGTGTACGTAAGAACTTGGGAGTCACGCCTGGATCTTTTCAGAGTCCTCTTTGTGGGCCCGGAGGAGACGCCATACGCTTCGGCGCCATTCATCATGGATTTCTACCTACCAACTGATTATCCTCAAGCACCACCACAAGCTTTCTTCCACTCTTGGTCAGGGGAGAGCGGTCTTGGAGGTGTTGGTCGGGTTAATCCCAATTTGTACGAAGACGGCAAGATCTGCTTGAGTCTGCTCGGTACCTGGGAGGGAAACAAGGTCGAAGGATGGAACCCTGCAAAGAGCACCATACTGCAAGTCATTGTGTCGATATTGGGCTTGGTACTCGTACCACAACCTTATTTCAACGAAGCCGGATACGAACCCTTAGCTGGCCTTGAATCCAGTAAGAGGCCGTCAGCTCTGTACAACGAGAGGACAATCCTGAGGTCTCATGGATTCTTAATATCCGCGGTTGCGGCTGTCAAGAACGATTCGAAACTGGCTGGGCTAGATGCGCTGCGCGAAGAGGTGAAGTGGCTTTACATGCATCCGGATGGGCCAAAGCTGCTACACACTGCAGTGGACAGGGTGGGAAACATCCTGCGGGAAAGCGACAAGGACAAGGAAGGAAAGGCAGAGCTGGACGGCGCAACCATCATGAGCAAGGGAGCACTGATCCCACTGGGCAGAGTGCTGGACCGCTTAGGGAAGTTGATAGAATAAAATGAAGCCGGAGACGATGAGGCGCTAAAATTGGTGCAATCTTGCGGCCACCTCGCACTACTGTCTTCACAATACGATTCGTCAACTCCGCAGTCGCGCATGGCAGAGCCCATGCAGACCTGCCACTCTCTAGGGGAGTATTGTGTCCAACCACACCGACTTTGTCTTCCGCCCTCGGCACGGCCTGCATGCACGCGGGGATGCAAAGCGCCCGCCTCCGACCCATGAGATGGGCGACATGAAGATTTGACCAAGAGAAATCCTCAGCATCGCACCTGCTCGGAAATTCTCGATACTGTTATGGCTCTGCTTAGTAGAGCATATTAAAAAGAAAGGTAAGTGTAGCATTACGAAGCGTGCCGCAGAAGCCAACCTAGCCTCTTCAATTCACGACCACAGGCAGTGTGTTCTTTGATATGCAGTTATGTTCTGCGCCATACACCGTGACTGTATCCCGTCGCAGAGTCGGAGCAGGTCTCACCGTCAACACCGCAGTCGGGTGCCGACCTCTCATCGACAGAGTGCCTTCTTACCCGAAGCGCCCACGGAAAACGAGTCGGTGGGCCGGACCAGACTGCAGGTGTCGTACTAATCATCTGCTGTGCAACCACAGTGCCACCTGCTTAGCGCTGCTTGCGACAGCTCGCATACGGTCGATACGCCAGCGTGCGACCTCACAGCACCAGCTGCACAGTTCACGCCTGCAGCGCGGTCTGCACATCGCATACCTGGTGCCAGGTTCACGAAAGGAAGCCACTGAGAGCTGTGAGCTGTTGAAGCTGTGTCTCTATCATGGTGTGGCACGCCCGTGTGAGTAGGGATCCCGATCCTGCGATCATCTCTTACCTGCCATCATGTCTGCTCCCTCCCTTGTCTCTTTGCGCCGATGCAACGCTTCACTGCACGACGTCCAAAGCACCAGATCCACACCGCGCTCCACACATCACATTCTTGCCTTTTTATTTCGCACAGATCTAGGACACCACACCAGCACGGCAAGCAACTAGTTTCACTCTCAAACAAACAAGGTACCCAGCCAGGGCCTTGAGCACTGCCGGGTTTGCCTTTTCGTACAACAGTCTGTGGAACAAGGGTCCCTTCTATCGACATGGCTGCGCGTGGGATCGCCCAAGTCGCGCCAACAGCTGGTCAAGTCGCTCTGAATGCCTACATATACGGCTATGGTGGCCATTCGCTGGTCACTCCTCATGCCGCGCTCAAACGGCTGTGGTGGACAGATGACCGAATCGAAGCAAAAGTTACGCGCGCTTTTGTCGTGTCGAAGCTGCGAGGGGAGGAGCGAGGGTTTCTCGACCGACCACTGGCGTTCGGAGAAGGATTGACCGACGACACTTACATGGAATGGATACTCGAGCGATCGAAGCGGCTCTTCATGATTCTCACTGAAATTGGTGTGCCCGATCAGATATTTGGCCTGATCGATGATTCGTGGGATGACGATGACTTGCCAATACCACTGGAGAATGTTCAAAGCCTTGAGCTTGCCTATGACGAAGATGAAGCACTGAACAAGAAGTTCTACGACACGCAATTCGTCTATCTCCTCCGGGAATTACAGCGCGGCGCGCATATTGACTATGGACCAAAGGAGCACATACCCATGGAGTACGTCAACACTCTGCCACCGGCCGTGAGTCTCCAGTCATGGGATCGTGTACATTTCCCAGGAAAGCCCGACAACATTTTTGTTCGACGCAAGTTCCCCTTGCACGACAAAGAGAATGGTCTCAGTCATCACGAAACATTTCTCAAAGATGTACGGAAAGCTCAGTGCCTTCGTCATGAACACATCGCAAGTACATGGGCTTCCTACACATCCGAGAATGCAGGATATGTGCTCTCTGATTTCGTTGCTGAGCACACTCTTCGTACCTTCATCGACCATCGTACACCGATGCAACTTGTTCGAGTACCACTACATGAGCGCTCGAAATTACTGCTTGAATGGATGCTTTGTTTGGCAGATGCTTTGGCATTTCTTCATCGCCGTGGGAGTGCGCATACAGGGATCCGGTCATCGAACATTCTTGTCGACCACAACAACCGCATTGCATTTGCGGAAGTTGGTTGTCTACGCACTTTTCAGCAAGGCAAGAAGAACAGCAAGACAGAGGCATACGACTATGCTGCACCCGAATCGCAGATATGTCGTGAGTCGATCAACATTGTTTCAAGTCCGCCTATCAGCAGCAGAGGTGCATTCTCTAAGATTCGCAAGATGAGCAGTGGTACCAGCTCGTCGTCGTCCAACTCATCATCTTCGACGGGTAGCAGCTCCCGCAGTAACAGCTTCTGTACTGCTAAACTACCCCAGCAACACACTCATTCAGCATGACAGGTCGCAGTAATAGTCTCACATCCCTGGCATCGACCATCTCGCCCTTCTCCCTAAGACGCCCGTCGACTGGTTTCCGTAACTTCTCAAGACATCTCACGTCGGCTTCATCATCACTCGCACCAACTTCTCCAATCCCTCCGCCCTCGCCTACCAGTACGTTGACACCTCGAGTGCTGCCGAAACCTACTGTTCTAGATCCTTCCACGCTCCGCGAACTACCTACTGCCACGCCAGAGATGTCGGACATCTTCTCCTTAGCCTGCGTCTACCTCGACATCCTTACCTTCATCCTTCGCGGCAAGACGACAGATTTCGTCAAGTTCCGCTCGCAATGTTCTTCCACGACATACCGACAAGCTCACCTACAGGCACTACAGCGAGCTCAAACAGTTCGATCTACAGCAACGGTAGCCCTCCTAAAAGTGGCCGAACACGTTCTCACAAACCACGCCCTGACGCGTCTTTCCATTCTCTTGATCCGTCACGACTCGACGCATGGCTGTCCCACCTCCGCGCAGAGAGTACAAGACGGCCAGAAGCAATTTTCCGCTGCGTGCCTGAACTGCTGCGGATGTGTAAGCGCATGATGGCACAAAACGCAACTCTTCGACCCAACGCCCAGCAGGTGCGAGACTGCGTGCAGATCGCGCTGGAAGCTGAAGGCGCTGCCGGAAAATTATGCTGTGCTGGGAGAACGTGGGACAACGACAGCGAAGATGTGCCCGGCCTGATCGTTGGGACTGTGAAGGGGGAGAAACAGAGGGTGCGTAGCAGCTTGATGGATGTCGCTCAGGGCGGAAGGAGCAGTGTTCTTTCTCAGCGGCCTTATGTGGAGACTGAGGTGGACGGAGATACTGATTCTGGTGCGGCGGAGGCACCTGATGTGCCAAGGGAAAGGGTCCGGACTGATAGTTTCTCGGAGTCTGTTACTGAGAAATTCAAGGAGTGGAGGCGGACTTTTGGCAGAGTGAGATCCAATTAGGCATGTTAGCGGGTAAATAGAGAGATAGTCAAAAGCTACGGAATGTCAACTTTCGGTTTGCCTATGTGCTCTTATGTTTCTTGAAGGACTTGGCCTTGAATTGCCAAGCTAAAGATGTTTATAGTTCTTTCATTTGATAGATATGCAGACTACGAGGTTCTACTGCACCCGGGGTACTCGACGGCCGAGCATAAGCACTTCGTGGGCGCCGAAATGCTTCAGGCTCAAATCAAACGGAAGAGTCCTTTGATTAAAGGATGTATGGCCGAGCTCAATGAGTCGCTTCTGCAGAGGAGGCGCGCGTGGGCATGAATGAGGCTCGAAGGTTCGGCGTGTCTCAAGGCTGGTGATGAACCGCATGCCTCCGCCTTCGCTCAAGGCAGCTGGCTGCGCCTGAGCCAACCTCACTCTACATGTACCTTAATAATGAACCTGCTGATACGCGCGTCGCTCGATAATACAGCACGAAGCCGGTCGACGATGCGTCTAACATGACAACCGCAGGAATCATCGCATTGCATATCGTCCCCATGACCACGTTTGGTCGATAACAAATAGCTATTCGACATATCAGCAGCCACTGCAGGGTAGGCGAGCACGTCTTTGCGGCTCGGCTCCAGGCAGCTGGGGCACAGTTCGGCGGTTAATCCATATCATTGGCGCCAAAGATGGTGGTCACTGGCTGAGGCTTGTGAGGCTGCGGCAGGTCGACGTGTCCAAAGCCTAGAACGCTGAAGTGCAGGACAGGCGAGCTGCTTATAGGACGCTTATAGGCAGCAAAGCACGTACGACCGGACACGTGCTGCTGCTGTTGACAACGGCTATCCATGGTCACGGGACTACAGCACAGCGCATCTGTTACATGTAGCATCCTGGGACGATATCTTGTTGTCCGGCCAGGTCCGACCTCCCGAAAATTCGCCAGTCCACTTTTTCCTTCTCGCGGGTCGCACGAGACGGCGGCTTAGTGGGTTGGCCAGCGGTCTAGACGTTCGCTGTCAGTCATGCAGCATGTAACGATGATGCCCCTGTTGCCTGCTCGAGCGGTTGCCACAGAGAACGGCTGGGGCATCTGCAGTCCTTATCCTCCACGCCGCGGAGCAGGGCAGTCCATGCGGTGAAGGCGAGCAGAAATCACGTGGGCGCGTTGGCGCTGCGGTTGCATAACAAAAGCCGGTGATGGTGTGATATATCGATGTTTGAAGGCGCCCTACTACCGGCAAGTTTCGCAGCGATCCTCCGACCGACACTTTGCAAAACGCCTGTTGATCGCTGAAATTGCATGCGCCAGCGAGGCGCCAGCGAGAGTAATTTTCCGCCTCCTCCAATAAAGATACCGCTCGCCGTAGCTTCGATCAAATCTTATCGGCTCGCGGGTGCTCTGCCGGTCGCGCCTTGTTATCGCACGGCCCCACGCCAGTGCTCTTCTAGAAACGCTTGCAAAGTTAGGTAGTCGTTTTCTGTCGGAGCCAAACCGAGCCAAACCCACCTCCATGGCACAATCTCCAACTGCCCTTCGCCGGCCTCGTGTAGCACCGAGATAGTGCCTTCTTGAGGCCTCCCACCGACGCCATCACGGCCCTCTTCACATGCTGTGAACGTCTTCCCGTGCAATCTGCTGTCCCGTGCCCATACCGCTGCGGCACCATGGGCATCATCGTGGGAGGCACAGTGCAACACTCCCACGAGAAGCAATGCTGCGCCGTCCGCGCGTGTCCGTCTGTCGCCACAGGCCGGAATCGTCGGACCTGTAGACCGGAGTGGCATGGCGGCGTGTTTTGGCTACCAGCGGTTCCTGGCCCCGGCGTGGCCTGCCTGCGCACTGCGTGCGTGTGACCGCGGCTCAGCACGTGTTGATATAACTGACGCGCGGGCGTTCGAGCTTACTACTGCAATTATGCGCTTGCGCCCAAGGACTTAGCGCCGTGGACCTGGTCAGCAGCTAGCTACCAAGGTAGCGAGCACGGTGAGGAGCAAAGGTACAACGGCAGCCAGCTTAGCAGCAAACGTCCGTCGCAGATAGAGCTGGCCATGTAGTCGGCCTGCTGGCCTGTCCTGCTGTTCTTTCGCTCGTCCGCCGCTCGCTTCAACTTCGCTACATCTAGGTTATTTAGCTCGTTGCAGTCTAGGTTCTCGCGCCGGAGCGGCACTCACCCAGAACCCTCGATCCACTATTGATCTGTCCAGGGTCGACCGCTCCGTTCGGTCGTACTTCGCCGTCGCGTCTTTATAGATACAGAGGCATGCCCTCGAAGTGATCGAGGATGGACCGAAGAGTGGACGCCCTCTCCACGCCCGCGAACCACATTCTCGGAGACGACACCGTGGAGACGATGCCCACCGCCATGTCTCCCCAAACGTCGTACGAACTACCCCATGGGTCTCCGTTCAAGTTGAAGTCGGAGGACGTGGAGAGTCTGGCACAGAGTGGTGGTTTCGCAATCCTTCGCGACCACCTTGCCGAGTACTACAACTACGAGTACGCCAACTTTGAAGACTATCGTTCCTATGTTTGTTCGAAACTAACGGTAAACACAGATTCTGCGAACATCATGACGATCCCTCACTCGCTTCTCAGCACATCTTGAACCGCGACATCCTACACGCACTCCTTGTACCAGTCATAGAACTCTTCGACAAAGCCGAATCAACGGCTTGCCACTACACCCGCTCTATGAACCCTGCCGACCACGAATACGCCTATACCGCATCGGCCCGCGCTGCCTATCTCTGGTTACAATGTTTCCTCGACCGCGAGCGTGACTGGTCCTACACTCGCGGCTGCCCTGGCTGCGTGGTCGCACACACTCTTGAGTCCGAATTCACCATTCGCCTCCTTTACGCCGCCTGTCTCCTGTCGGATGTGCACTACCCCTTCACACTTGACGGACCGACACTACCATCCTTCATTTTCTATCTGGACAGCCTGAGATCCGCGCTTGCAGCCGATCCTCTATGGGGCGAGGAGTACTTCGAACTTGTAGCACCCAAAGCCGCTGTAACTCGCAACGGAATCGAAGACCTGATTCACCAATGCCTGGAGCTCGATGCCATCTTATCAGCGCCCACGACACCGGCTACAGACGAGGCGCTCAGCGCTGCTACATCGCCCCGCATATCTCCAGTTCTGGCGCCCATGGGTGGCACGCCTGGCATGAAGGTTAAGCGCAGCAAGATGGCCAAGCAACAGAATGCGGATCAAACTGGAAGAGGAGAAATGGGTAGAGGAGATGATGAAGTGCATGAATTCGCTGCAGCTGGCCAGCTTAGAAGCCGCTTGCTCGGACGCTGGTGAGCCGACAGCATTGAGCCTGGACGCCGTGGGAAGGGTGGGTCTGTCGTGGAAGTCACCCAGCTCGTTGCTGTGGACTGAAAGGGACACGGTTCGGCAACAACGACAACTTTTGAAACATCCAGCCCAAAGAGGCACACAAATACCAATAACGGCCATCCAGCCCAGCAAGGCGCTGGGCTCATGGTTCATTCACGGCAGCACACAGACTTGCTGGCCGGCGATTTCGGTATTGAGGCGCGTTGGAAAATTCGCAGCCCAAACAGAATCGCGCGAAACCGCTGCAATGGAGGAGGAAACAGAGAAAAGCTCAAAGATGCGTTTCAGTGTGGCGTGTAGAGGAGCTGTCCAGCCGAGTAGGAGTAGCAGGTCCGAGGTGTAAAAACCGAGAGATGCCCGGAAGGACGTATATAACGCTTACATATGCATAACGACCCACCCTTACCAGTAATGATAATATCCATTCCAAAATGCGATCGTTTCGTGACTCCGTTGTTGCCAGATCTTGATTCCATAATCCCGTCCATAATTGCAGCAACGCGATTGGCAGCCACTCGCGGCCGCTAACGGCTGGCTGCAGCTAGAGGAATAGGTACATACTTGCATGTGTAACCTGGATTCCAGCCCGTACCGCGGGAACACGATCAAAGACATACCTTATCTAAAGAAAAATGACCCGATCATAGATCTCCGTTGCGGAAACAATCGACGACCATCGGCATGCTCTCCGTCAAACGCCCAACGCCGACCACAGTGTCATACACCGTCTCCACGCGTTCAGAGTCCCGCACCTTCACCGCCCAACTCTCCAACGCCATCTCGATCCTCCTACGCCTGGCAGCCGGCTTGCTGGTCCTGATAGCTCTTTTGCACGAACATGACGCCCTGTCTCGCGGAACGACATATCCTCTCCACGCCAAACTTTACAACTTGCTACCGGCGCTGCCTCTGATCGCCACCCTTCCTCCAGCGGTTCGCATTTGCGCGTACGGACTGATTTTATGGCTCGTCTTCCGCAAAGGTTACACGTCTGAATCACTACTCGTGGTTCGCGGGCTAGGAGTTCAGACTGCGACTGCGGGCTCGAGTTTTCTTTGGGGAGGCAGTACGCGGTTCATTGCTGCTAGCGCCGTGCAGGATATTTTCATCCATGAGGCGTTTAGAGGGTTTGAGGTGAGGTTCTATCTTAGCATTGTTGTGGAAGGTGAAGAAGGGGTGGTGGTCGTGTTCCCGGTAAGTTCTGACGATTTTACGTTTTCTCTACATGTCAGTGTGTCTCGTGCTCGAGTATTGGGCGGGTCCGGGTTTGTCTCGATGAATAAGTGGCTGACCATTGATGGACATAGAAGTACATTGCCTCGCAGAGAGATTTTGGAGGAAGTATGGAGAGGAGCAAGGGCTTGCTTGTTTGAGCCGAAGACGTGAGCATGAAATCGTGCCACCATGATATATAATATCTACTTTACTCGCCATCATCCTCCTGATCGCGAGAGTCGACGCGCGGATATGGTATTCCCTTCTTAGCAGCATACCTCGCATTTACGACATCTGGCTCCTCTGTGCGAGCACGCTTCATCACTGGGATGTACGTGCCTATGGTACGAGGCGCCTCACTGCCGTCGAACAGGCGATCGCACTTTACCGACGGCTCAGCAATTGGCAGGCTAACAGGCTTACCTTGCTGCCCAACGATGTTCAACAAGCTGCCAGCCAAGATCTCTTCCATCTTACGTTTCCGCCAGAGGATCCACAAGTCGTCCATGAGCCCACCACGACCATACTTACCGTCTTCCGCTCCAACAGTGTTCCGCTTGGATTTGTCCTGTCCACCGCGGCCGTCGCCAATGTGAATCCAGTTCAATCCGTCCTCGTACCCTCCGTGATTTGCCTCGGCATCATGGTCACCCTGACCGAGCTTCTCAGGATCTGGGAAGACACAGTCCCACAGGACAAGCGGCGCGTCACTGGCCATCTCATAAAGAGGCCGTGAAGGGTTCTCTTTCACATCAAGCAGACGGTCTACAATGGATGGGTCCTCGTATCCTTGCCCAACAAGGAAAAGCACTGCGATCAGGTGGCGGACTTGATGCCAAAGGAAAGCGGAGCCACGTACCTCGAACCAGTACAGCTGAGGGCCGTGTGTGGCGACGCCACGCTCCTCCTCGCCTTGTTTGGAGACTTCGTGGGACTGGGCAGTCTGGCTGGCCAGGTTTGCAGGGTTTCTCTGGACCCACAACATGAATGCCGGCGTGGAAGATGCGACGATTGAAGTTGGTGATCTGCTTGCTTGGGTCGATCTTGCAGAAGTTGCGGAAGTCGTGCAAGCCTTCGTACTTCTTAGCGGCCTCTTGCATGGCAGGGATATTGAGCCAGCCGTCTCCTCCTGTAGAGCTGTTGGTGCCGGGGAGAGGTGCAAAGCCAGGGTTCGTGAAGAAGTAGCGGTATCGTCGTTCCTTGCAATTGAAGCGCGCGCTGAAGTCCTCAGGTGGGTTAGGACACCATGCTAGGATGCGGATGTCCGGTGGTAGCACCTTGTTCAAAAGATGTATGTAGGGCAGTTCATCTTGTATGGGATCAAACTCAGGCTCCGGCTCTGATACTTCGCCTTCTCCCTCTGTAGGCTGAGTCGCAGCAGCAGTGCTTTCAGACATTGCGACGTCCCCATCCCCAGCACCAGCTTCATCTGCCTTCACCTTTTTCGGCTTCGGTTTGACTCCCTTGGCACTCCTGACCCGCACACCCTACGACCTGCCCAAAAGCGCTGACTCCACGATCCGTCCTTCCGCATTTGCTGTAATCCACGCCATCCCAACAGATTTCCTCTTCTCTGCCCGCCTTGAATTTCGGGGAAGATCAGCTTGGTCTTGCGCAGCGCTTTCCATAGCTCTTCTTCAATCGTAGGCAAGGGTGTCTTGTTGTTGGTGTGGTGCTCGAACCCATTGTATGCGCCGCCGAGGTAGGCGAATCGCAGCGCGATCAAACGAGTGTTGTAGCGCGAGGCATCGAAGGGTTTGGGAGCCTTTCTGGGCTTTTTGAAGGGCGGAGGTCGAGTGGGTTGAGGATCTGAAGTAGCATTTGATTGATGGACTTGAGACTCGAGGTTCCGAATGTGTGAGATCAGATCGGCATTTGACCATGTCGTGTAGTCCGGCTGGGTAGTTGTAGTTGTGGCCATGCCGGTGGGTGCAGGCGCTATGCGCCGGTAGCCTAAGTGCTTCTGCCTTGACTGAATAAACACAAACACGAGAGGTGTAGACTGGTTTTTGCGTGACTGTGTCCTGGCGAGCTGAATCAGAGGCGCAATCCGCATTGCGTGACTGGAAACATTTCTACATGCGAATCATCTCAGAAGTGCAATTCTGATTTCGGAAATCGTTTCGAAAGTCCCCGTTTCGAATCCAAGCGGAATTTCTTCGCGCTGCGCGCGTCTTCTAGTCTTCTTTCCTTAAGTACCATCACGATTGGATTCCTCGCGCTGACGGTGAACGATTACCTATCAAATTTGATGGGCATACTGATGCGCTGATCATTGGATGTCATCTTTTCCCGACTTCAAGGCCTCAGTCACCGATCTAGGTAGGCACCATTTATGCATGATAGCTGACGAGTACAGAACACATTACTGCAATATGGTACAGGGTGATGCAGTATTGACATCGCTTACAAGGCTCGTCCGATATCTCAGAAATGCAATATCCCATCATTGTGCAGGGGATGTAGGCTAAAAGTAATTCTGATGCAATAGTCTCCAAGACGACTACAACAGCTCTGGCTCAATGACACCCGTCTGACTATTGATAAGACCATAAGTCTCAATCCTTCTGTGTCGGGCATAGTCGAAGGTCTTCTCCTTGCCCTGTCTGCAATCGCTAAGATCGATTTCCGCCACTATCAACTCGTCTTCAGTCGTCTTCGCCTCAGCAAGAACATGACCCTCTGGACTGATGATGCTGCTTCCACCGATGAGATCATACTTGCCGTCGTCCAAGCCACATCGAGCAGACGAAATAGAAAAGCATGCATTCATGTAGCTGTTTGCCTGCTGAACCAATCGTGAGTGGAATAGAGCTTCCTTTTGCGCTTCCTCTGGAGTCATTGGCTTGGAACCCCAGAGATGAGCCCTATCGACGATATCACATTAGCTGCGGTCTCTCGTCCAAAAATTGAGGTCGCTCTTACATGTTGCCACCTGTGTTATAGCCAAACATCAGAATCTCGGCACCTTGAAGCGTGTATGTGCGCCAGGCTTCTGGCCAGCGGCGATCATTGCAGATCATCATTCCTAGGATGGGATCACCTTTGCCCACAGTGGACTCTCCATCCTTCGCGGCGGACTTCTTGACCGCATCCGGGATCAAGCCAGGAGCGCGGAAAGCGTTGAAACCCAGGTCACCCGGGGTGAAGTAACGCTTCTCGAGTTGGTTGACTGCCTTGGGATCTTCGAACGGTTCGACCGTTCCTGGCAGATGGACTTTTCGATACTTGCTGAGGATCTTATCCTCGCTAGCTGAATAGTAGACAGACGTGTTGTAGCCGACACCTTCTGGAGTACGTTCCGCGTAACCCAGAACAATGTCAATCTTGAGGTCCCTTGCTTGATCAAAGAGTGGTTTGACGTCTGGCGATTTCGTAATGTCCTCGCCGTGCTCGAAGAAGCTGTCCAGTTCCTCGTGAGATTTGAAGAAGTGGCGCGGAAAGAAGGTCGTCAGAGCGACTTCGGGATATACCACGAGCTTTACATTCTTCTCGGATGCCTCTTGTAACAACGCGATAAGCCTTGGGACAGTTTCCGATTTTGGTGTATCGCGGTTGATGGCACCAATCTGAGCGGCGGCGACAGTAAGTTTTCTAGTCATTGTGATGGAAGTCGCTTTTTGCTATAGACAAAAGTGCAGCGATACAAAGAATCAGCAAATGTGCAATGTCACTACATATCATTTAGGTTATATCTATGTATGATGGGCGCCCTAGGGTTGGCCGTAGTAGGCACGCCGGCCGGTGAGGCGGTATCTTTGTTGCATAAGTTTATGTTCAACGCGGTAATGCAACCTACAACACTCCGGATAGGTACATACGATCGAGGCCACAAATAAGCGCGTACGTCTCTCTAGAACATGCACGCTTTCTCGACTGATTGGCATATTGTCACCGTGAGCACTGGCTGGTATACTGGATTCGCTTGCCTACCCAGAGCCATACGCAGAGTTATGGCACATCGTTGACTACACCTATCTACGCCGCGGAGCCCTATCTTGGCCGAGATCCCATGATACCACAATCCCACGGGCCCGATACAGAAGGTCGGCACGTACTGCAGGTCTCCTTGCCCGCATAGCTTGTCATGGCGGCCTATCACGAATCACTGTGTCTCTTGACTGCAGTGTTCTCTACAACATCAATGTCGTGCACTTGACCTTTCTGAACGACATTTGGCCGGCACCTGGCTATCTTACCACTCAAGATCAACCCTCAACTGGTCAGAATGGACTTCGATCTCATCGTCACTGGATGCAGTATAGTGCGAAGTCTCGTTCCCGGAGTATGAAAACAACTGCTAACAGTGTCCAGGTCACAGCCAGTGAGATACTTCCAGCTGGCTCCCAAATCGGTGTCAAAGATGGAATCATCGTATGCATCGGCAAAGATCTACCAACATCGCCAAATACAAAGGTTGTTGATTGTGAAGGTGCCTATGTCACTCCAGGTGGCGTAGACTCCCATGTCCACCTTGCACAGAAGAACGCACCGACGGGCGATGGGTGGGAGACTGGCTCTCGATCTGCGATTGCTGGCGGCACCACCACTATCCTCGCCTTTGCATCACAACAGCGAGAAGACGTGTCCCTGTATCCAGTGCTCGAAGACTATCATCAAAAGTCTCGAGACCAAAGTTACTGTGATTACGGATTCCACTTCATCCTCACCAACCCGACCGAACAAATCCTCAAGGACGAGCTGCCAAAGCTGGCAAGAGAGGAGGGTATTACCAGTGTGAAGCTCTACATGACCTACGAGGCGATGAAGCTAGTGTGACCGTCAGATCCTCAACATTCTTTTCGCGTGTAAAGGACTCGGCATGACGACCATGATCCACGCAGAGTCCCACGACATGATCGCCCTGATCATCGAAGGTTTGGAGCGTAACAACCACACAGAGCCATACTTCCATGCTCTCGCCCGTCCTCGTATCGCCGAAGATGAAGCATCCTACCGTGCCATCTCACTTGCAGAGCTTGCCGACGCACCCATGTTGATAGTGCACATGTCGTCCGAGACAGCTATCAGCCATGTTCGCGATGCTCAGACCAGACTTCTGCCAATCCATGCAGAGACATGTCCACACTGTAAGTACTGGCGCATCACCCTTTTCGAAGCGTCATATCGGGCAGTAGTCTAACCTCCCGCCTCTTAGACCTCTCCTCCTCTCCTCCGAGATCAAAGCCAAACCCCACGACCACTTCCACGGCGCCAAACACGTCTGCAGCCCACCCCTGCGCCATAACCCCTCCGACCTCGAAGGCCTCTGGCTCTCCATCGCCAACGGCACCTTCACGACCTTCTCCTCCGACCACGCGCCAAGCAAATACGACCACCCAGGCGGCAAAAAGCTCGGCCTGGTGAACGGCACGATCCCACGCTTCTCCAAAATCCCCAACGGTCTTCCCGGCCTCGAGACGAGAATACCACTGCTCTTCAACCAGACGCCAGCCTGCCAGCCAGCAGACAAAGCCCGCCTCAGCCTTCCGCGGTTCGTGCAGTTGACGGCGACGAACCCAGCCAAGCTGTATGGTCTGGACGGGCGGAAGGGTAGTATCGCGCCGGGCTACGATGCCGATTTCACCATTTGGTATCCTGGCGACAAAGGCGCGAGGACCATCTTGCAGAGCAACATGCATCACGACATAGACTACACTCCCTTTGAGGGCGTCGAAGTGGGAAACTGGCCCAGATACACCATCTTACGCGGTGAAGTGATTTGGGACGATGCGAAGGGCATTCTGGGAGGGAAGGAGTTTGGCCGGTTCCTGAAACGTGGCAAAGGAGAAGTGATCCATGGCAAGACGGGGAATGTGCCGAGGGGCATGGGCGCTGATGAGAGGGAGTATTGGCTTTGAAATGCAGCGCGTGCAAGCAAAGAATGAGACATTTGGGTAGCTGCTTGAGAAGTTTAAGAAATCAGAATATTTATCTCTACAAACGGACCAAAAGTAAAGAAGTACAGCTATGTGACCCAACCCGTAAGGAAAGATGTGTAAGAGACCGGGTATCATTCAGTGGAAAAAGAAAAAGAAAATTCTGCCCAGAAACGCCACCATGTTCGCTTGAATAGCAGCATCATGTAAACCAAAAGTAAACCTCGGATTCCCATTCAACCTGTAATCCCCATACCTCTCAACAACGCAACGTGAACGTACAATGCGCTCGTCATCTCTTGAGCAGCCCACCAGCGTCTTCGAGACCCATGGCTTCGTAGCTGTTCTGATCCTGCGCCGCGCCGGGCGCGTGATTGTTTCTTGCGTGTGAATTCCGGTCGCTCGGTCTTTGCGGCGACAAGCGATCGACATCAGGCCGTCTGTCTGCCGCCAAGAAGCTGCCAATATCCTGTAGTCTGCCGGTGTCATTCGAGCGTAAAGTCGTAAGTTCATAGCCGCTGTCGTTGGCATCGTGATGTTCCACCTCCGGGATCTGTCTCGTCGATCGTGTGCGGCCCGATGAGGCGGTGGATGAAGATGAAAGTAGTCCACCAGCATCTTGTAATGAATATTGAGATTCTTGTCGTTCTAACATCGGACCCAGCACTCCAGTGGGTGCTCCAGGACGTAGACGGCTTCCAGGCAGAGAGCTGCGGCGGACATAGCCGTTCGAGAATCCGTGCGTGTGCACGGAATTCTCTGTCCTGCTGTTGGACGGTGCGAGTGTTGCTCCCATATCTGACATGAATGCTCTTGAGCCACGCCGAGTCTGTGGCGGAGTCGGCGTTAATGTGGCAAAGTCTGTGGCGATGCTATGTGATGCGCCATTGCTGACGAGTGTTACAGAACGTGAGTGGGACAAGGATGGAGATGGAGGTTCTAGCGAACCAGTCTCGAGAAGTCCGCCTACGTCAAAGAACGAGACATTCTTCTTGGCGCCTGTGCTTGTAGAAGGTGTAGGTGACGGTAGAGGGAAATTGTCACGAGACCGACGATCGGTAGGACTTACGTCGCCGTCGATGCTCTCGACGGCTTCTTGTCTTGGAGTATCGGAGCGTTTGTCCTTGAGCGCGAATGGGGAGCTCATGGCAGGGAGGGCCATAGGCGCTGGCCGTGGGTAGAACTCTGGACTTGTTCGCAGGTGCTCTGGCATGCGGCAGCCCAAGATGTGAAATAGATCTTCTTCGCTGCCCATGGACGGTGCTATGGTGGGACGACGCGTCGATGTGCGTTCGATTGAGTCTGAGACGCTCATAGATTTCCACTTGTTCTTCTTCGTGCCTTTGTCACGAATGAATGATCCTATCACTACAAAGTTTGACACGAAAGCTGAAGCCAAGATCTCAGACGAAGCCCAGATGGTACGATATTGTTGAAGACCAAGGTTGGAGATGACTTCTGGCATGCGAAAGCTGGTAATGATGATCAGCGCGATGGACGTGCTGAATAATGCTGCCAGCTGTATCTTCCGCCGCCAAGTTTGACCAGAGCGGAGCACGATCGGTATAGGGAATGCGACGAGTAAGATGTCAGTAATGATATCGGCAGTGCCCATAGTGAGAAGCTGCGCGTAATTTTGTCGACATTGAGGACCTGGATCTGGTACGACCTGCCAGTAGTGACTGAATGGCTGACATTCCGCAAGAGTGGCAATAACAACTGCGATGAATGTCGCGACCAGGAAGATGCGAATACAATGAAGAGTGAACTCGTAACTCGATCGCCAGAGATGGATCGTGATCCTCTTGAGAAACTCAGAGACGGTCCATTTGCTCATCCAGATGAAGAGAGCATAGAAGATCCTCGCAGCCAGAACCAGTTTCGATCCGATCTGCCGATGCCTGATCTCTTCTTCCGTATAGTCGACGCCAACGGTAGCGACATTGTTGGTCCCGTATATCAGCACGACATGCACGAAGCCCATGCGCACAAAGAGCGGGACAAGGGCTAAGAACATAATCCAGTCCTCACGAAACAGCTTGTTGCTTCTGATCTTCCTGCCCATCAGGCGGGTGAGGATGATGACCGCCGCGAAGCATGTTGCCCACCAGCTGTACAGCAGGGTAGGATGGTCTGCAAGGCGAGAGCGTTTATCTGGCGGCGTGCTGGACCAGACGGCGCGTTCGTGGAGTGTAGCAGACATGGCGGGGAGCGGGACGGGTGCGAGCTCAGGCCGGAGGCCGAGCTCGACGTGGTTCGCAATTCGAGAGTTGAGCGCGTGAAGTCTTGTTAAGGGCGTGTGAGACGGCAACTTGGGTGTGGCGAGAAGGGATATGATGCTGTCGCGAGTGTTCGGCGCGGCGACATGGCTTCAGCGAGAGCTGCAGATCATACTGGGCGGTCTGCTATGCGGGCTGAAGAGGTGTTGTCGTCGTCAGATATCCGTGTATTCCCGAGTCCGTCAGGCACATGCGCCTCGTATGTCTGCCAGCCCAGGCCGAATGATCGCCTCGGTATGTCGACCGGCGCAGGGACTCTCGACGCAGAGCTGTGTGGTATAGTAGCAGTGGAAGGAAGACGCTGTTGCTCCCATTATGGATGCGAGGGTGTGGTGGGACGACGAAGGATGCCGCAATCAATTGATGGACCTGGACAGCTCCACCGGGGCGCCTCTCGCGTCAGCTCCGAGAGAGCCACAGATAAAGGATGCTCTTAGCCGCTTGCTTGGTCCATCGCCATATCGCGACATGTGATATCGCTTAAGAGCCGGGGACTTCTCCCACTGTCTTTCTTGCTACTCGCCCGTCTTCCCTCCCATCACACCAAACCATAACCATACATACAACACAGCACATTATTGCTGCCAACGCCGACTCCCTTACCGCCCTTTCCCACTCACCTTCTCGTGACTCCCCTCGTGACTTCGCCCTGCATGCTCCTTCGGGCCACCTCCGCACGCCACCAACCCCCATGCCACCGGGCACGATAAGCCTCGCCAGCTCGCTTGCGCAACCAGAACCAGCGGTCCCAGCGAAAATCTCTCGGCAGCCCACAGCTGTCTTGTCCTGTTCCGACTTCCCTTGCTCCGAGCAGAGGAGATACACGGTACAAGTGAACACAAGCTCGTCCAAACAATTGTGCATGTCCATAAATATCACCACCCGAGTAACAACACGATATGCAATAATGCAGTCTATAATAAAAACGAACGTTACGTAGCGATCATCTCCCCCCACGCCGGTAAGTTCGCAACCTGACTTTCGCCCAACGGCCTCTCCACGGCTCTCTCCACGTGCCGCGCACGCCTCAGGCGTCCTGCGAGCGCATCAAAGTCTAGATCTTGAAGGCAAAGTCCGCTTCAGGACAACGAGTCTTTATGATGTTGGCGTCAGCCTCTCTCGTATACAAATTCGTGCCTGCGTGCGTTGCGCTGGTAGGTTCAAAGCCAACAGACGTAGACTTTACGGACATCGGGTCGTGCCAGAGCCAGTGGAGGGAGACGGAAGATTTACTTGTTACGCGTCTTGCTCGGCGGCTAATTTGTGTTAGCATGCCAACGCCGTTATTTGCTTTTATATCCAAAATTGGCACTGGCGAAGATAGCCTTTATCGGAATGCTCGAATCCACACGTATCAAAGTAATTGTGAGAGAATTTGAGACTCGGTGGTTTTCATAGACTTGTTCATAGCATCTACATGGTCGTTCCGTGGCAATGCAAAATGTATGTTCTCCATACATGCGACGATGCATGTCGCAAAAAATCCACAACTTCCTGTGCAGTATAGCGAGGAGAGAGTTCTTCCTTTTTTCCTTGTTCCTGTTCACCATAAACCTCTATCTCACCTGGTCATTAGATATCGTTACATGATGTTGTGCACACCAATCGCCCATGTCAATCCTGGGCTGTTTCCCTCAGGACTAAGCCTGGCCGCCGTAACCGCCTCCACCTCCGGCTCCATTGTTTCCCACTCCAAAGAAGAACCCGTCGAATAGATCAGGTCCTCCTCCGCCTGCTCCTACGCCTTCCATACTTCCGCCGTCTTCCCAACCTCCCATGCCACCCGTACCAAAGCCGAAATCTATGTCGCCGCTTGGCCAGATATTGTTATTGTTGTTATTCGCACTCAAGCCGTTGCTATTGATGTTGGAGTCTCCAGTCGGGAATGTGTCGAGGAAGTCCAGAGTGTCGAAGGAGAAATTGTCCGGCTGCTGGCTGATGGTCTGCGATAAAGGCGGATAAGTGTAGTTGGGCTGAGACTGCTGTTGCTGCTGTCGTCGTTGTTGTGCTGCGATGCTCTGCTGTTGGTATTGCATTGGCGACGTCACAGAACCGGCGGAAGTGTCTGGTGTTGAGGGTATGGCATAACTCTGGCCCAAGAAAGGAGCCGGGTCCTGCAATTGCTGTTGCCGAGCAGTGCTCGGTCTTGAGGCTGCTTGTTGCGGGTAAAATGACTGCGGACGGGCTTGCAGCTCGATGTCTGAGAAGAGATCTTTCAGATTCATATCGAACTTTGGAACCTGCCTGCGCTCGCTGATAGAGTTCATCCCGGGCACTGCCTCGGCACCTGGCTCTGCATAACCCGCACCAGTCTCGTACGTGTTGTCGTTCGAAAGCTGGCCTGGACTGACGTAGCTGACGGGGCTATCGAGTGTCTGCGAGCCTAAAGAGGAAGCCACACCGAAACCAGTTGTGGACATGCACATTGAGATTGTCGCTTTGGCCATGCGCGAGAATGCGTCACGGCACGCTTCTGCAGGTGGGCAACTGGGAATGAGGTCCGCGAGTACAGACGTTGCTGCCAGAATCGTAAAGTCGACATCGTCAAGCGTCAAATGCGAGCGCACGACAGGGCTGTGCCATAGCGCATAGAGGAACGAAATGCCTTGTGGTTTTGTTAGCTTTTGAAAGTCTCGCCATCTGATCAGGTCTCACTTACCACTCATGAAAAGATGATGCGTCGACAAGAAGGTATAGTTGACCAATCTCAAACGGTGCAACTGCCTATAAAGCTTCAACACCGTTTGCCCAGCCTGTGCGACCTTCAAGAACACCATCTGTTCATCTTCTTCGGATTCCTTTTGTAGTGTTCCAGGACTCTCTACATCCTCTCCGTTGAAGCGCTGAGCTCTTCGGCCAGTGGTGCCGGCACAGAAAGAGATTGTCTGTAGAGCATAATGACGCCAAGCCAATAGTTCAAATCAAAGAACAGGGGATTGAAGCCAACGCCAGTGTCCGCCTGTGTGGGAGCTTCTGCTTTCCACTCGCGCAGACGGCGATCTACATCTACACGCCAATCGCGGAATGAGTTGAAGTGTTGGAGGAAGGGCGAGGGGAGCGAGGTGTGCATGAATTGGTTACCCGAGTTGGCACCCATCAATCGTGCTTGCTGAGCTTGGCGATACTGCAGGACCTGGAGAATTTCAGACTGCAGCAAGCGGAGGCGGAAATAGTGGTGTGTCACCAGCTTCGATGTAGGTGGACAGTATTCGAGTGAAGGTCTGAGGAATCCGGACGTCTTGATGTCTCGGTCGTCGAGGAGCGATGGAAATTCGGTGGTGATGACTTGATCAGTGATTCCGAAAGGTCGACCGACGCAGACCGAGACAAGACGGTCAAGCGAGTAAACACTCCACCACAGACGTCGCCGAAGATCGCGAGTCCATTGCCTGCGTCCCAATCGGCTCGCTTTGCCGGTACTGCCGGCTTCCATCTTGATGTCCAGTGCATCTAGGTCAGGATCACTATCTTCAACGTGGAGACCGAGATCCACACTCAAGCGAAGGGCAACGCCCACGATGTACCAGAGCCCAGGAGCCACGGGTCTGAGCAGTGCCAGCCCAGCTAGAAGTAGCACAGCTTGTAGTTCCTCTAGACCACCGCCGTGGCCTTCTGAAGCGGCCGACGTGCTGAGGAAACTTTCGAGGTGCACTATTGCTGAAGAGTGGTACTCCTCAGGCTGGCATTGTTGGCTACCACTCAATTTTGTCCTTTTACTCCGTGGTGACTCTTCCATGTTCTCTTCTGTGCCGTTGTATGTGTCGGTCTCGGTCCCTGACGAGTCCAGGATGATGCCGCTTCCAATGGCAAAGACAATGTTCATTAGATAGAGCTCTCGTGACGTTCTTTCGAGGGGCGGTTTGGAATACACTCGGTCGAACAGTGCCATGAATTCTCCACGATGCAGGATGGGTATCTGCGGGTTCGTGTGCTCAAAATATAGATCGACTAGCTTCCGACCCAAGTGCATGTCTGGGAATGGTGCTGCTTTGATCGTTGGTTTGGAGTGTAGCCCGAAGAAGGAGTCTCGCATCGTGCTTCCGCCACCACTGGCCGCATCAGTCGTGGCAGATTTCTTCGTAGTGTTGCGCTCCAAAGCTGTCTGTTGAGGCACTGAACTCTTCACTGCCGCAAACACGACTCTTGCAAATGAGATGCCAGATGCAGAGCCCAGAGCCTTCGCATCGGAGGTGCCTTGCACAGAGACATTTCCGAGATTGTTAGCCAACGTGTCGACCTTTCCACTGCCATCTTCAAGGCTTGGGTCGATGGTAGAGTTGTTTGTGATGATCTCGTTGGTTGGTTCATCCGGCTTTGCCACCGCAGTGGATTTCTTCTTGGGTTGGCCTTCTCCCTCCAGAACAGGGAATGGCACGTTGATGCCTGGCTTGATACTCTCGTCAACGGCAAAATGGCCCTCGACTGGCGGTATAACACCGCCAAGTTTCGCAACCTGTTCTTCAAGTCCTCTCACACGAGTCTCGAGGAAGTAGACATAGCTGCGTGGAATCTCCCGCTTGCTGACTGGGTCAAACCCAACGCACGCGATGATACCAGCCTTCACACATGCAGAACACCGTGGGAGTTGCTGATCACAGCGGTTCTTGCGATGGCGACAACGGTTGCATGCGCTGACGTTGCGGAAGTTGGAGCTGGTGCCGCCGGGGCCTGGGCCGTGGCCGTGAGGGTGCGCCTGAGGCGAGCCGGCATCGTGGTGGTGATCTTCGGTATGGTGTTTGGCGTCATCGGCAGTCTCGCGGTCACGTTTCTTCGAGTTGGAAGAAGCGCCACCACCGCTGCGCGGTCCGCCCATTGTCTCGACCTGCGAATGCCTAGCGGTGACCAGCGTTGGATTGGGTTGGACTGCGGACTTGCGTGGGGTTGCTAATCAGAGAACGGGTGCAGCCGAGCGCCGCGATCACTGAACTCTGAACTCTGATGAGATGGGGAATTTGCGAGCACAACATGCGAATGGGATAATCAGCCTCTCGGGCAATCTCGAGCACGGCGCTGGCCGACCGCTGTATAAGAGCAGACGTGTGTCACCACAGTCGGTTCCGAAGCGGAAGAAGGTCGAAACGCTGAGCAAATACGCGAATGGGCGCGATGCTGCTCGTTTGGCCGCCCAATTGCTTCCCAGGCCCTGTGGCTTTGTTTTCCCGTCTGTAAGGCCGAGTTGAATGCTGGCCTGACAAGGTTTAGCGCTCGTGCCCTTGTCGAAAATCGTCGGAAGGATGCAGCAAACGTACGAGTTTCTGCGCGTTGCTGCGGCTCTGCAAGGTTCGTCGGGGAACGATCCGTCTGGTTCCGATATAGAATATGAGTTCTGGGCAATTTTGTCTGTAGTCTGATGTGCTGAGTCAATGCAATACGCAAGCTCTGCCCCAAGGAGACCTGTCAGCAATATAGTTGGTCACGGAGAACGACGGATGGAAAACGGAAAAGACATTTCGCTGCGGATGAGCGAGTACTGCAGATTATCGTAGTCATCTGCTCACAACATTCTCGTGCACGACGTTACGTACGAGTCAGTCATCCATCTGGCTTGACACTCTGTGGAAGAAGACTTGTTTCGTTATGTCTCATCGTACAATTATGTTCACAACATTGAGCCAATCATGTTCGCCATATACGAGCTTATTCCTTGGGTGGATTATTCCAGCGCCTGCTTGGCTACTGTATTTGGACATGTACACCGGCACATCGATGAGTCCCACTGAGACGCTGAGCCCTCGTTTGCCGTGGTTCATACGCGCAAGTCAATGCTTACTGACCGTGCCGATGCATTCTCTGCGGAACCACACGCTCGGGACTAGGCTCGATCCCGATTTGCATCTTTCCGTCGGTCAAGGACTCTCCATCGTCCCTTTAGCTTCACAACTGCATACTATGACTTCTGTGTGCTCGTGTGCTCTCCAATAATCCCGACATGCCAATGATGCCATCTGTGAGAATCACCGCCCTCAGTCAATTTTTCACTCGATCAACCACTCTCTTCCAAACAGGCGTTGAGAACACCCGCAACTTGTGCCACACAAATCACACCATCACTCGTCAACAAAATCCTGAATCTCAGTCGGCCGGCGATCTTTACTGATTTACAGGGAGTTGCCGGTGACTAACCACTGTTCAAAGCCCAGATCAGGAAGCAGATAGTCCCGACCTACGAGAACTCGCCGCCTAAAAGTCACCTTCGCTGGCCCACGCGCCTTTCCAATCCACAAGGAGATGATGTGTGGGGGAACCACGAGACTTCTCTACCGATGGACTACACCCAAGCCGATCTCAAGTTAAACCTCCTCGCCACTCCACCCGCAATTATCCTTTGACGCCAACATGAGTTGAGAGCTAAAACGGGTCCAGCCAACCTCCTCTCGCCACTCTCATTCTCAAGGAGCACATCATTTGGCCCCTCGAAAGAGTGGTAACAGCATCGAACGTAGAGACGCAAAACCAGTGAGCAAAGAAGTATCGAACAATAACATCAAGCTGTCGAAATTCTTCAACGACAACCGTGCTCACTCGAGTTCTTGACGCCTCGTCGAACATGCATGGATCACGGACCAGCATGTTTGTGCGAGAGTACTGACGCGCGATTGAGAGCAAGCAGCTCACTGGTTCTGCGGACTGCTGCTTCAAGGAAAAAAACCATACTGCATCCTCCACTTCGACAACCAAGAGATCAGAATGATTTTTCGAAGCATTCATTGCTTCCGAGAGATCAAAATTTTGAGAATTGGATTCCCATAGATCACGGACTTGGATCTTTCACCAGAGGTAGGATGGAATAGTCGATACAAAGAGCATGGCAAGGTGGATCAAATGCGAAGAGAGGCCGTCACCGTATGTTGCAATTGGTGGCTTGCTCCCAGGATACTTGCGTGCTGTTTCTTCAATAAATTCCATGACTTGAGTGGTCCAGTAAGCTGCCGTTAACCTGATGGTGATTTTCTTTGCGGAATCTTCGCGATGCAAAGCGATATCGAAGACGTTCCGTGTGGCTTTTGATATCACAAGCGGGAACCAGTTCGATCGGCACTGAAGTCTTAGAACAAAGATTTCACCTTGCAGCCCAGAGATTGCTTGATGTTCTGCTGTCCAATGTAGTATGCTAGTCATTACTTGTGTTGTCCACTGGACATACTTCTCCCTACTTGCCCTTGCTAAGAACAGAGTCGGTAAAGACTTCGACTTCTTGATGAGGGATAATTGAGCTTCTGGGGGAAGCTGTTCGGACTCAAGTGGAGTGGCGAGCTTCGGTCGATACCAGGCAGCATGGCTAGGCATACAGGCGATCATATTCTTGTCATCTCTGCAAACGTTTCTGAACCAGGTGACGAATGAAGGGCGAGTAGGGGCGGTTGAACTGGTCATGCACTCTGCGAAGTGAAGATTGAGATGCTGAATAGTAGGCTGTCGAGAGCCACAGGGACGAGCAAGCGCCTGGTGCAGTAGAGTATGGTAGAGCCTCCCGCCAGGGATACCAAAGACAGGGTGACTGAATTTCTCGTCATGTGAACACGAAAAGCCCAGGTCAACATAAGGACAATTGTACTGTCTGTGGTCCAGATGGCCATCCGAGCTGTGAATTGGATCATGGATATATCTGATATGGATATTCAGATATCAAGAGTTCCAAACAGAGCTTGGCCATATATACAACACTCGTAGTGACGAAGCTGATTTTTGTGTAACGCATTGAAATTACTCTCGGTCGACACACCCGTTTGCATCGAAAAATTTCTCCAAAGCGTCGAGGAAAGACTGCCAGACGCGATAATGAGCCCAGAAAGAACCTCGATTCGCAGAACCCGATAGCTTTGCCACTTTCCATAGGAATCGTCTGGTCAAGTGCATCAAAAATTCTACCATCAGTCGGGACGGACAACTTGCTGCAGATCCAGTGTACCGGCAAGCTCCTGGAATGTTGGCGGGACTGGCGGGAAGGCTTGAGTCTCGAAGTGTGCGAGCTCTTGAGGCCACGTCAACGGCGGTGGAGGTCCCAACGGATCATGTGTCCATCATACCTCACTGGCACTCCCTTGTAAATTTTCCGGCCACTGCTCGTTCAGTGTATAATCCATGGATGAAGCTAATGGAACATGACGAGGAACCATTGTCTGTGAGGACGCGAAAGGTTGCGGCATAGGATAGGCAGGAGGCGCGGAAGGCTGCGACGGTCGCATATGCAATTGGTACGGCGAGGCGTTTAGTGAAGACACAATAATACCTAGTATCGGGGCAAGCGTAGAAGCTTGCGTAGAAGCTTGAGGCTGGGCATGCGATCTGCTTGGTAGAGAACCTTGGAGTGGCGAAGGACCTTGAAGTGGCGGATGAGCGCTTGACGGCGGGGAAGCAACTGCTCGTGCTTGTGGGGTGCCGGCAGAGATGCGAATGCTCGTGCTTGTGACGGAGAAGGCTGATGTTGGGCATGTGAGTGAGTAGCTGACGGGAATGGCGGTAGCGGCAGCGACGGTGATGGCGACAGCGCTGGCAGCAAGGACGGCGACGACAAAGGCCTCTCGCCTGCAAGTACTGTTGGCTATTGTTAGTAATGGCGTCTCACACGCGTCTTGACCGTCGTTGACTTACTTCGCCTTACGCGATCAGGTTGCCGAGATTCATTGACACGCCCATCCGACCGACGCCTCGTCGACAAGGGATCGCCTGACGTTTCCCAAATGGCCATATAGCCGGTCCAATATCGGACTTGGTAGCCTTGCATGAGTAGTAAGCAGTCGTTGTACCTGTGTGAGTCTTGAGTAGTCGAACCATCACCCCGATGTCATTTTCGCGTGGGCATAACGTGTACCATTTGGTGGATCTCTGTCGAGGCACCGAAGTGGTAGCATGGGCAATGTTGTCGATGCCGTATCCACAGACAGATGGACGCAATACTCAGTAGCGTGCATTTAGTCAAACGTCCCGTGCAGACGTCTGGGGTGTCCGTGAAGCCCGTGTGCTGCGTGAGAAATAGCAGAAGTGAAACTTGTACCATGGTAGGTAGGTATCCTGCATGATAGTACCATTGGGCGTATACATCGAAACGGTGACGAATGCCGCTGAGAAACCGGATGGTGATGTGTATGTAATTCCAAGTACGAGACTGATCGAATGCGTAAAATAATGCTTTGCTGAACTGTATTAATACAATCTATCATGATGCAGAACCCACACGCTTGGGATGAATGCCGTGCCCAACTCCTGTCTCCCTTGTCCTTCCGGTGGCCTAGTGTCCATGCCCAATACCCTCCTGTCCAACCACAAAGAAAATCCAGAAAAATAGAAAGAGAAAAAGAAAAAAGCGATAATACGCCGAAGCTGTCCTAGGGTATCTTAAGATTAAAATGAAACGCCTTTTTGTGTTCACCCCACCCGCGCAAAAGGCCTGTTGCAAATGCATGGTGTATGATGGAAGGATGTTTGTGCGCAACGCCCAAAATGCCGCCGCCTGATAGAGGCACCCCCGCATAAAAGAGAAAAATGACCAGGTCGAGAGGCCGTAGTAACGAGACCAGAATTCGCACTGGTGAGTGTATACTGGCTGTTGCTGCTGCTGCTTCTCCCGAGAATATATGCCGGATGAAAGAACGCTTCCAAGGATCCGGTCCTGAAACGACTCCAGAAAGAACATACTTCATACATGTGATGAATGGTAATATTGCCGAGTCCTGAGGAGTAGGGCTCTAGTACGCACTGCTGCGACGGTCGAAGCGGGTGAGGAGGGGCGAGCTCGGTGTCGACTGGAGAGTCTCAAGGGAAGCGTTGGGTCCCTCCGTCGGAGCTTCGTCCAGCTCGAGCTCATCGTCCATGGGCACCTCTTTCTCGTTGGTGAAGGTGCGACGCTTCCCGCGCGCATGAAGATAGCGATGAAAACGCCAATCAGCGCAACGGCTGCGTTGGTCCACCAGGGAAGACCGAGAGTGCCCAGGGAGAGACCAGCGGATTGCAGCAGACCAGAGAAGGTCGGTCCAAATGTCCTGCAAAGGCTGGCAGAGGCAGCCATGGCACCGTTGAGAGTTCCAGAGACCTTGGGTGATGGGGTGTTGTTGGCGAGCATGATGAGTGCGGAAGGCATGGTGAACGCTTGCGCGCACACCTTCCACACGAGAATGAGGTAGACGCAGGGCATCCTGAGGGCGCTCGGTACGAGTGTGAGATAAGGTGTGACGATGTAGAGGAATGGGTAGGTGAGGACAGTGATCCGGAAGAGCGTAAGACTGCCGAGATAACGGGTGAGGATCGGGAAGGCGAAGAGCATGGCGATGACTTGAATCAGGCCCTGGGCGGAGAGGATGCCACCAATGGCGCGGGTAGGCAGGTCGAAACCACCGGTGAATTTGAAGGGAAGAGACGGAGCGGTGTCGGACTCGGGAAGACTGAACAAAACGGGAAGGAGCTGCTCAGCGGAGATGGTGTGGCTAAAATTATCGGTCAGTATCAACGGTGGCAAATTTCCAAAATCACCAAAACTTACTATGCCAGAATTCCGTAGCTCACAATGATGAGGTTGACCTGCTTGGTGAAGGCGTTCGAAAGGCTAGCGTTGCGCTTCGCGATTTCTGCTTCGTGTGCAAGAGCCTCTGAGTCGACACAGTCTGTTGCCATGGAGCTGCGTGGCGAACCCTCGATAGACTGGTAAGCGGGTGGAGGAAGTCCAGCGGGAGCGTCGCTAGGGTGAGCTCGGGAGAAGAAGCAGTGCTCCTGTAATCGGGTGGGCAGTCGATGTCTTCGTGCATAAGAGTGAAGGTCTCTTCGGTGTAATCGCCCTTGCGGCTGGAAAGCTCGTGTGCTGGTGACTTCATCACAAGTGAGATAAGCCACTTGCCACAGCTTCCAGACCTCTGTCCTTCTCGTGCTTCTTGTCTTCGTGAGTCTCCTCCAGGAACAAGATACCGACAACCATGCCGAGAACGACAATTCCAGTGCAGAACAAGTTGGGCAAAAGGAATGGGAACTTGGCCCAGATCGAACCCTCAGCCCAGCCGTAGTTGCGAACAGGATCAGCGAGGACACCGCCAATGGCGGAACCTGCGATAGAGCCGATGCACCAGACGACTGGCATGATGGAGTAGGCGCGTGCCTGGTGGGCTTCAACGGTAACGACTTCAGCCACTGTGCTCTGCAAGACACCAATGTTGCCATTGAGAAGACCGCCAAGTGCGCGGGCGATTAAGGCGACAGGAAGGTTCGGCGCAAATCCGAAAACGATCATGCTGATTCCAGTTCCAGCAAGTCCAGTGAGCAGGATAGGCTTGCGGCCAAATCGATCGCTAGCACGACCCCAGAACATGCCGGAGGAGAATTCGGCAAAGGCGAAAGCGGATGTGACCATACCAGCGTATAGCGAAATCTTGCGGTCGTCATCGGTCATATGAAATGATTCGATCATGTAGTATACGTATGGGAAAATGGACATGAAGGCGATGGGCTCGCATAGTCGGCACAATGCTGCGTGTTTGTCAGTCTGCTGTTCGATTGATCGTTCTTGCCATTTATGACGTACCCAGCACAAGCATCTGGCGCATGGGAAATGGTGGCGTCGATGAGTCCTTTCGACTCTGGCGTCCGAAGCACAACATGGTTGATATGTGCTGTGGATGGGAGGACGAGGAATCGGGGTTGTGACCAAGGTAAGAATAGCCGAATGTACAGTCGGCTACAATGGATCGATTCTCGAAGAGTGGTGGTGTTTGTGTCAATGGATGTAGCAGCCAGGGCCAGGCATTAAGCAGGGCGAGACGGCTATTAAGGTTTTTCTGGAATGGCAATGGCAATGGGTGCGATCCAGATCGATGGTTGCGGTGGCTCTGATGATGCCGGACTGCTGGCAGGTGACGCAGGGAGGGTCTATTAAACAACGAGGTTGCGGCTGTGCGACCTGGGACGGCTGCGGAAGTGAAGGCGAAGGTGAGACAGCAGGCCTATGGATCGGGTGCTCAGGCGGAGTGGGTGGTGAAGGGGCGCAGCGTCGAGGGTCGCGAGGGTACCACGGTCGAGGGTGGGGAGCAGTTGGAGGAGGACTGGCTGCGCGGATGGTTGGCAGAAGAGATATGAAGTGGTGGCAAGCACGGCGAGGGCACGGGGCCTTGATAAAAGCCCCTCTGGCGGACGGGGATCGCGCACGATGGCGGCGGTGACACGAAGGCAGGCATCTTGCATTCGGGGAGGCTCCACCCTACGCAAACGAAACAACCAGCAAACGGGAGAGAGACACGAGAGGTTTGGGCTGCCCAGGGCAAGCTTTCGCCCGGAACATGGGGCGTTCAGATCTGCCCCTGCCGGCACAGCGACTAGCGCGCCCTGCCTGCGAGTGCCGCGGTGCCTACATGAGCGCTACGCAGCGGCAGATGTGCTAGCAACGGGCGTGCAGCGTGCAGCGAGCCAGCAGGGAGCAGCCTACTGCAGCATGGCCGTGGGAGCCGGGGCTGCTGCTGCGACCTGCGACCTGTCATGTCATCGAGGCAGCGCGATGCTAGCGCCGTCTGCCCGCCCGGCGCGAGTGCCACCCTTCGACGCTAGAAAGATGGAGATCTTCCCGGGACCTTGGAATGCGTCGCCATTGGCCACGGGGAGGCGAACCGGCGCTGTGGCCCGTCGCTTTTGGAACCGCGGTCATAGTGCGCCACACGCCAAACACCCGGAACGCCGTCTGCGATGCCTGCGAGGCGACTGCACGCCGGGCCCAGTCTGGGAGCAGCAGATTAAAGTATCCGTCGCGCGCGTTCAGCCCTGCTCGCTGCCCCGGGCACGCAATCAACCTCTGGCGCCTGTCGCTGCGCGCGATGCCTTCTGGCGTGCCCGCCTCCGTGGGCCTGCGAGCAGTAGAGTGTCCCGTAATAATGATACATGAATGTGCGTGCCCGGTCGGCCTGCCTGTGCGCTGCGTTCGGCAGCCCGCCTGCCTGCGACCCATGTCCTCTGGTGCTGGTGCTGCTCGCAAAGTGCGGTCACAGCTGTCAGCCAGCGCTTGCTTGCCTGCCCGTCACGCTGCCAATGCGCGGTCCGCCCGCTTCCCATCACACCCGCTGTTGCACGTCCACACTCCTCGACTCGCCCTGCGACAGAGCAGCCTGTGCGAGTCAGCCCGTCGACCGGCAAGACAGCAGCGCTGCGAGGCGGTGTGAGGCCGCCCGCCGCAAGGGTGCTCGTCGCCAGCGCTGGCGGTGATGCTGGCCGGCAGCGTGGCGTGGCATGCTGGGCGGCTGCTCCAAGCACCGCGGTGTGGAGGGGGTACGATCGCTGTGACGCGCCCACGTACAGCTCCTGTATCGAGATGTGTGCGCCCACGCTGGCAGCGTAGCGAAGGCCGCGCGATCATGCCCGACGCTTCTGCTGCAGCTTGTCATCCTGCCAGCCCAACAATTCGCATGCTGCACTCTGCGCCTTCACGTACCCGGGCGCATGGCGTTCTCGACCCATCATGCCAAAGGCTAGACGACAGCGGTACCGTCGACGACGTGTAAAGCCAGTTTGCCTTGATGCGCGCGGCGGCGTGGGTCGCGATGCCTCCGGCTCGACATCCGCTCCGCTCGATGGGTAGTGGAAGCATCTCATACTTGCCGGCCCACCCGCAAACCCACGTCGCCTGCGCAGCCGGGCTGACGTCCATTCCTCCTCCATCCTGCTGCTGCTGCTGCTGTCGTGGCCGTCCCATGACCGTGGCCAGCGCCTCGTGTTTCCACCGCCTCGACCGTTGGGCAGGCTTCCACGTTGCGCGCGCTGTGCCCTTGTTTCGTCCCACGGTCCCTGGAGGCCTCTCTGGCGGTGAGGAAACAAACGGCGCGTCTAGCGAGCCAGAGGCGTGATACAGGACCGCACCGCGTTGCTATTCTGATTCGCTCGGCTGCCGGAGTTTGGCTGTCTCGCGGGTCGCGTGGAGCCCTTGCAAGTGCGTGTATCGTGCAGCGCCCTAAATCTGTGTCCGCCGGCCCGGGAAATTTGGCCAAACTCTCGCTCATTCGCCGCCTGTCTGTGACGGGTCTGTTTCGAATCCTTCGACTCCTATTCTAGCGACCTCCCCAATTGCCGCCCACATGACCTGGCGCATACCGGCGCCAACCCGGCTCGCTGGCCTTGGGACCGCGCGCACGATCGCCCGACGTCATGCAGCTCTGATCGCGAATGGTATCACCGTAATACTGCAGCGGCTCGCTGCAAGTGTATTTGATTTCGATCTGTCGTGCTCCTGCGCGACTGCTCAGGTGCCCACTGGGGCCCGCCGCGCTGGGATTCTGCAATCTGTCAGACGCACACAGATGCCCATCTGTAGCTGTCTCCGGAATGAGGATGCGCCCTCGTCGCCTCGTACGACGCACAACCGCGGCGCGCGCTTATGCTGTATTACAGCAATGGCCCTCGGACCAGGCGTCGCAGGCCTGAAACGGCCCTTGTAGTCGCAATCGGTGCGCTGGTGTGGATACATATAGTCGGGCTACGGTTCCATGCGCACCAACGTTGCGTTTGTCCGCAATTGAGAGCTTGGATCGACGGTGGTTCGCAACACACGCATACACACACCTCTGCCAGCATGCTGCCAGCATCAACGGCAGCAGTACCGTGAGCCCGTTTGCGCGCTGCTGCCCTGCACTGCCGAGCCGGTGCCGTAGCAGCCGAGTCTGTATCGTGGCGCTGGGTATCCTTCGGTCGCCTCTTTCCACCCAGGACATCCTGGTCGCTGCGACACGCAAGCCGGACGCAAACCTTGAAGACAATTATTGTCTGCCCATCGCACAACTCTGGGATATATGCGGGCGATAATCCTAAATCTCTGGCCAGCCCGCCGTTCAAGGGCTCGAATCCGCCTCGCTACGTTGCGGCCACCTGACCGCTTGGAACGGCCACAGCTTCAGAGACAAAGCGACTTTCCGACCTCACTGTCGTTGCACTGCAGGCTGATGTGACTGGTAACAAAGCACCAGACCGCCCGGCTCTTTTCCCGGTAAATGATGCAGTAGCAGGATGACTCCTACATTATTGCTGGCCCCGGCGGTGTGTCGCCGAGTACTATGAACGACGGCTCCTACACCGCCACCATAACCACATTTCGACCTCTCTGCATGCGAAAGCCCCAGCAGGCCCGTCCGCCCATCGTGCCATCCACCCAACCGTTCACCTCGGCTTGTCCGCCAGGATCCATCCTTGTGCACACGAGTCAAGACTGGGATGCGACTCATTGTCGCGGCAATCGGAAGGCTGTTCCCCATCCGCGCTCTCCCCCACTACGTGTCAATTTGGACTCAGTTCGGAGTGTGCCTGTTTCATCGCGCCGTCGCTCAACAACATGCTGCAGTAGTACCATCGATCAAGTTCTTCTCACATCGCGGCTGCGCGGGTCCACGAGGCTATAATGATCTATAATGATCGGAGCACATGCTATAACTGACCCCGACGCCTGGGCTCACCACGGCGTTCGGTCCGGACTCCAATTGTTGGTCGACCATCATAGATCCCGAAAGCACAAACTCAATTGAGGTAGGTTCGAGCTTTGAATTCGCGCCGGCGTCCAGCGGGCAGCGAGTCGCAAAGCGTTCCGAGTGGAATTTCCAATTTCCTCTGCGTCAGAGGTTCGCGCCTGTTATAGCTCCCCAGCACGCCGGTGTTTAGCGTGCAAGCCGTTAGCTTTGTACAAAAAGGGTGATGGACGTCACCGGATTGGTGCCAGGCAAGGATCTGCCGGCGTAGCAGACAAAGTATCGTCAGAGATTTGAGTAGTATAAGATGTTACTGCCTCGATGCCGAGTATGAAATAGTGGAACAACTCTATAACCGATCGTGGCAGAGTTTATGACACTGGGATGACCAAGTAGTCAGGTCATACGATATCAGATCTATAGGTGGTCGGTGGCAAGCATCTTGTCCCTGCGGAACCTTCATCGATTGATCTGTATTGAGGGTCCGGTATGAAGACTTGTGGTCGAGAGCCTCAGCACTTGTTTCGGCGAACGCTTCTATGATGAGTTCTGGCTTTGGTTCTTGCTAGTACGCAGCGCTGAATTATCCACAGAGGCGTCCACGGCGTCCTAACTACTGCACCCAGTACCATAGTCTTGGACAAGAAGAAGCCACAATTTGTCAGGTCATCGCTTTGACCCTATGCCAAAGCTAAAGGGCGGGCACAGGAAACGCTCTCACTTTTCCAGCGCGCAGGATGCTTTCGCGGTTCGTGCGGCCCACAAACCCTACCCGATTCACCATCACTCGCAGGCGAATGTGATCATGTGATGTCACGTACATACTGTGCTATTCAGGAGGATCAGACGCGCGGTGCCACTTTGAGCAATACCGATCACCGCGAAGCGCAAACACGTATATGCCATCGCGATAATCCGGCCAAATAGCGATTCATGTCATCTCGTCTGCTCAAGAGATCTCCCCTAGACATGCATGAGCTCTGTTGGGGCGTTCGCATGCATGAGCTTGGAGATAATAATAATTGCTTTGCCTAAATGGAATTTCTGAAACACTCGAGGCGTGCTGCCGCCCTAAACCTTAGAGGAGCCGTACCCGCTCCGCTGGTTCGATCACCCCACGGCAGCTCGCTCGGTCAACTGTTTCGATCGAGTGCGACACTTTCGGGCCCTGAACGAGCACTACTGCTTGCTAACATGCGCATATCATGCCCTTGCGGTCTCGCGCTTTCGCGCCGGCAGAAGCTGTGTCTAGACTTGTACGTGGTCTCCCCACCTTCCAGGCCCTGATCGCGATCTCAATCCCATGTCAAGAGATGGTGCGATCGTGGATTCCATTGCTTGCGATCACGGGCAGGATACTGACAAGCTTGCCAATGTAGTGCCAGTTTGAAGCATGCCAGTCCCAAGGGTCTCTACGTAGCACCGGTGCCCGAGGAACCTCTGCTCTGGACGGGAGTGCTGTTCGTGCGAAAGGGTATCGCTATCGCTATGCTTCTGTATACCTGCCAGCTCTCTTGCTAACACTTCGAGCACCTGCTAGGCCCTTATACCAATGCCATCCTTCGCTTCCAGATCGCTTTCCCTGAGGACTACCCCGACCGTCCTCCCGTCGTGACCTTCCTTCAGGATGTATTCCACCCGCTTGTCACTCCTCTGACTACCTACACACACTCCACGAGGGAAAGAGGCGGCACTCTCAGCGCCTCGGATGAAGAGAAGCTTCCGCCTGGAGGCCTGGTGTTGAAAGAAGGATTTCCAGAATGGTTCGAAGATGATACACCAGAGGCTGGTAAAAGGCCAGGAGAAGAAACAGCTAGTGGAGAAGTTGCAGACATTCCTACAGAAGCACACACTGCTCCGCCGCACATCGCGCAAGTCTTACAGTACTTGCGCCTCGTATTCTCTGCGCCAGAGATCATCGACGAGGTGCCGCTGTCTTCGGCCGCGAACCCGAGCGCGTGGCACGCATGGCGCAGCCATCGTGCAAAGGTCCTAGGAGAGAACCGCGCACAGTCGCCGGCCAAGTCTTTGAATGGCGACGCCAGCAGTGAAGGCAGTCTTTCACCACGAACGGCCCAACCCGGCGGAGCTAGAAGACCTGGCGAATGGAACTGGTCGGGAGTGTGGGAGGATCGGGTGAGGAAGGTCATTGTGGCGAGTCGGACGGAGAGCACGCTGTTCCGCGGCGGTGAGACGGATGATGTTGTAAGTTGTTCTTGCAGCATGAGTGCTGCGTCTGGTTGTCCTGAAGAGAGGGACATATTGCTGACTGTGAGCAGATCTCGTTTGCGAAACTTGATGATGATGCTCTGGCTAGCATCGTACCGCAGATACAGGCCCAGGTTGTGGGATGATGAGCTCTCACAATTATGGAGGATCAAGAACATGATCCAAGAATCGATGCCGCGGCATTGCATTGGCGTATTTCTCAACCTTCTCCAATCGCTTCTTGTTCCAGTATCATTAGAGATGAAGTCCAGTCAACCCAGCCGTGAGTCTCAAAAATATGAGGCATTGGAATCTACGGTTCACATGTTGTTGGTGACCTATGGAGCAGGTACTGTCCCACGCTACTACCAAGTAGATGCTTCCGAATCACAGGCTGTGTCAACACCAGGATGACAACTGCCTGATTGGTGGGTGTCTTCAGCGCAGCGCTTGCCGGAGCATCAATGTAGAAACCTAACATCGCCTCTGTGTATTGTAAGTGTGCGAGTGACTCTTGAACACGGTACAGCATTTGATCACAGCATATTGCAGAGTTCGCATGGCGGGCTTCAAAGAGGTTAGGCGGGCATGCATGGAATCATGTGAGATATAAATGACGCTGACAATGTGCAGAATCTGCCGCCGACACCGAGAGGCTTGCGCTCGCCTTTGGCAACGAGCGTCAGGCCGCTGTCTCCAAGCGACAAACCTGCGCTACACCGTCAAAGAGACCACTCAGCATGTAGAAGGCCAGACACACCTTTACGGGTCCGAAAGACCAGAGAGAACCTGAAGAAAGACGAACGGCTAGGCGATGTGCCACCACCATGTGTTGGGTGCACGAGTTCAGAGGACGATCCAGGCCATTCCCTCGCGACAACGCCGTACAGTAGCCTCTCGCCAACTTCAATAGATACACTACGTGCAGCTGGCAGTCTTCGCAGCATCTCACCAGAACCGCTTGTGCCGCCGTCGTATGCAGGCCATGTGGCAGCTGAACCGCCTAAACTTGTCCATCATCGGTCTGTCAGCAAGCGCATGCTGTCCAGTCTGAAGAGCGCAGCCACGCGAACTCGCAGCACTAATGCCATTCGTCCTATGGAGTCTGAAGCGAGTCTGCTGCGTCGCATTTCTGGTCGCCGTAAGCCGACCAATGGACCACAGCCGGAAAGGAGGGCTTATAGCTTCGATGTCAGTCGTGACAGTGTTGCCAGCGACGTCGACCACCGAGACGGTACGACTGATGTGGAATTCGGTCACGATCGACCCAAGCTTGACCAGCGGTCATTCACAGAAAGCACGGTAAGCACCACAGCTTTAGTGCAGGAGCTGGAATCGGTGACGCCGCCGTTTTGGTACTCCGACTACTGGGCAAATGACATTCAAGCATCGCTACTCGAGTGCACCAGAATCACCTCCACCAAAGCATCCTGCAATTTTTGACCCACCCCAAGGCCGTCGGACAGAACGACAAATCCTGCTGCAGAACTGACCAGGCACCAGCTCACCGTACCCTGCGTCCGCCTTGACGTGGCAATGGACACTCAAGTTGTTGACTATGGTGAGAAAAGAAACATATGGATCGCCATTGAAGCGACCGTAGATACACATGTTGTGGATCTACCTCTAGAGGGCTAGCAGCCTCCCACCTTCAAGCAGAATCAGAGCACGTCACTCGGTGCAATCACAAGCTTACGTATCTGCTACAAGCCTAGCTCAGGCAGCAAGATCCTCGATTTGGTGGGACGGAAGTCGACCAAAGATCTTATGCCGGGAGAATCGTGCTTGCTGTTCATGAAACTCTTCGTGCCACGAATGAGACCGAGCAACCCCACCCAAGCTGAAGGCGACATCGATCAGGAATCACTCTTTGCAGAAATACAGAGCATAGTAGGGACTCTGGAGCAAGATGTGCTCCATGTCGAGACGCGCTACAAGCACTCGCTCATCCCAGATACCAACACTTTGACTTGCCGTTTAGCTTGCAGGCTTCGTCGGCCCAAGACTGACTCTCGCTGGAGCATATGTTCGACCGGTGACGGACAGTCAAGTGGCTCCGATGTCCACGAGCGCCTAGCCAAATACATCATCTCTCAGTGTCCGCCGCAACAAGCGCTCGACCTAATCCATCATCACCTGGGTCTTGCCGCAGCGGAAAGGTATCCCATCGACCAGTTGTGCCTTGCGCTAGAAACTCAATTGCGCGAGACAAGATCTGGATCGGATGAATCAGCGCTTGACAAGCCTTCCATTCTGATCTCAGACACTTCTCTCGAACCAGACTCGGGCATCGCATCGCCCACACCATCAGAGCCCTTCTCTCCAATGTCGGACTCGGCCTTCACAGCTCCGACATCAACAAGATCGCACGGCTCACTGTTGTCCGCCACGCCCGCCAAACCCTCAAAACGCAGACTCAGCACAACAATCGCAACCACTCACCCATTGATCTCTGCAGCCAAAGTCACAACAGCAGTTTCCAACTCGTACTCGAAAGCATCCACTCCTGATGCTGGAAATGGCTCCGACGACGCCCGCGCGCTCTGGAAGCATATCCGCCAGTCTTCGCTGAGCACGATGCAGCAGCTTGCGGAAGCCAAACCAGAGACGCTCGCTGAGTTGGAAGAGACCGACGAGGTCGTCAAAGAGCTGCGCAGGAAAGCGCTGGCGAACAAACGCAGTGTTGGCGCTGAGACGCTGAGAACTTGGCGCTGGGATGAGAGGAGGAATCAGGGTGGAGTGGCGCCTTGGATGTGATGCAACATCGTTTGCGAGTGATTGACTCAGGGGCTGTTTTGCATACTTGATGTTGGTATTGTCGTTTGTTTTGCCTCGTTGGACACTATTGGGGATGCTTTGGTTTGCTCAGTACCGTCATGTCCAGATCTAGTAAGCATGCTATGTCTATATCCATGTTATCATATCATATTAGTCATGTTAGGAAAAGAACAGTCGTATCCTTGAAAGAGCGCACTCTATATGCTGGCGAATATCTAGGGCGTTCAGCATGAGAATTGCTCTGGTCCGAAATTCACACATCCTGTCAATAAATCGCTACCACGAGCGATTTGGCATCTCCGTACCCATCGAAGGGACAGTAATTAGAGTAATCACTAGAACAATGACCATAAATCAGTGCTGGAATAGGTACTGACGTGCCAGTAGTCGATGAGGACCGGATGAGCCATGCCCCAACACCAACCCTAGCCAAATTCATGGTATTGCAAAAGTGGTGAAAAAATCAAGTCTATCGTGACATTATACAGTGCATTTATTGCGTATTCTGAGCTAAGTCATGCGGTTGGTTGAGTATAGAACAATATTAGAGTCATTGGTAGTGCCTATACGTGGCAGTCAGATCAACGATATCGTCCCGAGCTCAAGCTTCCATCATCGCTCGTCTCCTCCTCTTCCATGTCGTCCTCGCCTTGCCACTGAGTAATCACTAACCACCGCACCTTATTAGCTTGCTTCTCCTCCCTATCATCAATTTTCTCCTTGCCCTTCCTAGGCTTCTCTGACTTTCTATCAAGCTTCTTATCAATCTTCCTCTGCTCCCGTTCATATTCCTTCTGAGCCTTCCTGACCTCTCTGTCTTTGTGCCTGCCATCTTTCTTATCAAGCTCCTTCTCTATCTTCGCAAGCTTGCGTTCAAGCTTCCTCTCGTCCTTCTCACGCATGACTGGGCGGCCGTCATCTCTCTGGCTGGTCTGTGATTTAGCTCGACGTTTTGCTTCTTTCTTGTCGTGCTGCGCTGTGACTCTCTGGGCTTGCCACGCGCTCATCTTGTTGAGTAAGTTGTCTGGAGCCACGACGGCTGGTACGTTGAAATCGAGTGGTGCGACGTAGCCCTGCAGTGCGTTGATTCTCCTCACTCGAGGGTCGTTCATGGGCTGCATTGCTCTTCGCTCTGCTTTGACTCTTGGGTCTTCGCCCGATGTTGAAGCTGTGTACTGGTCCAAGTCTTCGACTGTGTCTAACGGAGGAAGACGTAGCCTTTGCTCGGGATGGCCGATCCTTGCCATCATGTCTTTCGTCGTCATGATAGTGGCTTGCAGGCCAGTGGGATGGAAGAGGTCCGCGTTACAGGCTTTCATATAAGCTTTCGTGCGTGTATACGAAGCAGCTGCTGACGATAGATCGGAAGTGATCTGTAAGCCCATCCCGACGGATTGCACTATAGGCGTGCCGTGGACCATCGACATGATGCCACCGGCAGCGCTTAGACCTTGAAGGATTGGGTGGGATATGAAGACTTCATTCAACCCATCAAGGAAGGCGAGGAAGTCTGACTGAGTGATGTTGTAAGATGCGAGAGAAGGTGGGTAGGCCCGAGTGAAAGGACTCCCAAAAGCACTGCCGAATGGTTTGGATATTTCTGATTATTGTCAGTCGGTCTCCTTGTCATGAAAAGTGATTCAGGAGACTCACGTGGTATTACACATGGGAGTATATTTGCACTCGACGATCCCACAGATGGCTGTTGTAAGAGAGTCGAAGACTGTTGTGGCAAATGAGGAATTAGTCGTGCATGGTGTGCCTCATGAGAAGGGTTTGGCGACGGATATGATATAGGTGTTGCAAAGTGTGCTTCATAAGGCGGAGGCTGATCCGTAAAATCGTATTCTTGTGTACGGAGACCAGGCTTCTCGTTGCGAATGTCTAAATGGTCGAAGTCATGCGTCACGCTATGGAGCGTTTTCCGTTCTCGCAGAGTGTCATTGTGTATTGGTGATGAGGAGTAGAGAAATTTGTCTATGAGTGGATGATGAAAGCATGCAACAACTCACCGTTCAGACATGTCATACTTATACCAGGGTCTTCTGCACACGAAGATAAGCACTTTAGAGCTGAGCTTGAGTTGAGATGGTCACGAAGTCAAGTCAACCCAAGGAGGGCGAAGCAATGGTCGCCGAAGATCGCTGCCCAAACGGGCGTGTTTCGCGCTGACGGCAGCACGAAACCGGCATGCCGGGCGCAACTCCTCCTCGTGGCTCGGATCCTCTGCTGCTCCTTTGGGCATCCTTCGCGTCTACCACACCCTCTACGCAAATTATGTTCTGGCACACGTCCATGGCACTTCGAAAATGACTTCGGAAGTGGATATATTTGCTTGATGAAATCGAATGCACCTGAGAATGAGTAGGTCTCGAGCCAGACTTGCTGATATGCCTGAACAGTCGCATCAGTCTGTGTTGAGTGCGAGAATGTGTTCAAAGATGGGCATGGAACGAAACCATCGATCAATACATGACGTCCATGTCTGCAGCAATATGTCGAGACGCTCAAGTGGCCGGTGAACCATTGACCAGAATGGCTTGCTTGGCAGTGTGACCATGAAACACGATCAGGAGATGTGCAAGAAGCCAGACTACAGCTCAGACTCACCTATGCAAACCTACAAAACCACCAGGCACAAGCAGAGTAGCAAAAACCTTTCCGCTACCAATTTGTTCCCATCAGTTGGACGATTCGTGATTGATATTAGCAGACAGATTGTTCCATAGATTGTTCCACAGATTGGGAACATCCATGTGTTGGTCGTATGGTTCCAAGCCACACCCTCCCACATCGATTGGATGTCACGCGCTTGTCGAGCGACACAGTCGCCATTATTAGACCAGGCGCTCCCGTAGTATGCACTCTCGCCTGAGTTAGCGTTTCACATCTGCTCAGGATGCCTCTTTCATGTTCCGAAGGACTGCCACATATGTGCGCCTCAGCTGATTTTATTGCCATGGTCTTTGAGATGGACATGGGCGTGAATGATTGGACATCTCCTCAGGTTCTGGGCTGTAGCTCATCCCAATTCGCAAATGTGGCTTTGTGTATCTGGACTGATGTCTGAGCCAAGAGAGTGGTATGTATATAAAGTGAGGTCTGTCGAAGAAATCGTGGAGTTCTTAACAACTCACTATTTCGCCGAGCCATCCATAGTCGATCACCACTTTCAAATCAACCGTCCGCCATGGCTTATCTCAAGCTTCCATCCTTTTGGGTCGTACTTTGTCTCGCAGTAGTAACACTTGCTCAGCTCGAATCTCCGCTCCAGAGCCTGCATCTGAACGACGTTGAAAAGAGACAGCTTGAGTCCCAGGATACCCTTAGTCTTCAGAAACGCTGCGTCGGTGATTGCGTCACATGCTTCGGCGCTGGCTATCAAGAATGCGCTTCTAACTCGTACATTTGCTTCAAATCGGGTGATTCTGAGCATGGGGAAGACACCTGCACCGGTTCCTTCGACATTACCAACTTCACGTTGCCATCGGTGCCCACATTCGACTTCTGTTATAAGGGAGATTGTCAGACGTGTTTCGGCGCAGGTTACCAGCTGTGCCCGGACTCGTCTACCAACTGTTACAAGCCAGGTGACAGTCAACATGGGCTAGACAGTTGCTCGTCGTCGTCAGGATCAGACAGTGGCAATTCCGCGCCCTCTTCCGGCTCCAGTGCTCCCACACCAACTTCCTCGTCAACACCTGAATCGGATGATACAACATCGTCGCCTGGCTCCGATACCACGACCACAGATTTCTGCAACAATGGAGGCTTCGACTGCAAGCGCTGCTTTGGAAACACTTACATAGCATGCCCAGACTCAAGCCAGTACGCCTCCAACAGCTACTGCTACGATCCAAATAACTCAACAAGCGTCTGTCCTGACGGAACGTCACCAGCCCCAGGTACGGGCTCTTCAGGTACAGGATCATCCGGCAGTGATTCTATCACCTCTTCCGTAACAGCAAGCTATACCGCTTCCGCACCCTCCCAAACCAGCGGTGCTCAAAACTCAGCTGGATCGGCCTCGACCGCAGGAGCTCACAGCTCTGGCGCCGGTTCAGGTGGTAGCAGCTACCAACCATCGGTGACTTTCAGTGGCTCGAAAACTTCTTCGGCCACCGGCAGCAACCAGACAGGCACATTTGGGAACCCTAGCAGCAGCCCTGCCAGCGCGACCACCAATGGCCAGCCTGGTGTGGGCGAAGGAATGTTGGGTTGCACGGCAGTGATCGCGCTGTGCTTAGCTGTCTCTTTCGGCATCTTACTCTGATCGAAGTGGTAACGTGCCATAGTGTGTGGCACTGTGGCATGGCTTCAGCTATTGTGGCGAGCAGGCAGTGCACTGGAACTGAGACGAATGAGGAAATTATATCTTTGTTGATACCGTGTTTGGTTTAGCAAGCAAGTGTAATCGGAATCGTGTTCGTTACCCAGCAGATCGATTAGCATGACCAAGGAAGAGACAGAAGAAAAAGAAGCCAGTCTAGTAGTAAACCGTACCTTTTCTAGGCACGCATAAAAGAAAAAGAAAAACAAAAAACGCCATCGCTAAAGGACCAAGTCAAACCCGCCGTAAACCTCGCAGGCTTCTCGCGTGAGATCTATCCTTTCCATTCGCGGTGTCCTGTGCATCCCGCTAATTTTAATGTGTGAAGACCGAAAAGAAAACTTTGAAAGAGTGCAATGTTTTTACTCCTGATCTTTGTTGCCCTTGCCCTTGAAAGGCTTCTTGATCATCTCGACGAGTTTGCCGAGAGCGCCGAAGAGGGTGCCAAAGCCGAAGCTCCAGCCCTTGACGCGGACGGAGTAGATGAAGAAGTAGACCTGATGTGAAAGTTAGCTTGACTGTCATTTTGCGTACAGGTGAGTGGGATGAGACATACCAGCATGTAATTAGTGGCAGTGAAGACCAAGAAGATGCCGAAATCTCTCCACTTGTCCTCGGGGCTGATGTTCAAGGTGGCGAGGTAGCTGTTGGCCTCGGAGTAAGGGCACATCATGCAGTTCTGGGTCGCGTCGGGCTGCAGCAGGTAGCCTCCGGAAGACTGGGCGAAAGCACCAGCGTATTGAGTGCAAGTCTGTCCAGGTGGTGGGTCGAAGACGGCGGTCTCGGACTCCGCGCACTCAATGGGCTGGCCGGCGAGAGTAGCTGCCAACACACCGCCGATCCACCAAGTGGACGGGTTGACGTAGTACATCCAGTAACGCCAGAAGACTGGCAACTCGGAGTAGGGACGCACGACACCATTGAAGAGCGAGAACATGACGAAGAAGAAGGGAAGGACGTTCGAGATGACCGTGAAGCTGGGAGCGAAGGCAGTGATCCACTGACCCAGCTAGCCTGGAAGAGGAAGAACAACATCGTCATCAGGAATACGTAGCCAGCGGTAGAGCTGTCGGTCGGCAGTCCAGTGGGATAGTACCAGATAACGAAGTAGATGACAGCGCTGAGGATAGCCCACGGAACTTCAGCGACGACTTGTGCGGTAGTGAATGCGACCCAGCCGTAGATACGTGATGGGTACTCGCGAGCCTGCCAGAGTGCCATGTTCGTGAAGAACTTGGGGACCACGGCGTTGACGACAGTGGGAGGAATGGTAATGATCAAGAAGGCCGTGAACATGCGGTTTTGCATGTCCTGAATAGTGTTGCCGAGCTGCCAGAAGGTGAAGCCGTTGAAGATACCAACGATGACCGAAACGAAAAGCTTGCCGTAGATGTAACTTGGGTCGCGCCAGTATTGCTTGAACGTGCGGACAGTCATCTCGTATGTCTGAGTCCAGACAGGCGCAGCGAATTCCTGCTGCTGCTCCTTGCGGACCTTCTCCGGGATGGACTTGCTCCTGGTAAGCTTGAGACCTTCGATCTCCTCGATGACGTCTTGTGCTTGCTGTGAGTTCTTCCATTCTTCGTTCCAGTTGATCTTGGTGCCGTCAGCACGCTTGACGGGCTTGGCTGCAGTCTCGAGAATGAACTCGGCAACGTTCTTGTCTTCAGGGCAGTGAACACCACGCTCGCCAAAGTAGTTGATGACGTCGGGAGCCGTTCTCGCCAACAGGCCCGAAGTAGAAAGTGTTACCACCGGGGTTAAGAGCAAGAATCATGTCGAATTGCTGGATCAAGATCGAGGACGGCTGGTGAATAGTGCAGACAATAGCCTGACCGGCAGCAGCTAATTTCTTCAAAAATCGGACTATGGAGTAGGCTGATTGAGAGTCAAGACCAGATGTAGGCTCGTCCAAGAACAGAAAGAAGAGATGGCTTGGCAGCGAGTTCTACACCGATCGTCAAACGCTTGCGCTGCTCGACACCAAGACTCATGATCAAAGCGTCCTGCATATGTTCAAGCTCGAGCAGGTCAATAATCTGGTCAACGTAGGCGATCTTCTCGGCGCGAGGAGTGCTAGCGGGCTGACGGAGAATGGCAGAGAATTCGAGTGCTTCACGGATGGTGGCAGTGCCATCGTGTAGATCACCCTGCAAACAGAAACCGGTGGCGCGTTGGAACTCAGGACCGAGCGGGCGACCGTCGACAAACATCTCTCCTGTGACCACGCCTGCGGTTTGGCGTTGAGCAAGAGTGTTCAGAAGTGTAGTCTTGCCGGCACCAGAAGCACCGACCAGGGCGACCATGACGCCAGGCTTAGCATAGCCATTGACGCCGTTAAGCAGCTTCTTCTCACCACCGAGGTAGGGAACAGTGTACTCAACATCACGCCACGTGAAGATGGACTCGCTCTTGGAGATGTTCGCGAGTGCTTCCTCTTGTGCCGTCTCGTCAACTTCTTCGCCCATGGGTGATTCCCTCTTAGTGGAGGAACTGCTGTCACTTGCACCAGTCGCGGCACCCTTCTCCTCATCAGAACTGGTGTTCTCTCTGGAATTTGACCTGCTTCTTGGCCTTGCGCGACTTCTTGAAGATCAGTGCTCCGCCACCAGCTCCAGTGAACTGGAACAGCTCGTTGGCAACCACAGTGATGAGAATATAGAGAAAGTGAAGGCAATAACGACACCGAAGTTGCGCCATAGATGGCTACGAGTGTAGTTGTACTGAGTCTGAAGGTACGCGGATCCTTCGACACTTTGCGCATTGACTTGCGCACCTGGAAGAGCACATCCTTGGTATGCAGGGTCGATGCCTGGACCTTGGGGAACCAATTGGCTGGGTGCACACTCCATGGTTCGGCCGGCAAACTCGTTGGTCAACACAGCCTCGAAACTGTACGAGATTGGGTTGACGTGGTATAGCCAACCAAACCAGATGTACTTGCTCAACAGTTGGGTCTTCGGAATAACGTAACCAGTAAAGATAATCAGCAGGTTGAGTGCAATACCAGAGAAACGCACAGCCGTGTCAATTTCGGGACTGACTGAAGCAAACATGCGGTACAGAGCCGTGAGCAATATCGTGTTCACATACACGAAGAGTAGCCAGATGAAGAACTTGCTGGCCGTTACATCGAGCTCCGTCATGAAGTACATGATCACACCGAAGATGATGACCTGAACAGCGATGATAGGGAGATCGGTAATGACGCGAGCAATGCTGACAGCAGACGGACGGTAGAAAGCGTACTCTTTGTGTCTGGCAACGACCGCGCGGCCACTAACCGCCTTCATCAGTTCAGTCAATTGAAGCCAACCCAGGAATAGAATGCTGAAGAACAGAGCACCGCCACGGCTGAAGGCACCTGATGTGTTTAGAGATTCGCCATAGAAAAGTGAGCCGACGATAAGACCGTTCGAAATGATGATGAAAACCTTGGTCCAGAGGGTGGTGGTGTCACCAAGAATAAGCCAAAACTCACGCTTGGTGCAAGCCAATCACCTGTCTTGGGAAACTAACGGTGTACGAAGATGACTTCGACACATGCTTCGATTTGCTCTCTTGCACAGCACCTTCAAACTGCTTGGCATCGGCAAAGTCAGTCTCCTGGATGTGCTTCTCGTAGGCAGCCATGTCTTCGAGGAGTCTTTGATAGTGAACAGATGCCTTGAAAGCCTTCTCAAGTTCCTCGGGTGTCTTGGGCGTGCGATCTTCCCAGCCAGGACGGAAGCGACGCTCCACAGGATCGGTGACCGCGGTCAGGAAGTCTGCTGTAGTCTGTCTGGCAGGACATTCAAAGCCGAGGTCGATGAAGTACTGCTTCGCCTCGTTTGCAGGTCCCATGAATACCTGGCGACCATCATCGATCACAAGGACCTTGTCCATGGTGTTGTAGATTCCCTCACCAGCCTGGTAAAGAGTAACAAGGGTTGTACGGTCTGAAACATCAGTCATGATTCGCAAAGAGCGAGCATAGTCGAGCGCGGTAGAAGCGTCCAGACCTCTGGTCGAGTTGTCCCAAGCGACGACAGTCGACTTTGAGGCCAAAGTCTCGGCAATCGAAACACGCTTCCTCTCGCCACCAGAGACACCACGAGTGTACTCATCACCAACCATGGTGTACTTGGTGTGCGAGATTCCAAACATCTTCATCAACGCAGTTGCGATGACATCGATCTCACCGCGTGCCTTTTTGCGGGTCTTGGTCATGAGAGCGAATGTGAGTGTCTTCCATACGTTCATGACAGCCATGTGGGTATCGTCTTCTTGGTTGTAGACGACTTCACCGCGGTACATCTTCTTCTGTTTCTCCGCAGACAGACCGCCATAAGAGACATCACCGGTGACTTGGGCATAAGCTTTCGCGGTTGTTGGTGACAGCCTTCAAGAAAGTACTGCAGCCAGAGCCAGGTCGTCCAAGAACAAGGAGCATCTCTCCATCGCGTACGCACCCATTGAAACCGTGGATGAGAGTCTTGAGGTTACCGCCTCCGAACGAGAGTTGAGGAATGAAGCGTGTAATGATGTGATATAAGTCAGGTCCGAATGTACCAATGATCGCGTCAGGCAAAGTCCTGGCGAACGAAGCACCACCGCCGGCACCCTTGACCGTGAGGTCTTTGAAGATGACGCCAACTTTCTTTGCTGACTGGCCTTCGTGTCGCTTTTCGAAGTGACCTTCTCTCATGAATTGATCAAGCTCGAAGTCATCCTCTTCGCCACCTGCTTCGATGTCGCCAATGTCGGTACCGTCGCCTTCGGTCTCACGGTTGGTATGTGTTGTTGGAGGACGTGCGCTTGCCCTGCTCTTTTGGCGCTTCGCAGTAGCCTGGCTGCGTTGAGTATCTTGTGTCCTGGTCTTTTCCAATTGGTTAAGATCGCTTCTGAGGTTCTGGAAGTCTCTCAGAGCGTTCTCCTCGTTGATCCCACCGACATCCTTCTCACCCCAGGTTCCAGTACGGTCGCGGTCTGAATCGGATTCGCTTGGTTCGTGAGGCGGGTGCAAACGACCCGCGTCGTCGTGTGTATCGCCACGGTGCCAGGCATTCTGTTCCGGCAAGTTTCCAGTATCGGTGCGCGTGAGCTTGCGCTCATCAACGCCTGAGCCCCACATGTTGTGTGGGAGTCAAAGGGCTTGAATCAACTGAGAGAGTGTGTGTAGTTGGAGTATTAAGGAATTATTGAAACGCGTTCAGAGCGTGCGGCGTTTGGCGCTGCTGTTTGCTCTGAAGAACGTGTCCGGCCACGGAATGGAAGGGGAACCAGAGTACGGGAAGTAAAGAGAAAGGCAAGGGAAAGATAGTCTTTCTTACCACAGGACGACGCAATGGGCGAGCGCGGCTGCTAGTGATTAAAGCCTACTCGGACCTAAAGGAGTTTGCAGGTCGCAACGCTGAATAATGCGTACACCGTTTGCTCAAGGGCAGGCCCACCGACCCGCGCCCGCGCGCGGTGGAAAAGGATGAGGCAACTTACCACAGCAACACAATAATATCGTCATCGCGCGGGCCAAGCTCTACTGTTTAGCCAAGAGATCGGTCCGGACGTTCAACGGCTGCTCGTCAGGCAGTTGAGCGATGCCGCCGGCAGATGGTATTTGTTCACGTCTACACGACGTCTTGCTACAAAATGGCATTGTTCATACCAACGAACATTCTACAAGCCAATTTCATGCCCGACGTTGATTCTCTGCAATACAACCCATGCATCTGCAAGCCGCTGACGTGAGCATTCTCCCCTGGCTTCAACATTGGCTCGCGCCAGTGACGACCTAGCACTATTTAAGATTCTGCAGATCCACCCGTGCGCATCTTCCTATCTCCGCGCCTTACCTCCTATGTCAGTCGCAAGATGCAAGGCGGTGTTCCTGTTTGGGACTTGCCGCCAACATCACTCACCACGTCTCATCTTTGATCATTTCACATGTCAACAGGCCATTTAGTTCGTGATGCCACGTACAGGATACCATTTGTTACCATGCTCCATCCGACAGTTGTGTTACAATAGGATTCTCGTGCGGCATGAGGCCAAGACTCGCACGTCCAATCTCGATAGTTCACAGCCTTGTTTGATAGTGCCAGAGTGTCGCCAGCCGCTCATGCCTAGACATTCTTACAAATACAACTTCAATTAGTGATCACGTCTCAACGTCGTAGGGCTCAAATGCATATGTACACTGCCGTGAATGCACATATCACAACCGACTCAATGCGCCACCGTATCCCCACTATACCTGACACGGTCTCTGCTACGCTTTCCACGCGAGCACCAAACGTTCTTTGCTAGATCCACCAGATCCACACGACGCGCATCGGATTGACGGTTCGGAGTTCTAATCCCTCCGTCCAGGCGAGCCCTTAGAATTGACCCTAGTATTGTATCAATAAGCACATCGAGCCCTCTTGTCTGCAATGAATGTTCCAAGCCTGTGATACGTTTCGTCTCGTGACGCAGTGGTGCTGGAATGATGCATGCAGGTACCTTCACACCCAAAGCCAACGACACTATGTTTTCTAGCTGCAAAAGCATCTTTGAAGTGTTTGCGACCTTCGAAGCCCACATGATGGCAACTTATCATTTTGCTGACCAATGCCAGCCCCGAGTTTCCGGGTTTCAATCGGGAAACCCTTGAACGGCAACATGGATGGATCGTAAATCTGCATTTGTGTGAGCATGACTTGTGCCCAGCCTTAAACTTCCAAAGCTCGACTCGTGTGCTCTCACGTTCGTTCGGCTGTGCCGAGAACCGAATGTTGAAGGCTCAAACACGCGTCCTCGTATCAGAAATACGTTCCAAAAGCACAATTTAAGGTTTCGTGTGATACTGACGTCTTGGTAGTTTACGGCTTCGAAGCCGTGATTTTTGAGCAACTGTTGCTGTCCACATTGACACCATGACTGACAGACCGCCTTCTCAGTCGGAAGCGAGATGGACGGGGCTGTGTCTGCAGCTCGGGCTTGGGAATCGTAGCGGCTCAGCAAAGTAGTGCAGCGTGCTCTGATGCAGAAAATCCACACCCAGCCCTGTACAGTGCTATAGTCGGTGTGTATGCAACTTCGACGTCCACTTGGTTGATGCGTAACGCGTAACGCGCATGGCGAAATGGGAGGAAATCGACCCTCAGACTCTGATATCAGGTCCTGGCCCCAGATGGGGCATGAGATGGTTTGACGGCGGGTTGGAAGACTTGCAGCTGGATATCGTCGGGTTCCTGGCCATTTTGGGAGAAGATGCTGTCCGCAAGACCGCAAGACTGGCCTCACTGTCGAGCATCTTTTACTTGCCCCGCTTGATGCCTGCGCCGCACTCGCTGCTCTATGTCGAGAGACCGGAGAACATAGAAAGTGTTCGCGCATCTGTCACGGCGGTGCATTCTGGGAATCAGCGGGACTATTTAAGCCATGTCACGGCTGCGCTATTGTAAGGTGCGCGAATTAATGTAAAGACGTTCGGCTACTGACCTTGCTTTTTAGCGGTTTCCACATGCAGCCATTCGAGGTCCGATGCCTCAGGATTCGAAGGTCGACTGGCAAGGTTCGATGCGGATGACAGGCGGTGGTTCCGTGAGAGCGTCGCTGTTTGGTCCCGTGAATCTTGTCAACATGTTCGGGTGTATACTTTCCATTGCACTGTTTGTGCTTTCGGTTGTCTATGGCGATGGCATGTCTCTGATCGCTACTGTCTTGCTGTCGCTCCTCCGTCACTCATAGGCTTGACGAGTCGGTGGCACATGCAGTTTTGTGAAGCGCCCTCAAGGTGCTGTTGACCCTCCGGAGACTGTGTCATCCGATGGCCGAATGGATCCTACCTTGTGCTGAAGTGCAATGAGTCTCTTGCTCATCAGCTGCTTTTTGCACCCGACGCCATTGCTTACAAGCTCCAGCACTCTGGTCACTTCATTCCCGTCTCATTACTTGGCACCCTCATTCTCATGGTCAGCGTAATCTCGCTCGCGAACGCTAAGATACAGCTCCAGATCGCATGGGCTGCTTCTACATCATCTTGAACATTGGTCATTGGATGGCGGCTGCGCTTCCAAGAGGCTGGAACTTCGACTTCTCGGGTTACGAAATAGAAGAGGAACATCTATCTTCTGGAGGTAAATCCACATCTTTGAAGAGGGTCTCTTCAAAGCCATCGTTTTTACTCGGTCCGCGTCCTGGGTCAAGCTAAACACGACTGTGCCCGACACCGAAATTGGAGAGAATGGCTGAGGCAGGCTGAAAATGTGGCGAAACAGTGTCGCACGTCTGAAGACGTAGTCGACGAGATCCCGGTCCCTCGCGCCTTGCGTCGCCATGGTACGTGGGGCAAGGCACACGCATGTGGTGTAACACACGAAACGCCAAAGTCGGATCACTGGAAGCCGGAAAAAGCTTTCGAGGAAATCAGAGATCGCCTCTTGAGAAAAGATATGGTCGCTATACCTGAATAGCTACGATAGACGCGCGATGCACATGACCTTCAATAATAACACACATACAGTCGCTGATCAAAAGTCTGCGAACAGCGTCTCGGCGGCAATCGTCCTCCGAAGCAGACAGAGCCAATGGTAGGACTAGACTTGAAAGTATTTTTGCGAAGTATAATCTATCATCTCTGAGATATCGCTCAAAATTTGAACCTATATTCGTTGATACTGGCAGAACTATCACGTCATTGTTGATGAGATGTCCGCAGACTTATGAGCCAGGACTGTACACCTACGAACGATAATGATTAGCTGACAAGAGGTGGAGAATCAACTGACCCGACTAGACCCTCAGCCGAACTTTTGGTGAGCGTTCATTTCCTCAACACCTTCAGGACTTCTGTAGGCACATCGTATTGGCTCAACTCCCGATCGTGTCTTGTGAAAAGACCTATTCTGCCTACACACCGTGTTAACCAAAGAGCTTGTCCACTGATTCACACGGCATACTCACAACTTAGCCATATGAAGAAATACATCAACATCTCTTGTACAACGCCCATGTCCTGCTTCATCCCACCTCGCTTCTCCGCTTCTTTTCTAATCCAGCTCAACCTCGGTATTCGCATGTCAGAGTACAGCTTCGCAGCTACGCGCCAACCGTCTTGGTGCTGAGATTGATGATGCGCAAGCAACATGGCTAAGATCTCACAATCTTCTAGCGCCATGCTTGCTCCCTGACCACTACCTGTTGAGTCCGTCAGCAAACCTCTCTGGGATCTTTTCGAGCTGGTTGTACACACTTGGCTGCAGCGCGTGCGCAGCGTCTCCCAGAAGCACACAGCCACCCCTTTCCCATGTGCTCAAATCAGGCGTCGTGAAGGTCGGGTAGACGCTGGATACCTCTACGTCTCCAAGGATGCTTTGGATCACGCCATTGTTCCATCCACGATGGCGCTTTGCAAGTTGATCCTTGACGTCTTCGCGATCGATGTGCCGCCAATCTGTCGGGCAGTCTGCGAGCGAATAAGTCGACCACCATGCAGCCTCTGTTCCGTGCTTGCGGGGATCAAAGGTGTCAGAAGAGCTGTACCCATACCCGAAGAAACCATTTGCTCCAAAGACGACATTCATCTCGCCATCTTCAACGCCTTCGAGCTTCGCGCTGGGCACGAATCCACCAACTCCCGCAAGCCCCTGGTAAACCGGCTTGACATCCTCGCCTAGCACAGCCTTCCTGACTCTAGACCATATCCCATCACAACCTGCCACCAAATCAGCCGTAACCTCCGTACCATCCTCAAACAAGACTCTGCATGTGTTCGAGTCTGTGTCACCGGCAGTCAGAACTTCAACGGCTTTCTTGTGACCGATAATAATTCCGTCTGGCACTCTCCGCCGCAAACACTGCCAGAAAGCTGTCCTCCCGATGAAGACCCCACCGCCACTTTCGACAACCTCAGTCTCGCCGAGACTCCACCCTCTAGCATTGCTCATCTTCCATCGTCCCATCCAGTGCCCGTGTCTGAGGATCTCCTGCTCCAGCTTGTGGTCCAATCGCCGTAAGACTCGAAGACCGACGGGTGAAAAGCCGAGTGCGCCACCGATGAATGATGCATTGGACATTTGAGGGTCCCCGTCATTCGTGAATGTAGCTGGAGCGGCCGAACGAGCCTCATAGATGGTGACTGAATGGTCATCTGTGATTCCGAGTTTCCGTAGCCAGAGATAGAGCGAGAGGCCAGAGATGCCGCCGCCAATTATTGCGATGTGCATGGTCCTACACTACAGTTTGTTGCCTTGGCCGGATTATGAATATGGTGGCGTGAGCCGAACTATTGATGTTCCATATATGTGTAGTTTAAGAACCGATGCTGAGGGCAATAAAGACGTGAAAACAGATAGAGACACGAATCAATCCTACAGATCAGTGGAGCAACTCCTTCGTGTTCGCACAGAGTTCAGACTCACTTGACGCTCTCTGGTAACTTTTTCGCAATAGGCAACTCACCTCGCACTCGCGAAGCGGGGCCAGCGTGACTTCGCATGTCATGCCACGATCAGCTGATATTATCAAGTAGCTGAAACAAGCCCTTCTAGAAACTGCGTGCAATATTGTCAAAGATGGGGTTTTCATATCTGGTGGATAACATGTTCACAATGAGTTGCACAAACGCATTTTTGACTCTAGAGCTACATTTGCGAAGTTCGCCTGTTTTCACATATTTCTAATTACAACGGTAACGAGATGCATGCGGAGTTGTATACAACAACAACATCTAGTCGTGCTAACATCTACTCGTGCTCACATCACGTTGCACGTTGTCCCTTCGGTTTGTCCACCCCTGGCGGTCGTTGTCATGCCTGCGGTCTTTGCGATGTCCTCAAAGACTTCCCGGCATAGCTGGGAGATGGTTAGCCTGGCAAGATCGAATGCAAGATCATTACAACATACCTCTCCCGTTGCAGCGCTACATTCGCAATACCTATCGCAGCGTAATTCCTGCGCGGTTCTCAGTGCTTCCTGCGGGTACACAAATGTGCGTCCGTTGATCGGCTGTTGGTCCTCCGGCCCGGTGCTGCTTTCAATGGGCTTGACAGACCCACCGTAATCCTCCTGACTGCGAACGTCTCGCTTCAATCCGAGGAGGATGACAGGTAGTGTGTCATTGTCGTTGTAGTGGGTCTCTACGAGTTTCTTCCAGTGTGTGCGGACGCTTTGCAGGGACTCTGGACTGGCGATGGAAAAGCATAATATGACGACTGCTGGATGTAGGAGGGTGTAGTTTTCGGGTGATGCGGTATCGTAGAAATCGAATCGATAGTGCCTGTTGTACATGCGGATGTTGAAAGGGAATGGCTGGTCCAGGTCTCGCAGTACGGGTAACGGCTCACTTGAGGAATGCCCTCGATTGCCTAATGTTAGGCGACTGGGAGTGTTCAGCACGGGTGACTGAAGTAATTGACACCATGGTAATCTCGAACAAGAGACAGCGAGAGACTCACGATAGAAATGTCGACTTACCCACTTCAGCGTCACCGAGGAGGAGAATAGGCACCTCGGGCGCATCGATGGCGGCGTCTGCCATAACTCCTGGAGGAAGCCTGGCTACAGGCAATATGTCACGGGCGCCTAAGATGAAACAAAGGACATTGTTATAGACGAGGCAATAGTGCAACAACAATCTCTCGGGCACGTGCAGATAGCGTGCAAGGCTCTGGGCAACAATGCGATAAGGACAGGCGGGCAGGCTTGCTGACCACATGCATGCATGTGAATGCAGCGCCCGCTGTCTCGCAGATCCCCGCGTCGCACGGACGCATCGTCACAGCAAGTCATCCTGCGAAAGATTTCCGTTGCTACCACCTTGTATGCTTGCTTCAATATGACCACCGCCAATTCCACCCTCCACCCCCCTCTATTCACCACCCCGGCCACCGCCCCGGCGACTCCCAGAGCCCGGTGCTCCGCCATCTCTCCCCGCCCGCCCTAGCTGAACTGCACACCGCGACCAAGCGAAGCAGTCTCTGAGCAAAAGCCAGCGCCTTGATCAGCGATTCCGGCTTGACCACTACTCACCAAGTCGACCGAGTCCTTCCCTGTGAACGCGCCTACGAACAGCACCGCCAACACAATGGTTCGCAACATCGTCATTTTCGGCGGCTCTTCGCACCCGCAGCTCACCGAGAACATCTGCACCCACCTCGGAATCCCGGCTGCCAACATTGAATTGAAGAAGTTCGCCAATGGCGAGACTCGGGTCGAGATTGGCGACAGCGTCCGCGACAAAGATGTTTACATCGTGCAGTCTGGCGGCGGTAAGGTCAATGACCACCTCATGGAGCTGCTCATTACCCTGAGCGCATGCAAGACTGCAAGCGCAAAGCGAGTCACCGCTGTGCTTCCGTTGTTCCCATACTCCCGTCAGAGCGACTTGCCTTATAACAAGGTTGGCGCCCCTCTCGCCAGGATGCCCACCAAGGGCGATGGAGAAACAGACTACACTTTCAACTCGAGGCCGGCGAGCCCTTATCCAGGTGGCCCGGAAAGCCAAGGTGTCAGCAATGGCAATGGCGCCACCTCTTTGTCGAAGAAATTGAACGGCCTTTCGCTGCAGCGCAAGAGCACCATGGATAGCGTCAACTCAGACCAAGAGTCGAATGGCGATTCTGGAGCTTCTGGCAGTGGAGCTGTGACGAGCAACCCTGCTCCCGCCCACACGGCCGCTCCCCCTCAGCTGGCTGTGCAGAAAGGATACAAGATGTGGGTTGCACAGGCTGGTACTCTCGTTGCCGACCTTCTTACCTGCGCTGGCGCAGACCACGTCATCACAATGGATCTTCACGACCCGCAGTACCAGGGTTTCTTCGACATTCCCGTCGACAACCTCTACGGTAGGCACATGTTGAAGAAGTACATTCAGCAGCAGATCATCCACAAGCACGGCGGGCCCGACAACTGCGTGATTGTCAGCCCTGACGCTGGCGGAGCAAAACGCGCAACCAACATTGCAGACGCACTGGGCGCAGACTTTGCGCTCATTCACAAGGTAGGCCCATGAAACCTTTTGGAGTGAACCTCCGCCATCTAACATAATTTAGGAACGCCGCCCAACCCAGGTCTCCGACCGTCAGAACGCTACCATGTTGCTGGTCGGCGAAGTCCGCGGCCGCACTGCCATCCTAGTAGACGACTTGGCTGATACCTCCAACACTATCACACGTGCTGCCAAGCTCCTCAAGAAGGAGGGTGCTCAGACTGTATACGCACTCGTCACACACGGTGTGTTCTCAGGAGATGCCGTTGAGCGCATCAACGCCAGTGCGATTGACAAGGTCATCACCACGAACTCCGTGCCCCAAGAAGAGCACCTCAAGGCGTGCCCTAAGCTGGAGGTTCTGGAGATTGGCAACGTCTTCGCCGAGGCCATCCGCCGTGTCCACCACGGTGAGAGCATCAGCGTGCTCTTCCAATATGATTAGAGCGTCTCGATCCACATCTGGGTCGGACGATAGATTTGCTGCATTATACACATGGCGTTGATACTGGGAGGTGGGTAGTAACGCTTTGATTCTATGGAAGATTCACCAAGCGGCAAGAGAGCTCACACGAGCGCGCGCAATGCAAAAGCGCATGTAGACCGCAGCTTTAATTTGCTGGCGAAAATGCGTTTCCTTTCCTGTGCAGACGATTTCATTTCTTTTGTCTTTGGTAAACGCGTGATGGCGAGAACCCCAGCTATCGACCCTTCAACATGCTCGAATGCACATAAATATCAATATTTCTATGGTTCCATAATGCGTTGGCGGATCAAAGATTAGATATCATGTCTGCTCCAGGAGAATATTTGAACGCGCGCATGGACGTTCATACTATTGGATACAGAGCTCAGCTTTACTCCATGTACTTAACCCATTTTTGAGCACTCATCACTCAAGACTTGCTCGATTCTACACGAACAATTCTCCAAAAGATCGTTGTACAAGACTTCGTGTGGAGATGATAAAAACCACTCCACATCCCGGCCGCCTCCAAGTCTTCCCCTCATCTCCAAGCCGCTCCTCCACCCTCAGATAATTGTATTGCTGTGAGCCCTTCTCTAGTCTGTGGCGCCCTAAAAGAATACCATCATGGCTTGAAGGCGAGATGACCATAACTGGTGGAATCTTTGGATCTCGGGTACTTGACTTTTAGGGTATCGATGCCGGTAGGCTTTGCTCGTCCACGTGGACCTCGGATACAATATACTGTAAAATGAGAACAAGCGGTATAGGCTGAAAGGACTGCCGTATAAATCAAGATGGCCGCCCGCCCTCTAGAGCCGTCACGAGCGCTGTGATATACACAATGGTTCACCTCAAGTCCTTCACTGCGACAGCAGCAGCTCTTCTCTCGCTTTCGTCTTTCGTCACTGCGGCTCCAAAGCCCAAGCAGCCATACTTCTACAACGGCTTCGACCTGTCGTCTTTGAAGATCCAGGAGGACGGCGGCTACGTCTACAAGGATACCACTCGCGGCAATGCCACCAGGCCTGTGGAGGATATTCTGGGTGATGCCGGAATGAACACGGTCCGCCTGCGTCTTTGGGTCGATCCCACCGTCCCGTATGACGGGGGCTACTATGAGACGTACGATCTGAAGTACACATTGGGTCTGGCGAAGCGCTTCTCAGCCAAGGGTTACAAGATCTACCTCGACTATCGTAAGTATATCGCATAATCACTGTATGCATTTCAAATCTTTGCTAATAACGATCTATCGTCAGACTTCAGCGACTACTGGGCCGACCCTCAGAAGCAATGGCAGCCAGCCGCCTGGCCTACGACTCTCAAGCCTCTGGCTTCGAGCCTGCGCCACTACGTCTCGTCGACAATGAAGTCATTCTCAGACGCAGGCGTCGACCTTGCCCTCGTAAGCTTGGGCAATGAGATCCGCAACGGCATGATCTGGCCTCTTGGCCGAGTGAGCGTCGACGTTGAACCCAAGCAAGCTCGCACTGCCAATTTCACCGGTCTAGCAACCTTGTACGCTGCTGCTCGCGATGGAGTCCGCGATGCTGTCTCTGCGGGAGTTCACTCACCGGAAGTCATGATCCACATCGACAATGGATACAATCTTACTCTACAGCAAAGGTGGTTCGACGCTCTGACCGCGACTGGCAAGGTGAAGACAAAGGATTGGGATGTGATTGGTCTCAGTTTCTACCCATTCTACGGCACTGCGGCTACTCTGGACAATCTCAAGGATACCATGACTTTTTTGGCGAAGAAGTACTCGAAGCCGATCCATGTCGTTGAGACCGACTGGCCAGCCATTTGCGAAGGTGAAGACGCACCAGCTCTGAGTGAGCCTAGCATTCCGGCTTCGGTTGCCGGCCAGCTCGAATGGGGCCGCAGAGTGTTGGATGTCGTCAAGGGCTTGCCCAAGGGTCTTGGAAGAGGTATCAAGTGAGTACTACATCGTCTAGAGCCGAATGTCCTTGTGTAGAACATGTTCTCTTGTATAGTGCTAACAGTATCATAGCTACTGGGAGCCTGCTTGGCTGAACAACACTGGCCTTGGCTCAGCTTGTCAGGACGCCATCCTCTTCGAGCCTGACTGGAGTCACTGGCCCAATGTCACTGCTTACTCGCGAGAGAGCATCAACTTGTTCAATGTCTAATCAACAGGTCTTGTTAACCAGGCCCGACGATTCAGTGATGTTTGCAACTAGCGCATCGCTTATAGATTCGAGCAACAAGATGGATCATATAGAGCCTTGGTCACGAAAATGTACTGTTCTCAATTGCTATAGTACCGCTATGCTTCAATGTCCAAATCAAGACAAATCTCCTCTTCCCTCCGCCTCATCGAGATCTTGCTCTTCTGGCTGATTGACTTGTTGCCCTCGAACTTGAATGACTGTGGCACCTCACCATCGATGAGATCAAAGTCGTACTTGAGAAGCAAGTGACAAAGCGCAATCTTGATCTCGTTACTAGCAAAGAAGCGGCCTGGGCACGCATGATTGCCATGACCGAACGCCATGTGGCTTGCGCTTGTAGCTACGTGACCCCAGACATTGGTTTGACCTGGTTCTAAGGGTTTGGCGAAGCGGAAGGCGTCGAACTTCTCTGGGTTTTCGTAGATCGTTGGGTCTTGGTAGGCCCCGGCCACAAAAAAGCGTGAGCCCTTGGGAATAACTGTGCCATCGGAGAGTTCGAATTCGCGCTCAACGTATCTGTTCATCGAATTTTCTCCCATCGGGCTGTATCGCTGCGACTCCTTGAGGAAGCTGTCCATGAGGCGCAGTTTCTGGAGAGTGGGTTTGGTCCAGCCGTTCTCGGAAATGACAGTGATGATCTCCTCCCTCAAGGGGCCCACGATTTCTGGGTTCCTGCACACGTCGATGAGTGCTTGCGTTGTTGCTTCCGTGGTCGTGTGGATGGCAGCCATGGTGAGAGATAGCTGACCAGCAACGTAGTCGACCTCGCGTCCACGTGCAACCTCGTACATCCATCCGATCGAGTCTGCGGTTTTGGGCGGCTTCTGGCCGGCCTCAAGAGCTTTTTGGGCGCGTTCCTTGCGCCTCTCGACTTCGGGCATGATCAGTTTCCTTGCATCACGGACTTGCGCACGTAGGCGTTTGCATTGGGGGATGAACCAGTAGGTGATGGGACGGAGAATTGCGGGTGCCATGCGCATGAGCCGCGAGCCGATGAAGACATCGATAGTATAGTTCTTTGCGATATCCAGCCACCGCCTGTTCCTGCACAGCGGCAGACCGAGGAACACGCGTGATGACAAGCGTGCAACCAACTCGCTCACATCATCTTTCAGCATAACGGTGTGCCATTGTTCGTCATCGCCGAAAATATCGTGAACAGATGCGGTGGTCTCGTCGACGAGATCATGGGTGACAAGGCCGAGGGACTGAGTAAGCTTGACTCGGGTGGTCTCTTGAATCAACCAGTCGTTTGCCAGGCCTTCTCTGGGCGCCTCGAAGCCAGGGTAGTGGGTGAAGAACTCGTTCGAGAAAGCCTCGTTGAAGTTGACCTCGTCTCGTGATCGGACTTCGTCGGCGAAACGGTTGGGTAGAACGATCTGTGCGGTGTCAGTAAATCAGCGTACTTGACATCGGCACTTGCATGCAACGTACTTTGGGACCTGTGCCGGTGATGATTTGGAAAGGTCCGTTGTGCTCTTTGAGTCCTTTTGCAATTGTCTCGGTACTGGCGGTGTACCAGGACCATTTCGAGTTCAAGCCTTTCTCGCTGAGAGCAACGACTGGGAAACCTTTCAATGGCTGTCCGCTGGCGAGTACAGAGTATATTGTGTAAGCCAGTATGGCAATTGCAGCCGCAGCCACGATTTGGATGGAGATAGGAACATTGTCCAGGAAAGACGGTCGATGGCCACGGAGTACGTCCATGTCAATTTGAGTTGAAGGTGTTCCAGGGTTTGAGTATAAAGGTAATGTTCCATCAAACCTTCGCAGGAAGCTCACATCCAATATATAGCCACTTGTCAGGCGACATTATTTCTGCCATGCTTGCACAACGCCTCAACACTAATATCGGCAGCTTAGCTTTCCACTGTTGTGTCATGACGGCTGCCAACACTACAGCCACATGCAAATGCGTATCTCGAACCTAAACTCATCCGTTGGCCAATGAGGGCCGACGTAAGTGCCGACATTCGCAGATCCAGGGCTCGTACAGCATACGAGGCTTGTGGCTCCATCTCGCACTCGCTCGGATCTTCGTACGGTGACACCTATAGTGCCATGATTAAAGATTACAAGTGGGATTGATGAAACGCGTTCTGCGGGGCTAGTAAAATGCTGTATCCACGCATCGTACCATACCACCATACCGTGCACCACTGCCCGTTAGCTTAGGTAGACCCTGTTTGTGTGCTGAAACACTCGGACAGTAAGCAGATTTTGTGAAGCCATCAGTAGTACAACGGGAATACTCGCAACTTGCGCCGTGGACATCTTGTATATGTCATTGCTGACAAGCATGCTTGTCTTGAGTATATGGCACCACGTGTACCGATGTCGCGATGTCTCCAGCAAAATTCAACCGACAAGCACATTGCAGGGGATGTTGGTAACAGCTGTTCGAGGTCATATGCTAGACATTGATCCCCATCACTCTTGTTGACATGATATGATGCAAGAAAGATGCCGTGGTGAGAGCGAAGTCCGGGTGCAAAGTATGCACGATTACACGTACTAAAGATCACCTCGTTCACGATACGAGGCAGCGCTTTGGACGCACGCACATGCATGCAGGCGGTGTGTGCAGTGCACGTGATCATGATCCTTGTTCTAGGGTTAGTGTAGCCATGCACTTAGTCGCATTTCGCCTCTGATGTTCAATGTTGTTGACTCGACCATGTACATGTACATGTACATGTATGTGTTTGTAGACTCGTGCTACTATGACTTCGCGCAAATCGTGAAGAAACATTGAGAAATCCTCTGCACAATCGCCTTCAAAATGGCTGGATCATTGCTTGATCAACCCAGTGGAGTGAGTAGCTGAGCTGACTGCATGAAGTGATGTCTCCAGCTGAGGTCAGCCGAAGGGTTCCGCAGATGCAGAGGGCAGAGTAGATCAACAGTCTTCATCTAGGAAAAGTATCGTCATCAATGCTCACACTCAGTAGACCGCTGCGTCTAAATCTGCAACCACAATGCCTACCGGTAGCTGCCTCTGCGGTGAGATCAAGGTCGAATACACAGGCGAGCCGACCTACACGGCATGTTGAACAGATTTTCATGGGGTTGAGCACATCAAATACTGACAAGTAATCATATACCAGGCTTTTTGCCATTGCACAGATGATCGAAAACTAAATAACACCCAAGTATTCCAAGTACCCAAAGCCAATTTCGCTGTTACTGCTGGTGAGCCGAAAATCTTTACCAAGAAGTCTGATCACGGCAGGGTGAGTAGATGACGAGGCAATTATTGACTGCTACTGCATGACAAGACGCGATCAGCGTTTCTCGTTCTCGTTCTCGGTCCGCGTTTCACAACAGGCTCGTACTGACCTCGTATCCCTAGGACATCCACACGCATTTCTGCCCGACTTGCGGAACGGCGATGTATCGGACCGGAGGGGTCCCTGCTATGGCAGAATTTATAGGACTCAGGGCCGGTGTGCTTGACGATCAGACCATCCTTGATCGAGCACCAATGATGGAAGTGTACGTGGAGAGGCGCATGAAGTGGCTCAAGCCTGTTGAGGGCGCGATGCAGATGAACTCACAGTATGAGGTTGTGGAGTGATGGTCATACTTTTATGCATCTAATGGACGTATAAGTAGATGCTTATTTTCACGGATTAACGTAAGCACCTGCTTGCCTAGTTCCTGAAAATGGGTCTCTCAGCGGCGGGGCTGATCGTAACATGATAGGATCACTCGAGTTACTATTAATCTGAACATTATGTCTTGATATCTTCTGTATCACTATTGTGATCTAGTCATGCTGTCATTCGTCATATACCTCACGCTATCGTCTCACCAGCGCAACAGTATTTCTACACGATTGAGTCCGTCTCGTAGTAAGGGTCGTTAGGGTCGTAAGGGAATTTCCTCACCACCACATCACCCTTGTAGCCCCACAAATCCGCCTCTACAGGAGTGTACTCAAGGGCACAACTACCTTGCTGCTGGCCAAAAGTCTCGACCGCACTGACGTTACCGCCTCCGTAGTCGATCCTGACTTGGTTGACAGTTTGCCGGCTCGGGTCGCCATTGAGATAGTTTAACGGCGAGAAGGAGAGACCTGCGTGAGCGGTCGAGAAGACTGTGTTGGGTAGATCACCGGTGTGGGGAATGTGGTGCATGCCAACATTTAGCCAGAACACAAGGTCAGTTCTGGGTGAGGTTCTCGCCGTCGAAGAACCTGTCAAAATTGATGGGTGGGTTGTGCACATCTTGGTTGTTGTAGGCGTGCGCAGCTCGAGGCTCAGTGTCGTGTTGCTTGGTCACTTGAAGGTCGTGGCTTGCCCAGCGGGCGGCGTTGACCAAGTTGCTCGAGTCCTCGACAGTAAGGTGAATAGCGCCGATGGAAGGAGAGATGCGGTAGCCTCGGTACTCTCCATAGTTGTTCAGAGCATCCGTGTTAATCACGCTATACTGAGTCTGGCCGTTTGCTCCCCAGAACAGGCGGCTTTGGTCTTCTGACTCGAGGTATGATTTCTCAAGCTTCATCGTGTTACGCGCTTTGCCCTTCGACCAAGGGTAGGTTGTCGAGACAGGGACCTGATTTACGACTGCAACCGTATTGTTGGTTCCTTGGATGTCAAAGTCCGCTTTGAAGTTCAAGACGTGGTCGTGCATGCTGCCCGAAAGATTGTCATGGATCTTGTAGCCATACTCCTCGTTGTTGGCGAAATAAGCGCTCTGGATGTAGCCTGATGCACGAACCTCAACGCTCATGCTACCATCTGCTTTGGAATTAGCCTTCAAATGATTTGGATTCATCAACTCGTGAAGATTACCAAGGTAGAAAGAATAGGAGAACATATAGTCATAATTCCCAACAGTGCTGACGGACCGGATGGTAAAGTAGGTATTCTTGGTGGCACTGACGTATTTCGAGGTGCTGTGTCGTTGCAAAGGATAATCAGCGGTGAATTCGAAGAGGCAAAGACTGTTCAGATGCGTGTGCGTGGTCTCAGACACGTAGAAAGAAGTGTTAAGATAAGTAGCATAGGCCGGGCAGTCATAGCCTTTGACGAGCTCAAACGCATAGGGGCCAAAGCCATAGTAGGTGTCCAAATAGGAAGTACCGCTCTGCAGAGGATCTTGCCCCGCGTAGTGAGCTAGCGCTTCTTGCAGACCCAACTCATACAGAACTCGTTCGCCTTTGTAGCGAATATCCCATAGACTGAGACCGGTGTCACGCTGGTACCCGACGTAGAAGGAAAAGTCCATCCACTGAACCCACTTGGCCTCAGCATCAACTGAGTACCTGGCACCACTCGGAGCGATAGATGCTGGAGGATGAGCAGTGTCGAACGGAAGAATGGGTCCGTTCTGATCAGTCGTTGCCCAGCTACCTTCAGTGTTGGCCCCTAGCTTCACGAATCCAGGAGTATAAAATGCATTTTGAATGCTTCGGTGGTGTCATAAAATATGCCGTTGTAGTACCAGCCTTCTAATTTCCATTGGCTTGGATCACGTCCCGTGATATCACTTCTGAAGTAGAGACCAAGTGGTAGGAGCGTCTCGGCATCGAACTTGTCGACTGTGGTAGACCAGAAACCATCCCATCGAATAATGCGTCCGTCGTCTTGCCACAGAGGATCAACACCCCAGATCTCAAGAGTGTCGTTGTCAAGCCCGGCCGCCGTTCCACCCCACAGGCCGAGCGTGATATCTGAGATATTGGCACCGATTTTGTTTATCCACTGGGAGTAAAGGGTATCATCAGCATCAGCATCGAGATTGCGCACGCGACCGGCTGTTTTCCGAGTATAAGGATACTCGAGAGGCTCCCACTTAGTTGTACCATTCTTGACACCAGTTGATCCGATGGGGCCGACCAGAATGTCTTCGTAGTACGGGTCCACACAGGCTCGATGGTCCAACACGACATGAGCATATCGTTCCGGAGCTGGTCCTGCGTTATCGAGATATTCCAAGACGTCGGTCTTGTTTGGGTGCATAAGCTCGACCAAAAGACTCGGCTGTGGTCAGCAAGGTACGTAGCGTAGGATTCGATCAACTTACATGGTGTTGTCCCATTCTCCAGCTTCATCACTAACGGTGAGATTGAACTCCGCTTGAGCGAACAACCACCGAGTAACTGAGACGGCTTCAAGGGTCGGTCAAGCTTCCCCAGACATTGGCTTTGGGAGCCGATGTCTTTGTATAGGTGCTATCTGGACAAGAGCCGGGGGCTGTTTCAGATGATGTCTCATTCGTCCAGCGTCTCCCGATCTTCGATTTCGATGCGGCCTTCCTTGCTCTGCCCTGACGAACCCATGTGGCCTTGGGATCAGGACTGGGAGCCGACAAAGCTTCGTCGGCACAGAAGAGGAAACCAGCAAGCAGAAGGCTCACGGATAGCTTCATATTGCAATACGCGAATAAAGTTACGAATGCTTGGGCGTATGAGAGCCATCCTTGGCTTTATACTTAGCACTGATCTTGCGACTCTTATCTTGTTTTTCAGCCTTAGCCAGGAACCATTGGCATCGGTTTACTCCATAAGCCATGCTTGCATAATTGCTTTGTGCCGGCCGGAAAGTGCGTGACCTGCAGGGTGCCTATCTCCAGCTCGATGACACCTGCGATTGGACGCCATATGAGTGGACTCGGACACATAGGCGTGCACAAGGCGCGCAAGCCATGTGGGTATAGATGCCGTCCGCTGAAGATGCTGTGTTGAGGCGTTTTGCAGCACATTATTGCCAAATGTGGCCTAGAGATCGCCTATCGAACGCCTATCTTCGAGAGACTTTGTCGGATCCATAACTATAGATAGGCCTAGGTCGGGGCAAATTTATCCGAACAACAAAGAGCAGAGCCTTGCGATCAGAGCTCTGTGTCCAGGAGTGAAGGCATCTCAATCTGATTCTGTTTTTTTAGGAGCACGGCATATAGCGGTGAGATAGGGTTGATCCAATGATTGTCTCCTGATATCAGTGAACTGAAAGCCCAAGGCTGAGGCTGAAGACAAGCTGACATTCGACGGAGATGTCTGGCCTGTCTAAGATAACACTTTGCGATAAGACAAGGGATATCCCGGCGTTCGTGTAATGTTCGGACATTGCCGGAGGTCGCGACTTCGAACGTCACAGAGTATTGTTCTTGAACAAATGTACGCATGATGGTGGCAGCAAAATGATCCAAAAGGTTGTTGTGAATTGTCTTCATTGAAAACGCCCAAATTATACAAGAATGAAATTATTCATGACCGAAGCACTCAAAGTTTGGCCTTTCCAGCACCAGCCAGCTCGGCGCCAGCACCAGCAATGCAGAGCTTGCCAGTCTCCTTGACCTTGGTCTGGAAGATGACAGTGTTGCCCTCCTTCCACATCTCGGTCACCAGGGTCTGGCCAGGAATCACGACACCAGCGAAACGAACCTTGATGTTTTTGAATTGACCGTAAGTCCTGACGACTGCCTTGCCAGCAATGCCAAAGGAGCACAGGCCGTGAAGGATAGGCTCCTTGAAACCGCCGACCTTGCTGAATTCAGGGTCAATGTGCAGAGGGTTGCGGTCGCCAGAGAGACGGTAGATAGCCGCTTGCTCCTCGGTCGTCTTCTCTTCGACGACTGAATCGGGCTGACGCTGGGGAACCTTGTAGACGCGGGATGCAGCGCCACGATCGGTGCCCTTATTAGGACCACCGAAGCCGCCAGAGCCGCGGATGAAGACGGTGCTCTCGTTGTAGAAAAGATCTTTGCCAGTCTTCTTGTCCTTGGTGGTGGAACCTGTGACAATGATTCCGGCATTGCCCTTGTCGACGACCTCAACAAGGTTGGGGAAGGAAGTAGTCGTCGCTTCGGTGGGAATGGGGTTGCGGATCTCGAGGTATTGCTCGCCGTGGAGCAGCATCATGGGGCTGAAGTTCGGCACGAGGTCACCCATGCTGAAAGGAGCAACTGCATTGAAGGTAGGAATGACACCGAAAGTGGGCAAGACCTGGAACTTGTCGTCGTTCTCGAAGACGAGAGGAAGATCTGTTCGCTTGGCGCCGACACCGAGATCTAGATTAATTATTAGCTTGAGTCGATGGAGCACCAGACTCTCGAAGACTTACTGTAAAGAATGACATCGCGCTCATCGTAAGCGAAGTCAGTGCCGTCGGCCTTAGCCTTCTTTGCAGCCTCGATGTGGCCAAGATCTCCTTGTTTGGCTCACCCCCTTCTTCTCCTTCTTTGCAGCAGAGGAGCGGTTCTCCATGTTGGCCATGATCTTCTCCGTTCCGGCGGAAGGATCGTCGGGGTGGTCAGCACGACCATCGTCGAAGTTCAAGACAGTCTCCCACTTGGAGAGAACCTCTTCGGGGGTAAGCTGCTTGTCGATAGGGAAGCCCACGCCGCCAGTACGCTGCCACCTGGTCTCGCCAACCCATCCAGAGCCAACCTCGAAGAGGCGACCGGTTGCTGGCTCAGGAACCTTGTCGGAGCCAAGCAGAACAACAAGCGGCGCCACATAGTCAGGCTTGAAGGCCTGAACCATCTCTTCGGGCATGATGGAACGTGTCATGTTGGTACCAGCATTAGGTGCGATCGTGTTGACATAGATGTTGTACTTCTTGCCTTCTCTTGCCAGCGCGCGTGAGAAACCAAGGATGCCGCACTTGGCTGCGGCGTAGTTGGCCTGACCGAAGTTGCCGTAAATACCAGAAGTGGATGTGGTGTTGATGATACGACCGTACTTCTGCTTGAGCATGTACGGCCATGCAGCCTTGGACACCTTGTAGGTGCCGCGCAAGTGAACGTCAAGCACTTGCTTGAACATCTTGTCGTCCATGTTGGCGAATGCCTTGTCGCGCAGGATACCAGCGTTGTTGACAATAACGTCAACGCGGCCATAAGCATCGATTGCGGCCTTGACGACGGTCTCCGCCATCTTCGGCGCTAGCCTTGACACCGGTAGCCTGTCCGCCGAGCTTCTGAATCTCTTGCACGGTAGTGTCCGGATCGACGAGATCGTTGACTACAATCTTGGCGCCATACTTTGCGAATTGCAGGGCGTAGATGCGACCAAGACCAGCACCAGCACCTGTGATCAGGACGACCTTGTCCTTGAACTCAATGTTCTCGGAGGGAGGGTTTGGAGGCAGCTTCTGCGCATCTTCGAGCAGTTCCATGAAGTTGGCCGGACCTTGCGGGTACTCGTTGCCACGAGTGAAGTCCCCAACGGTGTCCCACTTCTTGAGCAGAGCGCCAGGGGTGAAGCTGCTGTCGGCTCTGAACAAGGCACCCTTTGATCGCTCCCAGCGCAGCTTAGCGATGTGACCACCACCGACCTCAAAGATTGAGCCAGTTTCCGTCTGATTTGACTTGTGGACGAGAACTGCGACAAGGGGAACGACCCACTCAGGCTTGAGAGCATCCAAGACCTCGGGAGGCATGACGGTGGCAGTCATCCTTGACGCTGCAATAGGTGCGATCACGTTGCAAATAATGTTGTACTTGAGACCTTCCTTAGCAAGAGTCTCGGTGAATCCAACCTGGGAAAGCTTGGCCGCTAAGATGTGTCAGTCGCGTAGTATTCATGGATTTGCTTATATGCAGTGTCGCTTACCTGAGTAGTTGCATTGTCCAAAGCTACCAAAAAGGCCAGCCGCGCTAGCTGTGCTAATGACACGGCCGTACTTCTGCTTCCTGAAGTGCGGCCATGCCGCCTTTGCGCACTTGTATGCTCCCTCCACATGTACTTTCATAATCAGATCCCAATCCTGATCTTTCATGTTCTTGAAGCTGATGTCGCGCAGGATGCCTGCGTTGTTGATGAGGACATCAATCCTGCCAAAGGCCTGGATAGCGGTGTCGATGATCTTGTCGCCATTCTCTACGGAGTCGTAGTTGGCGACGGCCTTGCCGCCAGCAGATGTGATCTCTTTAACAACCTCGTCGGCGGCCTGTAGGAGCAAGAGGTTAGCGAGTTCGAGTATCTTCAAAGATCAGTAGAGCTTACCTTGTTGCCACCTCCCTCACCCTTGAAGGAGCCGCCCAAGTCGTTGACAACGACATTGGCTCCTCGTGAGGCGAAGAAGAGTGCATATGCCCTTCCGAGTCCTCCGCCAGCGCCGGTCACAACAACGGTCTGGCCGTCATAGCGTAATTGTTCTCCAGCCATGTTTGCTGTGGAGTATTCCCAGTTTATATGAGAACAAAAAGTGTATAGTAAAATGTGGGAGGGAGAGAGAAATGACAGAAGCCTACCTCGATATAGGGACTGTAGACGACCACCTGATCTCCCCGGCTCTTGGACTCGTGAAGCTGGCTGGCTCTGACAGCATGCCGAGGTTGCCTCGGCCGTCATGCGCGGCATTCGCTCCCCGCGGCATTCACATGAAATCGCAAGTCCCGACACGTGACCTCTCGGTATATCGGTAAGTCACTTTCTCTGGTAGGTGCGCAAGACTATTGGACACACGCTACGCAAATAACGACAACTTGATGCGTTCGAGTATGATTTTACGTGGGCTTCTTAATGACACTACAAGGCCAATTCCATACTCCATAAAGCTGATTTATTAGCCGCAGTCAACAAGTGTAAGGCTACACGTAAGCTGCATGTATCTAATGCATAGCGCGCTGGTAACACTGCCTTGCAGGTATGCAGTATACATACAATGCCGTAATTTGACATGGAAGACGCAGCCATCATTGTTGTGATTGCACTCTGATGTGATCAGTGCTCATACCTAAAGTTATGAGAGCACGCATCAATAGTTTACATACGCGCGTCAGTCTTACAGATCCTCGAGCTCATCCACATTCCTTTGCCCACAGTGTATTCGTTTGGAGTCCATAGCATAATATAGCAAAGCGTGATCGCCAATCATCAGATAAGCTAAGAGCCCTCAAGGCTTATATACGCCTGAACAAGTGCACCTGGAACCTCATGTTCTCCAGACTGACCGGATGTCTGAGGCTTTCATCGAGCTTGTAGAGCATATTAACTTCCTCGACCATCTTCTTCCAAGCAGGCTCCGGCATCTCTTCGTCATCTTTTGGCTTCGGGATCAAGGCGTGGTCCATCATCCAATTCATTGGGTATTTCCTTGTCTCCTCGCCTTCCTCTGAGTTGCCAACACGAATTTCCGAGCATGCTCCAGGGCTGTCTACCACCAGCAGTAAACTTCCTTTCGGAGTAGCCTCTGTGATCTTGGCGAGCAAGGCATTAGTGCGAGGTATTGAAGTGGCGTAGAGCTCGTTCAGAGTGAACATGAACGTGATGAGCGCAGTATCCTTGCCGATAGTGGCACGAAGATCTTCAGGACTATAGCTCAAGACGTCCACGCGTGCGAACGCATGCTCAACAGACCCAGGCGACAAGAAAGATGCGTTCGCCGCACGAGCCGTGGCGCTGGCATATTTGGATAGCGTAGGAGGGGTGTTTAACCCCTGGTTCAACTTTGTGAGTACGGAAGACCAGTCTGCCATGTCGACAAGATTGAGGTAAATCAGAGGCGTTGAAGCTGATGTGGCATCACTATCATGCGGCACTTCCGTGCTCGCCTCGACAGGTCGTCCGGCTGCCTTCAAAGGCTTCAAGTACCGTAGAAGGCTTGAAAAAGCCATGATCTCGGCCGCACCACCACCAAAACAGACTACTCGCGCTACTGATCCGTCGCCCGTGCCACCAAGCAGTTGTTTGATGCAAGCATCGTCCGGCCTTTCTGCACACATCCATGCAAGTAGCTGCGCGTAGCATAGCGCATGACTCGGGCTCCAGCGAATAGCGTAGGCCTCTTTGTGATCTTCTGGTCCAAACGCAGTATCAAAGTCTCTTAGCACAAGAGCATCCTTGATCTCCTGCAATGTTGGTTTCAAGGCTTCGAATTCGTTGGATTTCGGAAATGTAGAACGGAAGATCTCTAGCATCGTTTGCTCGGATTTGACAGGAATCGCGTGCTCCAGCTCCACAGGTTTTGCTGTCGCAGGGTTTGCAGCTGGCTGCCGTGGCTTTTTCTTAGGGATGTAACCAGGGCCTTTCCATTCGGGCATGCCACGGTTTAGTCGTGGTGGAGCTTTGGATGCGCCGCTGTCGCTGGGTTTTCCATGTTTAGGCTGTGACTGTGCTTTGCGATCGAATTGGCCCATGTTTGCGTTGTGCTCTTTGATCGTCGTATGATAATAGTTTTTCTAGGATGGGTATCTGCTCATGGCATGCCTCGAAATTCGCCCTTGGTTTTGGCGTTGGTGATGTTAGTCGTTACTGCGCACTTATACAATATTCTCGACGTATTTCGACTATCACTTAATATATCGAATCGTTAAGGGAACTCTTGTTCTATATTAGTCGTGTGAAACATGCAACGCAACGTCCAACTGAAAGTTCATGTCTAAGAATTGCGCTGATCGCAGGTCTGAATACGTACTCACATATACGACCATTTTGGATCCATTGTAGTAGGTATATGATCATCGAGCACCGACCTAACATGCGTGAAAAGCTGTCTCTCTCGTGCAATGTATGTATATTGTGATGCCAGCATGACGGCACTACAGTGTTACACGCACAAGTTTCCACACCAGCATGTCTGCCAGAGCCACGAAGAGCAGTTTACAGCCTAATGACTTGCTTAACTCTGCGATCCTTTCCAACCACCAATCTGAGTTGACGACCCGTTTCAGGATAGATCCCTTTCCTGAGAACTTCTGTGTACAGTTCATATGCGGGGTAGTCTATGATAGTCAGTAGGCATGCTCGTCCGATAAGCAATGGAGTTCTTACAGCCGTTTACAAAGTTGTTGACTTGTGCTTCACTCATGCCGGTACCTTTGGCGTCCCGCATTGCAGCTTCTTGCTGTTGACGCCAGTCGTACACATACAATGGATTTTCGGCATCACTAGATCTGGGTCAGTGCTTGCCTCCTAACATGATATTTTGATCGGCTCACATATGCACGAAAGCTCCGAGTTGGCTATGCAGACGTTAGCATGCTGTACCCATCTTCTGACAACCCACAAATCTCACCTTGTCATCTGATCGTAGTCTCTCAACTTGTTATTGACGAACAAAACACTGTCGAGCTGGAGTCTTCCCAGTCGATCCTCATAAGCATCTCCTTTGGTCTCAAATTCTTGCACTGCGGCTCTCCATTTCTGCTCCACTTGCTCATCGCTGAGTGCACGGAATCCTACACACCAGCCTTCGAAGATGACAACCTCGACGGGCGGCTCACCCTCGCGATTACAGGTCTCCCAGTCGCTTACAGGAAGTCGATCACCCGCTCCACTAAAAGCAGACTTATCATAAGAAGGTACTTTTATGTTTTGCTTGCGGTTGGCGATAGCAGCAAACGTTTCAACGCCGAGCTGAACATCGTGCGTCGAGGGCTGTCCACGATGCTGGACAAGCGGATTGTCAGGCTGGGACGCCGCCAATGTCTCTTGTTTGTCGTGCGGAAGATAGAGGTCGTCAATCGAAAAGACCAAAGTGGGCAGATTGTAAGGCGCCGATGCTAAGGTTTTCGAAAGTGTGGTGACCTACCCTGTCTCAGCGATATGGCTTATGAGAAACATGGTCACAAGGTTCGGGTTTCAGACGAATATGGCTTTGGGTACCGCGATCGTGAAGATCGATGATTGGATGTCAAAGAGGAATAATTGAACATCAGCATACCAGTGTTGTCTTCCCAGCGCCTTGCACACCATTGAGACCAACGAAGAAAGGCGCTGGAGTCTCGCCCTTCGCAACGTATGACTCCCTGTGCTTGGAGATTCTGTCGAGGATGAAGGGAACACAGTGTTCAGACTTGTCATCAATGATTTCAGGCATCTTTGTGTCTTTGAGCTTTGCTCGCCCTCGGAAGTACTTGTATACCTTGTTGGACGGTCAATCTGTCTTATGTGTACATATATGTACTTGTGCTCGCCCAAGATCTCGGCGACGGGTGATAGTCAGTCCAGGCATCGGTGTCTGAACAGGCCGAGGGCATGCACTGTGTTTAGGGCAGACTGGCACGTGACAGATGGAGGGTCCAACCCTGAGGAAGCAATCTCGCTGACCAACTGCCGACCGATAACGGCCGATCACATCATCCGCGGGCGCCCACAGCCCACACTTTGGCTGGCGGAGAGCGGTCTGATCGGGGTGCCTTGCATGATTCATCCTGCCCGCGAGCGCGAGTGTGCCGACTTCTTTTGACAGCTCACGCACTTCTTCCACAACCCTCTCCAATACACACAATCATCACGACTCTTTCAACACAAAGGAGCCCATTCACCCGGACTCCGCCCATCATATCTCCAGCATAGAAACACAGCGCTGAGGTCTCTGGCCCTCACTAAAAAACCACCTTCCTCCAATCACCAATCTCATAATGTCGGGATCCAAAGACGCGCCCAGTGCCATTGGCAAAGCCATGGCCCGCCTTGACCTTGACGGTCACGACCTGCCGCCGTCTCCCACACCTTCCAGCCCGGCAAATGGTCGCAAATATGCCCTTGCCACCGAGCTGGTTTACACCGAAAGCAACGACCAGTTCAACTCCAGCAGCACTCCGATTTACCAGACCGCCACCTTCAAGGGTGGCCCTGGTCAAGAGTACGACTACACTCGTAGTGGAAACCCCACGAGGACGCACTTGGAAAGGCACCTGGCGAAGATTATGAATGCCAAAGGGCCTTGGTTGTAGGCTCGGGAATGGGCGCGCTGGACGTGATCACCCGAGTGCTCAAGCCTGGCGACGAGGTCATCACTGGTGATGATCTTTACGGTGGTACCAACCGCCTCCTGACCTACCTCAAGAACAACAACGATATCAAGGTGCACCACGTCGACACCACCAAGCTCGATGTGGTGAAGGCTGCCGTCAACGAGAAGACCACTATGGTTCTTCTCGAGACACCTACCAACCCTCTTATCAAGATTGTTGACATTGCCGGAATCTCTGCTGCCGCGCATGCAGCCAACCCCAAGGCCATCGTCGCTGTGGACAACACGATGCTGTCGCCTTATCTGCAGAACCCTCTGGACCTCGGTGCTGACGTCGTTTACGAGTCTGGAACTAAGTACCTTAGCGGACACCACGATGTCATGGCTGGTGTCATTGGCATCAACGACGCCGCACTTGGCGACAAGTTCTTCTTCATGATCAACTCCACCGGATGTGGTTTGGCACCGTTCGATTCCTGGCTTCTGCTGCGCGGCATCAAGACGCTTGCTGTACGTATTGAGAAACAGCAGACGAGCTCTCAGGCTGTTGCGGAGTTCCTTGAAAACCATGGCTTCAAGGTCCGCTACCCTGGCCTGAAGTCGCACCCTCAGTACGCGCTCCACTGGAGCCAAGCACGTGGTGCAGGTGCAGTGTTGAGCTTCGAGACCGGCTCTGTCGCCCTGTCCGAGCGCATCGTCGAGTCTACCAACCTCTGGGGCATCTCTGTGTCTTTTGGCTGTGTCAACAGCTTGATCAGCATGCCTTGCCGCATGAGTCATGCCAGCATTGACCCGGCGACTCGCAAGGAGCGTGAGCTGCCAGAGGACATCATCAGGCTGTGTGTTGGCATCGAGGACTTGAATGATCTGATTGATGACCTGTCACAAGCCCTTGTCCGCGCTGGGGCGGTTCGTCTCACCGAGGGAGGTTTTGAGGCTTTGAGCCACTCACGCGAAGAGACTGGAAGGACGACGCAAGTCGTCGACGAGCCTTAGATGAATAATGCATGTACACACAAGAGACAACAAAAGTACAATAAAAATGTAATATCGAAAACATTGAATTTGATGATATATTTTCCAAGAACACATTGCAAACGTTTCTGTTTTCAAACATACCTCCGTAGCATTACCTTGTCCTTAGACTCTGCGCACAATCAGCCTCATCTGCAAAAAACGTTACATCGATGGACGAAGAAAGGTCAGCAAGATTTCGAGTCTCTCATTTGTTGATTCTAATGCACCTGGACCACTCCACGTAAATTAATTAAGATTTGACATTGCCTCCATATCCTAGGAGGAGGTGTTGGGAGGTGTTATTTCCATTACCCGCGACGTCATACGCCCGCAAGCTTCACATCAAACAAACACCACGCGCAACTTCCCGGTCGGTTCCACCTTTCACCAGGCACCTCACACCATGACACCCCATGCACATGTGTCTACATGACATTCATACACCAATGAGAAATCGCCGGCGCGCGAGAGCAGCGCACAATGGACTACGTTCCCCTCCTTCGACCCAGCCGGGCGGGCGCATGGCGCAGCAAGGCAGACTTCTTTCGACCATTCCGCAGCAGCACAGCCAGTGAAGCTGGGGAGAATATAACGCCTCTCTATGATCCCGCGCTCGTCAATCAAGAGCAGGAAGAAGAACCGGATCTCGCGGAGCTGAACACTTCTCTTGCCGCACTGGTGGAGCTCTTCCCAGACGTTCAGCCTGAGGTATTTCGTGAGATGCTGCTGAGCATTAGCAAGGAGAGTCGGCTGCAGGTCGTGACTGAGCAGCTGCTGAAGAAGAAAGCTGCCTATGTCAATGGCCGACTGAGACCTGCTAGGCGTGGAGATGTAACGGTCGCGAACAACCAGGGTTCATCGAGGCGGGATGACGACCCTCTCCCACCGCAGGACACATTCCGAGGCGAGAACTATAGGAAGGCGGTAAAGCAGCTGCTCTACCAGGAGTTCAAGAACCTCAGTCACTCGACTATCAGAGGCGTCATGGCGGAGCACAACGACTCTTACACAATGTCTCGGCCTACGCTGCAGCAGCTTTCTGCCAAATCATGGCGCTTCTCGATCTCGGCATTGTGGACGAAACGATCCCCTGCTGGTAGCAATGGTGACCACACAGCATTACACTGGCATTCAGATGGCCCAGACCTCGATCCTCTGCCCAGCGTAAAGCGGACTGGAAGTGCGGTGCTCGATCGCGAGCTACATGAGCTCTTCGTTGAGCCGGTGCTCGTGAAACGACAGCAGGAGCGTATCTTAGCTGATCAGACATATGCAAGCCAGCTTAACGAAGCAGAAGCCGAGGAAACTGGTGCCGTCTTCGACTGCGAGTGCTGTTACTCCTCGGTACCTTTTGAACAGATTGCTACTTGCAATGATGGCTCCCATTATCTATGCTTGGACTGCATTTCACGGACGACAAACGAAGCGGTCTATGGCCAGGGATGGGCTCGTAGTATTGATCTAGACAGGATGACGCTTCGCTGCTTTGCACCCACACTGCAAGAATGCCAGGGCACAATTCCCTCGACTCTGGTGCAACGCGCGTTAAGCGAGGACGTTTGGCTCGCCTTCCAAACGCGAGCAACCAGCGATGCTATTGGCAAGAGCCAATTGCCTTTGCAGAGATGTCCATTCTGCTTCTACGGTGAGGTCGATGAGACACCTTCTCCACGATTGCGGACTGGTCGCCAATTCGCAAACCACATACTTCGAAAGTCACCTCTTGGGGTGCAAACTCTGGTTGTTCTCTGCTTCCTCCTATCTGTCCTCTTCACTCTTCCTTTCATCCTCTTCGCGGCCTTCTTTTATCTACTCATGACCTTAGTCCCGCCGGCTGCCAACACTCTACACCAGGCCTGGATCCGCGTGCACAAAAAGCACCGCGGCCTGCAGTTTCGCTGCCTAAATCCCGAGTGCTCCAAAACGTCCTGTGTCCGATGTTTGGCAACCTGGAGCGACCCACACACTTGTTTCGAGACTGAAAAGACCTCTTTACGTACCGCCATCGAGTCTTCAGCCACGGCAGCCATCAAGCGCACATGTCCTAAATGCCATCTCTCATTCGTCAAGTCTTCTGGTTGCAACAAGCTCGTCTGCAATTGCGGGTACACAATGTGTTACATCTGCCGTGGTGAGATTACGAGCAAAGAAGGCTATGCGCATTTCTGTCAGCACTTCAGACCTCACGGAGGCCGCTGCAGCGAATGCGAGAGATGTGACTTGTATGGAGATGAAGATGAGGGCGATGCTATACGCAGAGCTGCCGAGAAGGCAGAGAAAACTTGGCGAGATAGAGAAGGGTTGGAGAAGGGTGGCCAGAGCGAGGAGGCGACGAGAGCAATGGTCGATACCTTGATTGGCAAGAAAGGGAAGTGGTGGGAGGAAGGGTTGGATGCGCTGTTGGATGCCATGCTTGCTTGAGCAAGACGCTTTGGCGATGATCACGATTTGACTTTTTTGAGATACCCTATGTACGCGTTTGATTATTTCTTATCTCTCACAGCCCTTTCGACATGTTCAATCATTCTTCATGTCTATGAGAGGTGTTACTTTACCATTATTCCTCGCATCTTCACCACTCACGGGCAGCGGCTGCAGACGAAAGCGGAAACCTCGATTCGACCTCCGCGGGGATTCAACCTACGCCAGCCAAATTGTTGCATTGGGAGAGCGAGCACATGTCCACACGGCCCTGCAACACATCACATCCCTGGTAGCGCCGCCACCATGTCCAAGGCGTACAACTCGCCCACTGCGCGCCTGCTGCAGTCATCACGACTGTTCTCGCTGCCGCGCCCACTGCCCGCAGCGCCCCTAGAGAACCCCAGCTCGACCGGAGCATATCGCGCCTCTGACAGCGCCACACACTTCTACCCAACCCACCAGGCCATCTCGACACCTTCGTCCTCTCACTACCGCGGTGACTGGGGTCTCAAGCGCGCCCTCCCCGGCAAGACCACCAGGTCTTCCACCCCGAGCATCCGAGTCCTCGAGCAGGACACCTCAGACCACATCACCGAATTCGAGAGCGCCGCCGACCATGAGCGATCACGAGCGAAGTGGGCTGAAATGGGCGTGCCTATCGTGGCTCGCGGCCGAAGAGGAGACGCAGCATGGGCGCGCAGTCGACCTTGAGCGTTTACGAGGATTTCCTGGACAACACCGACCCGAACGCCGCTCCTGTTGCACTACCCAATGCCGTCGAGGGCGCACAGATGATCGAGCCCAAGCGCTGGAAGTACGCTGGTCCTTTCATCGCGGGCATGAAGGAGGGCGAGTTCCAGAACTATGTACAGAAGCAACTGTCGTCACGCAGGGAGGAGTGGACGGAGTACTTGATTGAGCACTTTGCGAAACAGAACTTTGAGGCGGAGAGGAGAGAGGCACAGAGGAATGAGGTGTGGCATGGTCCTTTTGAGGCCGCAGGACCTTGGCTTCAGGCCGACATGTTGATGGAGCCGGTGGAGAAGAAGGCCGAGGAGCTGGTGCGCCAGGCATCGAAGTTCAACAGCGCTGAGAGGGAGGCGAAAGCACGACAGGAGGCATCGCGTATGTTGGCAAATGCAAGGGCAGATGTGAAGGCCTACGTGGATGAGGGCAAGCGATGGGACGCACCTGAGGAGGCTCGCAAGATCCTCGTGCAAGCACAGCGTACTGCCAACGCTGAGCGGGCCAACATGGAGCGTGCAGGAATCGACGTTGAAGAGGGAGAGGCGAGGATGCAAGTGCTCGTTTCGGATGCTATTGGAAGCGTATACCGTCTGCTAGGTGTCGAGAGTGCCCACACTTCTGACATTGCTGAGGCCGAGAGGCAGATCCGAGCCGCTGAGCAGTCGGTTGCTGAGGCTCAAATGAAGAGGACGCGCATCTTGAGCGAATGGCAAGCGAAGCGTATTCCTCAGCTGCGACCTTCGCTCGAGGAGCTGTCAGGCCTCGAAAAGGGCCTCCGCGACAGCCACGCCAACCTTGGATCTGACCTGGTCAAGCTGATCACCAAGTTCCTCGACATCCCCGCCGTCAACACCGAGTTCGCAGGAGGCGCCGGCAACGCAACGACCCACGGCTTCGGCATCCAGATCCAAAACATGGCCGACAACGAGAACGCACCGCCCACCACCCACCCGGCCGCCGGTCTCTCGCACATCCGCACCAACGCCTTCATGGAGAACCACCCCGTGCACGGCCCGCAAGCCTACCCATCACCCATCCTGGCCCGCGTCCTGATGGCCCGCAACAGCGCGCGCTCCAACAGCGCCAGCGCCGTCCTTGGTGTTGGCGGTTTCGTCGCCCAAGACCCCATCACAGGCGGCGGCATGGGCAAAGCCGGGCGCCGCAACGAGAACGCCGACCCAACCCACGTCCTCGACCCCGACCTCCGGCACGGCAACAAAATCCACGTGCGCCCCCACAGCGCCATCGTCGACGAAGCCGGCCGTGTGCGCCTCACCGTCGCGCGCGCAGACAACGAAGCCGTCGCCGTCAAAGAGGGCAACGTCGAGCACATCCACCAGGGCCGCGGTTCTGGCAGCGCGCGCTCGGCTGCTGTCGGTCTGCCCGCTTCGCTGGGCAGGCGCCGCTCCAACTACGGCTTTGCTCTGCCTGATCACAGGCGTTTGGCCATGGACCAGGGTCCCAGGCCTGAGTTTGCGCCCAAGTCTCGCGTGACGGGTTATGATGCTGAGTTGGCGGGTGGCAAGCCTAGTGAGGAGAAGACGCTGGAGATGATCCAGGCGCTGTCGAAGGGCAACCAGTAGATGGTTTCCGTTTCACAGCGTTCGGCATGATGTGTTAGTAGTCCTCAGTACAGTCAGGGAGTTGTAAGCTATGCATGATCGGGCGGGTTGGAGGTCCAATAGTGACCAGAAAGTTCATGTAAGAATATAGAAGCGTGATTCCGCCACCCTTGTTTCCTGTGGCGCAGAAAGTAACGCCTTGTGATATTTTACAAATACAATCTATTCCCAAAAACGGACCCCAGATTCTATGGTATACCCAAAACAAAACAGATAAAAAGCTCGAGCTCCTTCTCTATTGATCGACAACAGTAAGAAAACCCTCACGCCACCCCCAGCTCAACCATCACCGGTAAAAGAAATCACTCCTCCTCTCCTCCCTCCTCCTCGAATCATCCCTCTCCCTCCTCCGTCGGATCTCCTGCCTCGCAGACCCTTCAGAGACGTAATAACACTCTCGCCCGCCGAGTCTCTCCTCGACTTCGTCGAACACCGGCTCATAGCGTTGGGCGCCAGCCTGCGCGTCGCCCTCGGCAGCAGCAGCGTCCATTCGGTCTTCCGCCGCAGCTTTGGCGCGCTCGCGCTCGATGACTTCGCGGCCGCGGTCGCGGATGGAGTCGCTTGGTCGGCGGCTGGGCTCTGCTGCTACTGGGGGTCGGGATAGTGGTATTGGTGCACTGTGGCGTGGCCGTAGGAGCGGTGGCGGTGGGTTGAGTGGGATGCTAGTGGGGAAGAGGAGGCGAAGCGTGTACGAGTTTGCACTGGGCGCGGGCGGCTGGGTGGTGCTGGTGGGCTGGTGTGTCTGCTCCATGTGCTGTGCTCGCTGTCGGTGTTGTCGCGAGAAGGGTGGAGAGTTTCGGGTAGTTTGCGTAGTGGGTCGAAGGTGCGGCGGTATTGAGCGCGTTCGGCTTCGCGGTCGAGTTGTCTGTTCTCTGCATCTTCGAGCTCTTCCTGGCGACGGAGGATGGCTTCGTCTAAAGCCTTTTGGCGAACGGGCTGTCTCTCGTGCGGCCTGACGAGTGGCGTATTCTGAGTCTTCTCGCGGGACTGGAGAGACACTCCTGGTCACAGGAGTGTCAAGCGCGGAGTCTGTGCGTTTGTGTTGTCGATGTTGTCGAAGGCTGGGGAGTCGGCTCAGACCTGGTGCCACTCTTGGAGGAGATGCAGAGTATGGTGTTCCAGTGTTGACTGATAGGCCAGGGCGACGTATGTGGCTTTGATCGTTTGTTTCAGTTTCAAAGACACTTTTCTAGCAGACTGATCTGCGGGTCGACGCTCGTTTTCCCAGGCGCGTGGCATGTTGAGGGACGGCGGTAGATCGTAGACAGCTGTGCCGCTACGATCGACTCTGGCGGAGTGCTCTGAGGGAAGGCTTGGTGGGAACGAAGACATGCGTGGTGGTGCAGAGCTAGGCGTAACAGGACGGAGAACAGCTGATGGTCTCTTGTTGTTCACAGCCTCAGACGTAGACGAATGCAGTGTCGATGGACCGTCGACTGAGTTACGGTTGTCGGATCGTTTGCTGTGTCCACTCTTGTGCTTGTGGCTCGGACGACGAGTGATGCCACGGTAGACACGCTTGTGTCCGTTGGTTTCGGTGACGATCTCGTTCGGCTTCTTCGAAGAAGACAGTGTCGTTGTCTCTGGCTTGACTTCGACAATCCTAGCGGCGCCAGATGTTCGTGTGGCGTTTGAGCAACAAGAAATGCCTGTGCTGATAGCGAACTCGCAACGATTGACCCTGTCGAAAGCCTTTTGGCTGCCGTCGGGTTGGTAGTAAGTCTTTTGTTCGACAATGCACATCGAGGTTGCGATGAGTTGATGTCCGATGTGGAACGATGGCGTTGATCAATGATGAGTGAGAAGCAAGTTAAGACAAGAGGTTGATCTGATCAGAGATTGTCGAGGGTAGAAGAAGGTCAATGGAGCCTTGGGTAGTGGTCAGGGTCCGGGTGCAGTAGGCAGGCAGCAGGGTGTTGGTTCGACAATGGGTCCGGTGATCGACAGTCAGATGACTCTTGTGCCGTTCAGGGCGGCCTCAGTAACCTATTTGCTCGGGATGGAGAAAAAGCGTTGAGATGTTGCTGTGAATCGATGTGCGAGGTGGTTTCTTGCTTCAAGTACGGCAAACAATATATACACGCAGTAGTAATTGGTAGGGAAAGAGAATCGCGGGTAAGGCTGTGAGTGGACAAGATATTGTCGGCACTGCAGGCGGCGGGTCACGCTGCAGCCTTATACGGCAACTCAACAAGGAGATGGTGAATGGATGACCTTACCGTGCCAGAATTACCAGCCGCCATATTCGCCAAAGACAGGCGCAGCGCTTGTAGCATGACGTTAGTTTGGAATGTCAGGCACTGCAGTGTATTGAAGGATTGTGGCCTGCAAGCTATATGCACTGCTGCGGTCGATGGAGGGCCGTGCGCGTCAGTGCGCTGCGAACGTGAAGCTCAGCTGCTCGCGGGCTCGCGCCACCGAGCCTTGCGAGCGTGTAAGTTACTAAGCAGTGCTTTGTAACGGGTGTAGGCGAATTGGTCGGAGACAGTCGTAGATGTGGCGACTGCATTTGGTCCGAAACAGTGTCTTCGTGTTTCAGACAACCGAGACACTGCAGGTCATGTCTCGTTGTGCGGCCCTCGAAGCACGAGCGTGTGCACTACCCACGTCGTGCTTGCGATCCAGACCGTGACGCTTTCGTGAGTATCACGGGTAGTGCCATCTTCGCGCGCACGTTGAGTTCTTCGGTATCCGCCATGCTCTCACAATACTGCTCTCGTGGTCGTGGTATGACGGCAGTGGAGGAGGGTGGTGTGGGTGAGGATGGGGAACCAGTGAGCGGTGCTGCACTGGTGCCTTGCTGCGCCTGATGCGAGGCTTAAACTTAGTGCCATCTGCTACCCGCGCACCCAAAGCAGCCCTCCTTGCTATTGCGAATCTGCATGATTCAAGTCGATAGTTCATTCTACAGTGCTTGATCTCATGCGAACATGCTGATCTCCGGCCTGTGCGCTCCTCGTATATGCGAGAGGTGGACATAGCGGTAGAGATGTGGCTCGCTGCATTTCCAGCTTGGGCGACCGGATACTGCTGCACAACGATGGATTTACGCTAATTTCCTTCACACTGCACTAAACCCGTTGACATCGTTTGCTGTCCGTCACTCGAGCATCACACGTCCTGGAGTACCTCATAGTCCAGGCCAACAGCGCCGTTCCCCGTCTGACAACCATCCCACACCCATCAAGCCACAACCCAAGGCACACGATACGACTTAGAAACATTCAACAAAACACGCAATGTCACGCGTCCAATTGCTTGCATGTTCTCGGCGGCTGTAGCCAGCGAGCAACCAACGAGAAGCCAGCGTACGCGAGCAACCAACACCCACGATCCGTCCCCACCAGCCGACGCTTGTGCAAGATTGTATCCGAGCTGACAAGCTGAGGCTGAACAAGCGAGCTCCACGAGCCACACGCACCGCCAAAACAAGGAAAACTCGTCTTATCCAAGAGTGGACAACTCTGCACAGCCTGAAATGTACACTCTTCGTGCCTCGTTTTTGGCCCCCAAAGTGGCGCTTTGCTTCTTGTGTCGTAGTATTGATGCGTGGTGGCTAGTACCTCCAGTGTTGCGTACCAAGTACCGTAGTCGTGTGCTTTCTTAGAGTGGCGGGACTTACCTTGCTTGCAGTGGTGGTATCGCTTGCACATACGGACGGGTACCTCGAGCTAAGCCCTTGGTTGCAGCTGAGTTGCGATCCGTTTTTGTTCCTGGATCATCATCTGCGAGCGAGCACATACCACCGGCAAGCTGTTTCATGTGTTCGAAAGACGTCGAATATTCGAGTCCTGAGTGTCAGGAAGGAGCGGGTTCAGCAGCGATGTTCATGCAGGGTGTTGTTGGTTCTGTGGTTTTGAGGCACTTTCCGATCAGCATTCTTGCCTCAGGTACTGTCGTCAGATGTGGGAATTGTGTCTAGACACAGTTTCTGCCTGACGTGATTGCTGTGGCCTGTTCAAGTGGATCAGCTTTTGTCGACTTGAGTGCATCCAGGTTTTGATCGAAATTGATGACGGCAATGCATGGGAGTGACAAGATTGGGAAATATGAAGATGACAAGTCGTATGAAGGATATGTTTTCGATTCGTTCTCGACTCAACGCCAATGGAAAGAACAACGCTAAAGGGGTATCCAAATAATCACCCACACTCCGTCGCTCCTGTCGTATCATCATGGTCCCGATCAGCATATGTACGTCGTGGTCATCATCGTTCGCCCTCAGCGATTGCTTTTGATGAATAATCCCCTTTGAAAGAAACAGAAATGAATATTTCGCCATGCGCGCCAAAGTCAGGCATCTCACCGTCCGCTCACCCGGCCGGCCAATTGCAACCCGTACATGCTCTTCGCCAGACCCTCCGCATCAACACCAAGCTCAAAGTCCAGCAAGAAGCACAACGCACTTCCAAATTAAGCAGTTGCGTAGGACTTACGCCTCCTACTTGCGCCACGCGCTGCTGACTCCATTTGTTATCCTCCAGCGCTTTTGCCGCAATTCTTGTCGCGGCGAGCGATAGTCGGTGGACGGTTCGGTTTGTGGCGGGCAATACACGCTCCACTATACAGAGGCGGTGAATGTAGTGTGCGGCAGTCAGGTAGACGCCAGGACTGTGAGGGCAGTATGTGTGCTGTCTCGTAAGGTATGCTGATATAGAGAATGGAGGTGGGTGTTTGGAGAAGAAGCGGCGAGCTATGGCGGCATGTTGGACGTGGTGGGGGTCTGCATCGGCGCCAATGTAGGTGGGTGGAGGCACGTTCTCGTCCGCTGGCTTGTTGTGTACTGGTGTTGCTGGACGAGAAATCGGCGGCGTGGGTGGCACGTCGGCGGCTGCTTCTGTGAGTGTCTCAAGCGCAACCTGAAGAGTGCGCAAGGCGCCGAGGGCAGAGAGTGTGGTGATGTCCCAGTCAGGACCATCAAGGATTGTGGGCTCGTCAGAAAGACTATCAGAGTGAGGGTTGACGGTCGGCTGATTGGCGTTCGGATTGGGAGGCGGGGCGGCGAGGTCAAGTGCCCTCCTTGATTGTCGTGGTTGGAAGCATCTTCCATGCTCCGGTTTGGTGGGGAGGAGGCTCGCAGTGAATGTTGTGTTGGCCGCCCATGGGAGTCGAGACGTTCAAGACATGAGGTCCAGAGCGAGCGTACGGTGATAATGGTGGTATGACGCTTGGAGAAAAGGTTGCTTGCGAGATATAAGGGCACACCGACCGGCGGATCACGAGTACCCTTCTTCTTTAGCGCGGTGTATCGAAGTCATGCAGACGCCGTTGCGCCCGCCTGAGATCCAACGGAGCGAGGCTTCCGGCAGCAGCAACGGCAGAGCTAAGGAAAGCCTCGTAGGCCCGACGCGCTGTTTGTTATCGTGTTTCCGGCACGACGAGTGTGGATTGATCTCGCATGCTTCTGCGCGAGGTACTGTACCTTGTCCAGGTTGTTATTGCCCGAGTACACCATTGTTATCGCAATTGTGATATCCACGTCAACTTGGTGGACGCGACCCGTCTTCGGCACGCGTGACCGCAATTTACACGCAATTCCGCCGTGGCATAACCCTGGCAAGCCATAAGCCGCCGTTTCGAGCTCGCTGCGTCGTGCCGTCCTCACATCTAGTCTTGATCGTCAAATCTGGGCCGGCTTGTACTGTGAGGTACACTCGCATTAGTGGCTCGTTACTACGGTACAAGCTAGAAGGGCAAAAGGCATTCGGCAAAGTACAGTACAGTTGTCTATTCGCTTGACAGTCTTTGGCGGGGTCGAGCGCTCTCAGGCGAGCTCCTCTTCTTCGTAGCTTCTTGGTCTCTCAAGTCTTTGTCAAACCAGATACTTCCGACGCTGTAGGAGTATACGAGCTGTGTATTACTGTAAGGGTGTAGTCTTGTGCTTGCATCAAGAGCAGTCACGGCCTCTTTCAGACAATACATCATGCATAAATGCCTTAAAGCCGTTCAAGGTCGGAGCATACGCTTAAGGCCGACACAACCACCTGATACCAAGACCTGTGTGTCAGCCTTAGTGAACGCAATGATTAAGCAACAACAGGATCAAACTACATAATACAGCAAGTCAAGCAGAATAAGTTGTAGCCAACGTACGCTTCAATCCACCGCATACTCTCAACAATCTATCCAGCATCAGACACCCAAGCCACCGAACTGATTCCATCCAGCCATGCCGCCGCCACAAGGAATTCCCAACCCAATCGAAGGACCAGGTAAAAGCTTTTCGCCAATCTAATGAAACATCTGCCGAGACTCTGACACCTCGCAGGCGACTTTACAGTCACCAAGACCGTCCACAACGACACCTACCCAGCCATTGACCCGTGCAAACAAGATCTCTCGGGCAAAGCTGTATTCATCAGTGGCGCAAGCAGAGGCATTGGACGCTCCATTGCCATCAGCTTCGCCAAAGCAGGAGCATCGACCATCATCCTCGGCGCGCGCGGCAGCCTCGATGCCACCGAGACTGCTATCAAGCAAGCTGCCAGAGACAATGGACGATCAGCTCCTCAGGTTCTCAAGCTCAAGATCGAGGTGACCAACCCGACCTCTGTCTCTGATGCTGCAGCTGAAGTCGAGAAAGCGGTTGGCAGGCTTGATGTTCTGGTAAACAATGCTGGTGTCATTGACATGACCATGATTAAAGACAGCGATCCTGAGACCTGGTGGAATGTATGGGAAGTGAATGTCAAAGGCCCATACCTGATCGCGAGGGCATTCCTTCCATTGATGCTGAAAGCTGAAGACTCACTGAAACAAGTTGTCACAGTAGCAAGGTATGTCCAAAAAGCCAGTCCACTTTAGACGCCTCCACTAATTCCACACCAGTGTCGGTGCCCACCTCACGACGCCTTCGCTCTCAGCTTATCAGCCTTCGAAGCTGGCAGTGTTGCGGTTCACCGAGTTCATCGACAGCGAGTACAGCGCACAGGGTGTCACGGCCATTTCAATCCACCCCGGCAATATTCTGACTGATATGGCGACGAGTGGCGAGGTGCCCAAGGAGCTCGAGTTCATCTTCACCGAATCGCCAGGGCTGCCTGCAGATACCATTGTCTGGTTGACAGCAGAGAAGCGAGAGTGGCTTGGTGGACGGTACGTCAATGTTACGTGGGATATGACACAGTTGGAAGAGAAGAAAGATGCGATCGTGAAAGGTAACAAGCTGAAAGTGAAGCTTGATGTTGATTTCTGAGTAGATTGGGGAGCAGTTGCAGACTTGGTCAACAGATGGTAGAAGAGACACCATAGATCTAACGAAGGGCCACAGACTGCTTTGGAAACTCAACACATATCTCCTTCAACCCAGACAACTGATCTTCTAACACGCTCTACGTGCTAGAGCTTAGTAAATCCCCGGGAAGAACTTATACGGCACCTTCCTCCTCACAACCTCCCACTGCTCACCATATCGCTTTTCACAGTACGTATCCAGACTAGGGATCGCCCTCGCACAAAAGTCACCCGCCAGCCAAGCGCACTGCAAAGCACCCCAAGTCCAGCCAGCGCAGATGAGCGAATATCCAGTGCGCCAGAAAGTGTAGCCAGTGTAGTTGACATTCCTGACCACGCCAAACAAGCCGTCCGAGTAAGGCTTGCCTTTGTTCTCAGGCTTGGCTTTGAAAGACGCGCGTTGCACTTCGCAGTACCATTCGACGAAGATGCCGATGGCGTAGGAGACGATGCCGACGTAGAGTGAAGTTGGAGCGGATTGGAAGAAGGATGATAGTGATGATTGGGCGCTGGGTTGCTGCGATGTCACGCTCCAGAGCGCGAAGCTGGTGTTCAGAGTGTTGAGCAAGGTGTTGTAGACTGCAACGCCGACGCTGAAGCTAGCCGGCATGACCGTGTCATTGACGAACAATTTCCAGTAGATTTGCTTGAGCGCACTGCCGGTGGCGAGGCCCATCACGAGTGTGTGGTAGGGCTGAGACCAAGGACGCCTGCGCTTGCAGCTACAGGTGATTGCAAGACGGGAGTACCCCCGAAGCTTTTGACGAGATCTGATCCGAGTCCGAATTTGATTATGTAGTACTGCAAGGGCAGATCCAGTGCGCGCAGTGCGACGAAGAGGAAAGTACCAGCCGATGTAGGTCCTTTCTTGCGTGAATCCCAAAACCAGTCTGCTGGTTTGAAGCCGGAATGAGATGAGGCTTCGCGAGGCACCTCGCCTCGTTCCTTTGGATCGCTCATTGGAAATAAATTTAGAGCGACTCGGAAGTCAGCCTGTACTCAGAAGTATGCGTTCAATGGAAGGAAATTGATGTGACTTGATATATTATTGGACTTTGATGGTCGACATGGGTCTATTACTACATGACGTTGTGGAGGTCTCAACTTTCAAGTTCAGCCGCCCCGGCGGGATATTTGTTGGGCCGAGAATGGAGAGAAGCATTCCGGAGCATTGTACCACCGCATTAGTATATCGTGATGTGAAGAAACTACACATCGAGGAGTGCAGAATTGAGGATTTTGGTGGTGTGTAATTGTGAGTTGTGAAGTCAAGCGGCCAGTCTTGTCAACTGGCAAAAGATTCGTCGTGAAGTGCCACCATGATCATGTTGAAGCATGTTCTCAGCGCCATACGCAACAACAACAACAACAACATGAAGACAACATTCGGGTAAGTCTGCGAGATTCATGTCCTTGGTTGGCGGTGTCTGTGTTCCTGGAAAACAAAAATGAAAAGATTGAGCTGGATACGGAGGAATCTAACCTCCAACTGTAGTATGGCTCCTCTATCGAGCAGCAATGACAACCAACATGGGACTCGAACCCACAGCCTTCCGCTATTCCCTAATTAGGAGGCGGACGCTCTACCATTGAGCCAATCGGCTTTTTCAGACTTCACTCTTGTGAGCAAGAGATGGTGAGATTCACACCTCAAAAATTTATAACATGTAAATTTTCTCAATTTCGCCGACCAACCGAGACCCTGCAGACAATTCACCGTGCAAGGCTGAGCAATATGAACACCTTCAACAACATTGATACATCTGTACAACATCAGAAACTCATGCAGGAGGATACACCAAAGTCCACATTTGCAAGATGCTCGAAGGAAAGCCACAGGATTCTGTCGCAGAAGTCGCATGGACAGACAAGCTGCCACGCAAAGTGGAGCCCAGATGATGCGATTTGGCTCCGTTGCGCCGCTAGATAAGCAGGTCAACACGAGAGTTCATTCATCGTAGCAGCTCGCTTCTGCAACAGCGTTTTTTGACATCGATCGTTCTGCACCCTTCTTCTCTTACCTCTCAACCACCTAGCACAAAAAATTCGAAGCCAAGCTGTCACTATGGGCGACGCCGTCGATCCTCCTGCCGTCACAAACTTCGGCCAAGACAACGTTGAGGTTCCAGCAGCTCCTACGATAGATCTCGTGGCTGAAGATGATCTGCCACCTGCAGAGTCACTGAAGACCGATGAGGATTGGACGTATCCCTGGCCTACCGAATTTTGAGATCCAAGAAAAGACCATCGACGACATTCGACCTTTGAAAGCAAGCTTCGTAACACACAATCGCGTCCATAAATTGAGCTAACAAGACGTAGGTAGCGGTTATCGGAGCAGGTATTGCCGGTATCACTGCTGGCGTGCTACTCCCAAAGAAGGTTCCTGGCATTCAGCTAACGATCTTCGACAAGAACAACGATGTGGTATGTACACATGATTTCTGGACATCATCCACGACATTCTGACACATCCATCAGGTGGCACATGGCTCGAGAATATCTATCCTGGTGTCAGATGCGATATTCCTTCACACTGCTACCAGTCAACATACTCGCCCAAAGTTAATTGGTCGGAAGAGTACGCCCAGGGCCAGGAAATTAAGGACTACTGGCAAAACATCGCTAAGAAGTTCGACGTCCACTCCAAATGTCGCTTCCAGACGAAAGTCAATTCGGCTCAATGGCACCCTGACAAGGCCAAATGGACTTTGAGCGTCTTAGATATCGTCAAGTCGACGACCGACGATCTTGACTTCGATTTCGTTATTACTGCAAATGGCCACTTCAACGAATGGAAACTGCCAGCCTACCCTGGCATCGAGAAGTTCAAAGGCCACCTTCGCCACTCATCAAACTGGGATCCCACCTTTGATCCTAAGGACAAGCGTATCGCCACCATCGGTAACGGAGCGTCTGGCATTCAGGTCACTACCGCCTTGCAAAAACAAGCAGCACACGTGGATCACTACGCCAGGAACAAGACATGGATTGCCGGCTCGTTCAACCCCAGCGCCAGAGAGAGACAAGAAGCGGCAATGCCTTTCACCGAAGAGCAGCTAAACGATTTCCAGGACCCGGAAAAGTACCTGGCTTTCCGTAAACACCTCGAGGGCACATTCTTCCGCCGCTTCGAGTCTATTCTGCGTGATTCGGACACTACTCGCAAGGGCGCTGAAGCGTTCAAAAAGATCATGCGTGAACGTCTGGGCGATGATGCGGAACTATTGGAGAAGATGGTGCCTGACTTCCCTCCCTTCTGTCGTCGACTCACGCCCGGTCCGGGCACCTCGAGGCTATCACCAAGGACAATCTCACCTTCATTCAAGACCCTATCGACCACTTCACCGAAGACGGCATCGTGACCAAAGATGGCGTTCATCGCCCTGTCGATGCAGTCATATGTTCTACAGGAGCAAATGTGGACTTCGCACCTCCGTTTCCCATAGTCTCAGGCGACTACGACCTGTCCAGAGATTGGAAGCCAGCCGGCAAATTCGGCTTCCCGTACTCCTACCTTGGTATCTGCACGCCGAACTTCCCCAACCTCGCATATATTCTTGGTGAGTGTCTGCATCCTTTTCGATCGCCACTTTCAACGCTAACAACTTCTCAGGTCCCCACCCACCAGGCACATCTGGCACCGTTCCCCACGGCGCCGAGATTCAAACAACATTCATCGCCAAGCTGCTCCGCAAGATCTCTACGCAAGGCATCAGCACAGCAACAGTCTCCAAACGCGCCACAGACGATTTCGTCGCCTACTGCGATGCTTTCTTCCCGCGAACCAACATGAGCCGCAAATGCAGCTCGTGGTACAACGGCGGACGACCCGGCGCGCGCATCCACGGTGTTTGGCCCGGCAGCGCTTCGCACTTGACACGAGTGTTGCGGGAGCCGAAGTGGGAAGATTTCGAATGGACTTATGAGAAAGGAGAGAACCGCTTTGGGTTCTTGGGCAATGGGTGGACGGCGAAGGAGCAGGATCCTGAGGCTGATCTCACGCCGTGGTTGAGGTTGGAAAGTCAGAACGATCTTAAGGATTTGCATGAGAGGTGGCATGATTTGTAGGTGATGGGTGGTTTTTGGATGGATAGACGGGCATGAATCTTGGTCAAAGCTATGGCTGGGATTGTTTGCAAATATATTACAACGGCTATCATCTCGACGATCGAAGTGTTCCAGCGTGATCTTCAAGCGATGGTGTGCCTAGCGCGACGAGGTAGATAGGCGGGTCTTGAACAAGCTACGATGGAGCAGGTGTACTACCTCATCACTGCGCTTTCTTGCCATCGACGGCCTTGCGCCCCGCCATCGCGACATTGAGCCTGCCCAGCATATCGACGGCCATGAATACAGCTATTGAAGCAATGAGTGAGCAACCACGAACCGTCATATGTAGAAAGTGCGATGCAACTTACACAAAGCCAAGTAAGGCACATACAGCTTCCCCAGCTCAATCTTCTGCGCGTTCTGAAAATCGCTCCAGCTCAAATAGTCTGCAATGCACGTAGCGGTTGTGATGGCCGTTTGGACGGCGTAGACGAGCAAGTGGACAGGGATCTTGGGATCGTCTGAGCGATGGGCAAAGTCAGTGTTCAGCTCTACAGAGAAATGGAACAGAGACTAGAATTACCTCTGATCAAAGCACCGATAGCCCAGAACGACAAGGGAACATGATAGATCAATTCCATGTACATGTACATGTTAAACCACGCAGGCGGCGCGGTGAAGAATCGATCAGCATAAGTTGTGATGTACCATTCTCGCAGTGTGGTGATGAACTCTGGCTTGAGGTTGGCTGGGTAGAGAGGTGCCAGGTCGACACCTAAGAGCGTGTGTTAGCTTCACATGTCTCCGTGACCTCAGGGTATAGGGCGGTATAAGGAGATACTCACAGAAAAGCACTGGCACATGAATGATGAAGAATGCTAGATAAGCGAGATCACGCTTGCGCGAGAAGATGCTCCTTGCAGTGGCCATGTTGGTTCTCGACTGTAAGGAGACCCTATCACCGTATATTCCGTATCGTATGTAATGTGTTGCAGGAGACCAAGGCAAGCCAGCGGTTGTATCGGCAGACAAAGTTGTTTGGATCGTCTTGGGACTGGACAGCCGTTAGTGCCCGGCGGCTTCAAGTGAGACGTCACTGGGTATGAGAGTCGCACGTTTTTAGCCTAAGCGAAACTCTGTCATCGCCACGGCGCATTTGTGCCAGACTAGCAGATTCACTCGTGCTACATCGCATGGACAAGTGTAGCATAGCGAGCCTCAAAACACGGTGATCTTGTGCGTCTACATGAATTACACCTGGTCACGACGTATCTGAACCAGGCAAATATATCACCACTGTGGTCAAGATCGACAAGCTATCGGATTCATGATTTTGGAGAATTACATTGGACTTGAGACTTCGATTGCATTGATACTGAATACATGAGAAACACAATCAATCCGTATCTCTACATGAGCTGGGCAATCTGAATGCCTAGGTTACTCAAGCCTACCACCAGCATCGCAAAACGCAGAGCTTTATCGCGCTTGCGCTCAAATAGATGGACATCGGACGAGCGGTCTTCTCCAGTCGTTTCATCAAGATGAGTATCGATGTTGAACCTCTGCCAAAACCATGTCAGGAAACGATCTTTTGCGCATAGAGCGTACATACCCTCGTTTCGGCACGCAAGACGCTCGCAGAATAATTCGAGTCAGTGCTGGAAGTGCGATCTTTCGAGCTGACAAAGTTCTTATTGCGAAGCGCAAACATGTGAGCAAAGAGCTTGCTGCACTTAATCTTGCTATGGGTACTCTCGGCTCCTGGCGGGCAACCACCAAGGTCAGAAGCGCCGAGATTGGCGTCGATTGCATTGCCGGTTGTGTTACAGTCGTGATGGGCGTTGCTGTTGCTCGAGAGACGCATCGAATCGAGACTGGAGTCAATCTGGGCATGGAGCTCGTCGTTGTAGATCTTATCCAGAAGTCCACCAGTAGCTCTGTGGCCGAAAATGAACCCCGGGATTGTTCTGCTCAAGGTATCAGCACGTACATACTCGGGTTAGTATCTAACCATACTTTCGACGAGATGAGACCAATTCTTTGCCATTCCCTGGACTGGCGAGTAGACCGGTAAAGAAGCCATTATCAAGGGTTCAGACCTTGATCGAGAGCAGTAGCTGTAGGCACGGGACGTGTCACTTGAAAAAAGATGGCATTATGGATGAACATGATATATGTTGCTTGTCCTGCCGCGCCATGGGAACGCCTGCGACGCGGCACTTGCGCAAAAGGTGAGAGTGACCTGCGTGTGGTACTGATGGTATGGACGGTATAATGGTACGATGGTACTGATAGTAATGATGGTATTGATGGTATGGACGGTACAGTAGTGGCTCTAGTGGTACTGATCGCACCATGGGATCGATGGTATCACCAGTGATGCTCTTATCAGCTCCACCAATCGAAGCAATTTCGCGTCTTGTGGCGCAATGAGCGGATTGCTAGCCTGATGGTACCCGGAAACCAATCGTCGTCGTGTGCTAGCGCATCTGCGCATGAGTACTCAACGGGATTGCGACGGGTACCATCAAGCTGGCCAGGGGGCTCAGCTTCAGCTTCATGCGTCACCCGTGTAACAATAAGACGTTGCAGCGTGATATATTGCTCGTTGGTATCGCTAGGAGGTGCTCAAATGCTCAATACGTTTAGCCTTCGCTGCGGTCTCGTCGCGGCACGTCAAGTTGTCTCAGCATTATATTACTTTTCTCTGTTTCGTATGCCGACTACTGCCTCTACCTCACCTACTCTGCCATGTATACTTCATCAGCCAGTCATCGCTCACTACTGCGGATGTACTTTCAAAGCGACAGAGGCTTGTTTTGGCCTCTCCCGTTATCGATCTGCATCAAGGTGTTCGTACGCTGCCGGACATACCATCTCCGACGAAGAAGTTCCCTTGCAAGCACTGTAGAAGATCGTTCGTCCAAAAGTCAAGTCTTGGAAGGCACATTCGGGAAGTCCATACCGTCCATGAGAAGACCACAAAATTCTGTTGCGACCTGTGTGGCAAGATGTTTCGGCGGCCAGAAGGCGCCAGAGTCCACATGCGGAAGAACCGGTGCATCTCGCCCGCGACTGGTAATATGTATTCGCGGCGTAGCTCCACGAATGACTCCACCTCTGTTACTGGTACATCCTCCGCCGGGCCCTCATTCACCGGACGCTCCTCTACTAGTGCTTACTCGACTGAGACTGCCACGGCCAGCAGCTCTGGGGAATGCTGCGTTGCGGAAGACTCACATCAGATAGCACTGGCAGCGCAACGGCTCTTTATCATCGACAGCCTAATGAGACTAGGAGAATGCCCAGACCGTCCTCATTATTGCTACTTCGGACAACACAATCGATGCAAAATCTCTACAGCATTCCTATTCCTCCTTTCTTTGACCTTCCTGCGCCACAAAACATTGAGGATCTTATAGAACACCAAACCCGCGAAACTCGTCGTCTACGCATGATAGAGTCTTTCCAGTACACACATCGCAGGCTGACTGACAGCCACGATATAATGGAGATGGGTCTAACCCCAGACGCTATCGAGAAATTCTTGCGCCATCGGAAACGCTTCAAGCAAGCTTGGCAAGATGGAGTGAACGCAGCATTTGGGCTTCTCTCTGGTACTCTTCCCCGAGAACTCCACAGCGTCCTTGGTATCGCCCAAATCGCCAGCGCCATCCGTACCGCCATCGATGACATCGACTCACCCATAGCCTCAGAAGGGAAATTCATGTCCGATCTCAGCCGATTGGAGACAAATACTTCCCAGCAGCCTTCAGCCAGCATTCGACCATTATGCGGATCTTCTATGGGAGACTAGGCCACCTTCGGACTTCGCTTGGAAAGAGCCTCACGATGCCGACACGCTGGTGTATTTTCAGGATATGTTGACAGAGATGCTTCAACTGATCGAGCTTCCCGTACCCGAAAGTGATGTGGAAATACATGGCCTGTCTTCGTCAGATCTGGTGTCAGAGTGCCCTACGATCCCAAGCAGCTCTTCTGGACTCTCCACTCCTTTTCCCGTTGTCTTCGTCTACAATTGATGAACATACAGTAGAGATGGCATGCTGGGTTGAGCCAGTGTCCGCCACTTTTGCAGAAATGGTTTTGTACTCGGCCGGAGCGATCTTTGGACTGATCATAGCATTCTTGCTTCGTAAGTCTTCCTTTGTCCAATCTTCTGCATACCCTGCTAACACCACCGTTCAGTCAACCTGGGGCAATTTCCCTCCTGGGCCTTATGTCTTTGTTTCATCACGGATCGTGACTTCAATGATGCCGAGTCTGTCAGTGATCACAATGATGGTTGGTGCCGCTGGCTACAACATCAATCGCTTCTTACGAATTGCCGCCTTCTTGAACTCCTGCTTCCAGCGCTGAGAGTAGGCCGGGACTGTGACGACGACGTGCTCAGTACAGACACGCCTAGCCTTCAAGACAGTGCACACGCAGTTTTCAACGGCATGGGTTGGAAGCAGCTGATCGTCCGGTGCTTCGACGAGACTATCAGAGCCGCTTTCATTGTATCGGAGTTATGATTGCTTTCCAGGACAAAGAAGCATACCGCGGACGAGTGGGCTCAGAGGCACAACTCATCTCCTCGATTGGTGTTGGAATGGGCCCAGTCTACGTGCTACTTCCTATCAGCAAGGTGTATGAGAACTGAACAGACGACTTTTGCGGAACGGCTGCGGTCGACTGCGCAGGGTGAAAATTTGAATACAGTTCAAGACGATAATGACTATGACGCCTTTCATTTCAATTTTGCATATAGAATTGCCGTTTCAACGTTTCCCATAATTGCCTCGCTGTCCCTAGCACTCGTGCTGCCTCCTTTGAAACTATTATCATCTGCCGTCCGAGACAGATAAAACGTGACCACATATCCCTGCAATTTCCTCAGCTCATATTGCCACGCCAAAAACACCACCGAACGATCCCATTGCATCCTGAGCTCATGCGCCCTGGAGGTAAGCATTGCAGCCCCTATCAACGACCTTGTAAGACATCTCCGTAATCCCCGCAGCAGCATAGTTCGAGCACCCAGCGACAGGTCGCTCACGCAGGTCGCTGGCAGGCGGTGAGATGAAGAGAGGATCACCGCTGCAGTCCGTCGTTGCGAAGAAGGTCAGGTCTTTCGGAAAGCATCAGCGCAAAGTTCATCGAGCGAGGGCTGTGGTAGAGAGATAATGAAGCAGGAGTAGATCTTACAGTCGTCGTCAAGATCAGTGTCCTCCGGACGGACGAGAAGGGATTGGTCATAGTCGTACTTCATGAGCTCGTATTTCTGGAAGGGACGGGGTAGATGTCAGGCTTATGCTATGTATGCATTGATTGTGATCGCACGAGCGAGAGATCATACCATGCACCCATCCTTGTCCACAGCCTGAGGGAAGACCAGTAGCTCCTGGTCAGACGGTCTGGCACCGGTGATGGTGCACTTGTCGCCCAACCAGACGGTGAAGACGAAAGCTTCAGAGGCAGCAGCAAGAGCGGTCAATAAGACAGTGGCCTGCGAGAGACGCATGCTGTAAATCGGTGATGTAATCGAATGTTCGACAATGGTTCTATCGGGTCTACTGACGTGATGTGATGTGATTGATGGGCAAGGAGAAGATGAGCGAAGGGAGATCGGTGGTAAAAGTAGGCGATGGGCCCAATCTCGCGGGACGGGCTGGCTGCATTCCTAATGACGCATCGCCATCGGAACCATTGAGATCGCGGATCCTTGGATCTTGCTGCGCCGGTCGGTATCATGTCTAGACCTGCGGTCGGTGGGATGATGGGAAGGTGATGGTCTTGGTGGACTTTCCATATCGAGCAATCTATCTGCCTCTCGCAATTACTTTGGTTTATGCGTGTTACCCTCACGCTTGCGCTTGCGCGTCTTTTCCTTCTCTGGCCGCGCGGAACCCTTGGGATTGCTCTTGTACTCGACGAATCGCGCGTCTGAATGGTTGTAACCGTAGTGAGAGACATCGGCCTCTTTTGGAAAGATGGTGGGACGTACTCCTTGTGTCCTGGAGTCTTTGGATTGCCCTCTGCGTACGACCATCTTCAGGCAAGGGAGAGGCGATCTTCAGAATGTTCTCGGCCATTGACAGCAGCCGATCTTGTTCGGTCTTGAGGTCAGCGAAGCTGCCTCGAATACGTGCCATGGCCATTGCTTTAGTGATGGCTCGGAATTCTGGCAATCCTAAGGAAGCTTGCGGCTCGTCAAGCGTCAGATCGATGACCTCAGGCACCTCGGCCTCAAGATCAATGATCTGTGGTCCTCTTCCTGTTATCGCTGGGGTCGGAGGCCTCGACTCTGGCGTGATCGGTGCGATCTGGTCCTGCACTGGCTTTCCTTGCAATCTGTTGGTGTCCTTGAGAGCAGTCACCATCGATTTTGCAAGGTTTCTCATTCCCTCAAAATATCTCTGGAAGACTCTGTAATCTTTCACCTCCGTCTCGCCACAAATCAACTTTCTGACGTCTGTCAGAATCTCTTTCCACACCACTCCTGTATGTCCAGCAAATTCGAACCCGACATGACCTCTCCTCTTGTCGCCGCCTAGTCCGCGAATCTCACGCAAAGGATCGGTCAAGAAAGCTGTCATGTGCATCCGCGACAAGTCTCCTGGCTGTATGCTCTTGTTCTCGTGGATTATGTCGCGTTTTATGCGTGTAGTCGTCCAAACATCTGACACCGCCATCGATCGTTCATTGGGGTCATTAGGCAGCACGACCGTGATCGTGACCGTTAGGCTTCTAAGACGGTGGTCCTCGGGATGCGACCGACGAAGGCAAAGAGCATGTCTTGCACCGCGCAGATAGAAACAGGGTCATTGCCGCAGTAGATGTCAAGACTGAGATCTTTGGCTTTCGCGAGTGAATTCAACGCAGGCGTATTCGCGACGACGTCCGCTTCAATCCAATTTGCATGGACAGGAGTTCCGTCAACGACCTGCCTAAACTGGAGTCTTACTCTGCGCTGATCATCGCGCCATCCTTCGACTGTCGCTTTGTAGGAATGGGTGCTGTCGTTCATGGCATCGTTTACTGTTGTCAGATGCGCCATATTGGAGGTCTTTGACATATGTGTTGCAGGTTGGTGTGACAAGTCGAAGACCAATTGTGAGTTCGACTGCCATGAGCGCAACGCCTTTATATCATGTTCGTCCTGAAAGTGACTTCTGTCCTGACTGCGGCGCCAATAGAGTGTTTCAACCTGTAGCACAGCAAGCATTCACTGCTGTGGCATGACTTAGGTTGAGGTGTCTCAATGTCTACGAGCATAATACGGTGAGTTCTCCTAGACGTTCACTCAGACATGTCTCCCTCATCTGCTAGACTCAAGGCAATGCCCGCCGAGACATCACCACCGAGAGACTCGACCTTTGCCAGCAACTCTTTCGCACGTCGGCGTTCCGAAGATGCCTTTTGCCGGTTCTGTGCAATAGCGACCCTGTCGGCATACTCGTTGCGGTAGCTTCCGGGAGGGCTGGACGAGTTGCCATTTTCATAGGATGGACGAGATCCAGTCTTTATTAAAGACCTGTAAAGACCCGACAGCCAAAGACCTATCATGGCACGAAGACGCACCAAGGGCTCGCTGACATCGTATGGAGGACTGAGAATCAGTTCATCAAGACGTTCGGCGATGGGAAGTGCGTCTGCGATCTCGCGACTTGTGAGTTCACGGGCGTTGACAGTGCTCATCGGGTGATCATGCTCGTTGGTATGATCGCTAGATATGCTGTGAGAAGAGGATCGTCGAGCAAGCGAAGCCTCATTCCGCAGGCGCTCATAACGGGCTTGCACTTCATAAACCCAGACGTTGAAGAGCGCAGGATAGAAGACTTTGGCGTTCACTGTGTGCTGGGTGTGTGGCGTGTATGGGTATTGCAGGATCAATCTCTCATAGTATTCTCTGGCGAGCTTGAAACCTTCGTCTGCGAATTGATGAGCAGGCTGGTTGGTAGCTGTGTCGGCCACTTCATCATGGACGAGACTAGTATCATCCTCACTTGCTCTTCTGGCAACGGGTGAGCCCTTTGGTGCATTAATCTTCTCTCGCCGCATCAAGATCTCAGCACCCATACCCCAACGGCCATGTTGGCGCACATCGATGCCCAATCCGCCAACCTCAGTCCGCGCCAATAAACCCCAAGCACGAGATGCACGATCCCAGTCTCCCTTCAGCATACATCGATGCAATATGACTGTGAGATTATCAAGATGCCTCCTTTCAGGGAGGTTGACTGGTCGCCCACATCAGGTGTTGGCACATACAGTGGCGGTTTTACAGCTGCCAGCTCTTCTTGTGAAAGAACGCCTGGGTACATCGGAAGATTTGACAGGAGCATGGGGGAATGGATATCTCGGCAATGGGTGCTCGCGTGATAGACCAGCCACATGATAGGGGTCAGTCTTATTTACCGAAGGCGCAGAAGCCAACGCGCTGTATGGGTCCGCATCATCAGAGTCCGAAGGTGGCTCGACTGAGGATGCCTCGCTGTCTTCTTCTCTCTTTCTTTTTCTAGCTTGTCGCTTGTGCTCGCGGGTGAGAAAAGCCTGCTGGCCTTTCGTCGGCCGATATACAGGCGCAAAGGTGGACATTTCCGCGGTGTAATGCTGTCAGACACGACGCTGCAGCTGCTGTGCGGCGAATTAGGCAGCTTGTTAAGGCGTGCGAATTTCTGCTATGGCCCTTGGGCGTTTCATATGCTGCGGCGTGTGACAGGCGACGGGCACCTATGGTCCTATGGAGTCGCCTGCGGAAAAACTCCAGGCTCACACACACCAGCCCCAGACAGATTACCATGCGAGCAGGGCGGGCCTTCCGTGACGACGACAATGGCACGCGCTGGCTGGCGGTGTCTTAGAGATTTCGTGGTAGTATGAGATCACGTGTGCGAACGAGGCCGAAATAGGCTGAGGAGGGATTTGACGGCGCGATGCAAGTGTGTCTCAAACGATCGAAGCATCGGCGCCACCCACGCGACGTCCAATCAGTGCCGCCACTAAGGCAATGCTCGACAGGGCCGAGGCCGCTGGCGGCGATGCCGTCTGGACTTGACACAAGCAAAAGAGCGCACGGGCGAAGCGTCAGGCAGGCCGATGCGAATCATGCGATAGATAGCACTGCTGGATGGACAGATACACACGCATACATATGCGCGCATGCATGCACGCAAGCTGAGCCATAGAGTGGTGGCCAGGGCGGCGGGAGAGGAAGACAAGTTACACCACGCTTCACTATTGCAGTGTTGCAGTATCAGGAGAACAATTATAGATGCAGTCGTTAGATCAGGTACACTACCATCATTTTACCTCTCCACTTGCCATCACTCGGCCTTCGCGTGGCTTTTGGCTGAGACACACGCCTTAGGCACTCGTTCGGCACAGCAGGCCGCCTGCGAGTGACGAGTGGGAGGCTACGCTAACGTCGCTCACGGCCATCCATCCGACACGCCGGCGCTCGCAAGTCAGCCAGCAGCCAGAGTAGTGACCTTTCGTTCATTCACACACCAGCGGCCCGCCATCGTGCCTGCTGTCTCTGTCTACCACTCACTCTCCCACACAGCGCCCTTACCTCACCCACCAGCACGGCATTACCTCTGCGCCCGACCCTACACGACACGCCCGCACCTCCATGTACAGCTGACCGCGTCAACCCGCCCTCCATCATCCAATCAACCCTACGCCTATCGCTACAGCCTCGCCCAGCTCTCCGATTACTCCTCCACCACCACCACACTACATTTCGCTAGCTGCTCACACCACCTGTCTTTCGTTTTCCACATCGACGACGGAGGCCCATACCGGTTTGCTGGAGGACATGCAATAGCAGGATCACTGCAGTCATGGGTCAGGGCGCTTCACAGCCCCTACACGGCGGCGACCAACAGGCTCCTGCGCCAGCTCTTGGAGAGAGCAGCACACGGCGTCGTAGGCAGTCTTCGTTTGGCAACCTGCTACGCGGGCAGGAGTCGCGGCCAGAAACAACGAAGATGGCAGCGGTCTCTTGAGCACATCGACTCGGCGTCGACCACCTATGCGTTCAAACAGCACCAACAGGCTCTCCCGCTTATTGCATTCTTCCACTCTACCTCCTTCTTCAAGTGACGCAGGATCGTCACGGCCATCAGCACTACGGCGGTCGCGCACTACGCTATCTAATATATTCCGAAGAGACGACACATCGACTGCTGCTGACAGGCAACCACATTCACGGAATGTCTTGCCTAACCGAGCCTCTTACGCTCATAATTCTTCAATAAGTGACGAGGCCCGGAATACGATTCTCTAGGGCCGCAGTCTGTTGATCACACCGCCACCGCCATGCTTGAACAGGAGCTGCTTGACTCCGACCCAGATCCCAATCAACCACCAAGATCAGCAGGCTCACATCGGCTGCCAAACATCCGCTTCAACTCTTTGCGTCCCGATGGGCCACTCAGAAACATCACCTCCGGATTCCGAAGAAGGAGATCACCGCCTCCCAATTCACTGCGGCGGACAGCTGGCCATGAGGACCAAGCGACTATGCTCAGCAGACTCTTGAGCGTGGCTGCAGCAGCGACGGCTGCGACTTTGATGGGTGATTGATCACCAAGCTCTCAGCGAGGCCCGAGGCTTGACGGGAGGTACAGGGATCGGAGAGGTTGCCGGCGGCAATGGAGAAGATGGCAGCTTCGATGGATTTCTACGAGCGTTACAAAATGGAAGAATTCGCGTCCGCACTTCGGCAAGGCGGCGATGGACAAGAGAATGGAGAAGGCGGACAGTCTGGACCGCTCAACTTCTTCCGCATGTTCAGGTTCGGGACACCAGGAGGTAACGGAGCATCAGACAACCTAGGCTCACAGAATGGTGGCCTTTGGAGATGCTTCGAGCGGCGGAGAAAATCGAATGGTACCCATAATAATAGGGGATCAGATCGATATCCCAAACTCGGTTCGCGGCCTGGTGGCGGAGTTGACGACCTGCCTGCCCTTCATCGATGCGCTTGGCCACTTCCCCTCGCCACTCCCAGCACACGCACTTGGCGCGCATGGACAGGACAGTATTGACTCGATTCTTCGACCACCACAGAATGGCACAAGCTTCCGCCACAGAAGGAGAGCAAGCATGGGTGGTCTTGGTCTGGGTCGTAGCCGAATCAACGATCGCTACGATGACCAACGTGACCACAGGTCGCCTGACAGACGACGTGAGAGGCCCTGGAGTGTTGCCAGCTCAAGCTCGGCTGCTGAGCCCAGACCTCCACCTGCTACTCCGGCATCTCCTAGTCCAGAACTCAGCCGAATTTCTAGCAGAAATTCCACACCGTCGCATTCAAGGCCTGCATCCTTCGTGCTAACAGCATTCGGGATTTTGCCTCAGACTCGCGACGCAATAGTGCTTTGCAGCGTGTGGCGGCTAGTCCTCTGGCTAGCCATACAGAGGAAACTGGATCTTTGCACTCTACCCGTTCAAGTGACAATCTCCTCTCGCAGCCGCGAGAGTCCGATCACTATCGTGGACATCGCCGCTCAGACACGGCGCCCAATATTCACTATCCTCGCTTCGCATCTGGACACCCGCCCGCAACGGTGTGGTCGAGCCCGACAACATTCCTTCTCTATCACGTTCCTCATCCGGCAATGCTACGGACGGCCAATCGAATGCGAACACCGAAGACCGCAACAGCGACAGCCGCAGCTGGATCATCTATGTCCTGGGCGGATCGTACCCAGAAAACACCCTATCCTTACAACCCCAAGTTTGTTCACAGAGAACCCTACTTACGAAGACATGATGCTGCTTTCCACCCTTCTTGGGCCGGCCAAAGCACCTGTCGCGACTGACGATGATGTACAATCTGCCGGCGGCCTTTACGAACTCGTAGTAGCAGAGCCGGTTGAGGATAACGTTGCTACCACTGCCGCAGCACCCATCATGGCGGTAGTGAATGCTGAGACTAAGGGCGAAAACGATCCCGAAAGGGTCTATCTCGAGGTCGGCCATCGTTGTTTGGTCTGTCTCTGCGATTTCGAGATCAAAGAGACGGCTCGACGCTTGGCTAAATGTGGTCACTTGTTCCATAAGGAGTGCATTGATCACGTAAGTTATACCAGTATCTTTCCATTGTCACTTCTCACTAACCATTATTGCAGTGGCTCACCCAAGGCCGAAACTCTTGTCCGCTTTGCCGCGGGCAGGGCGTCAACGAGAAAGAAAAGGCTACTTCGTCAGAGGACGAGGTTGTCGAAGAACCAACAGCGCCAGAACTTGCAGCTGTATGAACGAGCACAGTGCGCTCGCCTTTCGACTGTTTTTTTTAAGATTCCTCCGCCCGTACCACTTCGACCTCTAGCGTTTTAACTCTGTTTTTTTCTTGTCGTTACAGATTTTACTCGGCGTTCTCAGGCAAGAACGCCCAATGTCTCGGGCTGGGCGGGATCAAGGGCCAGGTTTTGGTTTTGTCAATATGGGTTCAGCGAGCGAGGCTGGCATTCATCGGGTCGGCAGTGGATGAATTCACGATTTCCATTATTTTTTTTCTGTTATTCTGTGAGCTGGCGGACATAGCGTTCCCTCTCTGACAGCGTCATCTTTGAGCCGTTAGTACAGACAGAGCTCGGGCTCATACGTAAAAATGCCATGCATATTATGCGATATCCATATTCGCCTCAAATACCGCATTCACTTGAAATCCCCATGCGGAGAGCCAGGGACATGCAGGGCGCTCGGGCCACTTCGATAAGGAAGCCTTATCGCAGGGCAAAGCAGAGCGAAAAAGTTGGCGCTAGCAATTTCAGGTCGTCGAGGTTCGCCGCCCGCGAAGAGCATCTTCGGTCTCTCTCTTTCCCACCGCTCATACCCTCCACACGGTGTTGCCAACCCCCCAGACACCGCAAAGATGAAGACAACATGGAAGGATATCGCACCGGTGCCCACCTCGCAGGAGTTCCTGGACATCGTGCTCTCGCGCACCCAGCGCCGTCTGCCGACGCAGATTCGCTCTGGCTTCCAGATCACCCGTATCCGCGCCTTTTACATGCGCAAGGTCAAATACACCGCAGAGACGTTCGGTGAGAAGCTGTCGGCCATCCTGGACGGCTTCCCTAGGCTGGCGGATATCCACCCTTTCCACAAGGATCTGCTCAACACCCTCTACGACGCCGACCACTTCCGCATTGCCCTCGGCCAGTGCAACACCGCCAAGAGCTTGATCGAGACTGTCGCCAGAGATTACGTGCGTCTGATCAAGTATGGTCAGAGTTTGTTCCAGTGCAAGCAGCTCAAGCGTGCTGCGCTCGGTCGCATGGCCACCATCTGCAAGAGGCTGAAGGACCCTCTTCTCTACCTGGACCAGGTCAGGCAGCACTTGGGCCGTCTGCCGTCCATCGACCCCAACACCCGCACACTCCTCATTTGCGGCTACCCTAACGTCGGCAAGTCTTCCTTCCTGAAGAACATCTCCCGCGCCGATGTCGACGTGCAGCCCTACGCTTTCACCACCAAGAGTTTGTTCGTTGGCCACTTTGACTACAAGATGCTGCGTTTCCAGGCTATCGACACTCCCGGTATCTTGGACCACCCGCTTGAAGAGATGAACACCATTGAGATGCAGTCTATCACTGCTATGCGCATTTGAGGAGTGCTATCATGTACTTCATGGATTTGAGTGAGCAGTGCGGTTACAGTGTTTCTGCCCAGATGGCACTCTTCCGCAGCATTAAGCCGCTTTTCGCCAACAAGCTGGTCTTCATCGTTGTCAACAAGATCGATGTTACCAGGCCAGAGGATCTTGACGAGGCCACACAGGCTGAGCTGCACGAGGCTGCTCCAGTCCGGTAACGTGGAGATGCTTCAGACTTCTTGCGCGACCATGGAGGGTGTGATGAACGTGAGGAACGCTGCTTGCGACCGTCTCCTCGCTGAGAGGAATGCTGCCAAGCTGAAGTCTGGTACCAACGCTTCTGGCGAGGTCACTGGCCGTCTCGGCGATGTTCTCAAGAGAATTCACGTTGCACAGCCTATTGGTGGCGTCACCCGGGAGACATTCATCCCCGAGGCCATCAAGGACCTTAAGAAGTACGACAAGAACGATCCCGAGAGGCGCAAGCTTATGCGCGACATCGAGGAGGAGGAAGGTGGAGCTGGTGTCTTCAACATCAACCTCCGCGACAAGTACCTGTTGGAGAACGACGAGTGGAAGAACGATCGCATTCCCGAGTACTTCGAGGGCAAGAACGTGTACGACTTCATCGACCCCGATATCGACGCCAAGCTTGCCGCTCTCGAGGAGGAGTCAAAACTTGCCGAGGAGGGCTACTACGACGACGAAGAGGAACTCGACGATGCCGACGAGGCCGACATCAGTACAAGGCCGATCTGATCCGTGAGAAGAGACAGCTGATCAGGAACGCCAACAAGATGAGGAAGAGCTTGAAGAACAAGGCCATCATCCCCAGAAACAAGAAGAATGTCGACCTCGACACCATGACCGAAGGCCTCGAGGGTGCCGGCTACGACACCACCGCCATCGAGGAGCGTGCCCGCGCCGCCCAGGCCTCCCGCCCCGCCAGATCTCGCAGCCGCGCCGCCACCGAGGACAGCTCCGCCATGGACGTCGACGCCACGCCCGAAGAGCGCCTGCGCAGCAAGTCTCGCGTTGCCTCGAGAACCCAGACCTCGAACCGCAACGAGATGGGCATCACCGACGGCAAGTCGCAGGAGAAGGCCGCCAAGCTGGCCAAGCTCGTGCAGCGCCACCGCAACCGCATGGCCAGACAGGGTGACGCCGATCACAGAGAGACTGCCAGTAAGGCCAAGTGGCTGCTTGCTGGCAAGCGTGGCAACGGCTCTCACAGAAGCCGTTAAGAGACTCGGTGTTTCTTGTCTCTTGTTGTGTTTTCAAGAAGCTCAGCGATCGCATGGCGTTTTGGGGTTATAAAAGACTTTGGAGTCTGGCATGAAAAGGGATGGGTCATTGTCTCATGGTACGCTCGACGAAAAAAACGAGCTGCCTTGTTCATAAAGTATTACGTAGATTGCAATGTAATTTCTTCTTTGCGTGCAAGGCATTGTCTCTTTCCTCGCTCGTGCTTGGTTGGCTGAAGCTGAAGCTTCGCACTGCTACTTTACGCAGTCGCTTTCTTACCAACCGAATAACCCACGACGTATGATCCGCAGCAGAACCAAAGTTGTGATCATCATGCATGTGTTCATGTTCAATTTCTTGAGACAATGCTAGGGCTACACTAACCCTCATTACCTCAACTTCACACCAGACACTTTGATGATGTCGCCACAACACGACAACAGCGATTCTTGTCGCTCTCGATCTGTTTCGGCTCACAGAGGTATATGGCGAGAGGGCTCATTCCACGCTACCTTTACCGGTAGTCGGCCTGCGCGATTTCACACAAAATCAATGTCATCAACCGACAACCGCTTGCGATCCGGTTCCACCCGATTGAACGGGCAGAGTAAATATACATCCGTATTCTGCAACATCTTACTTCTTTTACAAATACCAGCAATGCCATGGTCAATGGATTGATCTCACCTGGACGCAAAAATCAGAACAAAGAAGCACATGATGTCAACTGTCTCAAAAGCCGAGGCGAAAAAACACTCACCTACTCTGACTAGCCTGCTCAAAGCCCGTCCTGCTCCTTCACGCGAGACGACACTTCTCCGAGCAGCTTTGAGTGATACGAGACCGCTTAAACCGCCTCCGGGCGAGTGCTGTGGGAGTAGTTGTGATCCTTGTGTTATGGATCTGTACGCTCAGGAGCTGAAAGTTTGGAAGGAGTGTAAGGCTTTGAGAGAAGTTGGGGATGAAAATGGGGAATCAGAGGGTCCCGAGAGAGTTCAAGTGGTGAATGTGGAGTGTAAGGTGCCTGGTGCTTTCGAGTGGGGGTGAGGAAGTTGGTTGCACGACTTATGATTAAGGCATTTTGGAACCTTTGCTTGGAGATGAGGGCGGCTAGGCACCTTTGACTTGGCTATGTACGCCGGAAGTCGAGGTCCATCGCCTTTCTGAAGCTCGAACGCCCGTCGAACGGTACAATCAACGAAAAGTCCACGAGGAGGGGAGGAATCTCTAGGCACGAAGCTCCCCCTTCGGTCTTGGGGTCGAAAACAGCTCGCATACAATCCCAGGAGACCAGAATGTGATTGCAAGGCAATGTGGACTTCGCAGGCGCCACTCCGATGTCACAAGAAGCACTATCTGGAGTCGATCAATCGAGCTACACGGTGTGAAAATTTTGTTGCTAAGGCTATGCCTGCTCAGGCAACAAGATGGTGGCGCAAGCATGGAGCATCGATTTTTTGGGCCTTTGCTGTTTTGGACACGGGCTGGACGAAACGTCGAAACTGTGCGAAGAGTCGGCGAAGGTGGACGAAAAAGGCACAGAACGGCTTCTCTTCAAAGACCCGATCATTTCGTGTGATCTGACTTCGACTTTGACGTTGCGCTGCGGTGAGAGCTGTTAGTCGTGGAGAGGAAAGAGTAGCGTGAGACGCCTATCCAGGACACGTGCATCCAATGCGCAGGAGAATGGGCTCAGGATACTAGCAAGTGGATGACCTGTACGGTCGGGGATATGTGGGCTCAAATGTTGTCACACGCTGCTCGTATCACGGTATGACTTGGTTCAACGCTGCCTCACAGATTTGCAGCCTCACGAGACACATTGGATTCCTGGAATCAACAGTGGCGCCTGCTCTTATCGTCAACGGTTTTGATCTCAATGGACGAGATACACAGTAAAGCATTGCTGTAATCTAGACCGACAGGTAAACATAATAGATCTGAGCGCGGCGGCATTTGACTCTTGCTGTTGTCCAACAGATTCGCACATAGTGACCATCCTACCTCCTAAGAGCTGACAGGATCGATTGTGCTTCCGACATTTTATTTGAGCCGTGTGAGACTCTTTGTGATGGAATCGTCACTCAATGCATTCAACGCAGTTCTTCACAATCCGGTTCGGGTGGTCCATCATGGATGCTTGGAAGTCGGTCTGTTGGACCCGCTTTAATTTTGGGAAGTATGATGCAAGATTTCGGACCTTTCGGACCGTGGGACATGCACGACATGTCATACCCACGCACGACACTTACCAAGAAAAATGATGCTTTAGGACAATGATTTGTAAATGGTGGCGTTTGTGCTGAATCGTGGACTTCAAGGTAGGAGGTAGGTAGGGCGGAAGTGGCGGAGCGCCGTGGAATATAACTAGCTGTAGATAATTCTTGTCCCTCCTAGTCCTCTTTGTGGTTTACCAGCAACAATATACCAAGATGACTGAGAAATCGCAATATAAAGTTCTGGACTTCAAGTGCGCCTTGGTCACCGGCGGTGCCGGTGGCATTGGCTTCGCGCTGGCTAAATACTTCATCTCGCAAGGCAAGAAGGTCATCATCGCTGGCCGCACCGAGTCGAAACTGCAGGATGCTTCGAAGAACTTGAAAGATGCTCCTTACTATGTTCTGGACACCTCCGACATTTACTCGATCGAAAGCTTCGTGCAAAAGTTGACCACTGAGCACGAGGATGTCGACTGTCTGTCAACGCTGGCGTGCAACGGCCATTGGACGTCAACAAGATGAGCTCGGAGGAGTTTTTTGAAGAAGGCAGACAATGAACTCAACCGAACATCCATGGACCTATGCATTTGACGCTCAACCTGCTGCCGCACTTGAAGGCCCACTCAGCAGGCGGCGGCGGAGCTGTCATCATGAATGTCTCCTCAGTACTGGGCATCAACCCGTTCAGCATTATCAACCCGGTACGTTCGGAGCCTGCGCGGCTGCAGTTGTACGCTGATATAAGGAGACAAGCTAACATGCTGATTAGGTGTACAACGGTTCCAAGGCATGGATGCATTTCTGGACCATGAACCTGCGCACCCAGCTTTTAAAGGACAAGACTGACGTTCGAGTGGTGGAGATTGTGCCGCCCAGTGTCGGGACAGATCTGCACCGCGAGCGAGAGAACCCCGACGACAACAAAAAGGAGAAAGGCGCCAGTGCGCTCACCATTGATGAGTTCATCACGGAGGTCACTGAGCAGTTGGAACAGGACAAGGATGTCATCTCCGCAGGTATGGGCAAGGGTTTGGTCGATACCTGGTACAATGCCTTTGGAGAGGCTTATTCCGAGGCAGAGGCCAAGCTGCCTAAGAACAGGTAAAGGATGTCATGACAGAGCATGGATGTACGAAGAAATGATACACGGTATTTGCATTTGCCTCAGGAGAAGTGTGGAGTCGCTCGTGACATATCTCCGTAGCTGTTGGTACGCATGATACTGTGACTTCGAGATCATGCCACTGGCATGCGTGATAGTGTTTTGGCGAATATATCATCCTGAAGCATACGAGGGTTGTATCCGGGAACATTTGTGTACATCATCAACTGGTGGTGGATTTATACTACAGCAATCAGCTTGTGTGACCCAGCCAATTCCCGCCCCCACCTCAAGCCCGATCTTGAACGCTCTGCAGCTTTGCAAGTGCACCACCACAACACCACCCTACGAGCTTCTTTCGCCTACCGTAAATTTCTGGCTTGCACTTCGTGTCTATCGTCGCCCGAAATTCAGCACACCGACCAGAAGAACCAATCTCCTCTCCTGGATCGTCACTGCTGACCTAATACGTCCGCCCGCCGGGTCGCAGGTTGACACCCACCGTCAAATCGCCAAAGCCGGGACTTAGCAGCACCTCCTGTGAACACACACTACAAGACTCAGGCGTCATGGCCGCACAGGATATCGAGGGAGCCGAGAAGCCTGTGCGCGAGCAGCTCAAGAAAGCCTCGATTGGAGGCATGTCTGAGGAGGCACGAGCAGCAGCGAACGAGATAAAGAACGCAGGAGCACAGTCGGCGTCAGACGAGCAAGCAACGCTTGCTGAAGGAGAAGAGGGCCATCTCGCCGCGGAGAACGGTAGCAGAAAGGTGGGAGAGACACCTAACATAGATGCGACGATCAAGTCTGGACGTCACCACACCCGCAAGCGGTCACGAGACAGCACAGCCGAAGACGACGATCTCAACGAGCACAAGCGCAAAATCTCAGGCGAGAGGTCACGAGCCCAATCTCCTGCTGTCGAGCCGGCGGTGGTGAATGGCGGTGTGACCCTCCATGCCAGCGACCGCGCTGGTACGCCAGACCTTACGACGGGCAGGATTGAAGCTGCTGGAGAGACTGTAGTGAGCCCGAAAGTCAAGAGGAGTAAGATTCAAGAGAGTTCGGCATCTGCAGAGAGTGAAAACCAGTCTACTACAGAAACCACCAAGATCCCACCCGGAAGTGCCTTTGCCAACACTTCTGCCGCCTCGCCATTTGGTTCGCTCGCCAACAAGAAACCTCCTACGACATCGGATCAACCTCAGACCTCCTCTAGCGCATTTGCATCATCAGGCTTCAGCTCGCTCGCAAACTCAGCGTCTTCTCCTTTTGCTACAGCAGGCAAGAGCAGCGGAGGTTTCGGTTCCGGTGGCGGCTTCGGCTCAGGTAGCAAGAGCCCCATCGGCGCTGGTGCAAACGACGAAAATGCAAAGCCAGGCGCAAGTGCTTTTGGAGGCTCTCTTGGACAGCAATCGGCTTTCGGCGCAGCCAAGAGCTCTACCAGCGGCTTTGGATCAGGTGCTTCTGGCTTCGGTAAAATCGGCCAGTCAAGCGGACTCGGTTCAGGGCTTGGAGGTTCTGGCTTTGGTAGTGGCGCAGGAGGTCTCACCAGCTTTGGCAGTGGAAAATCGACCCCTCTATCTACCGCGACTAAGGCAAAAGCGGCATTTGGAGCACCTGCAGATGATGATGACGAGGGCGACGATGACGGTGACGACGATGCTACCGGAACAAAGAGCCCTTTGCCAGCCGCCGAAGACGAGAAGGACGAGAGATTCTACGAGCAAGATGTTGAGACCGGCGAGGAGGACGAGACCACAGCATACTCATGCCGAGCCAAGTTGTACAACTACTTCACTCTTCCTGACGGCAAGAAGGAGTGGCGCGAGCGCGGCTTAGGAGTGTTGAGGCTGAACATCAAGTACGATGACAGTGGCGAAGAAAAGAGCAAACCTAAGGCCAGATTCCTCATGCGTGCTGACGGCTCGCACCGTGTCGTTCTGAACACACCGATCAAGAAGGAAATCAAGTTCGGCACTCCCAGCGGAGAAGCTCCTACAAACGGATTCATGTACTTCCTTGGAACTTTCGATGGCAGAGATACCCTGGAGATGCTGCAGATAAAGGTAAGTCGAATCTCTGATTCAAATTTGTGAACACTGATGCTAATGCCCGAACCCAGGTCAGACAACAATTCGCTCTAGAGCTCTACGAGAAGATTCTCGAGCTGCAGAAGGAGATGTGAGAAGACCGTTCCAACATTAGCGACGATTCCTCACCAGCAGCTGTGTTTTGTCAATGGCATCGCAGAGCGAATGCTTCGATACACTTTTCAAGAAGTGCTTTTTCTCGTGACATTGGGTATGGAGACATGGGTGTGAAAAGAGCAAACATGCATAGCAGATACCAATTAGAATATACCCTTTTCCTGAAATAGTCTTCCCGTCTGTGACTCCGCATCGCATTGTGAACCTACTGCGTTGAGTGTACACATCCTTACATCCCAGCCTAGTGAACTCTCGCGGCTTGGCGTGTCTCGATAAGCGTCAGAAGCGCAACTCCATCGAACGTATGTATCAATTGATTTATTGTTTTGATGTATATCTCTGCTCGCGATTCAAGACAACAGCCGAGACATACATAAACCCAGTTACAGACCAAGAATATACAGACGATTAACAGAAAAAAATACATAAAATGAGAATCTGGAACCACATCTCCCAAGCATTCCTAGCACCACACTCTCTCACCTCACCTCCCGCCACAACCAGCGACTCTCTTTCAACACACTCTCCAATGGCGAACAAAAACTCCACAATCTACTTCGGCTACGGCTCCAACCTCTGGCGCCACCAAATGGAACAACGCTGCCCGCACTCTGAATACCTGGGCGTTGCGCGGCTGAACAACTACACCTGGCTTATCAACGAACGCGGCTACGCAAACGTCGTCGAGATCGATCACCACCAGCCAAACTCCGACGAAACAGGAGCGTACGAAAATGAAGTCTGGGGCCTCGTCTACTCTCTGCAATCCAGCGACGAAAAGCGCTAGATCGCAACGAAGGCGTGCCCTTTGCTTACACGAAGGAACTGCTGAGTTGTGATTTCTGGCCTGTGGATGATGAGGCTGGAGGGCCGGCGAACGTTACTGCCGACCCGCAGTGGAAGGGGATGCTGGTTTATATTAATCGCGATCAGATTGAGCCTAGTAAGCCCAAGGAGGAGTATGTTTATCGAATGAACATGGGGATTGGAGATGCTATTAAAGAGGGTGTGCCAAAGAAGTATGTGGAGCAGGTTATGAGGAGGTTCATTCCTGAGGGCAGTGCTGGGTTGGGAGATGTGGAGGCGGTGGCGAGGCGGCAGGCGTTGGAGTTTGAGGATGAGAGGTGAGCGTGCTGGACTGATGTTGGTGGATTGGATCGTTGGTTATCGGACATGGTCATCTGCTTGCAAGATCTATGTCAAATCAATTGAAGCCGGAGAATCGGTTGAGAAAACAAATCATAGTCGTTTGTACAATACAGTTGCCTGAACCCTAGGCTAATCGGTTGCAAGGCCTGCAACACTTCTCCGCGCTATGCAATACACATACAAAAGAGGTTGCGCACTTTAAGAACCTCCAAATGATAATTCTACCAGCCCTGCTTCCTCATCTTCAACACACGCTTGACGGTCGCTTGGAAGCCCTGCTTGAACCTGTTCCGCCACCTCTGGCTGTGCAGGCGCTTCCTCTTCATACCGGGTCGCTCGTGGAATCTTTGCTTGTTGAAGTCCTTCTTGACCTGGTTCCTTCCAACCTGAATCTCCATCGACCTGAACGCTCTCGCAACGTCCATGCCTCGTGCGTTGTCCACGTAGACTGTTCGTCCCAGTGTCGGGCCGAGCTTCATAGGTGCTGGCTGGGGTGCTGGAGGCGGGCCACTGCGGGCGCCTCTTGGGTTGATCGAGCTAGCAATGTCCATTCTGCTGGCCCTGCCTGGTCTGGGATTCCTGATGTGCGACAAGAGGTCGTCCATGCTGCTCCTGGCTTGCTTGTCTTCTGTGAGCTCGGCACGAGCGGGCGAGCTGGTCTCTTGTGCGTAATTGGAGGCGAAGCGCGAGGTGCGCGCTGAAGGGGCGGTTGGGGTTCCCTTCTTCATGTCAAGTGCACCGTCGAGGATCCTGGAAATCGCTCCGGTTGCACTTGTGGGCTCTGCCGGCGCCTGCTTGAGGTCCGTTGAGGCGCTGTCATCCTGGCACCTGCGCACAGAAGTCGTGAATGATCGTGATGCTGGGGCGTGTGAGAATTGTGTGCGGCGGGCAGAGGCGAATGCCACCCTCCTGGCGGGTTGCCTGCATGCGGCGGGAGCCAGGAAAGGCATGAGGGAGTGTGAGGCCTTCATGAGGTCCATTGCCGCACGTGACGGTGTCCGGAGAGGGAGAGAGGAGGGTGTATGCAGCAGTGAAATGGGCGAATGGTGCTGCTGCTGGCTCACTGCTCACACGCCTCGACCTTCATTCACTTGCTGTGCCTGTGCCTGCCTGGGGTGAGCGAGCCTCGGGGGAGATTTTGCGGCGAGCAATGGCACATGACTCGCGCGTGCTCCAGCCCGCGTTTGGCTGCTGCAACTTTCGAGTGCAACCACTTGCACGACGGCTTGCTCTGCTACAGCTGGACGATTGTTCTATTGTGAAGCACCATTCAACAGCTCTATACACGCCAACATGGCATACAACTATGGTGCACCTCCAGGAGCCTTCGGCGGCCGCCAGCCTAGCTATGGAGCACCCGGCATGGCACCGCCGGGCATGGACGCGCCGCCTGCTCCAGCACCTGCACAGTTCAACATCCCTGGAGTCAACTTCAATGCGCCCGTGATTAGACTCGGCATGGACCAAAAGGGCGGTCCCCCAGTATCGGACCGTGAACGCGACCGAGGAGGACGCGATAGCAGAGGCATGGCGGAGCCTGCAGGCGGCAACAACAGGAGAGCAGGCCTGGGAGCGGACAGCGGCAGGAACCTCGAGCGCGATCGTGCGCAGATCCGCGAAAGTATGCTGGCCATCCAGCCACCTACGAGGAGGAGGTCGCTCGCACGATTTTCGTGGGCGGCTTGGGCGACGATGCGCCTGGGGACGAGGCTATTGAGAACATTCTACGGTGCGCCGGCAAGCTACGTCGCTGGACTAGAGCGAGGGACGCTGACGACAAGAAGTGCAAGTTCGGCTTCGCGGAGTTCGAAGACGTCGATTCCCTCGAGGCTGCCAACGAGCTTTTCGGCCAAGGCATCGAAGTGCCTGCGTTCAAGGCTGGCCAGCTGATCCGAGAAGGTGAGAACAACGAAATCAAACAAATCAAGCTGTCGGTCGTCATCGACGAACAGAGTCAGAAGTATATCGAGGAGTGGACGAGCAAGCGCAACGAGGACGATGATGCGCGTCAGTTCCGTCTCGATGGCTGCAAGGAAGATATGCGCCAGTGTCTCACTTCTATCACCAACACCGATTCTTTCATGGCTAATGCTGCTGCGAACGGCGATGACACTGCCAATGATGTAAACGGCGACGGCAAGGAAGGTGAGGATGCTGAGGTCGTCAACATTCCCTTGACCCAACAAACCGAGGACGACCTCGCAGACGTTCCTGAGGATATGCGTGCGACTGTCGCTGCGGAGATTAGAGCTTTCCGCGATCGTTCCAATCGTCGCGATCTCGACAGGTTGAGACAGGAAGAGGAAATGGAACAGAAGGAACGCCAACGAGCGGCTGGATCACGACTTAGCCGTCTGGCGTCGCCACCAAGGAATGGCTCTGCCGGATCGACCAACGGAGTTCCGCTCGGCCCTCGCGACCGCACGACAGGCCCATCTGGTGCACCTTTAGGACCTAGAGGCCACCGCGGCCAGATGCCGTCTGACTATGTCAATGGTGTGACTTTTGTCGGTGCAAATGGCGCGGTCAACGGCATCTCATTGAACCGCGAGGACGAAGACGCGGAAGAAAGCGACGAGGAGCTCGAAGAACGACGCCGCAAGAGGCGCGAGGAGGAGTTGGAGAAGCAGTACCTCGACCAAGAGCGCAAATGGCTCAATCGTGAGCGTGTTTCTAGCAGTGCTAGGCAGCGTGACCGTGAGAACGAGGCAAGGTCGAACGAGCAGAAGGAGAGACAGAAGGAAGCTATGCTGGAGCGTCTGCGCAAGTGGAACGACGACGAGGAGAACCGTCTTGGTCACGAAGAGTACTACGTCGATCGCTCAGCCTGGCTCCGCAAGCGTGGCGCTTACCGCGACACTGAAGCCCGTCGTGACGACGCTGATCGCGCCAACGAACTCAGGGATGCTTCAAACCAGCAGGCAAGAGATGCCGAAGCTCGTGGCCAGGCAGACGCTTTCCTCGACCAGCTGGACAGCGATATCGCCACAAGATCTACAGCTGAGCCAGCCGCGTCTGGCGGCGCTTTCAAGCTTAGTCTTGGAGCAGCGAAGAACAAGGTCTCCGCTGCTGCATCTGCTGCAGCGCCTACATCCAGGCGCACCGTCGCCGAACTCGAAGGTCTCTTGGAAGACGAAGAAGATGCCGCAGCTGCTGGCCGCAAACCTGCTCTCAAGCCGCTTTCCGACACTTCGACACTACCAACCAACGGCGCAGATCTCAGCGACGAAGACCGCGCTGCCGCCCGCCAACAGCTCGCTGCCGAGATTCCATCGGATGCGGACGCACTGTTCGCGTACAAGGTCCGCTGGTCATCTTTGTCCTCTGATAGTATTGAGGGCCAGATCCGACCGATGGTGGAGAAGAAAGTCGTCGAGTACCTGGGCGTGCAAGAAGAGCTGCTCGTTCACGCGGTCGTGGATGGTATCAAGAATCGCCGTGCTCCCGAGGAGCTGGTTGGCGAGCTTGAGCCAGCTCTCGAGGAAGAAGCGAAGCTGTTGGTCAAGAAGGTTTGGAGATTGGTTGTATTCTTGAGCGAGAGCGAGGGAAGGGGATTGAACTAGGCGCGCTGCGTGTGCTGTATCATATTCAATTTACCAAGCTTTGACACGAATCCGGGGTCAATGATAACTAATGGTACGGGTGGCGATTTTGTATCAGGTACTTCGGTACTACAGTATGTGTATTTCAAGTAGACTCGGCTTCTGTAGCATGGACTGTACAGAATGAGCGATACCAGGCTATAACAGGTGAACCTCCAGTCCCTGCATTCCCAGCCATTTTTCAAGTTTCACGTAGAACACGTCGTCTCGTAACGGTCTTCAGGCTCTCTTCAAAGTCAACCTCACATATCCGGCCAAAAGTTCTTCTCGGCCCACAGCACCTGCCTCCAAACCTCCTCGCACTCGCCCCACTCCCACCCGCCCTCCTCAATCGTCGCTCCATACTTATTCGCCAGCCCTCCAATCCTCCTCACAAACGCCTCAAACTCCGACGAGCTCCAGTTGGGAATGAATACCCGCTGCATCACATCTTTCTCCTTGGCCGACAGCGAATGGTCCATCTTCGACCACGCATGGCGCCAAGAGCGCAGATAACAGTTGCCACAGAGCCGACGAGCGACACGACCAACGGCCTCGAAGGATGCGCAGCGCCAGCGAACAAGTCCTGGTACGCGCGGGTCTGAGGCGTGGGAATCGCGTCGCAGATGTCTTCCAGCCAGCCCTCCGCGCTGGCCGTGCTTCGAGCTCGCGTTTGATGTTTACCAGCGCGTCGATTAGGAGGTCTGCGACTCGCCACTCGAGGGTGCTGTCGCGCTGGGAGGAGCCGGGGATTGGAAGCCGCGAGAGCATGGTTCCCATGAAGTTGACGTAGGACATTGCGTATAAGCGGTCTTGGGCTAGCCATTTTTTGAGGTGTGCTGGGGAGAGTTGTGAGGTTGCTGCAGCGCGTAGGAAGGGGTGTTGGGTTGCTTCGAGGAGAGGGACGGGCTCGAGGCCGATTAGGTGGGAGGTTAGAGAGGGCATTGTTGTTGTTGTTGCTGGCTGGTGGTGAGGTGGTGGGCCAGCGTTTGGTGGTAAGTGGTGGAGGAAGGTTATAGAGAGGGTTGTGGTAAGAAAGCTGACAGTAGTGAGAGGATTCCTTACGTATGCTTGAGCAGTGCTCCGCATGAGGTGACTGAACCGTCCTTTCGTTTCGATGGTACTGGATGCGCCTCCACACGTCGCCGGCGCGGCGGGCAGTAGGTTAGACTAGTCAGTGGTTGTTGGAAAGTGGGAACTTGGATTGCACCGAGGCGGGTGACTTTGGCGCTAGAAGTCTTCAAGGCCGATCTCGCGTGGGCGCTCGGACTTCATCTCTGTCATCGACGTTGAGCACGGTTGAGGGAAAGAGGTAAACATCTTACCGCTGACTTGTATGGCGATTTTGGAGTACTTGACGTCGGACGTATGGTACGAGAAGAAATCCACATGGCTGCTGTGCTCATGAGAGTGTTGGCAACGTTCCCAGTGCTTTGATAGACAAGGCAATGATTAGGTAAGTAGTCGAGCAGCCAACTGCACTCGCGAATGTCTACACAAGGGATGCCCGTGAACTGAGTGGTACGGTACGGAAACAATCCTTTAGGAACTTAAATCGATTCTCGAGTATGGAGATTGCTTATCTCCCGGTGGTAAACCGATTACGCGTATTCTTCAAAACTAGACACGTTCACATAATATTTGAACCAATTGATGTAATTCTCAAGCTCTGAGAGGACGACGATAATCATATCAAGTTCAGCTATCATATAGGTCATATCTATGTTGGTGTGGAAATACAACTGAAAGAATAGAAGAAAGGACTGCACATTGATCTCTGCTAGCGTGGCCACCTGCAACGTCAATGCAGCACATTTCATTTCCCTCTAGGTGGCACAAAGCATGCGCAGCTTGAAAATGGCGACGCGACTCACTGCGACGCATCCACACACTCATCCACGCCTGTCGCTCATGCCAGAACGCAGTGATGCGTACTTTCATCGACGTCGTCCAGATCGTCTTCTCTCATGATCATCCGGCCTATCCGAGCTTTCGCGTCGTGATTGACGCATTCGTGGCGTGGTGCCAGATCTCATGCTGCTAGGAGTGATTGAGCTTCTGCTGCGGTTCCTAGCTCGAGTGCTTGATACTGAAACTTGTCTAGGCGCAAGAGCAACCTCTCTGACGTCTTTGAGCCATTCTTCTGGCTCGTCCCCTGAACCTCGTAGCGCCTCCCTTGATACAGATAGGTCCTCTTAGGTGGTGTAGCGTTCTCAGTCCGGTGAGGGTCAAAGCCAGCGTTGCCGTCGATCTCGAGCTCCTTTGGGACTTGGGGCGTTGCTGTCGTCGCTTGATGGCGAAGCTTCTGTTGTGAGGACGATGGCGGGAGGCTGCGGTCTTGGCTTGGGTGGCAAGCGAGGGCTTGAGGACAGTGAGGATGCTTCGGCAACGCTGTCCGTGGAAGGACTGCGATCGTCTTGAATACTGTCTCTCCGTTTCTTAGCGTCGGTCAAGTCGTGCTGTTGCAAGTCGTGGTCGTATTGAACAGTCCGATCAGCCAACGCGGCGTCCTGCGCCTCGGTTGCATCAAAAGCTTTGAAGTAGGGTCTTTTTGATGGAACAAGGCGGTCTGTCTCAAGCTCTACCTCGTGTGATGGAGGTTTCTCTGGCATGGAGATCCTCACGGCGGTGTCGTCATCCTGTCCACGCTTCCAGGTGGGCCTCAGAATAGGCGCTCGAGGAAGTGGAAGATCCCACGGGTGCTTTGATGAGCGTTTTGGTTCCATGAGTGTCGTGGGTTTGGTCCAAGGTAAAGATCGTATATGTCTGGTAGGGCTGTGTAAACAATGTTCAACACAATAAACTTCTCCTGGATGCCCTGGAGGTCCGAGTGGGCTGTCACAGGGATCTAAGCAAGAATGCGAATGTGAGGAGTACGTCAAATGATGGTCCAAGTGTTGTCGGCGTGTTATGAGATAGATGCAAATGTAAATAATTGGCACGAGGTGTCGCACGCGTCCAAGATGCGGGTCGTGGCAATTTCGAGGTTTGCGGAGGAGAGAGACCGGAGCACCGCCAGATGAGCCACAAGCGTGCAAGGCTGTACTATATTGGTGCCTGACGTATGCAGGATTGATGTTGGCTTGTTGAGTGTGAGACCATAGGACAAAGGAGATGGTGCCTTAGTGCTGGGCAGGTACACAGCGCCACGTGAGAAGTTTCACGGAGTCTCAGTGCCGCGAATCATGGCCCACTTACATGACACATTAATGCAACCAACTATGAAAAGATCTTTATCACACATACATCGACCAGTGAACATGTCTCATAGCCTCTAGCACAAATTCGCGATGCTGAGGTTGTGGTTATTGCTCTCCTCGATGTTGCCATGTCATTTCTAGAAAACTTGATGTATTTACAGGTCACCGCTCCGCAACCATGATCATCAACGAACTTGCCCAATGCGACGTCTATCGCTAAGCAACTATATACACTGCTTCTTGCAACGCTAACAGCAAGACAGCCATTATGAAAGAATACGAAATGCAATATCTGCGCACGCTCAAACATGGCCCCAAGCCACAATCAACGCCGCAAACTTTATTGAGAGTGGCCCTTCTTTCTGATAACAACTGCATATCGCATCTTCTAAAGCGTGAATTGATGAAATAGAGCATCAAGTCCACTGTCCTGGTCAACGTCGATGCATCCCATTTGTACGCTTGCGAAAACCGCGAGTTCATATACTTTGTGATGGATACAAGAGGCTTTCCCGGCGGGCTCAGACTACGCATGCCACACAACGCGATGTAAGAATCTAGAGGACTTCAATCAGCTCGTTCTACCGATCTCATCCACATGCGACTGGAACAATACCATGATACCCATCAAAGTACGACAAAAGGACCGTCTTCACACCTTGAGATGAGACCCAGTCCATAGGATTGACCAACAACAAGCGCAGAAAATTGTTGATCACTGAGAGATTTCGAAGACGATACAAGCGTCAGAGCTAATGAGTGAGCACAGCGTGCAAGTGCAATATGCTGAACTATCGCATCGCGATGTGGCAAGGTATGCGAACGCATCTCTCGGCCTCGACACAATCGACTGCGTGAGTAAGCCGAGCTTCAGAAATGGCTTTGTAGACTTTCAATAAAGCCTTTTCACAATCAGTTCAAAAGTTTGTGTCGCTTATATCAAGATCAGTGCGCGATCGCAAGCCAAACCACTCCAATTTGCACCTTGCTTGTGCTGTAGAAGCTAAACCAGACGCTTAGAAAGCGGTAGAGCAAGACTCAATCGGTGTTGGTATGCGCTTCAAAAGGCGTCAATGCCTGACAATCTGCAGACAACACGCTCATCTAACACATCTGCAACATGTGCATCAGATGTCAGCGATGGATTTATACACACGAGCTTGGGTATGCATTTTCAAGCGTATAATCGCCTATTCAATTAAGGCGAATCCTGATGCGCGTTTGGCGAGATTGTACGAGAGGATCCATGCCTTCACTCATCTTTGTAACGTGGCGATATCACGGTATGCCACAATGGAGTCGCGAACTGCACATTTAATGCACGATATTATCACCTTCCGCGACGGATTGACAATGGCCAGACGCCTCCCGACTTCCTCAGGGGATCTTGGACAATTTCGAAGTGCTGCTACTGCTGCTGATCACTTACCGCAAGCCTCAAAGAGTGTGACGGTTTTCGAGTTCGAAGAGGTCAGTGATATGGTCCAGGTTGTTCCCGTAATCAGCGCAACCTTGTTTTAGTGTAAAAATTGAACCCAAATGTTCAAATAGAGCGGTCGAACAGCATCAAACAGAGGAAGTTGATTCCAGAAAATATTTTTCTTGATTCTAGCTCGTAGGCTCGCTGCGCTTCCGCTTTTCCATGGGAAAGACTTCCACAGTCTTGTTTTTTTGTAAGCTTGAATCTGAAGCGAATCTCTTGATGACCAATTGTGACCATCGTCTTCGCCTCTAGTCCTTATCGACGCGTTCACCAAAGAAGAACCGCAGGTGGTTCGTCTTTGCGCGCATGCGCTTGTCCCTTGGCGGACTTGCTTGACCACCAGAAGAGAAAGATCGCGAATCCTGTAAGATGTTGTAGAGATGCATAATTGGAAGTAATGATAATCGCCCACTTGAAGGGGTCTGGTCATTCAGGCTTGCCACCTTCAGCCTCACGAGCTGTTCTTGTGAATACGTACCGGTGGAAGTGGATGACTATTTCATCCCACCGTTGCCGGCAAAGTCTTTCGTCTTACGAGTATCATGTCTGGTCAATATTGATACTCACACATGATCGTGCTCTTGTTTCCAATCAGGTGAGGTCTGTGTACCGGTGCAGGAATTGTCAAAGCTCATCCAAATTGGAAGCCGCTCTCCACCTCGGCATCCACCCTGAAACTGGGCGCGTCCCCTATATTTCCAGCCACCCAATCAAACTACATGCAACATCGATATTGTTGCAGAAAACCTGAACACATGCCGTCATATAGCTGGATCCTGTTTGCAGTCAATACCCGAAAGCGCTGAAACTGTACATACGCTTGCTGCAGTCACATCTTGACTTGCTGCTTTCTCCCACCACTATCGATATGGCTAGCAACACTCAACCGCAGTCCTTTGCGGATAAGGAGGTGGAGGTGCCCGAATGGGAGCACACGCAAAGTACCAGCAATGCTTGTGCAACTCAATCAACAGGATCATCGCTCAAGTCTAAGTTCGACTCAAGGATGCCGCCCCATAAGAAGTACTTGGGCATGAAGCGGAACGTCTTCCTGCTGGTTCTCCTTGCCGTCATTCTGGCACTTCTCGCATTGGTCATCGGCCTTGCTGTGGATTGACACAGAAGTCGAAGTATATAAATCAGGAATCGTAGGTTCATGGCGTATGACTGACACTGGCACTAGATCATCATCGAATCTTCCTCTACCATCGAACTCTCAAACATTCACTGGCGACCTCACCTACTATGCGCCCGGGCTTGGCGCTTGTGGCGAAACCAGCTCTGACTCTGACAACATCGTTGCTGTCTCACATATCCTTTTCGATGCAGCTGGAAGTTCAAGCTCGAAAGGCGGAAACTCAAACGCCAATCCTTTGTGCGGACTCATGTTGCGAGCAGAAAGATTCAATGAGGCGCGTGGCGAGAGAAGAAGTATTGATCTGAAAGTCGTGGACCGATGTACAGGATGTCAGCCTGATGATATTGACGTTAGTCCGTCGGCCTTCGACAAAGTCGCTTCGCGCGATCAGGGGAGGGTGAAGGTTACTTGGGCTTGGTTGTAAGCCATTTGTCAACGTATTGTCAAAACGAGTATCGATTGGCAATGAATATGGCCAAAAAAAAATTGGTATGTTACACCGTACGACGTCTGAATCGAAGCAGTAATTGTCTCACTGTGTAGACCTTTTGGGCGAGCTAGAAAACACAGTGAGTGCGGAATGGAGAATACACTCCTACTCCTTCGAGTGGTAGCGGGACCATGGCGACTCGCACGTCAGCCTTTCAGCCCGTGACTTGCGACGCTTCTCTAGTGACTTGAAGTAGACTGCCGTATGACCTCTTGTTATCACGACAAGCGCAACCACAGTGATTCTAGGCATCAGGAACTGGGCGCCATAGCAACGTCACGTGTCTCCAAACCTTGGGTCTCTTCATGTGAAAAAGTTGTTTGCTCCTTCCACAGAAGACGTCAACAAAGCGGCACACGGAACTTCCTGTCGCACGCTGCTAGCATCGCGTCTTGCGCTTGCTGTTGCATTCACTCACACGCCTCCTCTTGGCTCAACTTGCAATCCGACACTGCCATTTATTGCGCTTGCCATTCCTCGTCGACGAGACTTCCAAACACCACGCCAAACAACACACACCCTAAGGAGCAACCTGAGCCTTTCGTAACAACAACTATTCCATCTTGCTTCACATAGGAAGCTCGCCGCACTTGTGTTGCGCAACTGTTCGTGGCGAGTTTTTGCCAGAACGGGCACACGTCTATTCATAACACTCGACCCATGCGCTCCTTCGGTAATTCTTCCTAGGACCACCTCAAGTTACCAGACCATTAGTCATGGGCTTCTACCACAATCTGAACAAGGAGAAAAGCTATCACAGAGCGATTTTCTTGGCTGCGACAATCGGACTTGCTGGGCTATGCAGCGTCTACCCGCTAGCATGTTTCAAGAAGTTCAGCGGAAGAGAGAAGGCAAAATTGAGCCAGGAACTGGCAGAGCTGGACCGTCGGCAGAAAGAGGACAGCGAATGGGAGCGGACACATCACCCGAGGCATGCGAGGCACCGATCAGATTCACCACCCCAGTCTTCACAAAGGCCCCGTCGCGAGCGCCGCCACTCTTCCTCGAGACCGACACGCCGCCACCATCGTCGCGAGTCGAGGAGCCATCGCCATCCCGAGGACGAACGCTAGGAACTGGACGATCGCGTGATCGGAGACCCTCGAATCCCTCGCAGGACTCACACGTACGATCGAATCATGGATCGGGAAAGGTTCGAGCGGCATGGTGGGAATCCTCCACCGAGGAAGTACCATTACAGCTCATAGGAGGGCATTCTGGGACCAATGCCATAAGCTCAACGGAAAACTCATCACAAGAACGATCCCGTAAATCTTCGATGCCTATACAACAGCCACCCGACGACTGGGACACAGGACCCTCAGACTTCACGCACTTAAAGCAAGGCGCGGCAAACTCCCATTCAGAACCTGTTCAAGACGGCCAAGCCACAGCAATCTTCAAAATAAAAACATTCGGAGCTACACCAGAAACACCGAGTTCAAGCTCGTCCGCGCAAAGCTCCGCGGCTTCAAGTTTTGCTTACCAGCTCCGCCGTCGAGTTGACATGCGACTACTGCGCAAGCGCTTCAAACCGGCTCAACATACCAAACGAAAGTCGGTAGAAAAGCCCAATCTTTCTCCGCCCTTGCGCTCGCCAACATACGGTGTACCCAAAGTAGTTGAAGGCAGTCGCGACGAACCCCTTCCCTCGCAGCTGGACGATCGCACCTACAATTCTATCCAAGCTTTCATTGACAAATCATCCAAGGTAGCTGTCACGTCGTTGAAGCTACCACCACCTAAGCAAAACAAGAAACTCTGCTTCCCCTTCCAATGCTTCGACAGAGCAGAGAACGGGCTCTCCAGCGAGGAAGAGCGCACCTTCACCGGGACCGGCAAAAGCAAAGCGCAGCGGACCACGGCGACCCGGCATCCTTCGTTCATCACCCTCGCGTGATATTAATGAGCTATCTGACTCCCCACACGCTCGTCCCAAATCTGCGTTATTCTCAAGATCATCAAGTCGAGAGTCTCCTGTTCATATGCCCTCACCTCTAGCATTGAACCATAAGAAACACGCAAGCTCTTCAAGTCACGCATCACCCCTAAGCCTACAGCCTAGTGAACCGATGGTATCTACACCAGCTCCAACGAAACCGGGAAATCAGAGACCAACCCTTCCAGACTGATGAAAACTATTTCTCTACCCTTCGGACGGAAAATGGCAGACCGGCGAGCCTTCACGCCGACCCTTTCGCCTGAGGAACCAGAACGGCCTTTACCGAGTCCAATTGAACCGCCTAGCTCACCGCAAATGAAAATCAGCACGAAACTTGGCCAGTCATGAGCACTGACGCGATTGAGAAAAGGCGGAAGCGCGGAAGTATTTTCAGTGTTTTGGTTACCAGCACCCGTCAAAGTAGCAACTCCTGTCCTTCCAGATATTTTCCGGAGCCCTCTCCCGATCGCCCTACGATACCGACTTTGGCAACCTGGCCGAAAGGCTCTGTGGATAATCCAAAGCCCCAATGGAGAAGGATGTCAGAAGACCCAAAGATCCCGCAGTACTTCACTCGACGCAGAAGAACTCATACTAGTTCAGATGTCTCACCTACTCCAGCACCGTCAATCGAGAACACGAGCTTGATCAGTCGCGATCATCCGACGAGTCCAAGGAATGATGATATTCGAGAGGTTAACGACGAGATTGGTCCGTTGTCCTTGTTCAATCCATTGCCACCACTGCGTGAGGACTATGACAGATCACGGCATGTGTCCATTGAGATTCCAGGCACTCCGGGAGTGCATCATCATCCACTGGATACTCCTCATCCATCCCCGTTGATCGAAATCAACGGATCCCCTGGTATTGCCATGACCGCATCCACGACGAATCCAAAGGATCCTCTATCTACTTTCAACTCAATTATCACACGCAAGTTCTCCCTACAACCTCCGCCACCAACGGAACACCAGGCGACAGAAATTGCTCCTGACATCCCTACGATTCGTAAACGTCCCAGCGTTCTCGAAGACATCGCATCAGAATTACGCGGCACTCCGAACCGGCGTAAATCATCTTCTCGTGGCGATCGCCCAGTGCGTCTGTTACAAAGGCGTCGCTCAGCCATTGCGCCAATCACACGCAAAGCAACCGTCACCAGCATCGCCAGCGGGTCCATCAAACCCGCCAAACGCTCCATGACGCTCTTCAAAAAGCCTCGCCAAGACATCATCGCTCTTTCCAGCAATCCCAAAGAATAGGATCTCACCGTCACAGCTTTCAGCCAGACGCCGTTCGCCACCCGCTACTACGACGAGAAGCGCAGCGAGCAAGCGAATATGCGCGCGCTTATCAGCAAAGCTCTTGCCGAAGATGACTCTGGCGGTGAAGACGAGGATGCGTTGATGGAGATGCATGTGCCTGATCACTTACCTGGCAGTCCGCTCTGCCCACTAAGCCCAAAGCACAAATCGGGAGGAAAGAGCTTGTGTCCGCTGCATGGCAGCCGGAAGACGATGCAGGAGCTTGCTCAGAGGAGGAAAGGGAGGGTGGGAGGACATAAGGGCAGTTTGACACTGCAGGCGAATAAACGTGAGCCGGAGATCGTGTTCGATAGTGGTGACGGAGGGCAGAAATTTTGACGGACTGGAGCCTTCGCGTCTTCCTGAGAATTATTCGCCTGGTTGGGCTATGAGACTCTGGTCTTAGAGTGGGTGAGCGGTTGCCACGAATTTGTTTTCTCCAATAGCATAATCAATCCATCGTTACACTTCCATCAAACCAATCAGTATCATCATAACTACGTCTGACGGCGTTGATCAAGTCTCCATGAAGACACGCACTGCATGTATCCACGTGGTCCCAATGCCTTGACGAACCATTCGGAACAGCCTACGAGACATTGCGTTCAAGCCAGCGCAGACGCGAGGCGTCTCGCTAAACGATAGAAGCACATTGGGCAGAGAAGCTAAGGTAGATACAAACGGCTTCCCTGCCTATTCGTATGCGCTATGTTTTGTCTGCAACGGCGAGAGTACATGTAGTTGCATGGTCTTCACGCTCGCGCAGGCTAGTGCACATGCGCCATGACGATTGTTTCGGTGCTGGCCGTTGCGGGATGTGATCGGCCTTGTTTGCATGATTGCTGTTGCTAGTATTCTAGTGTATGCCGTTGCCTCCTGCTGTTGTTGGGGCACGTGATAAGCCATTTCATGCTTGTTGTCACCTTGTGTTGTAATTAGCTATATGCTGCGCGGCGGTTCTGTTCGCCCATGAGCATCGATCGCTTTGTCGCTTTCGGGAAAATGCACCCACAAAGAACACATATAATTCATACATGACCGAAAGCTAAGGACGTCACGTTTCATTATTGTGCTCTCGTGACATACACTATTGGTGGTCGCATGCAAATCTGGAAGGGTCGCGACTTTGAGATCATCTCAAGATCGGCGATATTATAGATGCTTGTGTCCGAACCTGACATGTGCAAAGATGACAACCTCGGACGAAGCCTTGTCCTATTCGTGGGCAAGCCAGTAGGGTCATGCATATCCGCGCAAAGTGCAGCTTATTACGGCAAAAGCTAAAAGGTACTTGGCTGATTGTCACGCGTCACAGGAGCAGTTGGCGGTCCTATAGCAGGCATCAAGCGATAGCTCGGCCGCAGATGCGCAGCCTGGCGGGGCATATCGTTGCTGCTTCGAACGGCTTCGGCGAGCTCAGCCACGAGTCCACGAGTGAGAGACGCGTTGCGGCCATAATACTTCTCTGATACTGGAGGCGACCTCCAGTCTTTTGAGTTCGTGTTCCTGAACCGAAGTTGCACGTGTGGGCGGAACGGACCTCAGACCCTGTCAATGTTTGAGGCGAACGCGAGCTGGGATCGGCGGGTTCTCCGGCTGTGATTTTCTTATTCTCTGCTCGGCAAAGATGGACGTGGTTTGAAGCAGCGCTAAGGCGAACAGATGGAGCTGGGTTTGGGGATGTGCAGCAGAAGCTCAAGAAGGGCTGAAAGCATGTATTCGAGGCTCGCTTAGCGGCACGAGTGAGATATTGTGTCAATGTGGCCGCCCAGTACCGTGCAGGTGGGACCTGCCATCGAATTGATGATCGCATCGCGTCCTGACATGTCTCGCTGAGCCTGCATGTCTGGGCAGATCAGGCAGATCAGTGTCCTGGTTGCAGGCGACTGTCATGGCTCTGACATGGACGTCTCCACGTGTCGCCTGCCTCACAGGCAAGCGCATGACTGTCGCTGTTCGCCGAGCCTACTATGGCCACCAGCGCAGCATGCGGCGTGGGATGCCGGCGCAGGCTGCTCACGGTGAGCCGATGACGGGCAACATCACGATGTATATGCGGTGCTGGCCGGCTGGTGGCGTGTGAAGAGCAGCCACGAGTGGGCGGTGGCATGCAGAAAGTGGTGTGGGATGCATGGACGGGTGGCGTGGGCGCTGAGTCGATTCGCTGCATGGCATCCCCAGCACGCTCCGTCTCGCCGTTGTCCATCCCCATCTTCCGCCCCAGACTCGCGCACTCGCAACGCTTTTGCCCGCAGCCTAAACCTTCCTAGTTCTTCCTTCCACCAGGCAAGCGAGTAGTTCACTAGTTCTCCTGTCGTCTGTGCTGTTCTGTTGGCGCGATTGTCACGCCCACGGCTACTGCCTGCTGCAAGCACTCATTCGCGCCTGCGAAAGAGCAGCTGTCTCACCCAAAACCCGCCCGGCGCCCACCCCCGTTGTTCTGTCTTGTCTGTACCACAATCCCTTGACATCCGTCGCTCACCGTATTCTCACTGCTGCCCACCATTACTTCTACTCTCCTTCTTTGATCCTTCTCACTCCGCCGTTGTGGCGTTGCTTTCTTCACCATCCGCAGCCATGCTTGGCCAGTAAAAGTCTAGACCACCCGAGCACAAGTAGCAGCCACGAGACGCATTCTTATATCATTTGCGACACAGCACCATCGCCTCTTACGCGCTCCTTCTTAGCCGCCGATCGGCTACCGACACACGCCATCGTGTCGCGCAGGTGCTACAACCTTCCCCCGTCTACATTAGCGGTCTCGACCTCTGCAGCAAGACCCATCTTTTTCCCCACGACCCTCGAGCCTGCGAAGCAGGAGTCAGTATGGTGTCGCACGTACTCCGCCAGCGTGCAGAGTACGCGAACATGAGGAATGCTTACGAGAGTGACCGCTCGTATCTTTCCTCAAACACCAGCAGCGACGACTCCTACCGTCAGCGCACCTCCGGCAGCGATCGCTCATATCAGACCGCATCGACCACCTACTCGGACGACACCCCGGTGCAAAGGCCTAGTATCAGATCGCACAAGACCTGCCATGGCCAAATAGAGAGGCCACCAGTGCGATTCTTCCCTGAGAAGGAGCCGCTGGCGAGCCCCAAGACGTCGGTAGAGACATATGCATCTACAGTACCAAGTGAGGAGGGCTTTGCGGACGACTCACGAGAGTTTGAATTACCAGAGTACACAGCAGAACAGTATGACACTGCCGTCCCTGCCACCCCTTCAGACTTCTCGGAGCTTTTTCCATCACATCGACGGCTCACCATCCGACATGATGACTCTACCCTCGACGGAAATATGAACTTGCGAATAGACACGGAAGTACATGCGAGCGGACGGAGATGCTATATGACTTTGTTCCACCTTCGCATGCACGACTTGAAAGAGCGTCAATTCTCGTTGCGGCGATATTGCAGAGACTCTGGCCGCGAGGTCTGTCACTCCGTCCTGAAGACTCCCAAGCCTGTCGCGGAGAAGCGACCCACAATCCAGCGCTCGCTCAGCAACACGTTGCACAGTATGCTTTCGAAGTCTAATCCCAAGGTCCCGACAATGTCGACCCTCAAAAGAAATGACTCCGGTTATGGATCAATGCATTCTGTTAACCACGATGATGATGATGATGACGACGACGATGAACATTTGCCTGCAGCGGATGAACCAAAGAGCAAACAACAGATGACCCATACTATGAAGTTGGAGTTTTCTAACTATGCACAGCTCGATGTCACCCGCGTCGGTGCCAAAGCAGGCAAGCGTTATGAGTTCGATTACTGGGGTGTGGACTACGCGTGGAAACGTGTCGTTCAGAGAAAGCACGATAGCTTCGAGACCTCCTTCCACCTTGTCAAGGCTGGCAGTGAGCAAGTCCTTGCCTACATCATGCCGATTGCCCTGTCACGCTCTGAAGCGTACGAGGAGCAATCCAAGGGTGGATGGATTGCACCCTGCTCAATGTGGATCGCTGACGAAAGAATCGTGGACAGCCAAAAGGATGTGTCAGAGTAAGTTTGATATGCCTTCCTGAGGGATTAGCAAAAGCGATTGACTAACAGCCCTACAGCGTGATCGTCTCTGCCGGCCTCATGGCTCTCGTCGATAACACTATTCGCGAGCGATTTCACTCGAAACAGGAAAAGCCTTCCATCTTGCCCAAGGTCGAGTACGTTGGACCGAAGCGCTTCATCAACGAAATGTTCCGCCCCAATCGTGCTTCAAGCTACAACAGCCGGCCTTCCACCAGCCACGGCTATCCTACGAGCTCTCGTGCGAGTAGTTACGGCTCGTGATCATCGTCCACGCAGAAGTACTGAAATCCTTCAGCGAGTGTGCGTCGGTCGTACTTTCGGGTCATATTTCCTGTCGTGTGATCTTGTGTCAGCATGATGTGGCGTGATCTACTGCGGAAGTCCCTCCGCCTGGTTCCACGTCAAGCACTCTTCGTCCTACGAACAATATCCAACACACGACACGCATGCCATGGCATGTTATCGCCGGAGTAACAGTCACGGCCTTTTCTTGTCCCCCACCTCTTGCAACATTACTCACCTCTTTCCTCACTCAACGACGTTGGCCTCGACAGTTTCGGGCCGCTTTTATATACATTGCATCGCATGCATGCACAGCTTCTGGGGATTATGTATTGTTATTGCCCTTTGTGGCTTTCGGTTGGCTTGATGCTTGTGGGAGAGCATTTTTCTTTTACCTTTGGGGATGAATAGCGATGTCGGGAGGCTGCAACAGAACCTTCACCTAGACTGACGCAAGAGCTGGACGCTCACCTATGCATACATGAATTGAAATACTATGATGTTATCTTGCTAGCATTTGTTGGTGTCTCTTCCTTCCTTGCTGTATATGTTATTGTGTAAGCGCGCTTCTTGCCCTGGTTGTGGCCACCTCTCCACCAGACAACGAGAACAACAATGACGCGTGTGTATGAGGAGGAACACAACCTCATCGACACTACCTCCATGAGCTCAACTACCTAGGTATTCGCATCGAAAGAGTTCTGCACTCCCTGCCAGGGCGTCATCCTTATGAACTGATTTCCTGGCTTTCTTTTCGCCGTGATCTCAATGACTTGTATTGCTCCGTACAAGGACCATCGTTACCTTACTTTCTTCTTCCCGGGTATCAAATGATCTGGAAGTGAAATTGCTCCACATTCACACGCCATCGCTCTTTCCTTTCATCACTAGTACAAACACAATGATCACCTGATCTATCACTTCGTCTCTAGACGCCACCGCTCTTTCATCTCATTGCAGCCCGAGTCGCAACAGGCCGATTAATTGACTCGCCCTGTATATTCGTGCCATCATTACTCTGTTCGGTTCCCAGATACCGACACACAAACAATTCATATCTTCGTGACATCACCATAAACTTCTTTCCCCGAATGCCAGCAAACCAACCATGGGACTGGTTCCATGCCATCGTGCTATCATATTTGCTATAAGGCGGTGTGAGCCTCTGCCTTGACCTTCCCGCAACTCGTCTCCACCGTGCGGTCTCGGAAGTAACATGGCTCGCTGCTAGCCTTGTTTTCTGTGCACACGCGACTGCTTGCTTGATTGCTATCACACTACGTGTATGTGGCCGACGAGTCTGTTGAGCACGCCCTCGCTGTGCGTTTCCGCCATCCACGCGCCACGGAAGGGGCCACCCGGCGGCACGATGCAACGGCATCGGCAGGAACCCGCGGATCATGATCAACGACCGTGCGACGACAACATCACCGTCGTTGCAGAGACAGCAGTCCGTTGTCCGCAAACATCGCGACCTGCGTGGCTGTCGTGCAGCCTGGCTGTCAAAGCTCGCTGCCGGAACAGCCTCTGCCCTGTCATCAATCCCATGCAGCTGGCCCATGCAGATGTCGCAACAGCCGGGTCCTGCTCCCATGCCGGCTTACTGATCCTTCGTGACCCAGGGCGAAAACGACGCATTACATGCGCATGCTGGGATGTGGTATGTATCGCACGCAAACACGCTGCCGCGACCCTGGCCTGGATATCCGAAAGGCCTGTCGCACGCAGTATATGATACCTCCTACCCGCCTTGACCGCCTCGAGCAGATGCCATCGCCGTGCAATCAGCCGCTGGGCAGACATGCGTGTAACCGCTCGACGTGGTCCAGGCTCGTTCACGAGCGCGGCTTGCTCATCCGCAGCCTCTTTCATGCGCCCGGGTGGAGTCATGGCGTCGGCGCAATCGCGTGCAGTAGCAATTCGTTTGTTAGCTGCGCGTGCATGAACCCGCTCTCCCAGGCTCGACCACCGAGCGTGCTGGATCTGACATGGTGGCGCGCAAAGCTGCATACGGCCTTGGTTAGCCGTGACGGCCCCACACTGCTCGAGACGCTCACGAGCAGACTGATTCAAGCGCTTTTGCAGGGCTAATGCGAGACGAAGTGGGTGCGCGTGAGGAGTGAACGTGTTCTAGTGCGGACTACCACGCCTAGATGGCCACTCCTGTTGCTAAGGGTCGAAACTAGCTGGATCTTGCGAGCGCGAGCAGGGCTACCCACGCCCTCAAACATCCCGACCAGCGTTTGTTTGGCACCGGGGCGGCCCAATCCCTCGCGCCGGGCCTTGTACGTGAACTGCTCTTGCATCACCTTTGAGGCTGCACGGCACCGGTGGAAGAGTGCCGAGAGGCGTGAGAACGTCTAGACGTACTTTTGCCAGCAAATCCGCCAGCAACAAACAAGTGCAGGTACACTACTGGGGCTCCACTAGTCGGTCGTTCGCGAAACGGGGCATGTTTCTGACCCCTTGAAGCCCAGTGGCAGCATCATGCGCCGGGCGAGAAAGCGCTCTCCACCCTCTCGAACAGTCTCCATCACTGGGCACCGCCTGGCTGGATCTGATTTTCCTGCTTCATGAGCAGCAGATGGCCGATTGCAGATTCACCCGGACCACCGTAGCGGCCAGCTGACAGCGGGCAAGCAACCTCCCGTCTCCGTTGACGTGGCTCTAACAGCCCTTACCGGCTACGTTGGGCAGAACGAACAGCAAATCGACTGGTAACATGTGGGCGACGCAAGAACGCGCGAAGCAAACGAAGGGTTGTCCCATCCATGTAAGGCCAGGATTATAAAGGTGCGGCCTCGAACAAGGCAAACTCGAGCTAAGGACACTATTTTCTCACCATCTCCTGCACGTCTTTTTCCCACCTGCTCTTGCGGCCGCCCTTGGCCATCTGTTCTTCGATTCGTCCATAGCCTCATCCATCGTCATATTCTCTGACTCCCTAACGCTGCACGACATTGTCTTCAGTCCCTTTGCTCCACTATCCGCCGCCTTACTCAGATCCACAAACCAGTGCTCGCCGCTAGCCACCATACTAGCTCCCATCAAACGCGCCATTTACCCTCTCCAAGGTCCGGACCGTACCTTACCTCACCCTCCTCGACAGTCAAACAGGATGTCGTCGCCAACTGTCTCTCACGGATCTGCCTCCACCACCTCGTCCACCGGACAGTCGCAGTATCAGGACAGGTTGATCAGTAAATCCACCCCACGCTTACCCCAAACTTGACCGCGCCACCTTCTGACCAGTCATCCCAGCCTACTGCCGCCAAGTCAGCCCACGTACACCGCTGTCCCCAAACTACCAGATCATTTCTGACCGCCGTGGTTTGTCTTGCCCCAACCAATATCTTAAAGTTTTGCATTGCTTGCTAACCCTGCTCCAGGCGGCCGCACTGCCTGGTCCTGCACCGTCACCGTCGGCCAACAGACCGTTCAAGCCCGCTTCTGGTATGATGGGCAGTACGTCAACAACGCCCGCGAAGACGCTGCTGAGCGTGCGCTGCAGTTCTTTGGCCAGTTGCCTACGCCCGCCGGCCCGCAGCCTGCCCATTTGCAGCAGCTGCAGCAGAGGCACTACGGTGCGGTGAGTAGTTGAGAGGGTTGCAGTGCATCCTTCCTCCTGACCGTCATCCAACGTGGAGGAATGCGATCGATCAGAAACTCAAGTCGGTTTCGTAGTGGCGGCCAGGGTTTGCTGTGACGGCGGGTGCTTTCAGACTGGTTGACAGAGCAATGGGCTTCTTGCAGTGTGCCGGCGGCAGGTATGGCTTCCTAGATGGATCATTGTCGACTAGGCTGGATTGGAACGGGAATGAGGATGGATCCTGTTTTTTTTTTTTTTTTTTTTTCTTTTCTTCTAAAACAGCGATGGCGCTAATCTTGTTTCCTTACTGGATGCTTCTCTGACAAAGAGGGAGCTCGGGTTGTGTCGCTTCTATAACTTTGCAGCAGAATTGAATGACCATGTTATCATACGCTGTCCCTCATGCACAATCGTGGCTCTTCGATGGAGGCTAGAAATCGAAAGGGATCTGAGAATCATTATTATCATCGATCTGACTGCCCGCAGCATGCTTCCCCAAAGACGCTCCGTCCAGCTCACGAAGATCAATGCATCACACTAAAACAGAAGCGGTACAACAACAGCGAAATACCCTCGTCATATGCCCAGCTCGCCACAAGCAGCAAACGCTTTCTAAGACTCCAAGGTAATAATGCATCCTTATCACTATCAATCAAAACTGATCGAATTGCCGAGAAGCGCTCGCAGCCCTAAGTCTTCAATTCTCGTGGCTACGCAACGCTGCGGCATCCTCGGCGCTGTCTTCTTCCCGGCAGTAGACTCTCCCCGCGTTGCTCTCGCTAAAGTTCTTATCTCTCTCACCTGACTGGTTGATAGAGTCTCTAGTCCACCGTCTTCGGCACCGTTATCACTGGCTCCCTCACCCCAGATCACCGTCGGCGAGCTCCTCTGTGGCACATGTCGATACTCGACAGCTTCGCAGTGATACGCACTCGCGAGAATGGCTGCAATGAAGAAAGTCTAGATTTGATGTTCTCTTGGTGTGATGTCCAATTCAAGCCATGTGGCAACGTGGTGTGGGTGTGATGAGGTGGTATAATAAAGACTACAGACTCGGGCGAGAATCCTCCCTTGTTTTGCTCAGCAGTTCAGTGCGCGCTTCTCGTATTAGCTTTTCCTGTTACTCACGAACACTTCTTCTTGCAGCAGATTGTCTCGCCTACTTGCTGATACGCAACCTGGTACTGGGGACTTCGATTAGGCGACTGCTCGACTATTTGCTTTATCCACGCACCTGGTGTCGATCACCTTTTTCCAATCGAAAGTCTCACGCGCTCCGGAGTCAGACTTCACGAAAGTCGATCTACTTGTTATACTTGCTATCTGGTACCAACATTGTGCAACCTTTGCTCTTTTGCGCGACATAAGCAATTGAGCTGAGCTGAAATTCCTTCCTATGCGCTGGGCGAACAACCAACCTCACGATTGGAGAAGTGATACTATACTCGCTTGAAGTATAGACTTTGCTATCAGAATCGAACTGCATCAAATTACACATTCGCCGCTACTGCATCAACACATCCATCGCCATGTCATCCTCTCACGACGTCAAAGATGACGCGCCCGATCGCATTGGCCCAGACACCTCTCGCAAGCCATCAGTAGGAGACAGACTCCGCCAGGTCGGCCGGGCTTTCACAACAAAGGACGGCCTCATTGGAAACTATGATTATGCCTTCCTCTTCAGGCCGAACATTCCCTTCATGAAGAAGGAGCGTCGCGCTGCTCCTTTCTTCGGCCTCCATGCTCGCATGCCTGTGCTGCTCGCGATGCTCTTGGGCTTCCAGCACGCGCTAGCTATGTTGGCGGGTATCATCACGCCGCCTATCATTCTCTCATCTTCTGCAAACTTGGAAGGAAACCTGCAAGCATACCTGGTCAGCACGTCTTTGATCGTCAGTGCTATCCTGTCTTCGATTCAAATTACCAGGCTTCGCATCAAAGGCACCCCATACTACGTTGGAACCGGCCTGATCTCTGTCGTCGGCACCTCATTCGCAACCATCCCTGTAGCCACCGGCGCTCTATCGCAGATGTACTCTACAGGCTACTGTCCCGTAGACGCAAATGGCAATCAACTTCCCTGTCCGAAAGGCTACGGCGCGATCCTCGGTACCCAATGCATCTGCGCCCTCCTCGAAATCCTCATGTCTTTCACGCCTCCCAGAATCCTGAAACGCGTCTTCCCGCCTCTTGTCACTGGTCCCACTGTGCTTCTCATCGGCGCCAACCTGATCACAACAGGCCTTCAAAACTGGGCAGGCGGCTCGGGTGATTGCCAGAGCCGACCAGAGTCAGGTCTCTTCGCGCTTTGCCCTAACATCAACGCTCCTAGACCTTTACCATGGGGCAGTGCAGAGTTTATTGGGCTCGGGTTCCTAGTCTTCGTGACAATCATTCTCTGCGAGCGCTTCGGATCTCCCATCATGAAAAGTACAGCGGTCGTTGTCGGCTTGCTCGTTGGTTGCATTGTGGCCGCTGCTTGTGGTTACTTCGATCGCTCTGGCATCGATTCCGCGCCTGCTGTCAGCTTCATTTGGGTTCATACGTTCCCTCTGAGCTTGTATGGGCCAATAGTACTACCGTTGCTGGCAGTCTACATTGTGCTGGCCATGGAGTGTATCGGCGACGTGACCGCAACCTGCGATGTCTCGCGTCTGCAAGTCGACGGTCCGCTGTTCGACTCGCGAATTCAAGGTGGTGTATTGGCTGATGGCATGAGCGGCTTGTTGTCGGGACTCTGCACCATCACTCCCATGAGTGTATTCGCTCAGAACAACGGCGTCATCGCTTTGACCCGTTGTGCCAACAGAAAAGCTGGCTACGCCGCTTGTTTCTGGCTGCTCATCATGGGCATTTTCGCCAAATTCGCTGCCGCGCTCGTGGCCATTCCATCTGCTGTCCTTGGTGGTATGACTACTTTCCTATTCGCCTCGGTGGTGGTGTCGGGTATTCGTATTATCTCGACCATGCCCTTCACTCGACGCAACAGGTTTATCCTTACCGCGTCTTTGGCTGTTGGCTTCGGAGCGACGCTCGTGCCAGATTGGTTCGCGTAATTTGAGACCCAAAAGTCTAAAATGCTTACAACAAACGGCTAACAACTTTCTAGATACGTCTTCACCTATTCGGGCAGTAACACCGGGCTGATCGGCTTCTTCAACGCCATCGAGCTCGTGATGGAGACCGGCTTTGCCGTCACTGCTTTCCTGTCGCTCATCCTCAACCTCATCCTTCCTGAGGAAGAGGCGGATGAGGAGACGCCAGAACTGACCGCGAACGAGTTGGACGATGCTGCTGATGCTGAGGAGTGGAGCAGAATTCACGGCAAACCGCAAGCCATGGACGGAGCGGCTGGCACGCAGAGCGAGGCCAAGGTGTGACGGTGTATTTGATCATGTCTACGGATCTGATGTTGCGTGTTTGCTAGGCATACAAAAGTACGGTCATACAATGGCTATTTGATTTCGATCGCTTCCAAGCAGCAAAATTCTTTCTTATGTCTCTTCAGTGGTGTCATCGTGCCGCTGAAATGCATCATGTCAGATCTGGTACCCATTGTATGCAGTAATACTCCTGCAGAAATTCTATCAGACAACCAACAATTCTGCTTCTGCTTTCGAGAGTGTCATCAACAGTGCAACAACATCTCGGGATAGTATGAGCAGTGCTAAGGTAGTTTGGACGGAGGCATGGTCTCGGATTTCCCAATTCGGACAAGCCGAGGCAGTAGCCGACGGACAGCCACAGTTCGACCACTCCCGCCGAAGGCCTCAGCTGCTCATCCGGACCACCAACACCGACAGGCCTGCGTATGTGAGAACCCCGCAGCACACGCATCACTGTTTGTGGTAGGCCGTCCCTTGGTCGTCGATTACGGCAGGGCCAAGGTTCGAGGTCCAAGGTCTAAGTATATCTCATGTTTCTCCTCTTCTTTGGTCAATCTGGTCCCATCTTACGTGCACTTACTTCCAATCCAATCGTCTCTACCGCGTCCCAACTGCTCTCAGAAGGAAGACATCCGGAACGCCTCACGGCAATCGCAGGCATGGCGACCGAAACCCAGACAAGAGCTCCGCCAGCAAAAGAGACATTCCACTTCATCAACGACCCATCCGATGCGATCAATGATGCCCTCACAGGCTTGACGCACCTCAACACAAACCTGTCCTACAACCAAGAATTCAAAACAATATACCGCAACGACCTGCCCACGTTTGCAAAAGATCATGTAACCACCATCGGCTTCGCAGGCGGCGGCCACGAGCCCATGTTCGGCGGCTTCGTCGGCCGCAACTACCTCAGCGCATATGTCTCAGGAAACGTCTTTGCGAGTCCCACTGCGGCTCAGATCTTTAATGCAATCAAGATGTGCCAGCCTGAAGGCGGCGAGAAGAGCAAAGGCACGCTGATTGTGTGTGGCAATTACACAGGCGACATTTTGAACGCCGGCCTTGCGATTACACGAGCGCAGGCGGCTGGCTATAAAGTGCATTTCACGCCTGTGGGTGATGATGTGGCTGTGGGCAGGAAGAAGGGCGGGAAAGTCGGCAGGAGAGGGCTGAGTGGGCATCTTGTCGCACTGAAGAGTGCTTGTGCTTTGGCTGCGCAGGGTGAGAGCCTGGAGAGGGTTACTGAGGTTATGGAGTATGTTTGTGCGAATGTAGGGACGATCGGTGTTGCGTTTGATCGGTAGGTTTTGCTTCAGGCTTGCTCTTGCGATTCCGCATCAAAGCTAACTCATCCCAGTGTCGCATTGCCCAACGCCACTTTGACCGATCTACAAGTCCTTCCACCTGCTACGATCGAGCTTGGAATGGGTGCGCATGGAGAGCCAGGTCTCCGGCAGATCTCTCCAATCCCGACGCCAGAAGCTCTCACATCTCAGATGCTCGATCTTCTCCTGGATGTCTCTGACTCCGATCGGGCGTTTGTGCCGTTCTCGAAGTCCACGAATCCTACCACAGACAACGAGGTCATCATCCTTCTCAATTCGTTGGGTAGTACGTCGGATGAAGTTCTTGCACGATTCGCAGAGCTCGCCACAGCAGAATTGAAGAAGCGTGGCTTTACTGTGAAGCGCATCACTCTCGGTCCTCTTGTCACAAGTTTGAAGATGAGCGGTGTCGGTATCACGATCTGGCGCCTTCCGCCAACCACTGGCGAGGCAATCGCGCGAGAGGAAGCTCTGAAGCTCTGGGACACACCCGTTGACGTTGTAGCCTGGCGACAGTAGACCAGCCTCGCTCCGTCAATGTTCGTACAGCCAAAATCATTCAGTATCCCTACTAGAACAAGCATCAATTCTACTCAACCCTAAACACCTCCTCCAGCGGCTTCCACCACCCCACCGGATCCGTACTGCCCGTGCTTCCCTCCACTAACGTCTCTTGCATGCCGTCCGTCATCTTCCACCATCTTTGCACTTCCGGGTTTGCGCGCATATTGGCCATGTCACCTTCGAAGTCTGAGCCCGTGTATTTCATCGTTGCGTAGAGCGTCATTGTGCTTTCGTCGAGGAAGATGGAGTAGTCTTCTATGTTACAGTCTTTGATCTGCTTCAGTACTGCGGGCCACACGGCTTCATGGCAGGCTTTGTAGTCTGCGAGTGACTCGCGTTTGAGGCGCACGATTTGGCCTAGGCGAAGGGGTTGGGAGGTCGGCATTGTTTGGGTCTGTATTCTGGGTTCTTTGGTGAGGCTGTTGGATCGTGGTCGTGTAGGCTCCTTGAGTTCGTTGGTCTTGTAGCTTTCAAACGACCTCCGTTATAGGAGGTAATGTTCACAGGTCCACAAAAGACTGTGTATGCTCAATTTGCGCTTGTGGACACCTGGACTCCAAAGACTCAAGCAACATGCCACCTAGCCAAGCCTAAGGCGGGGTGCGATAACTTATCGTCTCGGCTTTTTCGGTGTAACTATGACCGATGGTATAATTGTCTTCGACTTCGCAACGAGTGCAACAGCCGCTCGTCGTTTTTGCCTTCCCCAGTCTCAGTATATTTGAGCCAAGATGCCGACCTGGAGTACCGACCTACGCCACTTGTATGTGCTACTGAATGTCAACGAGGTACAACAAAGTCAAAGCACGTTCTCGGGATGAATGGGGAGCTCCACAGAGCTGAAGCATGAAAGCGGAGGCCTGATCTGGTCATGCCACCGATGCCACCGTGATGACATTCCTCCGACCGAAGGTGGCCCACTGAAGCCGACTTGCCCGCGGCAACTGGCTTCGGTGTTTGAGCCCGTACGTAACGATGGATGTTTAGGCTGATAAAGTACATGTACCACTTGCTGGACTGCGGGAGTAAAAACATTCTGGGCGATCTTCTCTTCCTCGACTTCCAATAACGTGATTTTGTGTCAACTTTCGCAACACTTCAGCGGCTTGAACGATCCATATACGACCATACCAAAATTACTAAGAGATTGAAGAGATGCCACCTACAGTCGGTTTTGCAGGCCTGGGAGCCATGGGCGGTGGTATGGCGAAGAACCTTGTGAAGGAGGGATTCGAAGTCACCGGCTTCGACGTATACCAACCACTGGTCGACAGCTTTGTCGAGGCTGGCGGTAAAGCTGCGAAGACACCCAAAGAGGCAGCATCAAACGCCGATTTCTTCGTCTCCATGGTAGCAAACGCTGCTCAGAACGCTAGCCTTCTGCTCGACGGGCCTGACGCAGTCATCCATGGCCTCGGAAAGGATAAGACCTTCATCCTCTGCTCGACATGCCCGCCTTCGTTCTTGCCTGAACTGAGGAAGCGTCTTGACGAGGAAGCAAAGCGACCTGACATCAAGCTGCTTGACTGCCCGGTCTCAGGCGGTACCATTCGTGCCGCCAATGGTACCCTTTCTATTTTCTCGTCTGGTCCTGATGCACACCTCGACGAAGCAAAAGAAGTCCTCGAATGTATGTCGGGCAACCTCTATCGCATGGGCGAGATCAGCCAAGGAACCAACACCAAGACCATCCACCAACTTCTCGCTGCTACCAACATCATCTCCGCATCGGAAGCCATGGGCCTTGCAAGCTACTGTCGTCTCAATACACAGGCAGTCATGGAGCACGTGAACAACTCAGACGGTGCCAGTTTCATGTTCGAGAACCGCGCGCCGCACATGATCAAGAACGACTGGCACCCATACTCGGCCCTGGGCATCATTCTGAAGGATGCTGCATTGTTGACCGAAGCCCGCGCCAAGATTCAATTCCCAGTGCCGCTCGCTTCTACAGCGAGCAAGAGTACCTCCGTGGCGTGCAAGCCGGTTTCCTGAAAGACGACGATGCCAAACTCGTCCAGCTCTACCTCCCAGAACAAAGGCGACCTGGTCTCGACATCGGCCGGGCATAACGTCAACATGAACTCCAACTACCAGATCAGCAAGGAGACAGTCAATGACCTACTGTGCGGCATTCATCTCGCGGCTTCGGTCGAGGGCATGGCATTCTGCAAGAAGCTTGGTGTGGACTCGCAGACCATGTACGAGATCATTGCCAAGGCCGCCGGCTGGAACGCCATGTTCACCAAGTGCATTCCCGATATGCTGGCGAAGGACTCTTGGTCGCTGGCAGATTGCTCACATGCTGCGGATGTGCGTGCGAAGCTTGCAGAAGCAGTGGAGAAGTGTGCGCAAATCAAGTACCCTTGCCCCATGGCGACTGCGGCACTGCAACAATTTGACTTTGCAGCTAAGTAAAATGAACGTATACCAAACTGTACTGCTTTGTACAGAAATTTAGCTAGAAGGCTGTTGTAAAGAAGAGATCATAGCGTCGTTATATACATCAATTACAAGATACTTTTACGACTCAAGGTCACCCCAGTATTCAATTAGATCGTTTGCTCTCCACTTCGTCGACCATCCCGTCTCACGCTCCACTCGCTCGTACAGCTCGAGTATGGCTTTATGCTCACTCGAGTGGCTCATAAGCTGACCAGCTATCCAGATCGGCTGTGTACTATTTGTCCAACATGCATGATTGCCATTCGAAATGGAGATCGCGCAGATCTGCCTGGCATGCCAGAGCATGGAGCGTGGCTTTTGGCCAAGTGAAGCGACGCTGGCTTATGTTTCAACATCAACAGTGCAGCTGTATGGTACAGCTGATTGCCTGCAATCGCCGGAGGATTGGGATACAAAACTGTCGGGAATGGCCGTGGAGGGTCGTACTGTTGGGAGGAAATCTCAAGAATGGCTTTCATTTCTTGCGGCCGCTGACGATGCCAGCCTTCGATCAATTCAAAGAGGCGCAGCCACTCGGCCACGTACTGGTTGTTGGTGTACATCACTCCCGGCCCAGAGTGCCGCTGCTCCCAGCGGCCGAAGTTGCAGAGCAGGTCTACAACACGGCCTGTCAGATATACCATCGAGTTGGCACACATGTCGAATGTCGCGTGGGCACTCAGACTTTGGTAATCATCTGCCACAGACCCGCATCCGACCCACTTGTGGATGGGAATGAGGGTCCTCTCGAGTGATATGAGTCCACCGCAGACGTCCATGCGAGCGAAGCACCAGAAGATGGCCTGCTCGAGACCGCCACATGTGCCGGTGATTCCGAGGGCTTGAATCAGGGCGGCGCATCCGTCTAGGTGTCGCCTCCATGCTTTTGGCGAGCAGCTCAGCATTTCCAATACGCATAAAACTGCCGACGATGCCAGAACTACAGTCGAACGTGAATCTAGCTGTGGAGTCAAGAGATGGATCGCAAGCTGGTACAGCCCCAAACTCACATTGGATTCCATCTTGTTCTCTTTGAGTTCTATTTGGCGCGCCGAGAGCGCGAGGATCGAGTATTTCAGATGCTCGGCGTCTTTCGCTAGCATTGGCAGGACTAGCTCGAAGTGGCGGTTGATATCAAATTTGTCAATCCATGGCGCGACTTCTGTGATATATACCTGCCAGAGTGTGTACTCCTGTTCTGGTGATAGCTGAGCCAGTCGGCGAGGATCGTCCTCCACAATTCCAGTAATCATCGGCGGCGGCGTCTGGAAGAGTGGTCCGTTTGGATCGGGCGATCCCCGTCTAGATGGTTCGACTGAATGAGCGGTGTCGAAGAGCTTAGATCGAAGCTCAGTATGTAGTTCGAAGTATTGAGAGCCGGGTAAAAAGATGCCATCCTCAAAGCTCGTCTCGCTGATGTGTGGTGAAGTCGTGGTCATGAACGGGTTACTGCCTAGTGGTGGCAACCCATCTGCGATTGATGTACGAGGAGTTTGTTGTGGAAGATTGAACATAGGCAGTATGTCTTCAATGCTCGGCTCCTCAATGGATTCCACTTCGGCTGGTTGATCGAGTTTGAATTGGTCGCCATTCTTGCCAACCTTGTCGACAGGTTCAGACTCGGGCTCAAGCTCGGGCTCATCAGTGATATAGTCCCGCGCAATTTCTGACGTGACATCCACAATTTGATAGGTGCGAGTGGAGGCGTTCGCGTTGCGGAACAATGCGTGATGTTCCTTGCCAACAGTTTGCGCGTTCTCTGGTCTGAAAGACACCTTGACGCCCCATTGACACGCTTCGCCTCGCGATTGGCAACCCTCGCAGACAGGTTTAGTCTCGGAGCATTTTCTTCGTTTACGGCGGCAGTTCAGACACCCGTTTCTGCTTCGTTTCTTGCCGGCTGACTGAAGCTTGCCGTTTGTTCGCTGGTGGGGGTGGCAAGATTCGCGAGTGTCCGAGCTGGTGTCATTTTCCTTGTCTTTGCCGAAGATATCCATAGGAGCCATGTTTTCTTTGACTGGCCTGAGATCGGAGTCCTGTGAGTTGAGACGTTGTGGAGATAGCGATGTCGCACACGGTTATAAGGACAAGCTGGGATGGACCACAGGTTGCTGTACCGGCTTGTGTCTCCCACCTTTCACATCACACGGGTCGCATGGGGGAGCTGCCACAAGAGATCTTGTCTACTTGTACAAGGGGCAATTACTCGTCCGGATGGGTTTTGAAAGTGTGACAAACAGCGAGAAGGCCACGCGGTTGAACTGAATTCCACATCAGGGCAAAGGCTGGGCCTTACTCCGCTTTCGAACCTCTGGAGATTAAAGCTTATGTTTAATTTTGAGTTCAATGCAACGCCCTCTCTTTACTGAGCAGTCGCATCTTACTTACAATGTTGAAAAGCGCGCTTCAACTAAAACGACAGCGCCACCAAGGTGTTCTCAAAGTCCACTTTGACACTCGGTTGGCTAAAACGTACTACGGACTGTCCTTGGAAGCAACTCATACCCGCCCGGGCTATGATAATTCTCGAGCTCGAAGTAAGGACATGTACGAAAAAGCTAACAACCCGGTCTTGCAAATCATATCAATACGAGGAGAACATCAGGAACGAGCAATTATAGAGACTTCCTTTCGATTGCCAACTGCGGTTCAGCTATCAACCGAATTCCTCTTCCTCGAAACATATGTTGTTTGCGAGTGCAGTCTAGGACCAACGTAGCCACATATGGATGCGCCACTAGTTGATAATGCGGGTGCCGGCGGGGACATTACAGTAGTCTGACAGCACGGGTGAGTCTAGCTTCTTTCCAGATTAACTCATTTGCAGCACTTCGGTACTCACCATGTACGCGCCAATTCGTGTAACCGTACGAGTACGTGCGGTCTTTCTCGCTTTTGTCCGAATAAGATCCACCCTGGAAGAGAATCGAGTCAGTGAACGGGCGTCGAAATGCACGTATAATTGGATTTTGGCACGAGAACGAATGAACCAAACAGGAGAGGCAAGGCACAGGTGAATGACAAGAAGAGCGGAATAATGAGACATTACTTACCCCGTACAACCCGCACTGATCCGTGATCATGTCGAAGGCGTGGTTCGCCGAGTCGATCGAGCACTGCGGGCCAGGGTGCCACTGGCAGTAGAAGACCACTGAGTCGCCGTCGTAGCTGAAGATGCGTCCGTTGCCCCGGCATTGATTAATCAGGCCCGTGACGGCCTGGTCTGTTTCCGTGTTGCTCAACATGATCTTGTCGCAGCCGACGCCCTTAAAGTTGGCCCTAGGCTTCAGTCCCGTCGCCTCGTCGATCGAGGCTGGTGTCGAAACGACAAGCGCTTCTGATACTGGCTTGTAGACTACTGCAGCTTGTGCGCTAATGAGAAGCGCTGCCGTAGCAAGAACAAGAGATGTGGAGGCGGGCATTCTGTCGAGAAAGTGTTTGATCTTGGTTGGAATAGCCAAATGGCTTGCAGTGTCTTGAAATGGATTGGAGATGTGAACAATTTAGTCGCTCATCTGGCAGCAGATAGAGGCTATATATGCCTTTTGCATGGTATTAAGATTGCCCAGACGTCTCCAAAAGGTACTACTCTAAGCTGTACACTCGTTAGCAATGTCCGCTTGGCGATGTGACACACTGCTTCAGCTTTCAGCGTTCCTTTGTGACACCTACCTCACCGGACAACCTCAGCACCTGAATGCTGCATGTGTGACTTACACGCGTTTGAAGAGCCGAGCGTGTCGCCTCTTCGAGTGATCTGAGTCCAGAGAAACGACGACTATTACAAGATCATAGCTCCCTAACGTAAGCCTGATGGGCGTTCTTGTGCGAGTCATATCAGGCATGTGTCTTCAGTGTGACATTGAGGATGTTCGAAAGCTCATAGCTGGGGATACTGAAACCAAGCACCCATGCCGGAAGGCATTTGCGAAGCATCAATGAGGAGATTGAGGGCCATGCTTGGTCTCAGTGCTTGGTGTTTGGCGCAACCTTTGCTTTCAGCTGACAAGGTACATCGATTGTTCGTGTTCTGCAAGGATTCTTTGTAGCAACATTGATGGTTGCCTCGACCGGTGTAGACAGTACTTCTCAAACGCAAGGCAATCAAGTGATACTCTGCGAGCGATACACAGGCAACCAGGGTGATCCTTATGGATATCTCATGATCATCGTTGAAAGAACAGAGTGATGTTTGAACGAGGATAAGTATTGAGCCAGAGCCCACTCGGATTCTTTCGAGGCGCAACCAACCAAAGCCTTGTTTCATTAGCACCATGAAACTCTTCTTGACCTTGACCAGCCTTGCAATGGCCAGCGAACTGGGAGGTGCCATCATAATCCCTCCGGAAGCCAAGCTCGGTGATGATGCTTCATTGTTGAGGCGCAGCGGTTGCGATCACGGAGAATACCTGCTTTGTGAGTCCCTTGCTGCTCCCAACACATACCCTGGCCAACAAGTCTGACTGAGCGTGCCATTGCATAGACAGCAACTCTGCGGGTCCGGTATGTCTCGGCAAGATCGGCGTGGGCATCGCGGTCACGGCGCTCGGTCTCAACGCTGCTTTGGTCGTCACTTATATCAAGAATACCTGGAACAAACCTGACTGCGCTCAGCCAGTACCAGGCAACATTCCAGTCCCGGGAGTGCCAGGATCCAAGCTTGCCAGACGAGACAGTATAACCGGCTTGAACGTCGAGATCACCAAGGGCGTTGATGAAACCACCTGTACGCAGCGGCTTAGCGACAATGACTGGGCTAACTCGATCCTGGCCATTTCGGAGTACATGGAGCACCAGCAGGACGAGTGTGTGCGAGCTGTCGTCTACGAGGACGACAATGGCTTCAAGGCTTCCATCATTGCTTGGTTGCAGACCGCCGATGGTGCAAACCACAGGTCTTGCTAGAACGGCGTTGTATTGGCAATTTGTCGAAGTGTTGGTGACTGGATTCGACATATAGGTAGTCTGTTCCGTCTGTCAGCCCGCTGATGATATGGATTTTCACTCGATCCATTGGATAACGAACGAGGTTCCCCAAATGGGTGGTGCGGAGATGCTTGGTGCCATCAAATGCTGGTAGATTTGTGTTCGATTAGCTACGTGATGCAATGCAATATGATGGATTTGAATTTTAGTTTCAATACATACGACCACAGGTCAGTGAAAACTGGGCATCCCGTCCGCTCTGCCATACATAAGCACTGAACCGGGCGACTAGTACTAGAGTGGGTGACCATCTGGGAATCCCGCCTGTTGTATGTTTTTGTTTTTTACCCTTCACGATCGCTTTCGTCCAGAATAGTGTTCCATCATCGATTGACCAATATTGTTCATGGCCACAGTCTGACACATGGGCTGTGAGCAGAGCCCGGTGCACGGCTCTCATTAGCCTCTTGCTTCAGGCGTACTTCAATGAGCAAATTAGTAGAGCTCCTTGCGCAGTGGTACTCATAACTCGCGCGACACATCAAACATCAACTGACCTTCCGGTGGTGGAATGGCCCCCTCCCTTGAGGCCATACCACCAACCCATATAGACCACAACGCCGAGAATACTCCCAATGCCAGCTCCACCGGCGACTTTGTAAAACTTTGTTTGTAGCGTTTGGTTGGCCATCACCTGCCTCGCGCCAGCCAGTGTACCGATAGCCATTCCGACGAACTGAAATCGTCTACAGCCATCTGGCTTTTATTTTCCAACAATCTCCAGCTGCGGTCTTTCCACTCAATCTCATCGCGTCCACGCATTCGCATGTAGAGGCCTGGGACCATAAGCGCAGTGCCTGTGAGTGCACCCACCCCAGTGGACCTCAGAGTGGAGGCTAGTATCGTCTCTTTGCTCATGATCGTGCTTTTGGAAAACATTGATCTTGCGAGTTTGATTGAGTGGCCGACAACTGCGCCCGTTTGGAAGCCGCGATACAGAACATGCGTGGTGAGTATTGTGTATGGCATGGATTGATCTTCGGCATAGTCGGTATGTGGAAAGAAACGAGACATGATTAGATATTGTTTTACCCGCGCTTATCGTGGCAAGTATGAGATGCTGGTCAGTGGTTTTGTAGTGTCTTGCCTGAAAGAGCAAACGGGTCTTGGATCATGATATAGAGACCGCCGCAGCAATAGGCGCCTGCGCGCGTAAGCAAGGAGTATACCACTTGCAAACACCGGGAAGGCCAAACGTCCGTACTGGAAATGGTTGTTGCGTGCGTAGGCAAGGCAAGGACAAGGACACGTGCAAAGAAGCGGGGCAACACGAACGCCGACTGAGAGCATGAAAGAGTGGCTTGGCTTGGATTTTCGGTAAGAGCCGGGCGACGAACACTCCATCAACACCTTCACGATCGAGCGGCACCTTGTAACATTATATGTTTTTGCGAAACACTCTCTCGCAGGCGTACGGCTCATTATTGCTAGCATTGCGAGTGCAAACGATGACCAAAGCGCATGTCCATCTCATCGCCTTCCTGAACTGCGCACATGAGCTTGCTGGAGTTTCTTAGCTTCCGAAAAATATACAGTGTTATCCGGAATCATAGTATGCTCTGTGTGAACACTCGACTTGAGCAGTGAGAGCTAGTCCGGCCGCCGGCTCACTACGCCAGCAAGTAAAGAGGCGTGACTACGGAGCACGAAGATCACGACTATCTCATGCTAGAAGGATGGTTGTGCGCGTAGAGATTTGCGGTGAGAATATTCGACCGGTCAGGAGAATTACGAACCCATAGGAGGTATCAGCAAACCTCTGATGAGTTTATCAGAGTCCACATTGTTGTATCCCGGCCCACACAGCATCGGCATCCTATGGAAGAGTATCGAGAGAAGAAAAGGGATCGCCGGATTGCCGGATGCGGCAACCGGTGGCGGGTCCACGACATGAACCCGTAGATTTTACAGACTTCTTACACGATCCACGGTGAAGGAACGGATGGCTCAATCTTTGCAAATAATGGTCAACACTTTCCAGACTCGCCGGTTCGGAAAGCACAACGGCGACGGTAGGACCACTTCAAGGTGAGGACTGTCATCGGATTCCCCATGTGGTTGATTACAATGGGCCTTGCATCGGTGGTCATCCTGCCCTCACACGCAGTGTACGTGTTCTGTGCATCAGTGCTTTGCAAACAGACTTGCGCATCAACCACGCACGAAAAATAGCGTATGTTGTTGCTCACCACGGCCCACATCGTGACAGGTAAGGTATATATGGACAGGATCTTGGAATCTTACCATACATTTCCCATCTTCATCTTCATCTTCATTCTTGTCCTCAGCCTTCCATAATCGGAACTCCTCGCTATTGATCGATCGATTCCGCAACGAAACATCAAGAATTACTCAAACACTACTCCAAGCATTACAACTACAAGCACTACAACATGGCACCTGCAGCTATAGCCGATCTCGCCCTTCCTGAGGTCATTCCCGAGTCCAGGGAGACACAAGCCAACCAGACTATTCCCCAGCTCTTCTCATTAGCTGGAGGCACTACTTTGATCACCGGTGGAGGCCGTGGCCTTGGTCTTGAGCTTGCAAACGCCGTCCTCGAAGCCGGAGGATGTGTCGCCTGCGTTGACATTCTTCCCCACGAGGTTGTTGAGACCGACATGGCAGCTCTTCAAAAACGTGCCAAATCATTCGGACTTCGCGCATCATACGACAGAGTCGACATCACCAACGAGCCTGAGCTTGAGGCTGTCTATTCGTCTATCATTGCAGCTGCAAAGAACGAGGGCAAGCCTCTACAAGGTGTCATCGCTTGTGCTGGCATTCAGCAGATCACCAAGGCCGTCGACTACACTGTTCCGGACTTCAACAGAATGTTCAATGTCAACGTTACCGGCGCCTTTCTTACCGCGAAGCACGCCGCCCGCGAATTCATTGCAACCGGCACCAAAGGTTCAATCGTGATGATCGCTTCCATGTCCGGCCAAGCCACCAACAGATCCCTCGACTGCTCTGCCTACAACTCCTCAAAAGCTGCCGTCCACCAACTCAGCCGCTCTCTCGCAGCCGAGTGGGGTCCCAAGCACGGCATCCGCGTTAACACCCTATCGCCTGGCTACATTCGCACCGCAATGACCGACAAACTCCTCCACGACGAGCCTGAAATCCATGAGACATGGATGAGGGGCGCTATGCTCGATCGTCTCGGTGCGCCGCAGGACTTCAAGGCACCGGCGGTGTTCCTCTTAGCATCTGGCAGCGCGTGGATGACTGGCGCTGACATTCGTGTCGATGGCGGTCACTTGGCTTGGGCTTAATTCATTTCTGGACGTGTGGTTTCGAGGAGTGTCCTTTTTGTACTTTGCGCGGAGTCTGGGGAAATGATTGAATCATATAGAGATAGATAGCATGTCACCGTTTCACATCACCATTCTGTCAGTGCCAATTGAAGAACTGCTAATTCCGTTTCTTGTGATGTTGCGCAGACGTTGTGAGGTGAGAGTTGCTGCAATGGTAGCATCTCAGCCATAGAGAAAGGGTTTCGTACAAATCATTTCCCAACGAAGGTTGGCTTATATTGGGTAGTAGTAATTGCTTGCGATGTAAGATAGAAGATAGGTACTGTGATAAGCGTCATGACGCGGAGCAGACAGCACAGAAAGCGGGACCATTCGTTTCGTAACGGAATCAGCTTCATTACCATACTGCACATCCGATGAAGGTGCAACGTCAAGGAGCGACCTGGAGGGGCTTTCTACTGCAGATAACGAATGAATCGACTTTGATAATCACCTCTGGATAATTTGAGACTTGTAGAGTGCGTGAAATATCCTTCCGAGCTTATCTTCTACTTCCAACAACAACCACCAACGGGAACAAGACAACGCTGCTCGCAAACATGTCCCTCTACCCTGGTGTCGCGCTCATCACAGGTGCTGCTTCTGGTGAGTGTTTCAACGATGACCATATTCCAACACATGCTGACTGCTACCTAGGCATCAGCCAAGCAACAGCCGTCTCCTTCGCTCGGGAAGGCTGCACTAAAATAGTCCTAGCAGATCGCGATGAACAAGGCCTCGAGAAGACGCAGCGATTGATCTCTGAAGCCGTCGGTGAAGGCAAAGCCCAAGTTCTGGCCGTGAAGACGGATGTCACGAGCGCAGAGCAGATTGACCACCTGATCCAGACTGCCGTCCAGAAGTTCGGACGCATCGACTACTCGATCAATGGAGCTGGTGAGCGCCCGATGCCTTGATACTGATCTTGACCTTGCAAGATGACATGACTAATCACAACGCCCGCAACAGGCGTGTTGAGCAACAACAAGCGATCTCACGAGTCCACACTGGAGGAGTTCGACTTCATCAACTCCGTCAACTACCGCGGCTGCTGGCTTACGTCCCGAGCAGCGATCAAGCAGATGCTCACGCAAGAGCCACTGCCCACTCACGATGGCCGCCCTGGGCACAGAGGCAGCGTGGTCAACATCGCCAGTCAGCTGGGCGTGGTCGGCCGACCAGCAGCACGTAAGCTTCCCTGATAGCCCAACGAAAGATGAGACCGAAAAAGCTAACCAATATCTCTTTGCCACAACAGCCGCCTACTGCGGTTCCAAAGCTGCAGTAATCAACATGACCAAATGCGACGCGATTGACGTAAGCTTCCATCCATCCTCCCATCCATTGCTCCATGACAAACACCAAATCACAATCCCAATATCTAACCACTGATCTCCGTAGTACTCCAAAGACCTGATCCGAGTCAACAGCGTCTGTCCGGGCGTAATCGACACGCCCATGACCCAGCCAAATGCCGAAGTACTGGGACCAGCAGTGGATATCGCGCCAATGGGCCGCATGGGCACGGCGCAAGAAGTCGCCGATTGCATTCTGTTCCTGGCGAGCAGTAAAGCCAGTTTCGTGCAGGGTGCGGCGATGGTGGTTGATGGAGGGTATACTATCAATTAAGTGACTTTGGAGTAGTTGGCGAACGCATGTCAAGAGATTCAGTGCAAGGTGCTACTAAAAGACCCATGACTACGAATGGGGGCGGCGGGCACTAATAACTCTCAAGTGCGAACAGGTTATTGCTTTATGTAGTCGACTTTAGAAAAGTACAATTCGAGGACAAGGTGAGAGATTGAGACAAAAGGCACAAGAAGGTTATGGTAAATTATTTCAAAGGTCAACCACGAACTATGGCAGTCGACATTATGTACAACAGTCTGCGATACATTGCTCTTTCCCCGAACAACTAAAAAAGAGTAAGAAAAGAGTAGTAACACAGTACTGTCTCCATCAATAAGAGAAAAGAAAAGACGCATAAGGTATCATGCTATACGAGACCAGTTTAGGCAAGATAAAGAAATCAGACGATCTACTCCTCGTCCTCCTCATCAGCGGCCTTGGTCTGCAGGACGTAGCGACCCTGTCCGCTGTTGGAGGTCTCGTGCTGCAGAGTAAGCTTGGAGAGGTGGCCGATGATGTTCTCCATCTGGGTGTCGTGGTGAGAACGGCTCTTGCGACCGATGTCGGCAAGGGAGGGGATGGATTGAGGAGGTAGTAGACGATGGCGATGACGATGGTAACACCGATGGAGTAGCCCCAGATGACGACAACGGTGACGATGTCGGTGTGGGTTGAGGGTCTCGGTGAACTGAGACATGGGGTTGTTGAGGGGAACCTGGTAGGGGTTGCCAGCGAGCCAACCGAAGACACAGAAGAGGGTAGCGAGGGCATCGACGGCACCGATGGCGATGATGAGCTGCCACGAAGGGAAGGTCTGACCACCACGGGTGACGAAGATGAGCCAGTTCTCAGTGAGGGCGACCTCGAGGAAGAGAATCTCCTGAACGTTACCCAGTTCTGGACGATACCACCGTTGGGAACGTACATGGAGGCACGGACGACCCAGGTGGCAAGGGCGAGAAGCACACCGAGAACAGTGGAGATGATCCAGATCTTGGGAAGCTGCCACTCGACGGGACGCTGCTCGGAGTGAGCGTTGTCGTAGGCGACGGCGACGGTGGCCAAATCGGCGAAGAGAGCGATGAAGACGATGAGCTCAGAGCGGATGGTCTCGTTGATGATGATCATGGAGGTGACAAGGTAGATCTCCAAGTGCAAGCAGAGGGCGATACGGTACTGGATGTAGGCCTTCATGCGCTGGAAAATCTGACGAGCCTGCTTGATGGCAAGGACGATGGTGGAAAGACCAGGAGCAAGGAAGACAATATCGGCGGCGGCCTGGGCAGCCTCGGAGGAACCCTCGACGGCAATACCACAGTCAGACTTCTTGAGAGAGGGAGCATCGTTGACACCGTCACCAGTCATGGCAGTCAAGTGACCACGCTGCTGGAGCATCTCGACGACCTGGTACTTGTGCTCGGGGAAGACCTCAGCGAAACCGTCGGCACGCTCAACGAGATCGTGCTGAGTGGTACCGGTAAGACCACCGTGGATAAGCTTGTGAGAGTTGTAGACCTTGGTACCGAGAGCAAGCATCTTGCAAGTCTCCTTAGCGATAGCGATGGCGTCACCAGTAAGCATCTTGACGGGAACACCAAGCTGCTGGGCCTCGATGATGGTCTGCGCAGTGTCCTCACGGGGAGGGTCGAACATAGAAAGCATACCAAGGAGGACCCAGGGGTCGTTGTTCTTCTGGTAAGCGACACCGAGGGAACGGAAACCACGACGAGCGAACTCGGTGGCCTTGTCACGGAAGAGGTCGGCGGTCTCCTTGGAGCAGCTGGTCAGGTTGAGGACGGCCTTGGGGCACCCTTGGCGCAAGTGAAGCGGTCACCACGGAGAGTGCAGACAGTGGTGATACGCTTGGAGACAGGGTCGAAGGGAGTGAACTTCTCGGTCTTCCAGTCATCCTTGAGGATGTCACGAGCCTTGGGGTAACGCTTGAGGGTCAGGATGGTAACCTTGTCAATGGGTCGAGGTTCTTGATGTTGTGGGAAGAAGCGAGGGCGGCGCAAGCCATCATCCAGTTGACATCCTCACCCTCAGCGACGTAGGGCTCGCGGATAGAAAGCTGGTTGGCGGTGAGAGTACCGGTCTTGTCAGAGCAGAGAACGTCGACACCAGCGAGGGACTCAATGGCAGTAAGCTTCTGAACAATGGCCTGCTGTTTGGCGAGGTAAGCAGCGCCGACAGCTAGGGTGGTGGTGGTGACGACGGGAAGACCGACGGGGACACCGATGATGAACAGAATAAGAGCGTAGTGCAAGAGAGAGTTGGAGGAAGCCTCAGGAGTGGCAATCTTCAAGTGACGGAAGAAGCCACCGATCCAGGCGAGGAGGATCCAGAACATGACGAGGACGAGAAGAGCGGTACCGATGTGGTTCATGATAGCCTTGAAGTGACCCTGGTCCTTAGCACCCTGGACAAGGGTGGCAGTGCGACCGACGAAAGAGTGCTTGGCAGAGGTCTGGCAGACAGCGTAGGCCTTGCCGCGCTTGCAACCGGTGGTGTAGTAGACGATGTCACCCATGAACTTGTCGACAGCGAGGGACTCGCCAGTGATGGCAGACTGGTCAGTGGCGACGATGGAGTGACCCTGGTGGGCAACACCCTCACCCTCATCCTCGTTGTCCTCAGAGCCGGCAGGGTCCTCCTCAGGGTTGAGGGCGTGCTGCTCGCGGAGCTCCTTGTACTTGGCGAAGTCTTCGGGGGCGTCGTAGTCGCAGATAAGACGGGCATCGGCGGGGACGGACTCACCCTCCTCGATGATGACAATGTCACCGGGGACGAGCTCGCGGGCTTGATGTCCAATTCCTGACCATCACGGACGACAGTTGCCTTCATGGCAATGTCACCCTTGAGAGAAGCGACGACATCGGCGGCCTGCTTTTCCTGGTACCAACCGACGACAGCGTTGAGAAGAAGAATACCGATAATCACACCGAAATCAATCCAGCTACGAAGACCGGCAGCGAGGAGGACAGCGAGTTCCATAACTGTGCATCGTTAGCGCCATGTTCGTGGAGATTGCAGCAGTGTCTCGGCAAGCGGGGCGGGGTGCATATGCTGGTCATAGCTCCGCGTTGCGATCAAAGCTTGCAAAAGCAAAACAAACGTCGCCACGGAGCCATTGGAGGACAGCAGCGATATGCACCCTTGCAATGCCAGCGACAAGGACGATTAGACTTACCATAGAGGACGGGACCAGTGAAGAAACCGAGGAACTTGAGGAACAAGTTCTCCTTCTCGGTGGTGATTTCGTTCCAGCCGTAGCGCTTACGGCGGACCTCAACCTCGTGAGAGGTGATACCCTGCTTGATATCGGCCTCGAGCATGTCGTCGGGGACGAATCCAGGGTCAGCACCAGTGGCGGCGCCAGAGTTGCCAGAGCGCCAGAACTGCCACCAGGCCTTGCCCTTGCCGGCATCAGCAGCGTTGGCCTCGGCGGCCTCGGCATCGTGAGCCTTGGGATCTCTGTAGGTAGAGATGTACTTCTGCAGAGCAGTGTACTCGTCTGGAGTGATGTTAGCGACGTCGCGTGCGGTGATTGAGTCGAGGGCTGCTCACCGAGATCCTCAATGTTGCCGGGAGCCTGCGACCACTTGCGGGACCTCTCGGCCGCGCCATCACCACCGTTCTCCATATCCTTTTCGCCGAAGCTAACGCGGGGAGCAGCCATCTTGGATAGCGATGCCCAAGTAAATGGTCGCTATGTAAGGTGGATGGCAGAAGGGAGAGTTGGCGTGATACTTTTCGATGAGGGAAGGGAAGGGGAGCACTTTTGAAGCGGACGGGCAGCTTGCGAAAAAGGCTGATGCGCAGCGGGCACGGCCGAGCCTAATGCTGCGAATGGCTAAGCGGAATTTGGAGCGACCGCTGGGCACCCGCTCGCGCAACAGTCTGGCACGGCGAAGAATTTCTTAGCAACGGCGCGATGGGCCAGGAGCCCTGCGCATTGCTTGTGCGTGAGCGATTTTCTGGTCGCCGGCCCCGGCTGGCGGCGCGACTCGTGGTAGCGCCGTCCTCACGCAAGACACGCTGCGACGGTTGGGGTTTGCTGGTGGGGACAGCGATGGGTCCGAAGAAGGAACGAAAGCGCGCTGCTGATTGGTGTGCATTTCTTCTGTGCCGTCGCTGCCGTCACACTACGCTGCTTATACACTAGCCGCAAACTCTGTGCGCCGGGGCCTGCGCTCGTCTCTTCGTCGCAGCTCTTATCGTGCGTCTGCGTGTCTGGCTGCTTACCCTGGCCGCGTCGAAGCTTGAAGCTGAGCAACTGCTGCGATGCCGCCATGTGCAGGCGAGGATCACCGCGGATTGCCGTGGCCATAGGTCATGACGTGGGAGGCGATCGCGCTGCAGCCCATCCCACGTCCAATGCCATCGCCGGTTGATTGCCTGAGCTGATGACCGATGCCCTCGCCGCGCGCTGACGTATGGCCGTGCGCTGCCGGCGCCTGCGTACGGTATTAGGTACTCCCCCATGGTCGCAATCCCAATGGCGTCGCGCAATCTGCCCGTATCAACGCCCATTTCGAGCAATAGTAATGCATAGCAAATAGCTTGCCCACTCCCAGCCCACCCAAATCTCTCCAGCCCGGCGGCCACTAGGCGCTGTCGAGGTCTAATCCCGGTGGAGCCCATGGGCTTAGCGCGACTCCAATGTCGCCAAGTATAATGAGCTTTTCCACCGGATCACGATGCGTGCCCACACCCATCCTCGCCGCCAGGGCAACAGCCGACGTGCAGGCAATGATGTGCTTCTACATGCGCCTAACCCCAATCTGCGCCATTGACATTGGCCAGCCTGCCCGCGCAGTCACCCAGTCCTCACACGGGCAGCCGACTCGTGTTTTACCATGCGGCCCATCTTGCAACGAGCTCGGCAGAAGATGCCACCAGCAATTAGCTCCAGCATGGCACTGTTATGCGCACTCCTACAAGGTGTGGCTTGCAAACCGTAATGAACGATAGACTCCGTTGGCCTGTAGCAATCACTTCGCGGCCCTACACGGCGGTGGCGCCGCCAGCTCTCGACCTCAGCGTGCGTATTCAACAACAAACACACTGCGTGGCCGTTCCGCGATTATACCAAGACCATGCGTTAAGGTCTGCATTATTGCGGTGGTCGGTAGTAGTGTCGGACCGGCTTCCAACGCAGGCACTTCAACAGCACACCGCGCGAGATCCGAAGATTGCGCGGTCGCACATCCCTTCCCTCCACGGAGACGTCCAGCTGTCAGAAGGTCGGCCGTCGGGCGACCGTTTCATGTCCACACTGCTCGCGTGCTTGGGTTTGAAGACTGCCTGTTGTAGCCATCTTCAGCAAGCCTCACCGCCTGCCGGAATGCAATCCTGTATAGCGATTCTACCTGTCATTGAAATGAGCCATTTGATCGTTGCCGCCGAGAAGCGCGCTGTGGTTTGACATCGCTTGGCTGGTGTTCTGGAAAGACACTACGAACAACTCCCGGGTGCCTGGCTGGGCATTGCGAATAGCCTCGCGTACCTCGCACACAAGACTCGCGTCCTGATCGACCTACACCTCGGCGAACTTGAGCTTCATGCCTCACTAAAGGGCTTGGAAATGCAGCATATTCGTCTTGGTGTCTCCAGACTCAAACATCGGGGGTGGATTCATCCCTCGCTTGGCGGTGGTATTGCGATCTCCTCCGGCTTCGAACGTTATTTCTTGGAGAAACCCCGTTTGGGCTTGTCATATCAATGTAGGACAGCATAACATTACTGTAAGACCGTGTTATTAGGAGCTCTGCCCTTGCCTCCCTGAAACTTGCAGTGCTATTGCGATTCCGCGACAGTCAAGACATTGGCATTGTTTGGCCCCATCAGAATACGATAGGCAATACCATTAGCTGAATCAAGTAACTACCCCTTTACTGGATGTGTATCAATAATTGCCATGTGCTATTCGTGGTGACAACGTGATAACTTCTTTACCCGGCATCACTTACAAGCGCTGTGCATTAATAGAGTTCGCGATGCAGTCAGCCTTGCTCTGTCCTTCCCACACCCTCTCGACGGCTCGTTCGGCACCTTGTTTCGAACCTTTCGATCAAACTGCTGTTCCTATCCATGGACGTCACAGCACTGTGCGGGATCGAAGCGGGTGCCCACATTCAAACGCCTCCCAGCCCTCCTCATTCTTGTCATATGACGGGCATTCGTCATGACTTGCATTGCACGGCGCGTGCTCATCACGAAGCGCTGTCGCCAGAAAGGCCCGTCCTCAATCCTGCCTACCATCGATTCGAAGCACTACGGCCCTCACGATACCGCTATCGAGTATAGAAATCGTGGCCACACGACATGCTTCGCTTGGCGGATCGACGCAGCCGGTAGTCGCACCGCAGTGGATAATCGGACAAACCAAAAATCCCTCTTTCCCCCGGCGGAGCCCGTGGGGCTCCCAACACTCTAGCATTTGTCCCTGCGCCGGTGCCGTACTCCAGAGCAGCGCTTCTGTGCCTCTGTGGATACGTTTGATTCACCTGCAGATTGTGTGAAGTGGGCCGGCCGCAAGGCGCGCGAACCACTGGGCTTTTTGGAGGCGTGCCAATCTCGAACAAATTGATTATTGACAGCACTCCACGCCAGCGCGCACGCGGGCAAGCATAACCACATTCGACAAGTCCTGCTGTTGGGCGTGTCTGGATGCGCCCTGCACGCGCCTTACCATTATCTGCGACGTCGGGCTTGCTACAGATGACAGTGCGCAATTTACAATTTTGATCGCGCCATCGATTCCGTAGCACGTGCCGTGGTCCTGCCAGCCATGTGCCTGTCGGCTCTCGGTCGAGCTTCTTACCACTCAGATTATGTTACGGCCGTGGTAAATAAAATTTCGGTGTGATAAGCTGCTGACGCATTACCGTCAGTTGCCGAGTGGTAAGGCTCGAGTAAGGCTCTCGCGTACACCGCACAAATCTGTGCAGGCTGAATGTCGCCCGAATGAAGGATGCTCATCCGCGCGATGCGATGTCACCGCCGTCTAGCCGTATCGCTAGCATCGGATGGGGCAAGCTAGAAGGCTGCAGACCTCTGTGGCCGTCAGGTACCGCTTGCATTAGTGCTGGCCCATGCGTGCAAGTGCGCCGCCTAAAGGCAGCCTCGCGTTGGTCCTCGGCTTGGACGGGCTCGAGACTCGGAACCAGACAATTGCTTGTGACGAAATGCGCCATTTACGAGCGACGCCTTTGTCAAAGCGATGAAGTCCCGCCAGTCTTGGTCGTTCGTGTTTGGATGTTTGGACACCAGTACGGATAACTCGGTTCCCTTGCATTCTCTATGCTGTGACAGCGAGATCCGCTGTCCTCCGCTGTCTTTCCAGCCATGTACTCGTTGCAATGCGAAGCGTGCCATGTTGCGAATGGACCCTATCGTTTTCGCTATACTTGTTGAATTCCTGTGGGCGACGACGATCGTGCCCGATCACGAGACTCCCGATCATGCCTGGCAGCATCGATGCGCCTGCGCCGAACCACTTTGAGCAGCCAACAGCCAACGTTGGCTTTGCCACTACTCCAGCCTAGCAGCAGGATTGCTCCAGAAGCGATTGCAGCGATGACGATTCTCGAAGTTTTGCGACTGTGACTATCATTTTGACTGGACTGTTTGAGAATGCCGAGAATTGAAAAATGGCGTTGCATGTCATGTTCTGATTCGCAAGATCAGAGTGGAAAGAACGTGTCTGACGATGCTTCCCAATTGAAGCTGCAATCATGATACAAGGAAATGGCATATGTCCAGACTGAGTTACAATAAAACACACGGTAGGTATATGTCACAAATCTAACAATAGAATACATTCCTTCCAGAAACCGGCCAGTTGCATCTCCCAGCCAGCGAGCTGCATTCCAGAGGTACACATCTGGTGGCAATGACATCGTCCAATAATCCAGATTGCTCTGAGCACCCAGAATTATCACGAAGTCGCAGATTCAAAGCTATCGCCAGGAGAACGCTTCTGAAGCAACGCACTATTTCGTCCAGATTCGAACCACGCCAGATATCACACGATAAAGATAGCACGCCCATTCGCCCCAAAATGGGCATGAAAGACTCCGACGACTACATCACCGCCCGTGCCGCCAATCCACGAACCGGCCTGATCAGTCCAAGCCTAGCTGGCACTCCTCGAACTCCAGAATCTCCTGCGGAAGCCCTCAAGATCCGTGCCCAGCGAACTCGACCCGCGTTGACACGAGCAAACGAAGCTCGAAAGATCAGTGCTGGTGGCTCGCAGAAATGGTGCAGCAGTGGCAAGGGCTGGTCTTTCGAGGACGCCAAATCCCGAATAGCGTCACCTCGCCCGAGCGATGCAAGTGCTGGTGCTGCAGACTTCATATCTGGCGAACTGCAGCCGGGAGATGATTCGCGTGCAGATGACCGATTTGTGGTGCACATGCCTTCGGCGCGTGAGCCTCAACCATATGCTTTTCCCGGGAGAAGTGCGCAAGAGATACAAGCGTTCGAGCACTATAGGAGGAAAGCGAGGAAGACCAGCGGCGACGGCTGGGACCAAAGATGCGTACAAAACGGCGGGATCAGGAAGAGCTCGGCGACAGATTGTGAGCGAGGCAGGAAGAGAACATCTAGCAATGGCATGCCACGGATACTATCCTGCCAGAAATGGCACAGTTGTCAGACGTGGGCACCCCAGCTTTGGAGAACTGGACGGAGTGGCGCTCTCGAGCGCAGAACTACACCATGTAGCTGCATCTTTCGCACCCTATTCTTCGCCAAAGACACCAGCAAGGAAACCCTGTCATGGCCAGAAATCAAAGACTCCTCGGATCCTCCACGAATATGCGGCTACCAGTCCTCTAGGTCGCGACAAAGACACTGCTGCGCCTATTACACATTTGAGCCAACTTCCCAAACTCCACCTGGTACATCCAGAGCTCGCCAGCCTGCCGATGCCCAAACTCCGGCGTGTCGCGGACAAGAGGTCGTGTTCTCTGGGCTGCGATCGTTCTCCTGACGCAGACACATGTCCGCAGCTGGCGAGCATTCATAGAGATGTTCAACCACTATTTACATCTGATGGAGATCCTTCTTCGTTCCCTGTCGAGCATGCCACGGCGCTGTTGACCTATGCGATTGCTACTGTCCGCGCGATACACGACAAATTGGGCGCCAGTATCGATATTCATATACCCAGGCCAGCGATGATCAACACACTCACCAATCCGGAGTCTTCTGTCGAGGAGAAGGTAGCGGCGTCGAAGGCGTTGATTACAGTAGTTGGACAGGTTGCAGGTGCACTGATGGCCATATCTGTAGTGTGGAGGTTGCTCGATGCGGTCGCCGGTGTCGTCAGCATGCTACTGTGGCCTTTGAATGTGCCATTAAGGGTGGTCTGGTGGTTTATGTCTGGGTAGGTATGTTTATGCTCTTGCTACCTGCGATTGTCCTAGAATACAGTGCCTTTATAATAATTATATCACTCTAATCCGATGCTACCATTCTCCGTCAGTGTTTTAGTCGTTCGTGAGCACAAGGCGATGCCGTCAACCTATGGTGAATGCATTCTGATTCTGTGTCATTCGGTATATATGATTCTAAGAGTCCGTTCTAGCAATGCACAGACAAATGTCTGGTGGAAGTAGAATGTTGGGGTCACAAGTGTGCGCTGGTAAGCCGCAGCTCGTATCTGAGATGTAAGGTTCTACAAATTGTGCCGAGAGAGCCGTTCGCCACGATCTAGCGGTAAAAAGATGTACCGAAGACCTCTCGCAGGTAGCCGATAATAGTCTGGTCTTCCTGGAAGAGTCACAAGGTCTCTATTAGCCTGGTTGTTGACACAAATGCTCGGTTTTGCGGTATGGCATTAACCCTAAACCCTAAAGCCATCGAAAATCGGCGACGATGCCTTTTTAAGCCGAGGCCCGCTCTCATTGAGCTTGAGGTCCCGCTGTCACTTGATGAAGAGCCGCCAGTAGACCTGAGCTCACACGGTGTCCTAAACCATACATCAGTTGCAAGTGCAGTCATAGACAATATTTCTGTGACTTACGTTCGACACAAGAGTCACCGGATGAGCAACAAAGCTGCCAACAGTCTCATAGGCATACTTAAGTCTACTGCTAGAGGATTCTCTTCTCCGATCAATCACACCAAGAACGGCATTCAAAGCCAGGCATATTTACAGACAAAGATGGTCATGAAACCCATCTCCGATGCTGCGGTTGAGAAGGCTGCTGCTAGCATTCACCCAGTCCGTGATCCGAACACGCTCTCGAACTACAATGCCTGGAAGACACAACACACCACGGCTAACTACGCCATTGACTTCGAGAAGAAGCGCCTTAGTGGCAGCGTCTCACTGACGCTCCAAAAACTCGCCAATGAACGCAAAGTTGTCCTGGATACCAGCTACTTGACGTTTCCGCCGTCACAGTTGCTGGCAAGAAGGTCGACTGGGAGCTCGCGGCCAAACGCACTGAGCCGTACGGCTCACCTCTGACCATTTCTCTCCCCGAAGAGCACGTTAACTCAGCTTCCCACGTCACGGTAGACATTGAGGTGTCCACCACCAAAGACTGCACTGCTCTTCAATGGATGACACCAGCCCAAACCAGCAACAAGAAGCAGCCTTACATGTTCTCGCAGTGTCAGGCTATTCACGCAAGATCCCTTCTTCCATGCCAAGACACGCCTGATGTGAAGTCAACTTACACCTTCAACCTGCGTTCACCACTACCCGTTGTTGCATCTGGTCTGCCGACTGGTGCTAAGGATTTCGAAGCTGGAAAGGATGGCAAGTCCGGCACGCTGCTACACCTTCCACCAGGAAGTTCCCATGCCTGCGTACCTCTTTGCCATCGCAAGTGGCGACTTGGCATCCGCATCTATTGGACCTCGCTCTACCGTCTGGACTGGACCCGAGGAGCTCACCGACTGCCAATGGGAGTTTGAGGCGGACACTGAAGTATATATCCAGACTGCCGAGAAGATTGTCTACCCTTACGCATGGACCCAGTACAACGTTCCTCCCTCCCATCCTTCCCTTACGGAGGAATGGAGAACCCAGTCTTCACATTCGCGACACCTACCTTGATCAGTGCCGACAGGGCCAACGTGGATGTCATCGCTCACGAGCTTGCCCACTCCTGGTCTGGCAACCTTGTAAGCTGCGCTAGCTGGGAGCACTTCTGGCTCAACGAGGGCTGGACTGTCTACCTCGAGCGCCGCATCCAGGCTGCCGTTCACAATGATGACAAGATCCGTGACTTCAGTGCCCTTCTCGGCTGGAAGGCCTTGTCTGACAGCATCGCTCAGTTCGGTGAGGACCACGAGTTCACCAAGCTGATTCCTGATCTCAAGGGCCAGGATCCTGATGATGCCTTCTCAAGCATCCCATACGAGAAGGGCTTTGTCTTCCTCTACCATCTCGAGAAGTTAATCGGTGTTGAGAAGTGGGACAAGTTCGTAAGTGCAAAGCGTGCGATTTGAGAGAACACATCCGATTTGTTACTGACTTACACCTTCAATAGATTCCTCACTACTTCACTACATTCAAGGGACGCTCTCTCGACTCCTACGAGTTCAAGGCCACCTTGCTCGACTTCTTTGCTTCGGACGCTGATGCCAGCAAGAAGCTGAACGATATCGACTGGGACGCCATCTTCTACAAGCCTGGCTTCCCCGAGAAGCCAGCCTTCGACACCAGCCTCGCTGACGCATGCATTGAGCTCGCCAACAAATGGCAAGCTCTCAACGAGGGCAAATCGGACCTCAAGCCTAGCGCCGACGACCTCTCATCATTTACCTCCCAGCAGAAATACGTCTTCCTTGAAGCGGTGCAGGGACTGCCCGCCCCTCTCTCACCGGAACTAGTTGATACCATGGGCAAGGAATACGCCTTCGCCTCTTCCAAGAACGTCGAGATCGTCAGCAGATTCTACGTAGTCGCTCTCAAGGCCAAGGCTGAGAAGTTCTACAAAGACGCTGCTGATTTGGCTGGAAGGGTGGGCAGGATGAAGTTCGTTCGCCCTTTGTACAAGGAGCTGTTGAAGGTCGATGCGCCGCTTGCTCGTGAGTCTTTCGAGAAGAACAAGGACTTCTACCACCCTATCTGCCGCGCGATGGTGGAGAAGATGATGGAGGGAAAGGCGAATGTTGGCCCATTTTAAAGCGGATGGATGGCATGGCAGGTAGCTAAAAGTTGATACAACTATGATTACTGTCTCGCATTGTATCGAACATGTTCTGTACACTCTTCATACCATAAGCAAAGCCATAGTGTAATGGGTAGTATGATCATGGCAATTACTGTATGTTGCAATGCCTTTTCTTCTTTGCTTATCGATGTATGGAATCACACGCATGATCTTACGGCATTCAGGATATACTGGATGCGCACAACATTGTAGTGAGGAATTTTGACTTGCTAGACGGCGGCATATTCCCTATAATACTTTATGTTTATGAGACAAATACATCTATGCACGCATCACTCTAAGCGTGTTTGGCCTCACTTGATTGGAGCGCATTTGCGGGCAGCCACGACTTTTGCCGTGCGGGCGCATTTCTCCAGGCGTCATCATGCAACCCTAGCTCGACGCGTTTGGATTGTCGATTTCCAGCGACGGAGACGCGACAACCAAACGACATAGTACGCGACCACACCATCATTAAAGACCCAATTGCACGCGATTATGCCTCGACTACGAAGCGGCAATGCGCCGACGCCCGCAAGGCCGGCAGCAGCAGGAGGACGGACCATTCTACGCGAGAAAACCAACACTGCGGGAACACCAGGACCGGCCGTGGAAACCAGCATGCTTGCGCTCAAGAACTTCAAACGCAGACCGCGGCAAGGCAGCATGTTGGAGATGGTGCGCAAGCGTAGATCGAGTGTGCAGGCCTCTCTTATAAACGCGCAGCCACAGCAGGACGACGACGTGGAGGACACCAGCGTATTCGACCTAGGGAGTGCGAGTGAGGGCGAAGACGATTTTGCGCCAGAGGCCGAGGGAACGCCATTGCAGCTCAGCAAGACACAGAAGCCTACTTCGGCAAGGAAATCGGTATCGGCGAAGAAGAGTGAGGCAACCACACCCGCTGTCAAAAGGACGAAGCGCAAATCAGACGACCTGGAGAGTCCACAGTCGGCGCTGGATGCTTTGAGAAGGAAGCACAGAAAATCGGAGGTACCAGCTGTGGAGGATGAATCCTTGCCCTCGATTCACGATGAGCATCAAATGGAGGAGCAAGATGCATCCGAGCGGGAGGCTAGTCCTGTACCAAATCCCGTCACGTCGGACGTGCAAGTGATCAACTCTTCACCCGAATCAACACCGCCGACAGAGCCTTCTTCTTCCCACAAAGTACCTGGGACTCAAGAAGCGGACTTTGCTGTGCCCTCAACCGAAGAGCAAGAACGATCACATATACTGGAACAGAAGACACTAGAGGGAGAAGAGGACGAAGAAGAAGACGAGGACGAGGGGAATGATGAACCAAACGCAACAATGGCAGAACCCGCTAGCAGCAGTCCTATCGCATCACCCATACCAGAAACTCAACGCACAGATATCTACGCCGATCCTTTAACGCAACTATCGCCACCACCACCCGAGCCAGTCAAAACGCGAAGTAAAGGTGCCAAAAAGCCCACATCGCTTTCAACAGCAACTCTCCGAGCACTGCTACCCAGACGCACACAAAGAGTACAACAGCCAAGGACCAAACGCACAGAGTACGACATCTCGTCAGACGAAGAAGACGAAGCCACTGCCTTCGACACCACTCACTTGGACGAAGACGAAGATGAGTTGGGCGGCAGGATCCGTCGAAACACCAGAGCTCTCGCCCCTTCAAAGGCCAAAAAGACGACCACAGCTTCAAAAGCAAAATCAAAACAGTCACAAACCACGCGGAAAGCCTCAGCTCCTCCACCACCAGCCAAAGGCAAAGGGAAACCTAAAGGCAAAGCTACGCGAACTTACGGCCGCGCCAACGCGACATCGGACAAGGAGAACGAAGGCGGCGGTGGTGGCGACGACTCGTCTTCCGAGGCCGACGAAGCGGAAACGAGTCTCTCGATGCGAGAAGTGGCGCACAGCAAAGAGCTGGAAGAAGCGCGGCGGAAGTTCGCCGAGGTCGACAATTGGGATTTGGCATTTGAGAGCATGAGCAACGAAGATCACAGGAGTTCGAGTCAAGGGTGGCGGTAGCAATCGTAGTTGCGTTTTGTTTGAACATGCAAAAGCATAGAATACGGACGCTACCTACTTCATTTAGTTACGCAATGAATTATCAACAGCAGCCATTGCTTGACCAATCATCAAACATCTCACGCTTTTTGGTTTTCGGGCTCTCGACGCGGTATCTCATGCTTCCAGGAGTGAAGTCTGTACGCTCAACACGGAGGGATGTGATAAAGAGGACGTAGCAAAACGGGCCGCTGGAATGCGTAGGCATTGAAGTGTGACACAATGAGTAGAATACATTTGGCAGAATCGGCGTTATACAGGCTACAAAAAAGCGCGCCTGCGTTGTTGTTGTGGTTGTTTGGGCTGCGCTGGGCGTCAAAGAGGAGAAGAATCGATAGATCCCCCAATCCTCGGAAGTGGTAGTAGTAAAGAATTTTCCCCATCCCACCGTGGTCTCTGTAAGAAGAGGCAGGTATCCGAAAACGCCATCCTCGTAATGGGAGAGGCACTCTACCCAAAAAAGACAAAAGAAACAAAAAAGACCATCCACCAACGCCCTCGTTTCCCCCCGTAATCTTGACATCCCTTCCCGTTACGCGCGCGCGAAAAAAGTAATTGTGACAATCCGAAACCCAGATCCGAGTAGACAGGAAACGCTCCGATCAACGCCATCGCTGCGAAAGTTCAAATGTTCTAAGGTGAATCTCCAGATCTTGCGCTGCTAAGATGTTACGCGCTCGATGATGGTGCTGCGTCGTCCATCTTGACGTCCTCGTCGACCACAGCACTTCCGCTCTCCTGTGCGCTCTTGATTTCCGAGTTGCTTGCTTGCAAGGCGGGCACAGGAGCGGCCGAGGTTGGACCTGATGCAACAGACGCAGGTGAGCTCTCCCGGTCAGGTTTGCTGTCCGAGGGTTGTTCCTTTTTCCGTCTAGTGTAGTCGCTTAGGCTCAACTTTTTGCGTGTAGGGCCGGGCGCTACAGCCGCGGTCACTGAAGGCGAGAATATTGGTCCGGCTGTTCCATTCGGACCGAGTACAGCAGGCGACTGCACGACGCCGCTGTTCGATGCAGCGCTGGCGCCCTGTTGTTGTGTGGCAGCAAAGGGATTGGCGCTTGGCGGAGGCATAGAGACACGCATGTCCGGTGATTCTGAAGGTTCTGTAGATCGTAATGGTGGTGGTTGGTCAGGCGGAGGTGCTTGATCTGATTCTGGTGCTCCTATTGTTTTTGTTTCTGTTGGTGATTCAACAGGAGCCTGTGAGGTTTGTGGACTGTTTGGAACAGCGGGCGCCTGGTCTGACGGATGAACATCGTCGTTTGGTTTGACTTCACTTGGAGCGCCTGGTTCCGCAATATCGGCTGGAGGATCACTCATGTCGACATCGTTGTTGGACGACGTTGGTGGGGTAGCTGCTTCGGCCTTCGGTTCATCGAGGATAGGTTTGGGCGGTGTCGATGAACGTTCTTCAGCTTTGCTTGCATCAACGTCCATCTTACTCTCTTCCTCGATAGCCTTTGCTCGAATGCTAAGTCGGGAATCCCTGTTCAGCATGTTGTTCCTAGCACATCTCTGCAAGAGACGCTGTTGAAGTGGCACGAAAGGACGTCGAGGACGCGGAGGCTCAGGGCGTTGTGCAGTCTTCTTCATCGGACATGTCACATTGTACACTAGAATCGACGTAGACTGGCTTGGGTGTCCTGGCCCTCTTAGCAGACCCTTTACTGGTAGTACTTGACGTAGCAGCAGGCTTCGGTCGCTTTCCGCTCGAGGACTTTGCAGATGGCAGACCTGACTGTTTTGAGGTTCCAGAATCCGCATACCTAGAGTGATTTGTGGAAGAAAGACCAAGTTGCTTTGATGAAGTCGCACTTGGCGTGTTGAGCGCGGAGCCGGCACTGCTACGCTTCTTCTTAGACTGCTTGCTTGAAGCTTGCTCATCCTGTTTAGAGAACAGTTCTTCAACCTTGGCAAGTTTTCTTCGCTCGCGCTCTGACATTTCTGCCGTACCATTGGCTGAGTAATGTGTGTTTGGCGTGATGTCACGGCTCGCCGATCCTCTTTCTGCAGAACCGGATGTGGAACGCGAGTCTGCAGGCTCATCATCCACGTCAACTTTGCGCGCCTCGCTACCCGAGCGACTGTTGACCGCATGGGTATTGAGAGGTGATATTTGGGGGCCATTCTTCCTTTTCCTCCCTGATGGTTTAGCTGGCTTAAGAGGAGCACTGTCGGGCTCGACTTCGGGATCCCTTCTATCAAATCTGTTCATCAAGCATTGCTCTCCGCGATTGCACGCACATGGGCCGCAGTTGGCAAGAATGGTGGACACCCATGACGAGATACCTGACATATCTTTAGCCGATACATTGCCGCTTTGACGTGAACCGAAACCGGAAAGACCGCTGTTGACATCCCAGGCGATTGCAATTTCTTCGCCGGCTTCAATCTCACGCGTAGCGATGAAACAGAAGTGATAGTCAGCTGGTCCAGTGATGATGATCTTCAGTTCGGCGTTTGGTGAGCAGCTACGTCTGATGTAGCGCACGGGTGTGCCTTCAGTACGTGCATCAATGCAGATCGGCAGCTGTGAATGAAGGAAGACGAAAGGCTCAGGGTGGCGAAGGGTTGACCAGCGGGTTGCTGGATCCTCAATGTACTCCTCCTTCCACGTCAGGTGACCACGTAATTCGCCAATGCAGGCGTGCAAAGCTAGTGGCTCAGACACTGTTGCATATCTCCACATGGCAGGCTGTCCGTCCGGTCCTTTGTATGTTGGATCACGGCGCTCAAGGATCTCGAAGGAAGGGACACCGTCGATTATACTGATGTCTCCGTCCCAGCGTTGGAAGACATTGTGTGGTTCTATGCCGTTCGTGATCTCGAAGCACTCGTCCGGGTTGGTCAGCCATTTTTGCATGGCACTGTAGAGCTGAATATCAGGGACATTGGTATGTGGTACGTTGTACTCATCCTCGCGGTATATCCGTATGAAGTCGGCCGAGTATAGAGGGAACCGAGCATCAGGTGAGCGCGAAACACTTCGCCTGTGGTTGGTGGAGCCGTTGCGCTTCCGTGAATTGGCAGCCTGCAAGTTATTGGCCGTTGAGCTTGATGCGCGGTGATTGGTCTTGGGTCGCTTGGTTGGTGGTTGCTGATCTCGAGGGCTTGCGCTGTTCCGGTCATGTCGAGATTTGTCCAATGGCCATCCGTTCGTGGTGTGAGCAGCAGCGTTGTCCTTGGTCTTCTTCTTGTGGCTTTTACTGGTTTGTCTTTTGGTGCCATTCTGAAGGCCGAAGCGATCGGCCCTTGCTTCACGTTGACGGATGTGCGCGGCTTGCGCGTTGACATGCTGCTCGGGTCGGCATTCCACACACCAGTGTTGCAGCTCGTCGGGCAAGCTGTCACCATACTGCGGGTAGTAGCAAATGATGTGCTGCCATTTGTTGCAGGTATCGCATGCGACCGTGTTGCCGTCGTCTTCGTTGAAGCCGCATATGCAGTTTATCTGGCCATCGTCCTCCTCCTCGAGATCATCAGGGTGCTGCTGGTTAGCGAACTGCGTGTAGTCTGCCACCGGGCTGTTGACACGCCCGGCGAATGGCTTGATGTCTTGACCATTGACAGCGGCAGGCCGAAAGAGGTCTGTCATGCTATCACGTCTGCGTTCAAAGTCGTCGTGGGTGGTGACGGGTTTAGGTGACGGAATCTTCGCCGAGCCTGCGTCGCATGACGAGAAGGCCGCTGAGTGGCGCCCGCTGGCTGAAATGGTCGACACCTAACAGGCGTGCGCAATGGTTTGGGCGGCTGCCCGACTCGGTGGTGGTGGTGACAAAGGAAGGCCTGCTTGGCGGTCAAGAACGGCTGGGCGGCAGCAAAGAATCGGCAGACGCCAATGCGTGATGGCAGCGGCGCGTCACGTTGTCGCAAGAGGATGAATATGTGCAGTACTCGAGCATAGAGGGGCGAGAAGAGTTCGGGCGCGGTTTTCGAGGGCGATCTGGGCGTGGTGGGCGGACGGGCGGCGCGGAAGCAGAGAGACAGAGGAGAGGAAGGGTAACGGAGGTCAGCGGCGCAGTGAAGACGGGCGCGTAGTGTGTGCTCGCATCGGGCGCGTGGGTCGGAGTGTCGAAGGAGAGTGAGTTGGGTGGTGCTGTGAATTGAGGGGACGCTCGACGAGACGCCTGCGTGCGTGGGTGTGCAAAGACGCTCGCAGAGCAGGAGCGACTGAGGCAGCAGCAGCCTGGTCCGTGCGGAAGAGGCCCGTGCGGCAAAGCAAGACGGCTCCCTCGCTGTGGCTCGAAGAGCCGCATCTCGTCTGGGTTTGCGCCCACGCTCACGTGACTAAGCATCGTCTGTCGGAATGGCAAGCCGTCTGCTGTGCGAGGGTGCGCCCTGGGGGTGCCAGTGGGCGTTGCGGCAAGGCAGACGACGACTGGCATGGAGAGCAGAGCAGCCAGCAGCACCAGCACCAGCAGCAGCCAGCAGAGCAGAGCAGCAGCGATAAAACGGGAGGCGGGCACAAGTCCAGCGAGCCGCACGAGATTGACCGGCGAATCACACGTGCGAGGGCCAGCGTAGCGGCTGCAAGCTGACACCATCCGGCTGCTAGCTGAAGTGTAACCGACACGACGCGCTACTCGTTCGACGGGAGCGCTGACTGACGGAGAGGAGGCGTCACAAGAGATGCGTCTGCGCTCTTCCGTTGTTTCCTGCGAACACGCACCAGAGTCGAGTACACCCGCTCTGTCATCGTGGTGGCCATCTGCTGGAACAGAGAAAGACTCTTTCATCTGTCCAGTGTCCGCCCGTTCGAGAGCGTGTCTGGCTGCGCGAGCGAGCCTTGGTACGCAGCCGGCGCTTGTTCCGCAACCGCGAGCGCGAAATCAGCCTGGTGGCCCCAGCGAGGTGGCCATCATCTTCTTTCCTCCCTCCCTCCTGCGCTCGCTCCTTATCCTCTCTGAAATCACCTGCTGTGGGATCCGCAAATACCCGCACACACTGTAACCGTCTCTTGCGAATTTCCTCGTCTTCTCCTGGCCCGCGCTCCAAGACACCAGCTTGTTGACAGCTCGTCTTCCCGACCAGTCTCTCCCACTACTGCTAGGCGTGTGGGATCGCGATGGCATGACGCCTGCCACGTCAGTACTGTAGCACCCATGCACAGCGCATCCATCTCACTGGCTATCACCATCATGCGTTTCGACAATGCATGCGTCCGCCTTTCACTAACAAAAACATCTATCCTGCGCTATGACAGCACGAGCGAAGGACAAGAAGAAAGAAAAAGGAAACAAAAAAAAGATGTGAACGAAGTTGATGGCCTACTTGCGCTGTAATCGCGTTAGGTTTCCGTATAGGCTCAGGTTTTTACTCGCACCCTTCGTGGCATGGCTTCTTCTGATAAGGCATACGTCCATGAAACCTCAAACGATTGAGGGACATCTACGGTAGGTTTCACAATATGCGACAGAGGAGTACGCATCGATCGAGGTGCTTGCTGTGCAGTCGGTGGCAAGACAGGTAAGTAGTGTCGCAGGATGCACAATGTGAGGGATTGCGCTTGGAGGTATAGTCTGCGTGTAATATTTATTGCCAAGGTGAGTGTTGGTATGCATACGATAATAAAAAAGCTGTGGTTGTGAAGATGAGCACCGCAGTGCAGAGAAACGCGACATGGAGAATTACGCGCCAACTCACGACGATTATCGCAACACGAGCGCCAAATTTGCGACGAAACCAGGCGACAAGGTCCGATGCCATGACCAGACATACGAGCGCTAACTGTACGGACGCGAGGAAATGTCAGGATGAAAGTCTTCTCTCCAGCGCCAATTCGGTCTCATGGAGTGTTTAGTTGCTATGGTTATCATAATGAAATCAGTGGATAGCCTCCCAACTGACGATTATTTTCTTTACAATCATTCCATATAGTGAGACTCTTGCGACATCAGCTTCGAAAGTTAACACACTGACATAAATCGCGGGACTAAGGATAGACACCATCACCTCCCACACTCATGGGCCAGCCTGGAAGCCGATGGACACCATCACCTCCCGCACTCATAAGCGAGCCGCGAGCAGACGGATGCTACCACCTCGCGCACTTATAAGCGAGCCCGCAAGCAGACAGTACCTGCCACCTCGCACATGCGCGAGCTGGCCCGCAAGCAGACGGACGCTGCCACTTCGCACATGCGCGAGCTGGCCCACGAGGAGACGGACGCTACCACTTCGCACATGCGTGAGCTGGTCCACAAGGAGACGGACGCTGCCACCTTACACATGCGTCAACCAGCTCACGAGGGAAGAGAATCAACCCGCACGCACAGACACGGGTCGACTCTCCAGCAAGGGAAAGAAAAGCACGTGCATGTATACGGCTCATCGCATAAGCAAAAGAGCGTGTTTACCCGCCACGGGATTACGAGACGAGGAGCGCCATCTGTAGCAAGCTTCTCAGATCTTGCGTTCGACGCTGATTCGAGTGAATCTCAACAAACATACGCACAGAAGGCAAAAAGTGTTCAAAAGCGCCAACAAGATCGACGCCTGGCACAACGACACTTGGTACCGTTTGGATAGTTTGAAAATCGCGCTACAGAGGGAATATCGTCTGATGAAGCGAGAAAGATGTGGCAGGACAAGCAACGAGCCGAAGAAGAGCACGTCCTTGGGTTCCTCGCGTCTTCTCCTGATGCTCATGGCGGAGACTCCTTTGAGAACGCACAAGCGCCACCCGGCTCGCTGGAAGTGTCAAGCACGTCGAAGCAGCAAGAGGACGAAGCGATTACGTTTTCTCGTGCATATGGCCCCTCCGCAACGTGTGCGCTTTGTGCAAACCATCAGCTCTGACGAGCCGCCATTATATGTCTCAAGTCCTCAGCATCAGCATCATCAGACTTCGCATACTCGCACGCTGCATAGGCAACCTCAACCTTCTCGTCATATCCAACCTTCAGCTGCTTTGCATCCCCGGCCCAAGTCCAGCATTCCGATCAGCCAACCTCGTTTCCTCTGAGCCCTCGCTGCCACGAGCTCCCGAATCCACGCGAACAAGCACCACACCAGCGACCTCGCGCTTCTGGCGAAGCCCAACTTTCTGTCGACATTACACGTCCGATCTAGGGGCAGCATTCCGAGCGGCCAACTTCGTCTTCCTCGAGCCCTCGCTCTCATGAGCTTCCGAATTCACGCGGATAAGCATCTACCAGCGACCTCGCGCTTCTGGCGAAATCCAACCTTCTGTCGACATTACACGTCTGGTTCAGGGGCAGCGTTCCGGGCCGCCGCTGTCGCTTCCTCTGACTCCTCGTGTTCATCGTCGCCCCAGCCAGCGAGCTCGAGGAAACATGAAGGTCTTAGCAAAGGTGTTCCGCTACCCAACGGATAGCTCTGTGAGTACCGATGATCTTGATCAGCCTTTCCGTCGTGCCGACCGACAAAACGCCTTCAGGCTGTCCCTGGAGCGTAATGGATTCAAGTGAAAGAGGAGGTTGAGTTGGTGAATTCAGGCAGAGGGACAACTGAGCGCGGGATTATCGGACACTGGGCGTAGGGTATCGCGTGTACATGGCGTGCGCACGGTCAAGCGCTGGTACATTTGGAACCCGAGCGAATCATCCGGAAATTATCGACAGCCAGCGAATTCTGATCGTTCTCCAGAAGCCGAACTGGTGATGCATCATGATCGTCCTTTCGAAGCCGGACTGGTGCACTTGCTGTCACTGTTTGAAGAGCATCTTGGTTTGATGCATGAAAGGAAACTTTGCTTTGGTTGTACAAAGGTGTCACGTGTACCGAGCAGACTGGATTCACGTATACTGAGCAGACTGCGCTCGGTGATATCTTCGACGAGTATGGATGTGTCATTCGCCCAAGGTTCCTCGAGAAAATGAGGTCGTACACTGGGGAGTCCCATTGCATCATCTGTGGGAATCAGTCTCGACCAACGTTTGATGCTATTTGCGCACACATCGTGGATGACCATGGCATACTTGCCGAGCGTTCCATATCCGACGCCGTGCCATGCGTCTATCCGCATCAAGGTCCTTGCGGCTTTAAGATGCAGAGCTTCATTGGGCAGGCTCGGTTTTCTGGACCTTTCGGTATCCGACTATGGCATATGCTACTCGCAGAAGCATTCAAATGCTGTTGTGGGCGGTTTTTTCCATCTGCACAACATCTTGGAGTGCATTTCTTGTCCTGCACTGTCGACAAAGATGCAACACACAGCCTTGGCCTCTATGCTTGGTTCATGCATGTGTTCGGACGAAACCTTGATCGTATGAACTGGACACCGCACAAGGAAGCTGCAAGCTGGCGAAACTGTATTCTACCTGATCATCCTTTACTTGGAAACTACTCGTTCGAGGATCTGGGTGACAGCATCGACAAGGTCATTCTTCGGAATCCCAGACACCCACCAACGTTGTTTGTTTTCCGAGAGAGTGAAACTTCTGTACATGAATGGACTCGAAACAAGAGCAATTCAATCGGTGGGGTATTCTCTCGGCATCAAACTCGTTTCGGTACATCTGGTCCAAACCTTATTCTAACAACGCGCATATGGCCGCTCGTACCTTCTCCTGCCCTTCTACCTTTCATGAAACAAGAGGTATTGTCTCCAGATCGACATTCCAAATTCCTCCATTCAATCGAGTGGACAGCAAGACTTGCTGGCGCCATTGATCAGCTGGTGCAATTACATCATGGAACAGTTCCGTGTATCGCTACGATGAGCGACAGTTTCACTTGCAATTTGGAAGCATTCTCTGTTTTCGCGCTTTCGACCAAGCCATTCTATTGGCACTGTTTGATTAAGGAGGCTATCTGGAACCAGCTTCGGTATGAAGCTGGTGAGCAAGATTTCCTCGCCTGGCAAAATGCTTTCGACGAGTATCCTAGCGGATCATGGTGGCTTTGCTTCCCGAGCTATGATATTGCACAAGCGATGGAAATCTGCTCTTCAGCGACAATTTGGTATCATGGAGTGTTTAGTTGCATGATTGTCACAATGAATTCTATGGATAGCCTCGCTACTGACGATTGTTTTCTTTACAATCATTTCGTGCCCTGACCTGAGGCTCTTGCGACATCAGCTTCGAAAGTTAAACAACTGACATAGAGCGCGGGAAGTGCCTCTTCTTACACGCACCGCCGCCGCCAACGCATTCCGAGCATTTCTTCACGCCATCACCAGCGGCAAACACAATGCAAAGACAAAACATGTCATTCCAAGATACCTAAAGTCAACTTGAACACTTGCGCAGAGCATTGCTTGCTTCTTTTCGTCATCAACATGAGCCGACTTTCAAATCCTTCTAACAACGGCCTAACGACCACGACCCAACGCCGCTCTCCTCAACGGAGCCTGCATGCGATTCACAGCTTTCAGAATCTGCATCCTCTCTGCAATTTCCACAATAACTCCGTCGAAATCATCCCTCGCCCTCCGCAATCGCTGCACCCAAGCGCCCAACTCATCGTGCAACTGCCCTCGCTCACGCCTCACATTGGCAACAGTAGGCCGCTTGAAGGCTTGCGCATTATTGATCGAAACGGGCGTCTCTGGCTCCTGTTCTTCGACTTGCGCAACGATGTCTCGAACGACGCCGCTGGTACGTCTCGTTGATTTGCGAATACCAGGAGGCGAAGCGGGTTGCTCTCGCACTTGTTGAGCGATGTCGCGCGCAACGCTGCTGGCTCGCCTTTTGGCAGCCGCGTCTAGACGTCTTTTAACGGCCGCCTTGCCGCTGGTGGTCTGCGACTTGCCACCAGAAGCTGGCGCCGGACCGTTGCGGCCTGGATCCTGACTGGCGTTATTGCCATGCTCGCTCTCTGCTGCGGCCGTGAACTTACCAGCTCCAGACGAGCGCGCACTCGACCTCCGCCTTTCAGCAGACGCCGGTCTTGTCGCGGGAAACAGAGGAGGCGACCTCGCAGCTTCAAACCCTCTCGGAATCTCCATGGGCTGCATAGGAGGCATTCCCGGCATCCTCGCCCACGGCGGCAGGTTGACCATGTGGTGCGCGAACTGCGACATCAGGGCGTCTTCATCCGGCCTGAGAACATGCCCAGCTGGATAGAATTGTGCTGGCGGTGGCATGGGCGGGAGAGGGTTCATCTGTGGAATATTCGCCATGTGCTGTGCGAACTGAGACATCAGGTCGCTTTCGGCGCCAGGGGTTGGGTTTCCTGCGCGCGGGTATTCGCCATATGCTGAGCAAACTGCGACATGAGGTGGTTTCCATCGGGCCCGAGAGCATGTCCGGCTGGATGCCACGGTGCAGGCGTGCCAGGGAGAGGGAGCGGACTCGCCTGCGGGTTGTCGAGGTAAGGAAGGATGCCGTAGGCTTGTGTCAGCTCGGGGAAATCATCATCGTCTTCTTCTTCTTCCTCTTCCTCTTCCACGGGCTCGCTGGTCGGAGCGACAGGCTGCTTGATGGATTCCTGTGCTGATGGAGCCTTGGGAGCAGGTTCGGAAGAACGTTGGGGCGAGGCTGCTTTTGAGGAAGGCTTGCGCGACGACGAAGATGTCCTGGACGAAGCTTTCTTGCCTTTGCCCTTTTCTTGTTGAAGCTGTTCTTCTTCTGCACTTTCGAAGGCGAGGCCTCTGTAGAAGTAGCAGTACCAGCGGCGACGGGTTGCTTGCCTTTTACTGGTTTAGGCTTGCTGCCCGCTGCTTTACTCGAGCCTGCTGCTGAGGCCTTCTCAGGCGCAGGCTTTGGATTTCTCGATCGAGTGACTGGAGCCATATTTTTGTCGTTGTTTCTGTTGTGATTCAATGGAGACAGGAGGAAAGTCGTCAAGCTCGGAATTACATAGAAATGCGATGGTGTGTATGTAGAGACTGTTCTTTGTTTACGACCACACCTTTAACGCAAGCTTGACCATGGCCGGAAACGGATGCTACTACGAGCGTGGAATTGCAAGACCTTTGTCCTTTGTTCTTCACACGAGCAAGAAATTATTTGCGCACACAGTATAGCTCACAAGTCTGCACATGTCCGGGTTTCGTACAATGGTGCTGTCGGCAGACATAGGCAGAGAGCACAAATTGCGTCCCATTGAGATGATTAGGGACACTCGAAACTTGTTTCCAGTTCTACCTTGGCCACCGTCTACACTAGGAAGACAAGCGTTTCCGCTGAGGTATCACGTGTAGACCATTGAGTAACGACTATAATCAAGAATTGAGTGTCAAAGCGTGGATACATTTCTACGTAAAGCCTTCATGTGTTTGTTTCTCGCCAGAGTAAGTCGTCGATGATACCAGTCCTCAGCACATATCTGAACGGCAAGTGGATGCAGCCATTGCAAATCTCCGTGCTGAGGAGAACCTTTCCGGCGTGAATCCGGAAAATCGCCTGGTGATCGTCGAGTGAGTGGAATGATGCTTGAGTCAGATACCAATCCTGGTGGCACATATTTGAATGGACAAGTGAATGCAGCCATTGCAAATCGCCGTGCGTGAGGAGAACCTTTCCGGAATGAAGTCGGAAAATCGCTTGGTAATCGTCGAATAGATTAATGCTTGAGTGTCGCGCAGATCATAAGGCGCAAATGTACAGGTGACGTTTTGAGGGAAGCCATGACTCAATGTGTGAGTTAGTGTCGTATGAGCGGCTTGTTTGTGCAGAAGTTGATCTTCAGTGCTTGGGTGACGCAGTGATGGTGCTCAATCATCCAGAATCTCTCCTGTCGCTTGCCAGTGGTCAAATCCCTCTTGAACTTTTCGTAGCATTGGTCCTTCCACCACTGCGGAGGCTCTGGCTCATCTCCCTTCCTTGGAGGCAGCTCAGGCCAGTCTTCAGCGTCGGTGTGGAAATCAGGATCTGATTCTGTGTCGGAGAAGACTTGCGCCGGCTCAGGGCTGGTGGTAGCGCTTGCAGCATCGTCGTCGATGTCGACAACTTCAGTGACCTGTGTGATGGGTGCGTGTGCCGTCTTTAAAGGAGAGGGTGCCTGTGTGGTGGAAGATGGTGCCGTCTTTAAAGGAGAGGGTGCCTGGGTGGAGGAAGAGGGTGCCGTCTTTAAAGGAGAGGGTGCCTGGGTGGTGGAAGAGGGTGCCGTCTTTAAAGGAGAGGGTGCCTGTTTTGATGGTGAGACTGCCTTCTTGGCTGGCGATGTGACCTTCGCCGGAGTCTCGAAGATGTTCGTAGGTGGCTGCACAGCGAATGGGTTTCCTGCTGGTGCCTTTGTTGGGCTGGCTTGCTTTGGCTCTGTGGCCTGCTCGTCTGCTGCATCGAAGGGGTTGTCGATGATCTCGGCATCTTCATCAACCTCCATTTCGTCATCAGAGTCGGCTTCTGGGAAGCGGAAGGATCCCGAAGGCTCGCCAGGTAGGTTGTGAGGAATTTGCTTCAGGTGCTCGATCTTGACTCTCTTGGTCTTGCGTGGCTGTGCTTCGGCTTCAGCTTCTTGCTCTGCTTGGAGCTTGGCGAGCTTGTCTTGCATGGCTTTCTGTTGAGCCCTGAGCTGCTCGATCTCGCGTACGCGACGAATGCGCTCATAGTTGTTCTTGTCGTACGGCGTGGATGGTGCAGTACGAGTGACGGCGGGAGTGGGAGGGTCTGTGGGGTTGCGTGTGCCTCTTGCTGCGCGCGCATCTTTGTAAGTGCGGCGACGGGGCAGAGATTTCGGTACTAAGCCGTTGTATGTGGTTGCGTTCACTCTTGAAGGTGTCTGCATGTTGTCTGTGAATCTGGCTTCCGGTGACTCAGAAATGATGTTCAGCGGTGGAAGTCCAGTGGTTTCGTTGGCGGTGCGCTTGCGCTTGCTGCCGGGCTGTGTCTGCTCCTCCTGCTCTACCTCATACTCGTGGTGAGGGGCGGTGTTGGAGACTTTCTGCTCTTCCATGTCGATGGCTTGGCTCAGCTCACTGTTCATTTGTTGTTGAAGCTTGGCGTGCTGTGTGAGCTGGAAGAGGTCGATGCGCGCATCCGGGAGGCGGGTGTCGCGCGAGGGTGTTTGTGAGCGCCTCTTGAAGGGCGTGATGGTGTCGAGGAGGCGGCCGAAGAATCCGCGCGGTTGTGGCTGGGTTTGCGCGACTTGCTGCGGAGGCGCGGTCGCCTGGGAAGGAGTGACTGGCGGCTTGTACCAGCGGTATTGAAATTCGCCGCCGTCGCCGTCCGCGCGCGACATCCAGGCGGTGGCATCGCCTGGCTGCTTGGACGGCGACGGGTAGGCTCCCGGCGCAAACTCTGACATTGGCAATGTCTTCTCTGCCGCCTTCGCGGCCCTCCTCTCTGCTACCCTCTTCGCCAGGTCTTCTTGGAACACCTTCTCTCGGAAGGTGCGCGCCTTCTTCTTGGGGCCCTCGGCGGCCCCGCGCCCCTCTTCTGCGTCGTCGTCGGCCTTGCGCTTGGCGGCGGCGGTGCTGGTGGTGGCGGTGGTGGTGGTGGTGAGGGCGGCCGCCTCGATGGGCGCCGGCGACGGGTCTTTCGACACCGCCCTCGATCGTGGCTTGCGAGCCGCTGGCTCGCTGGAGAGCGCGCGCGAGACGCTGCGCTTCCTGGTGGTGGTGGAGAGCGGCGAGGCCAGGGCCGCCTTCTGCGACCGAGTCGCAGGCATGATGGTGGTGGTGGTGGTGGGAGGAGCTTGAGGAGGTGGTGGTGGCGGCGGGAGAGGTTGTGTGTCGAGGATGCAGGATTTTCAGCGGCGCGCGCGAAGTTGTGATTCTACGCGCGGGGGTACGTGCTCATGTTATTGTTCAGAAAAATCAACAATGGATGTTTAGTTATTGTGGCAGGAGCTGACCAAATTATTCGAAGTCGAGGAAGGAACGATCGGCTCGCGCGTCGACTAGCCGTGTGGGGAAGCGGCTGCAGCCGCGCGAACTCCTGGCCGTGTCACCCTTGTGCTACCAAAGTCCTACCTTCACTCTCGGAGAATATAAGAATGTTTCTCTCCATTGAGATATCCAATGTTCAGCGCCAAAATCTCAGTGGTAGCCATAGCTATATTGCTGCTTATATCATGCGCTTTCTCACAAAGGCCCTCGAGACACTCCATACATGATCATGTCTCAATGGCAAGCAAACATGCAGTATCCCTTACACTTGATGACAAACAGCCCACCCAGGACGAGACCGACGCATCTACTCAATCGGAACGCTCACATAAGCCTTGGATACGGTGAGACCATTTCTGCTGATATGGAAACTGACAAAATTTTCCCTTACGCATGAAACAACAATCTGCGCGATTCACTTCCGATCATGTCTCCCATCTCAAAAGATTGCTATAGCGCCAGGCGGAGATCCTGCTCACGCATTAGTTCGAGATACATCTCAAGCACTCCGAGTGTTTCGTTGCACTTACCGACTCCTCCCTTGACGTGCAGCGGTGCACTAGTCAAGAAGAACGTCCACCTACCTTCCTTCTCGCAGACCTTGCTGAGGGATTCCAGATCCCACATCTCACCAATCGGAGTACCCCACTCGGTCAGAAGCCACTCGTGCAGACACCAACCAGTCTCCATTGGTGGAGGCCACGCTTCGAACGCCACGGTATCTCCTGCTACAGCGGCGAAGTGATGGTCGTAAAGCCAGCGGACTGTGGTCTCGTTGTTCTGCAGTCCAATGGCTCGGCTGTTCGTTTGCGTGCCGTTCTGGCGCTCTTCGGGCGAGGCGTAGTTGTGCCAGCGGACGTATCTGCTCGAACGATTAGTGGATGTAGCGATTCTATAAGATAGCGCGATCTCGACATACCCGCTACGTATACACAGGATGTCGCCTTGCCTCAAAGAAGTTCCTTGCCATTTCAAGCATTCTTCGATTTCGGAAACTGGAATTTCGTGGCGACTGACGGCGGACGGTGGATCTCCGTGCTTTTTCTCGTACCTTTGGAGGAATTGTCAGTAAGCACGTGGCGTACAAATGTATCAGTGGCAATACCAGCTCAGCCAATCGACGAGAACGCCTCTTCCGACGATGCCACCTCTCTCACACCAATTGTGGATGCCGTTCTTGGTCGTGCGAGCAGCTTCTTCGTGCGAAAGACCATTGTAGTACATCCTGGACTTTTGGTGCGCGAAGTGCTTCAAGCTGTCCCATTGGGAGCCAGATTGAGTATTGATGTAGACCTCGTCGTCGAGTGCTGCAAAGCCAAGAGACGCGAGGTCCACCACCTTCTGCTCGAACGGCTTCCTTCCAAATCCTGGATATTGAACATTCTCGAGACACCAGTCCAATTGGACGTGCTCGCCAGTCCTGATCTCGTTAGCCGCTCGACGCACTACATCTGACGTGAGGAGGTTGAGAGTTCCAATCTCGTCGTGGCGCCCGTCCTTGTCGAAGAAGCCCCAAAGACAACCTTGCGGCTGTCCTTGCACGCTTGGGAGTTGGTCAAATGAAGGGAACTGATAGTTTGAGATGCCCGTGATGGCGCTGGTGATAGAAGACAGGCGATCCTGCGCCTTCTGGAAGACAGTGCGCTCTTTGCCGTCACTCATGATGACCGTGGATAGTTATACTCGCAATCGGCTAGCGATTAAAGCGTTGAAAATACAATTGAGGTTGCCATTGATGAGCTTTTGAGCTCTTTTGAGCCCTTTTGCTGACCGAGGTCGAACTACACACGCTACCCCTCACGCGGATTGATGGGATGTTCTTCGAGAGCAAAGCGTCTGACATGCAGTGTCAACCTTGAGAAGTACGGTACTATGTAGACGCGATGAAGTGCGGTACGTTATGACCTGTTCCACCTCTTTTCCTTGTGTCTGCTTTCGAATATGCCATGGCATGATACTGTTAACGCGTTCAGAAGCTCAGCAGCACCGTATCCTCAAGGCTGGCTAAGTCTTCATCAAAGGCAACAGAACAAGTAACATCTCGCGTCGGTCTGGTGTCACATTGGAGTGTGTTCCTCGTTTGGTGTTGCCATTGCTTCCAACTCGCCTTGCCGCTGCACCAAGTTCTGCCGCGGACGCTGACAAAGCGTACTGCATGCTCGAGCCACCCACGTGCCTTGCCATCTTTCCACACGCCGGTGCGGTCTTGCAGACACGCTAAAGTCGCAGACGGCAATGTCCTCATCTGGCTGCCGTGTTGATTTGTTTGAGGGCAAAGTTGAGCTCGTCTTCCTGACGTCCTTGGCTCAATTGCACCGCAAAGACACCGAGACGTCAGTCTCCACTTTCCCCGGCCGATGCGCTCCTCACGACCCATAGATTTCATCCTCTCCATCCTCTATTCCGCAATTTTCTCATGGCGATCACCTATTCTAGCGCACCGAGTGTGACCGATGGTTCCTGGCGCGCCGAAGAGAGTACGCCCGCGATGACGCCGCACATAAATGGCTCGAAAAGATTCTCGCGACATCTTGGGTGGTATAAATGTAGGTTGGGTGCTTCATCAATGCCTATTTCCCTGGAAGCCTCACTTCTAATTTAACATTCACCATGTCTGCCCTATTGAGTGCTCTGGGCTCACTTGCCAAACGTCAAGATGGCGGTCTTGACTACAATTCTGCACCGCCAAACCTGTCAACATTAGCCAACAACAGCATTTATGATACTTGGAGACCGAAGGCACACGTCTTGCCTCCCTCAAACCACATTGGTGATCCGTGCAGTAGGTTGTCCTGCCAATGCATGCAAGTCCTCCAGTTGACATTCTTCAGTGCACTACACCGATCCCAAGACCGGACTCTCCATGTCGGATATTTGTACAGCTCGGATAACTCGTCTGGTGCCGCTGGCGCGGTCACCGACAATTTGGTGACTTATCGCGACGTCAAGCCTGGCGAACCGCTGTTTATCAGCCCAGGTGGCATCAATGATCCGGTATGGCTGGCTCGTGTGTTCGAACGATCGAAGACAACTGGATGACTGACACGCATGAACAGGTAGCAGTATTTGACGGATCTGTCATTCCTTCAGGCATCAATGATTCAGCGACTTTGCTGTATACATCTGTCTCATACTTGCCCATCCACTGGACGATTCCTTACACAAAAGGTGCCGAGACTGCCAGTCTTGCCGTCTCATACGACGGAGGAGCCAACTTCACGAAGGTCAGGCAGGGACCTGTCATCCCTGGTGCGCCTCAGGGCTCCGATCAGCTTAACGTGACCGCTTTCCGTGATCCCTACGTTTTCCAGAACCAGTACCTCGACACCCTGCTTGGAAGCGACAACGGCACCTGGTACAATGTCATTAGTGGCGGTGTTCACGATGTTGGAGGCTCCCAATTCTTGTACCGTCAAGCCGACCCTGAATTCCGTGATTGGGAATACTTGGGCGAGTGGTGGAAGGAGCCTGTGAACTCCACCTGGGGCGATGGCACTTGGGCCGGTCGTTGGGCATTCAACTTCGAAGTTGCCAACGTCTTCACTCTGTCCGAAACCGGCTTCGGCAACGAGGACGTCTCCAGCGACTTCTTTACCACCATTGGCACCGAAGGTGGCAACTACCCCGTTCCTCTGCAACAATCACCGAACCACGACATGCTGTGGATCAATGGCAATGTGTCCACGACCGAGAACGGGACTGTGACGTTCGTCCCTACTATGGCAGGCGTTCTTGACTGGGGACTTTCATCTTACGCAGCCGCTGGTAAACTGTTGCCAGCTTCTTCGAAGGCTTCACAGAACAGCGGAACTACTGTCGATCGCTTCATTTCGTATGTATGGTTGACCAACGACGATTACGGACAAAGCAATTTCCCCAAGCGCCAACAAGGTTGGGACGGTGCGCTCCTCACCGCCCGAGAACTGAGCAAGGGAACCATTTCCAACGTTGTCGACAACAGCCTTGTCCATGAGAAGGCTTCTTGGAAGGTGGAAGCTCGCAACGACGGCGCAGGAACTGTGGAGCTTACCACACTCGGTCAGAAGATTGTGCGCGAGGCTTACAGCGCCTTCACGGAGAACCACTGAGGTCTACCACCAGCCAGCATGCAAGGTCAAGACAAACTCCGACCTGGACTTTGCCCGAGTTCCAAGTTCTATGTCCTGAGGGCGAAAATCGACTTCCCAAGTCTGCTCGTGGTAACGACAGCGACGTGAAAGCTGGTTTCCGCATCCTCGAGTCTGATGTTGAGTCCACAAGCATCTACTACCGTAAGTCCTGAAGATTTTAGTGCTACGTTTGCTCAATCGCTAACTGATGCTCAGAATTCTCCAACGAAACCCTCATCATTGACCGCTCCAACTCTAGCGCGGCGGCAGCTCTCACGCCTGGTATCCAGACCAACGCGCAAGTCGGAAAGCTGCGCTTGTTCGACATCCTCAAGCCTTCTGGCGAGACAGCGATTGAGACGCTCGACCTTACTATCATTGTTGACAATGCTGTTGTAGAGGTCTGGGCGAACGACAGATTCGTGCTGAGCACTTGGTCTGGTTGTTTGACATTCTTATCAACTACAGCTGAACTCTGACTAACTTCGCGCAGGTCGTGGTACAGTGCCTCGAACAAAATTGGCTATATCGTGGAGGGCTCAGAGGAGATCAGCTTCGGCAACGTTACCGTGTACGAGGGACTTGTGGATGCTTGGCCTGAGCGCTCATAGTTTTTCAAGGTGTCTTGCGATTATGTACTATAAGACTCGGCAGTCTCGAAAAGCTTGTCAGGAAGATGCTCATCATTTAGAACCGACTGGTGGATAGAAATGACAGAATGTCACTTCAGGTGAGAGATGATGGACTTCTCTGATAGATAATTTCAATGCATGTGAAAGAATGTTACCAGCCACACGAAAGAAGACGATACATGACTACCAATGAGAGGGCACATTGTCACAGATCGTAGGCAGTCTAGAAGTACTAAATCGTAATTCTGGCTACTGCAACTTCGGACAAAATTCCCACCGAGAGCCGATGTAGAGATTTCCCAACCACCTACCACGGCGTTAACGCTACGCGATCCCGACATCGGCTAGTGCCTACCGAAGTGACTAGCAAGGCTGACCGCATATCACAACTCTGCCTCTGGTGACTGTCCCATAGTTTGTGCTAGATACATTTCCAGCAAGCATCGGCTTGCTTTCCTTCGCGAATTCTTATCCACGCTTTGTCAGGAACGATTATTGCCGCATGGCATCTGTCACTCGTCCGCTCAGCTGGTTCAACTGGTTCTACAATGAGTTCGGCTTGGGTTCGATCCAGGTCACAGGTCGCAATGCCTACCTTATCATCACTGCCCGGACCATGAGGATGATCTCCTTTGGCATGACGCAGGTCATGCTGGGTAAGCAATAGCCGCTGTTGCCTCATAACGATCTCCCGACTGATTCCATTATAGCTTTATTCTTTGCTGAACTCAAATTCACCGACTTTCAGATTGGATTGTTCATGACTCTCACGCTGCTGGGAGATGTGTTCCTGGGAATCTTCCTGACGATGATTGCGGATCGCGTCGGTCGTAGGAAGATCTTGTTCGCAGGATCCGCGCTTATGATCTTCTCGGGCCTTGTGTTTTCCTACTTTGAGAACTTCTGGGTTCTACTACTGGCGGCAATCGTGGGTGAGTGATCTCGCACGCGTGATATTGGTTCATCTGCTGACCATGTGTAGGAGTCGTCAGTACCACAGGTGGTGATTTCGGTCCTTTCAGAGCCATCGAAGAGTATGATGAACCTGCGCAACTACCAAAGATTGGTACAGAAGCTGATCGATACTCTCAGGTCTATCATTTCTCAGCTTACAACGCCAACAACCCGTTCGGATGTCCTAGCTTGGTATGTGACGATCTCCACTTGGGGATTGTCTGTTGGCAGTGAAGCCGCCGGCAGAATCATCGAATTTCTCCGAGATACCAAAGGCTGGACGTTGACCAATGCATATCACTCGATATTCATCGGGTACGCAGTTATGGGCCTGGTGAACTCTTCCCTGGTATATTTCATGACGAACGCATGCGAAGCAAGCAATGACTCCGACGATTATGCTCAAGTTTCGCAGAACGAGAGCGAGGACATTGAGCTCGACGAGCAGGAGCCTTCGATACAATCGCCCCAAAAAGCTTCAGAGCCGCTCCCAGCACAAGCGACCGGCTGGCTGTCCCGAATGGGTACCTACTTTGCCGACATCTCGGGCCCGACTCGCCGAATCATGTACAAACTCTGGGCTCTGCTCATGGCCGACAGCGTTGCAGATGGCATGGTACCGTTTGCTCTGTGCAATTTATGGCTTGAAAGACAGTTCCAGCCTTCGAAAGCTACCCTCGGCGATGTGACTGCAGTCTCATACCTGCTGGCAGCAATTTCGAGCGTGTTTGCCGGACCATTGGCCCGCAGAATTGGGTTGATCAATACCATGGTATTCACCCACGTGCCATCATCTGCGGCTGTGCTGCTTTTTGGCCTACCCTCACACTTCTGGATGTCGATCGTCCTGCTGTTCATCCGTGCCGGACTGAACAACATGGACCAAGCGCCTCGCGCAGCCTTCATCGCAGCAGTTGTGAAGCCGGAAGAGCGCACGGCGGTCATGGGTATCACAAGCACTTTGCGAACGCTTGCAGCGATGATCGGTCCATCCATCACGGGACTCCTGGCGGCGGGCGATCGCTTCTGGATTGCTTTCCTGGTAGCTGGCTCGTTGCGCTTAGCATATGATTTCGGCTTGTACGCATTGTTTGTCAACATGAAATTGCATCAGCACGAGACTGTGGCACCTGAGGTAGCGCCTGAGAGTAGGCGTAGGGCAAACAGTGAAGATCTTGAGGATGGGGAGCATACATCACGAGGATGATAATGAATTCACGTTGCAAGATAGAATGCATATAGGTCATGATAGCGACCGACAGAACGGTCTTCCATTGAATTATCTGCGCTTTACGTATTGTGTAGCACACAAATGTCGAGGGCCAATGTCTTTGCTCACTCACGGTGCAACTCATCGTTCTCCGAGTCTTTCGGTTTGGGTATAATGAACCAGCACACCATAGTGACAGCAATCAACGATACCAAAATAGGCTGCAACACCCACACTCCAATCTTGGTGCTGAGTTGACCTGTGATGACCGGAAATGCGGACCCACCCATCTGTGCGAAGACGAAGACCATAGAAAGCGCGGTGGATTTTGTCTCGCTGGTGAATAGTCTTGATCCTACTGACATTGCCTAAGAAGAAGTAAGCATAAGCGAACCGGGTTTCATTAGAGATGCATCATGACCTACAGCCGCGAACAGAGGACCTGAGAAGAAACCAAACACACTGATTGCAACTGATGCAGCAATGATGTTCGGTACTCTGTAGTTGTGAATCAGCTCTTCGATCTCCGACCAGAGTGTATATTACTCACAACCAGAAGACCAATTGAAACGCAAGACAGATGGCCAGATATATGGTGCCCATTAGTCGTTCGCCGTATCTGTGCGTTGGCTCCGGAAGTAAGAGTCGCCCCAATAGGCACCCACCGCTAAAGCCTGCTGGCACATATGAGACACGTTCCAAGTCGCCGTCCCGAACATCGACCAGGTACTCGACTACCCATCCACTGGCAGTCAATGTCATTCCCAGGTAGAAGAAAAAGAAGACACTGATGTACCATAGGCTACTTTGTTTGAGAGTCTTCTTGATCAGCTGACTAGCAGTTTTGTGCTGTGACTCGGCTGTTTGGTCGTCTGGGTGAAGTGTATCGGCCGTGGGGCTTTGCGAATTGCTCTTCCACTTGAAAGTGCTCCTAAAGGCAAACAGACACATGAGCAGATTGAGGCAGCCGAGTCCAGCCGGTAAGGTGTAGAACAGATACCACACTGACGGCTGTCTGACAGAAGCAATGGGTGACGCAGCGAACGGAGCCACAAGACAGCCTGCCATGTACATGGCATGAATGAACCCTAGCCAGCGATGAGCGCCTTTGCTTGAACCAGCAACAAAGCTATTCGCGTGAGTATCTTGGAAAGCTTGGCCAATACTGGTCAACCAGAACGTTATCACGAAGAGCGGGAAGGGTGTCGTCCATGCACGTAAAGCTTGCGCAAGGACTTGTAGCGCTGCACCGAGCACAAGTAATGCTCCGAGGTCAAGATATTGGCTCAAGTGTGTATTCGCGAAAGCCGCAGTGAGCCATCCGAAGAAATTGGCAGCGTACCTGCAATCAAGTTAGACGTACACAACCAGCACAGTAGTCGCAACTGACACGCTGGAAGCGATCGCGGTAGTCAGTCCATAGCTCCGAATAATGTATGGTAGGAGTGCACCGAGGCTACCGTCGTTGACGCCAGCGACGAAGAAAGAGATTCCACAGCTGACCAGTTTGAATAACAATTTCCAATCCTCGTCCAGGCGCTTCTGAATGTTGTGTTGAGCCTGGCTCTTCCTCGTGATTGCAGGTGCTTTGCCTGTGGCCTATGGGGAAGAGCTCGACGTCGTCGGCAGATACGGTGTTGGGTTCAAGGATAGTGGCTGTAGCAGACATGACATGTGAAGACAGTGTTTTCTTGTGGACAATGGCAATGCTTAACCTTGCATTTTTGTAACCAGCAGAGGCTGATATAGTTGTCCTTGCGAGCTCTCATGCGGTTTCTCCGTTTCTCCGCAGTTCACGACTCACAAGGACTCGAGGCTTGTCGGCGCGCTTTTCCGTCTTTCTCAGGAGGCAACGTCAGTCGATCCTTGATCAGACCACAAATCGGAGCGACTTCTAACGATATGTTGTTGCATATTGTCGTGGATGCGAGTCTGATGAGGACATCGACTTCATAGTGTATAGCCTATGCGGGAGCAGCCCCTCCGAGGTGACGGAACCAAAAGCGCTCCTTGCACATACGGCCAGTCACTGATAGGCGCTAGCATACCATGTAAAGTTGCTATAGGCGCACGCATTGCCTCAGTATGTAAAGCGCCTGAACACGGACATTTCGGCAATCATGGACTATCGAAGTATATACTAATCATTGCGGTAGCGGGATCATAGGAATGCGACGGCTGGGAAATGGCATTGTGCACAGACCATCAGTTTCCAACGGTCTGTGGCTGGACTTCCCGTTTTGTTCTTCCTTTGTTTATAGTCTTCCATCATCTGGTCCTAACTATCGAAACGGTTCTCGTCACGAACGTAGGCAATGACGCACCGTGATCCTGCATTGCGGGACTCGATACTATGTCACTACGGCCTGCCAGGGCCATACGCTGTTGACTTCATGTCGTCAAGATTTCTACTACGACGATGAACATACAAATCTCTTGCATCCAGGACGCATGCTGGTCTAGAGGCAGGAGATCCTCGGCTTCGCATCAGATTGTAATACTCGATTATGATTCCAGGCTTAATTATGACAACAATGACGCTTCTTCAACGTCGCTCGTCACGACCGCGCGTCTAGATTGCGTGCTGCAAGACATCCAGCTGCGAACCGAGACATCTGTCGGCAGTCCTGCGCCAACGCTGTTTCAACCCGGACCATCTACACCAGCCACTGGCGACTCGATGCGTGGTCGGAGAGTTTGGAGTGGCGGCGCCATGTGGCCATCGGAAATGAGGCTTCGATACTCTGTAGGGGCCCAACCGGTGCTGATCACCTTCCAGCAGCTCGTAACATCCTGTGGACGACGGCGATCGTACCGATGTTCCAATCGTTGTGCCTAAAGAATAGCAATTGGTTACAGCGGGGAATCCTACATGATCGAAGAGGCTTGGTCGAGCAGCACCTAAGCCAAGAATCATCGTTCGCGCTGGTATAGGAAATTCACTGGCTTGAGCAGGTCTTCCTCCCCAACCTTATTGTCTTACATGCCACTGTACTCCAGTGACTTTCGTCTGCCCTCTGAATTTCACTGCCAGCCATTGCTATAGCCACCATGGCCTTTAACGCGTTGAATCGCTCTGTATATATCAACATGAAGAAACCGTGCAATCGTTCTTCTCTTCAACACATCGATCATCCGTCATCATGCATCTGCCTTCGACATTAATCTCCTGCGCTGCAGTCTTTGCAGCTTTCAGCACGGCCCTTCCTGTTGGTTCCTGGAACTCAACCAGCAACGCAACTCAAACGCTTGGCCCTGCCGAACCTGCTCTTAATACCACTGCCACCAGTGCAAGTACAAGTATGGTGAACGCCACACTGTTGGCTGAGGAAATCGCAAACAACATCACTGGTGGCAAGCTCACCCTGGACTTGGTGAACAACATCAAAAGCGATAACGTTCAAGCAATCGTTTCTGGTCGCGACGAACAAGGCAAGATGATCCTGTTAGATCAGGATATGAAATTCTACTATCCTGACGTCCAAGGCGGTGCAGACGGTGACAAGACTCCATTGCCCGACACTGTCAAGCACAAGCTTGGACCTAAGGATAGCACGACGACGTTGAAGATTCCCGACTACATTTACAGCGCGCACGCATCTACTTCTCCGATGGGGACTTGCAGATGTTCCTTGTCAAAACGCCAGATGGCCAAGGCCTCGCGGAGCCCTCACCTTTCAACCCCGACGATCCCAACAAAACCTCAACTGGGGATTCGCAGAACTCACAAACGCCAAAACCTGGGGTCTTTACGCGAACCTGAGCTTCGTCGATTTCGTGGGCATGGCGCTTGGACTCAAGCTCCGTCGTTCGGGAAATGATACGACAGAAGTCAAGGGTGTACCGACAGGTGGCAAGTACAAGATCTGCAATGATCTCAAGGATCAAGCCAAGAAGGACGGTCAGCCATGGGATCAGCTGTGTATCAACGACGACGAAGGCCGTCTCATGCGCGTTCTTTCGCCCGCTGGTCTCGTTTCCATGAACAAGACCGCCTTCTCCGATTACTGGTACCCATACACCAACGAGACAAAGGCATTGTACGCAAAGGAGTCGCTTACCATCAACACTCAAGCGAAGGCTGGTATGGTGAAATGCACATGGCAAGATTCTGGCGAACTTTCTTGCGATGGTGACAACCGACCTTACGCCCTCCAACCGCGGAAGATCTTCTTTGGTTGCAACACCGGCCCCTTCGCCATTCAAACCGACGACAACGAAGTGCACAAGGCTATAGTACCTCGTCTCTGCGCCGCCTACAACCGCGGAACCTTCACGGTCAAAGGTGGCAACGTCCAGCCAAGCGTCAAGCCAGATGAGTATTACAAGACGGAAACTCTCAACTGGTACAGCGCCGTGACCCACAAGAACTCTCTCGACAACCGTGGCTACGCCTTCTCCTACGACGACGTCTCCCCAGACGTGGAGTCTGATACCGCTGGTGTTGTCACGGGAAACAACCCAGAAGTCCTGACGATCTTCGTTGGCGGCCACAACTCTTTGGCATCGGCTCTTTTGCAGGAGGCGCAGTACTGATTTGGCGGTCGATGCGAATGGCACCATGATGGCGAGATGAACGAACTAATGATTGCATTCGATTGGAGTTTCAGGCAAGGCTTTTTGTTTTTACTTACATGTGGGCGACAACGTTTGTTTTACTTGCATGCCGGCGACAACGACCGGCGATATACCCTGGCAGTACATGGACATAGATTATAATGCATGCTTTCGAGCTATTTTACACATACATTTATTGGAATTTCAATTGTCCTCTTCTCAAAACTGAAGTAAACATTGAGCTATGGCTTCTCCGCGCGACGATCTTCCATGCGATCTCGGCAATAATATAACGAATCATCAATGAATTAGCTTTCCCCTCATCCTCTTACCTCGCGTTGCATTGCATGGGCTACGTCACGCCCACTAAGCTTAAGCTTAAATAGTAATGGTAAAGCATTTCTTATGGCTATTGTATCAGTGAAGCTCTCATATCACTATAACCGCAATATTTCTCCCATCATGCTTCACTTCCTTCGCATGACTGCGCTTAGCGCACTCCTGTCAACCCGTGTCCTTGCACAGATAGATCCACGCGTCAAAACGGCTATAGTGACCGAAACCCCCATCAACGGCGTAAGCACAACACCCGATGGCCGATTATTCCTCCTATATGCTCGCGTGGACGGATCAAAGGGGCCGACCGTCGTCGAACAAGTCGGAAATACGACTGTGCCATATCCGAACCTCGAATGGAATTCCTACAACTCGACCAAAGACCCAGCGACGCATTTCGTGCGCATCAACAGTCAGCGCATTGGACCAGATGGCCATCTCTGGATCGTTGACGGGAAGTCCTTCTTTCGGCGAGCCCGTGATCTTGCCCGAGGGTCCTAAACTGATTTCCATCGATCTCAACACAAACGAAGTCTCAAGGATATATCCAATGGGCAACGTTACACTTGCGAACAGCTTACTCGATGACGTCCGCTTCAACCCGAAACCGGCAAAGCCTACCTGACTGACGCTGGCGTTGCGGCGCTGATAGTCTTGGATCTTGCTTCTGGCGAGGCTCGAAGATTCTTGAGGGCGATATCTCAACAATGGGAAGCATGCCGATATCAGCGGAGGGCCATCTCCTACATAGTCCAGACGGTAGCTTTCAGTATATCTACGCTGATCAGCTCGAAGTGTCGCCAGACGCCGAATGGTTCCACTATCAGCAGCGGCGTCGGGCGGAATGTATCGTATTCCCACGGAGGCTCTGAATCAAGCGTTTTACAACTCGTCAATGGCATTCAGTTCTGGCACAGTACACAGAGCCATATGCGCTTACTCCTTCGACAGGTAAGTCTTGGGAAATCCGTAGGTAAATCGAGAACATTTATTGACCGAGCATAGGCGGCACAGCAATCGATGCGCAAGGAAACATCTATGTCAGCGATAACGACCGACAAGAGGTAATCAAAATTTCTCCCAACGGCACATGGTCTGTCTTCGTCCACGATGAGCGTCTTCTCTGGGTCGATGCTATGTGGGTTGACACGCAGCACAAGCTCTGGATGCCAGCAGCTCAGCTTAATCGCGGTACACCATTCAACAATGGTTCGAGCTTTGTTCAAAAGCCTTTGTACGTCTTCACGATTGACATCGGCGTTGGTCCATCGCCCATTGATCATGCTTGAAAAGTGTTTTGATGGTGTATTGGACTTTGTGAATTAGTGTGGTATATACATTAGATCATTAATTTTTACGAGATTGGTGGCATGCAAATTTTTCAGCTATCGTCACAATCACTTGCCGACAGCCTTTCCAGTCGTGTTCGTTGTGTAGATGCTCAAGATGTCAGTCGAGTTTTTGTAGTCAACGTTGCACTTGTCGCTGAAGTCACCAACGACGGCGGCACGCTCTCTGACGTAGCCCTGCATCATCTCGCGAGAGCAGCTCTCCTGAGGACCGTCGTAGCAGTCGGGAAGAGTGAGAGGGACGCGGTTGACAAGAACGCGATAGTAGTCGGAGTCGGTGCCGTTGCTCTCATAGCCGTACGATTCGGAGCAGTTCATGCGCTCGATGGCAATGTTGCCCAGGAAGGGAAGGATGCGAGAGCTGCGCCATTGCCTAGCGTAGTTGACACGGTCAAGTGGCATGGTGGTGTTGATGTTATCGGCGCCGGTCAAAGCGGAGTTGTTGTACAAGCCAAGGGCAACAAGCACCATAGGAGGAAGCTCACGGATGGGTGAAAGAGACGTAGATGTCCTCGTCCTCCTCAGTGCGGTCGGCAGTAAGAAGGTCCATGGTGCTGTTGAGCCACGGGAATCCGATGGCGCCAGTGTACTCCGCACCATAACCAGAGTTGAAGTGGTACATGAGATCTTGAGAGTACTCGAATTGCAGCCACTCATCGGGACGGAAGAGGGTTTCCGAGCAGAAAGGCGAAGAGCCACGGATCACGGTCTCATAACCGCACATCTGGAACATAGCAGTGACGTCCGCAGAGGTCCAGTTGAAACCGGGTGCTTGGGCGTGCAGGCGTGCGATGATAGGCTTAGTGTAGGTCTTGACGTATTCGCCGCTCTGCTTCGAGCCGGTAGAACCGGAGTAGGCCGGGCAAGCCTTGTAGGGTGTAAGAGAGTCAGCACCAGACTCCTCGCCTTCGTAGATCTCAACGACGTTGATGTCATTCTCCTCTTCCTCGATGCCACGGACGAAGCTCTTAGCGCTGACGACTGTACGCTCAGCAGTGCTGGTCCACACATTCTTGGGAAGCTTCAGGTTCTGGTAGCGGTAGCTCATTTGCACACCAAGGTGGCTGGCCTCCAATCGGCCAGTCCTGGTGAGCAGAGACTCTTCCTCGATTGCGGGAGGGAACCAGGTGTCCAGGAAATTAAGCTCGGGAATCTTGCTCCAGTCGACAGTGGTGTTGGCGAGCTTCTTGGTGAATGGCTCAATGTAGGTCTCGTAGTCGAATGAGTTGGCATTGATGGCAGCGTGGCGAACCAAGTAGGCGGCCTGAGTTACTGAACATCCTTGAGGAGGTGAGGGATCTCTAGGAGGGTCATTGGGCTCGTAATAAGGTGCAATGCCAGCAAGGTGCTCCAGCGGGTTGAACTCGTAGTCCGAGTACAAAGGACGTTGTTGCCAGGCGTAGGCTGCCGGAAGGAGCGCAAGGTAGGACAGCATTTTGATGGTTGTCGAGAGGTTGCAGTCTAGGATGGACAACCTACAAGGCAGAACATAGAGCTGTTATACGATGGACTGTACTCGATCTGGCCTACCTTGTCATGCGACGTCTTTTTCGCCCTACAGCGTCATGATGCCCTGAAGCGAGCGGCACACGGGCCTCAGCCACATCACCATTATAGTTATGCTAGGAGTGAGGATGATCACAATACCAGAGTTGAGGCGCAAAAACCTGGAAGTGCTTGGAAAGCTTGGACGATTAAGATCAAAAGCGGATCCCTGCTCCGTCACAGGCCCACAAAATCGTGTAGCCTTACAAGCTTGGGGCATTGCCGAAAGCCGAAATGGATACAGATCGACTTTGCTTCCTGATCTGTGTGATCGTCTATACTGTTGACACTCGCCTAGGACTGTGTGGACGGGAATAAATTTCGAGAAACATCCATGTTGGCTTCGGACCCGCTCCCGTCACCAACACCTTCCCGGTAATGTGTTTCTGTACGAAGACGGGAAGGAACTTACGAAGGTAGGCAGACGAAGATCTTTCTATGCCGGTATGTTTGGCGTGATGGCTGCAGGCTTTCTCAGAATGAAGTAGTGCGCTGAGAGATTCGACAAAGAGGTAGACGAAATGAGGATCGAATCTGCTTCTTATCCGCAAGCTGGATTTGCCATCTTTCCAGCAAATGTAATGCTCTGGAGCTGTCTTGACAAGCTGATAAAGCAGAAGGATAAGAGATCTGTTCGACGAGGTGCATACTCGTCTCGCTGGTGTCAAAGTTCCAGAGGGTGCTTCCTTATGTGTCAGCAATCTGACATAGCTGTAGCTTCAGCCTCAATGGAAGTGGCTGTGGCACAGGTTGCAGATAGATTGCAACCTGTGATACCCTTGGCAATCTATCGTGAGCCTGATCCCCGCCAACCAACGTGTACGCGCATCACCGCCTGTTGCAACACACGTGTGTGCAATTAACAACGCACGCAAGGCTGCACAACACGTCTGCACAGCCAAGACCCAACAAAGACACAGCATCCAACTCTGCATCTACCAACGTCACCCGCAGCCCACGCGCCTGTACGCCACGCAGTCTTCCGAGACACCAAGCGCAAACCCACCATGGGCATCCCATACAGTCGACAGATCCACGCGGCCTTCGACCAAGTCACGCCACTCGTCGCGGCAGGCTTCGAAGTGCTGCAGACCACGAAAAATATCTCCATCCTACTCGCAGCGATTCAGGTTGTGACGGTAGTTATCTTGGGCCTGCTATTTCTAACGATGATGGCGTTGCTGATCACCGTGAATCCGGATCTTCAAGCCGAGCGCGCGGCACTGGTGACGCCTGTGGTGCGATGGTGCGCATGTTGGGCTATGCCGGAGTGTGAGGCGCGGGGAAGGTTGGCAGTGTCGCTGCTTGTTTTGCTAAGTGTTGTGTTTGTAGCGTGCTGGGTGTGGTTCTCGGTGTCTACGGATGTCAAAGAGATTGCGGCTGAGGAGGCGGCCGAGGCAGACGAGGGCAAAGATGATGCGGCGGGTGAGGCAAAATGAGACTATGTGCATAAACTGATGAGCAAATGTTTGTATAATTTGCACAGATATCCTTGTTAACGCCTGGCTAGAAATAGCAGTGGTTGATACGAAACAGAAAAGCAAACTGCGCTGGCGAGATCCGCCATCGCAAAAAAAGAGAAATAAACCCCTCCCGGTGTATACATGCAACCACCCCGTATCATCCGACATCGACACATTAGCTGACACATTATCCGTTGACCTGCGTAAGCGAGGTACTGCTTTCATGCACCCTGTTCTGCTGTACAGGGTCGATTGATCGTTGCGATTGATTTACATCCTGATCCTCATGCCGTAGCCGAGATCACGCTTTGCAGGAGGGGGAGTGAGAGTGCTGTTGGGAGTGAAGACACCGTTGTTCACGAGCCAGGCGGCGGTGTTGAACTCTGAGAAGAGAGTCTGCCGAAGCTGTTCTGGGAGTCCGGGAATGGTCTCGAGGATGGCGGTGCCAACGACAGGCTACATTTCAATGTTAGTTGGGATGAAAGGCAAGTATTGGTTTACTAGGAATGGCTTACAATAGCGGCTTGCTCCTTGGGCTGGCCGTTGCCAGAGCGCAATGTCTGCCATCTGACGGAAGTGCTGTTGCAACCGTGGAAGACGTTGAGGGTCTCGAAGGGAATGTTGGGCTGCTTGCCGTGGTTGGCGCTGAACTCTTCGCGTGAAGTGAACGTCACAGCGTTGACGACGTTAGGGCCCTCGCCACCACGGTTGCGGATGATGTTGACGGCGGAGCTCCAGTCAACGAAGTCTTCGGTAAGAGCCTCTTCGGTGAGCTCGAGAGTGTAGCCCTGGATGAGCTGCTGGAAGACGCCTGCGACTGCAATGGCATCCTCATCGCTCAAGCACTGGTCACCCTTGCCCTTGCCCTTGTTTTTGTGCCAGGCACCGGCGTGGCCCCAGCCCCAAGAGCCCTTGGGCTTCCAGTTGCCTGGAGCAGCCTCAGGAGCAGCCTCAGGAGCAGCCTCAGGAGCGGCGATAGGAGCGGGTGCGGCGACCACGGTGGAGACCATGGCCGAGACGACTGCGATGATAGCTGCGGTGCGCATGTTGACGGGTTGGACGAGCGATTGAGTGTGGATTTCGGGAGATGGTGGAAAGTAGCGAGTGATGCTAGGAAATTTCTTGGAAACTGTGGAATGCTTGGAATGGACAGGAGCGATTGTTGTGTGATGGTGTAGGAAATCGAAGAACATGTGGAAGATACCTGAGTTGATATACTCGCCGTCCGCCAGCATGTGAGTGCATATGCAGCTGCCATCTGCGGTCCATGCTGCCAGCTGGATCGCAACATCGCATCGCATATCTTGGCCAAAAGGCTATGGTCGTTTACCATGCTGATACCAAGTCGGTGTTTGCATGGGGCCGCCTTGGGAGAGCCACAGATGGCAGTAGCGGCAGTGTGCTGTGAGCCGAAACCTTGCTGCTCTGGTCTGACGTCTTGCCATACCTTCGCCAGAGCGTCCAGCAATAGAAGTCTCCAAGTCTCTAGTGATGGCAAAGCCTTACTGTTGCGGGCGCGGCAGGTCTTGGTATAAGCAAGGCAGGCGGTCTCTGCTGATCCCAAGAACCAGGCCAAGACGCGCCAGTAGCGCATATTGATGGCTGCATGGCTGGCGTCGGACAATTCCTTTGTGTGGATTCAACGCTGCAGCGTGCAGCAGATAAGTCGCACAGCAGCAGAGGCAAGAAAGCAGACGCCGTAGCACATGGTTGAAGAGAGCAGTACAGATGGACGTGAGTTGGCAGTGGAGACGAACTGCTAGGCTTCTGGAGATCGACCGGCTGCGGGCGAGTCTATTGGACCACAAGCAATCTGGCCAAGACGTCTTTCCTGCTTTAGGCTCCCCTCTCGCCTGATCTGACTCGCTCGGACTCTGACCTCTCGCTGTCGGGCTTGGCCTGCTGAACGCCGCATTTGGGCTTTGCCCTGCAGTATCTTGCAGTCCATTCCTGGCGACGATTATCGGAGAATAAACGCTGTGCCGGGCTTGGGCAATATTTTGGGACAACATCATGTCAGCCCAGCACACGGCTGGCCTCACTACTTGCATTTCTGGCTGATTCATCCCGCTCGTCTCAGCACTGAGCCGAGGCGCACGGTGATGCCGTGAGCAACAAGAGACGCAAGAATGGAGATCGGTGTACCATGGAATCGAGACATGCAGGAACGTACTATCGTTGACAGCTGCAGACGCACGGCCAACGTGACCATCCCTGCCCTCAGGATGGACAGCGGTCGTTGCATGGTTCCGTACATTCGAACCCGATTTCGCCATCGACATTATCACACAAATACGCCTTGGCATCTCGACCATCCTCAGCTACGGTCAGGTCGTTGTTGAACAGCTCGATGTTCTCGCACGGCGCTTCACCGCTGCAATCCAACGTGGCCACCCTGTCGCCACGCAGCGTACCGCGAGCATTGCCCCAATGCATCTCACTGATCTTGAATCTAGATGTATCGCAGCCGCCTGGCACGCCGTTGTAGGACGTGCACTGCGTAATGCCCCATGCCTGCTCCACGTTGTGCATCTCGAAGTCACGGAACGTGATGTTCCGTGCGTAGCCGAAGCCGCCACCTATAACATGTCAGATGTATCAACACTCGTGCTTTTCGCACGTGACAAAGCCACTCACCTCCACCATTGGGTGGATACCCAGTGTTGACGCCAGTCCACTGCATTATGTGTCAGTCAGGGAGGGAGCGATGAGGTCTGGATTTACGCACAGTCTTGATACGAGCGCCCCAGATGGTATCATATAGAATTATGTTCTCTGCGGTAATATTCTCAATGACATTAATTTGCCCAGGATATTGGCCGATGGAGCCCATCGCAAAGCTCAGGCCTTTGTAGAAGGTGCAGTTCGCGATATAGATATTGGTCGAGTTTTGCTTCATGCTGATCGAGTCGTCGCCGTTGCTGACTATCCAGCGCAAGAATGTGATGTTGTTGGCATATACGGTCTTTGATCGGATGTCAACGAAGGGATTTACAATGAAGTCGGCGGGAGGTGCACTCACATCCACTCCATCTGTGTTGACGATACTTCTATAGTCTCTCCCCGGCCCAGAAGTGCTGTTGACGTAGATATCTTGGAGCAACATACGCTCCGATCGAGCTACAGTCATTGTCCACATTTGAGACTGTACAAAGCGGAGGCCCTCGACAACAGAGTTCGTCTCTGATCGTGATGGCGTGTGGTCTGCCATGCATATTCGACCTGCCTTGATTCCCTGTGTTGTAAATTCAGTAATCGCGATTTGCTTAAGGGCATCATTGGCTACCTACAATCGTACCACACCTGGCCATTGCCGTCAAGCGTGCCCACTCCATGTCCATAGAAATGGATATCATCGCCTCCGAGATGCCAAGCTGAAGTTTGGTTCTGGAAACCGATAGGCAAAGAAGCTCCAAGCCAGTAATCAATATTGTCGCTCCATAGCAAAGTTCCATTTACCTCGATGTCCACATGCTGCAGGCCTGTGGTGTTCATCACAGTTCGAACATAATAGGTCGTGTTCTCGAACACGATGTGGCCATCGGACTTGCATTCATCGAACGCCGCAAGGATAGCTGGAGTATCGTCGCCACTTGGGTCCTCGCCGGCCTTCACGACGCACGTTTTGTTCCGTTTTGGCCAGTTGCCGTCGTGTGAGTATGGCGCTCCGCCACCGGGCAGCGAAGGCTGCCAGCAGTCATTTTCTCCAAGATACTCGCAGACATACGGATCTGGCCGGTCCGGAGGCGTCCAGTGTACGGCTGGCGTGCTCGGAAAGGGAAGAGCGGTGGTAGTCACAGTCTCGGGAGCTTGAATGTGGACGAGGGGAGCTTGCTCCGCTGCGAGCAGGAGGCCCACGGGAGATGCGAGAATGAAAAGCGCTACACAGCAAGCCCGCAGCGTTGGTGACATGGTAGCAATCATGCTATTTGGAGGCTACTAGGTGCTCGGGAAGCTTCTGAGAATATCGTCTTTTGTGGTTTCCCCTCTTTGAGTTTCGTGGTTTTGGTAACGCCCAGGCGAACTAACCTCGTGTAGGCGGGATCAGGTGGGCGTAATGATCTCATCTTGTCCCTCACTTCAGCTCAGCCACAAGGAGAGGGATTATTGATTAATTTGTGGTTGCAGGACATGCTTGCTGGTCACACGCAGGTCGTATGGTATGTACATAGCGCATCAGCCCTCACCAAAGCGGCATGAACGAGCACATGGTTGGTAAAACTAATGGAGCTTCTAAAGTCAGGCAAGAGCACACTTTGTTCATGTATTTAGTTTCATACAGGCAGTGACTGTACGCGTTGTCCTTGCTGCTAGGGCGTGTTAAGGATCGACTATGTTATTCATAGCCTCGTTATACAGTGTAAAAGATAGGTTGATAATGATCAAGATTCTACAGCTCGCTTTGTGCCTTCTGCCACCGCGAGTGTTGATCGGCAAGAACGCCCACAAAACGGACAATCAACACGGCAAGGACAGCATATACACGTCGCATAGTAGTGGTCGTCTTTCTAGTCCACTCAATATTGCCTGCCTCCAATAATAAAGGTGGCTCGAATGGATCACGACGAGCCAGATGTAGATGTAACCCCAAACCCTAGGCCATGACTCCAAAATCATCCTGACTTGAGCGTCAAAGATGCCACCAAAAGCTCACACGCATGTGGGATTTCATCCTAAAGGCACATTGACGAGCGAGACAGTCATGCTCGCAGACACGGTCGATGTCGACTGCGTAGCTGATTCGACAGGCAAGAGCAGGACCAGGCGCTGTCTGGCGGACAGGATCAGCAAGCACGCGATTGACAGGGCAGACATGTGCTTCGGTACATGATGTCTACGTATGTATGCCCACGTTTTTGCCACGAGTCGACCACGCGAAACTGCATATCTGGCTATAGACTACAACAGTGCGTCTCTGTACGTTTACATTGATCTTGCGGCTAACACGCGAACCACAGTCCAATCCCAGCTGGCTAGTCGCGAAGGCGTGATCTCACGTGTTGCTCGTCGAGATTTCAACCTGTATTCTCAACCTATACGGCAAAACAAGAAGATACAAATGTCATACTCACTTCGATCAAAATCGTTGATCGACGAGATCTGAATATCTGCCGGATGGATCTGCCTGCTATGTTTCGGCGCGTCGATAGCACAGTTTCGAGGTTCCTCCTTTAAGCTCCAAGCGAGCACGCAATGGCTTGCACCCGAGCACGACATCTGATATACCTGAGCTTCACCCGACTCCCACCATTGAAACCCCACTACTTGCGATGTTGCCATCGAGCTTGAGTCTGCGCTTATGCGGCAGCATATCTCCCTGCAATGAGAGTGGGCGTCGGCCTCACTTATTCCCTACAACGGACCCACTCGCGACCTCACGTTGACGATGGCGTGCTGACCTCGCTGCAACTGATGAGGCCTACTCCTCTCCGTTGACTTCTTCGAACTCGTCTTGGCTCGTCCTTGTGGGACCTGGGGTTGCATGCATGGACCGGCAATGCTCCATGTGCCGTGCATTGGCAGCATATAGCCAAAATATTTTTTCTCTCGCCGTTGCTACGCCAGAGGAGGTGCGCTAAGCTCTTGAAGACTTTATATACTTCTTGTGGCTGGATCTTGGTACTCTTGCATTCGTGTCTTGTTTTCTTTTTATAGCAGGCAAGGCTTCTTCTTCGAACCGGAAACGAAGATGTCAGTGGCGCCGGATCCCATCCCAGCCGCTCTCACAGCCGAGGGCAAGAACAGCCTCGATTCCACCAAGCAGGCGGGCTTCATCGACATCTCCTCGAAAGCTCTGCCGACAGTCTGCCCAAGTCAGAAGCAGAATTGCAAGACAACCCATTTCTGGACCCGAATGTCGCCCAGACATATCGCCAGATCTACGATGAAGCAGGGTACGAGTGTCGTGAAGCTTTCGACCCGCACTTGCAGTGGTCGCAAGATGAAGAGAAGAAGATCAAGCGCAAGCTGGACTTGCATGTCGCCACGTGGGCGTGTGTGATGTTCTTTGCGTTGAACGTTGATCGTGGCAATTTGAAGCAGGCCATTGCGGATAATTTGTTGGATGATCTTGGATTGACGACCAATGACTACAACACAGGTTAGCGCGCACAGTGAACATTGCCAACATAGACCTTCCACTGACTTCCCTGCAGGAAACACAATCTTCTACCTCTCATTCCTGGCGGCTGAACTGCCCTCACAACTGATCTCGAAAAAGCTTGGTCCAGACAGGTGGATTCCAATGCAAGGTGCGCCGCTACTGAGTTGGCTCGCATGGTTACTTAGAATCAACACTGACACATCTCAGTCACACTTTGGTCGATAGTAGCCGCTGCACAGGCTGGAATGACAGGTCGAGGAACTTTCTTCGCCACACGCGCATTGCTGGGAGCGCTGGAGGGCGGTTTCAGTAAGACCATCACCCCTCTCCAAACTGGAGTCGAGCTAACGATCATCAAGTCCCCGATCTCATCCTATGGCTAAGCTACTTCTACAAGAGCAGGGAGTTGACGATGAGGCTGAGTTGGTTCTGGATCTCTCGCTACCTGACTATGGTCGTGACTTCGGTTATGGCATACGGGCTACTGCACATGCGTGGCGTTCACGGCCTGGCTGGATGGCGCTGGCTGTTCCTGATTGAGGGCCTCATAACCATGGCAATCGGCATCGCCTCTTTCTTCCTCATGCCGGCGTCAGCGGTCCAGACTAAGACGTGGTTCAGACCCAAAGGATGGTTCACAGATCGCCAAGTCGGCATTGTTGTCAACCGCGTCCTGCGCGATGACCCGTCTAAGGGCGATATGAATAACAGAACCGGTCTCTCGCTGAGGAACTTGTGGGACGCGGTCGCGGATTACGACCTCTGGCCCGTAAGTCAAGTAGACGCGATTGAGAAATGGACACCTGCTAACCTAGCTGACAGATCTACATCATCGGCGTCGTCTTCATGATTCCTCAATCCACACCAGACCAATACATCACACTGACCCTCCGATCTCTCGGCTACAACCAATTCGAAGCCAACCTCCTCTCCATCCCGAACCAAGTCATCAGCTGCTTCACGTTGTTCGCAGCGACATGGTTCAGCGAGTTCATCGGACAGCGTATGCTGGTTGCATCGTCTCAGAACATCTGGCTTTTCCCGTGCTTGATCGCCCTGCGATGGTGGCCTGGTGCGCAGGTGAATGCGTGGGCGACATTTGCGTTGATCACAATCACCCTCAGCACACCGTACACCCACCCGATCAACGTATCTCTCTGCTCGCGCAACTCAGGCTCCGTGCGCACGCGCTCGGTGTCCGCAGCATTCTACAACATGTGCGTGCAAGCCGGCACGATCATCTCATCAAACATCTATCGCGAGGGCGACAAGCCGCTTTACCACAAGGGAAACGAGGCTTTGCTAGGCATTGACATTCTGGCGTTTGTCTTGTTTGTTGGAGCGAAAATCTATTACGTGTGGAGGAACAAGCAGAAAGAGCGCAAGTGGGCGGCGATGAGCGAGGACGAGAAGAGCGACTATGTTGCCAATACCAAGGACGAGGGCAACAAGAGGCTGGACTTCCGCTTCGCGAGCTAGGTTCTTGGTGCACAAGACTGCGCGAGTATTGCCGTGGCGCAGGACACGTGGCGTAGATACTAAGGGTACTGCTGAACGGACCCTTGTATACAATCTACGATATGAAATATAGAAATGTATCTTTGCATACTGCACAGCATGTCGCGTTATCAGGTGTGTATCTCGGCTTTGATAACTCAAGTATTGAGAACACTGCCTTCTGAGCCATTTGCATGACTAAGCTCAGCATTGACTGCAGGCTCTTTTGAGTTTGTGTTTGCTGATGCTAACATCAAGGTCAGTCGACCTGGCAGGATTGGCACCAAGAAACGGGCGTTCTTGAAGGATTCACATGATAAGCAGGTGCTAGGCAGATGTGCAATATCCTATTCAGACGTACAAACATGCCATGACTAGCATTCAGTATTGACTATCACAAAACGCTGAAGTCGGTGAGGCAGGCGGTGGTTGTTGAGAGACAGGCACATGTATAGAACGTGTAACATGCTGATCACCTCTGCGAAACCGAAGTTCCCGCGGGCCGTGTGCTAGAAGTGGAGCAGGCGTTGTGACGTAGCGAGGTGTAGCGATTGGAGCTCCTACCAGCCAACAGGAACACGCCTCACCAAACGCCAGCCCAGCCCAGCACGCGGATCTGCTGAGCGCCTCACCCTCCGCCGCCTAGCCCAGAGCCTTTCTTTACCGCAGCATCGCATGTCTTTTGACTCCTTCCCCCATCCGAAGCACTCCCACAGCTCGTCCACCATGACGGACTACAAGACCCTCACCCCGCAGCCCAAGTGCATCAAGAAGGGTCCCTTCACCGTCGAGGTGCCCGGCGTGCAGAAGAAGGATGGCGAGACCATCCCCAGGCGCAACCACCGCACCAAGGACGGCCTGGTGTCCACCCCGGCGCCCGGCGTCAACACCATCTGGGACATCGTCACCACCGCGAGCAAGAAATACGGCAATGCAAAGGCCACCGGCAAGCGTAAGCTGATCCAGATGCACGAAGAGACCAAGAAGATCAAGAAGAACGTCGATGGCAAGGAGCAGGAGGTCGACAAGAAGTGGCAGTACTACGAGCTCTCGCCTTACGAGTTCATCTCCTTCAATGAGCACGAGGCATGCGCACGCAATGTTGGTTACGGCTTCCGCGCTCTCGGCATGAAGGCCGGCGACCGCGTGCACCTCTACGCCGCCACACACCCGTACTGGCTCGCGGCCGCTCACGGTGCTGGTAGCCAGAGCATGCCCATTGTTACCGCATATGACACTCTCGGCGAGGAGGGTTTGAAGCACTCATTGCTCGCTACCCACGCCAAGGCTATGTTCCTTGACCCTCATCTTCTCACCAGACTCATCAACCCACTCAAGGAGGCCAAGGACATCCAGAACGTTATCTACAACGATGATGAGGCGCCGTCTTCCAAGATGGCTCCCGAGGAGCTGAAGGCCAACGTCAAGAAGCTCCAGGACGCACACCCGCATCTGACCATTCTGAGCTTCAGCGAGCTTATCAAGAAGGGTGAGGAGAATCCCGTTGATACCGTCCCTCCCAAGGCCGACGACCTCTGCTGCATCATGTTCACATCCGGCTCCACTGGTACTCCCAAGGGTGTTCTGCTCACTCACAAGAACGTCGTCGCCGCCATTGCCGGGTGTCGACGTCATCGTTGGACCTTATCTCGGACCCGGCGATGGTCTGCTCGCATATCTTCCCCTCGCACACATTCTCGAGTTCGTCTTCGAGACTGCTTGCATCTGGTGGGGGTGGCACCATGGGTTACGGCCACCCGAAGACCATTTCCGACAACTCCATGCGCAAGTGCCGTGGTGATATTGCGGAGTTCAAGCCTACCGTCTTGGTTGGTGTGCCAGCTGTTTGGGAGACTGTCAAGAAGGGAATTATGAGCAAGGTCGGCAAAATGAACCCGGTTGTCAAGAACATGTTTTTGGGGTGCTATGAGCCGAAGAGCTTCATGATGAACAACGCAAGCTACTTGCCTTTCGCCGGTTTCGGTACCAGCGTTGTTGACACTGTCGTTTTCAAGAAGATCCAGGAGGCTACTGGTGGCAAGCTTCGCATTTGCTTGAACGGCGGCGGTCCCATTGCCAAGGACACCCAGCGCTTCATTTCCATGTGCATTGCGCCAATGATTGGTGGTTACGGTCTTACTGAGACTTCTGCAATGGGTGCGCTCCAGGATCCTCTTGCCTGGACTGACTCGGCTCTGGGTGAAGTTCCCGGCTGCGTTGAAGTCAAGCTTGTTGACTTCCCTGACGCCGGCTACTACTCTACCAACAAGCCCGCGCAGGGAGAGATTTGGATCCGCGGCGACTCTGTTGCCAGCGGCTACCTGGATCTCGAGAAGGAGACCAAGGAGTCGTTTGTTGATGGCTGGTTCCTGACTGGCGATATTGGTGAGTGGGACAACCTTGGCAACCTCCGCATCATCGACCGCAAGAAGAACTTGGTCAAGACACTCAACGGCGAGTACATCGCGCTCGAGAAGCTCGAGTCCGTCTACCGCTCCTGCCCCGTGGTCGGCAACATCTGCGTCTACGCCGCCCAGGACAAGAACAAGCCCGTCGCCATCGTCGTCCCCAACGAGCCCGCCCTTAAGGAGCTTGCCAACTCCAACGGCATCTCCGGCTCCGCGCTGGAAGAGCTGTGCCACGACAAGAAGCTCAACAGCCTTGTGCTCAAGGAAATGCAAGCCTCCGGCAAGAAGGGCGGCCTCAACGGCATCGAGCTCATCGAGGGTGTGGTGCTCTCGGAGGAGGAGTGGACGCCGCAGAATGGCCTCGTCACCTCTGCCCAGAAGCTCAACCGCAAGGGCATCTTGGAGAAGTACCAGAAGGAGATCGACACTGCTTACGGCGGCAAGTAAGAAGTTTTTCCTCCGCGAAAGACTTTAGATTGAAGATGGTGGTACCAGGTGATTGGGAAACGGACATTTTTATATTTTATTCATGATCAGCGGGCGTCTTGCAAGGGACCAAATATGTGATACTCTCTACTGTTTTTAAATCTTATTGCTTTACTGGACCTGCTCATGATTGTTTCGATTAATGAGTGCGGGCGGAATGCTTTTGATCTTCTCCTCTCTCTGATATACTTCTTTGGTTGTCGTTGCATTTATTTGCTTGACTCGAGACACACACTCGCTTCTGCCTCATGCATTTGCTCAGTAACTCTAGGTAGCAAAGTAATATCATATGCCTCTACATGCCGTACTGGAATGAGCTGTGTTCACCAAGGCATGACAACTTGCTGTCTCTTTGTGTTCACAATAAACGTTACCGATACCTCCTAGGCTACATGCAGATTAATTGTCTATCTCATAGTAGATAGAATCCGATCATCCGACTTTACAAGGGCTCGTTTCTTCTCAGATACCTGGTTTGAGAAGTGACCAGATTGTTGTCGAAGCTTTTGCTGGTGTCGAATAGTACAGGGCATATCTTTTTCCCCACCGGATGTACGTCTGTGTGAACCAACTGCCGAAGATTGTCGGCGTTCAATCTCCCGGCGCCAGCCCAAAAGCACGCCTATATCGGCACAACCACCCCGCCATCTGACCCGCAATGGTCGATTACGGAATCGCCCTGACCACGAAACAATCGCAATTGCCGAATCGTAGTGCATGATAGTCTGCAGGTAGGCTCACCCTCTGTTTACTTAGTTTCCTTCTTGTCTGCTCTCGCACTCTTCAGACCTACATGTTCCTTGCCAGATACACCAGCACAAGTCGTATCTGCAAAGCGATCGAGAAGCTACCTCCTGCGTTTGGACGTACTTATACCACAGCTACTACCAGAAGAACAGGCATTCCGAAGAGTCTTGCATTCGTGGTCAACCCCAAGTTGCAACCACTCCACCACCGCGCCTTCACATCTCAACCTCAGCCATGGCACCCATCACCGCCTGGAAGCGCCTCGTCCGCTACGTCTCCGCCAAAGACGGCAGCATCAAATATGGCGAGCCCATCGTTTCTGAGGAGAAGCCTGACATCGACGCTCTCGCTCAGAAGGGCGGTCTGAAAGTCAAAGTGCTGTCCGGCGAGAGTCCTCTGCTCGCCAAACCCACAGGCGAAGAAGACGAGGTCAAGCAGCTTCTGGGACCTCTGACGCCCAAGGATGTGCCCATCGTCCGATGCGTAGGCTTGAACTACCGCACTCACAGTATGCACCAACTGTCCCACAGAGCTCATTGCTCATGCTGACATGTTCTTCAGTCCTCGAAACCGGCTTCGACCTCCCTGCCAACCCAACCCTCTTCGTGAAACCCTCCCACACCGTGGCCGACACCCGCGCTCCCGTGCCCATCCCTCCCTCGGGCAGCCGAAATGCGACTACGAAGGCGAGCTGACCATCGTGATCGGCAAAGACGCCAAGAACGTCTCCGAAGCCGACGCGCTGTCCTACGTCGCCGGCTACGTGACGGGCAACGACGTCAGCTGCCGCGACTGGCAGATGGACAAGGACAAGGCCGGCATGATGCCGCAGTGGAGTTTCTCCAAGTCCTTCGACAAGTACGCTCCCCTGGGCCCGTGTATTGCGTCGACGGAGTTGTTGGGCGACGCGAGCGGGCTCAAGCTCACGACTTTCGTGAATGGCGAGAAGAGGCAGGAGAGCGATACGGCGGATTTGGTGTTTGGTGTGAAGAAGCTGGTGAGTTTCTTGAGTACGGGCCAGACGCTGCAGGCGGGTAGTCTGATCATGACGGGCACGCCGGGTGGTGTTGGGTTTGGCTTTAAGCCGCCTGTTTGGCTGAAGGATGGCGATGAGGTCGTGGTGGATATTGAGGGCATTGGAAAGGTTGTCAATGTCATGAAGTTTGAGTAGAAAATGACAAGAATTGCTTGATCGAATCGAAAGACGTTGTTTCCTGCGAATGTAGTGAGGAAGCACTGTTCATTCAATTTTGCCTGGAAGTCGTGCGAGACACAAGGAGACATGTTGCAGGAGCCATATGGACTGGATCAAATGTACGGTTTCCGTCCAAGCGTTGCAAGTAGCATTGCGTATTCACTTCTATCTCGTCCAACTCAACACATGCGATGTATCATTTCTCTCAAGAAAGAAAAAAACCACAAAACGATCGCAGCTCGCGGCTCGCAGAAAATGGAAATATGTACGCCCCACCTGCACCCAGCAGTCCAAGCAAGAAGAACGATGAATAAACAGGGCAAACGTTCTCAAACGCGAGCGGGCAACAAAGCAATCAAAACACAAATCAATTGGGTATCCAGCAACCAGAACCCCGCCACTCCACCCTATATCGTGTCTCCGAAAGCAGCAGTAGCGACAGCACATCTCCAGCCCTTTACCAGAGCAGAGGAGAATTTGCCCACTTTGTTTCAAGTCCTCTGGTTAAAGAACCAGCTTGTTCGCTTGTTCGAGCTCTCAGAAGCGCCCTCCTGGCTCTGCACTCTGCCGACCAGAGTAGGCACACCGGGTCCCTCGCCAGGAGTGCTGGCATTAGGTCCACCGCCGCCACGGAGAGGCTTGGCGATGCGGCCGAAGGGGTTGTTTGCGAAGTTGGGCTGGGCAGGAGCGGCGCCGAGGCCGCGTGTGGAGCCTTGTTTGGCGGCTTCGAGGCGTTCTTTGACGGCGAGGAGTTGCGATTCGAATCTGGGGAGATATTAGTGAAGGTATCGATTTTTCAGCTAAAAGGATGACATACTTGTGGTTGGCGACCATGAGCTTCTCTTGGCTTTCGGCCACCAGACCCTCGAGGCCGCGGATACGCTCGCCACGGGCGACGAGCTTGCGCTCGGCGATGGCGACTTCCTTCTTGAGCTGAGCGTTTTGCTCGACCAGCTGCCTCTGGACAAGAGTGAGCTGTTCGAGGTTGCGTTCGAGGAAGGCAAGCTTCTTCTGCTGTTGCTTGCTGTTGGAGCTCCTCAGAATGGAGTTGTACTGCTCACGTGTTGAGTCGAGGGAGATCTCTAACTCAACGACGCGCTCGCAGCGGTTCTGCAGGTCGCGCATGAGCGACTTCTTGATTGTGTCAAAGTCGGCAAGCTGCTTGTTCATTGAAGCACCGTTGCCGCTAGAGACTGACTGTTTGCGCAGAGCCTCAATTTCGGATCGCATGCGTGCGTTGTCCTCTGCCTGGCGCGAGAGAACTTGCCTCAGCTCAGCAGGATCAGCACCGTCTGCAAAGTCTTCGCCTTCATTGTGGCCATTGGCACCGTATTCAGCCTGGCGGACCAGACCCTGCGTCTCGAGCAGTCGCTCTCTCAGGCGCTGCAGCTCACCCACTGGCACGGTCTCGCCTGCGTCGGCAAGTTCCAACAGGCTATCAAGTTGTTGCATTGTTGCACGCAAATGTAATTCGCTGCTCGAAGACAAGTCGTCGCCCAGGTCGAAGCCTGCCATCATCTGTGCCATGCGTTCCTTCTTCAGTCTCTCCTTCTCATCGAGCATAGCGCTGCTTTCCTTTGCGGACATCCTTGCATCCAGCAATTGGTGTTTCACATCATCCAGCTCTGCGGTAAGCTCTCCATTGGCTTCCTTGAGAGAATCCATCGTGATGGCGGCCTCTTTCGTCTCGAACTCGATCTTTTCAACTTGCATGCGCAACTGCTCGCTCTCTGAGCGCAAGCGGTCGCTATCGCGGGTCGTGGTAGCGTGTGTGTCTCGTAATTCTTTCCAACTCGTTGCGCGCCACTTGGAGTGCCTCCTCAGCCTTTGCCAGTGAGCTCTCCTTGTCAGCAAGCTGGTCCTGCAGCTCGTTCTCGCGCTTCAGGAATTCCTCCTTCTCGTCCTTGTCCATGGGGATGGATGGTGTGCCAGCGCGATCCAGGTCCATGCGGCTATCGGGCCTCGGCGTGCTAGGGGTCTCCTGTCCAGAGCGCAATCTGCTAGGTGTTGCGGGTCTGGGAGTCGCTTGTGGGGGCGCTTTTGACCTATCCTTGAGTGTAGGAGTCCATTGATCTTGTGAAACTTGGTCGCCCTTTCGCCATGCACCAACCTCGGCTTCCAGCGAAGAAATATAGGTCTCGTAGGTAGTGAGCGTGCCTTGGGACTTCTTGAGTAGTGCCTTGAGTTGAGCAGGTGAAAGCTCTTCGTTGACCTTGGCCTTCTGTTTGATAGTCTTTGCTCTTTCACCAAAGCGGAGTGTGCTGACTGTTTCGTCGTAGTTGTATGCTGAAGGCGAGCAATTAATAATGAGAGTTGTTCGAGAGTTGCCACCAAGCGATTCTTGCAAGATACGGGTAAGCTTGCTGTCCCTGTAGGGGATGTGTGAGCTCTTTCCGTCTGAGAGGGCATTAATGACCATTCCAAGCGATGTGAGCGATTTGTTGATCTTCTTTGCTTCTTCAAGAGTCTGTCCACTTGCGCCAGTCTTGCCAACCTTCTCAGAGCCTGCCAAATCGACCAAGAACAGACGACCAGATTTCGCCGAGCCAGTCTCCACTTCTTCTGTGCGACCTCAATAACGAAAATGGAGTGTGATCGTGAAGATTCCTGGTTCATGTTGGTGGCAGCGACCATTCTCGCAGCACCACCGCGCTCCAGGATTTCGTATACTTCTTCAACAGATCCGACGTAAAACTCATGCAGACCCTTGACGTAGACACCTCTCGCCTTGTCCTCGTGCACAGGCAAGTTATCGTTCGTAGGAACCAGCAGATCGCGAATCTTCTCCATGTAGATTTCCATATAGCTGACCTTAACGGTGAATTCAACGCTGCCGTCGCTGCTCATGATCGAGTGGAATATCTGCTCGACAATCCTAGGAATGATACCCTTGGCCTCTGGATCTCCAATGTTTCCCGCACCCATCATGGTATACGTCTTTCCTGAACCGGTCTGTCCGTAGGCAAAGACTGTTCCGTTGTAACCGGCGAGCACATCGTCCACCGTGCCACGGATTGAGTAGTCGAAGACATCATGCTGGGCGGTGTTGGTGGGGAAGACACGATCGAAGGTGAAGGCGGAGGAGGCATCCTTGCTGGCGACCTTGAGGCTCTCTTGTGATTCGAAGCTGACGACTTGTTCACTGTTGGCTTCGCGCTCAATGCGGTTCTGCGGCCTGAACCTGGCGACGACCTTGATTGTATTCGGAGTCGACATTGTGGCGGTGGGAGGGAGAGAGGTGGTGGGTGGAGGCGAGCGTGGGCGGCGCTCAGGGCAGCCCTATGGGTGAAGGAAGCGGTCGTATACGGGCGTGCAGGGCGACTTGATTGTTTCGGGGTGTGAAGAAGTGCAAGCGTCCTTGCAATTCGGCTGGCTGCTCACAGACGCAGGTCCCAGAGAGTTGAAACCCCTGTTGCTGGGGTTAGCGGCCTGCGCAATGTGCTCCCGCCAACGGGCCTGCAGACAGTGAATGACAGCAACAACCACTCTCGAAGGGCCGCAAAAAAGAGACAGTCAAAGAATGTCGCTGGGCTGGTATGAAATGTGGTGTCGTTACACTGCAAATGTGTTCAAGCCGCTGGAGCAGGTAAACAATGAGCCTGACCCTGAGGCTTCTTGCCCCTCACCCTCACGCGGGCAGAGTTGTGAAGACTGGAGAGGGAGGGCTATACAGTCTCTACTCATAAGTCTGCGCACAGCCTCTCGGTGGGCGCCATAGTGATTTTTAATGATGCCTGACAGTAGAGGCGCATCAATTGTATGCAGGTGCCTATATCTTCAGCATCATCTCAATGACAGACAAGACGAATCCCAGAGTTGTCGCTGCTGGTACAAACACTAAAACACTCAGGATTGTTCGCAGACTTATGAGCTAGAACTGTATCACACATTCAGGTGCAGGACATCTACATCATGAGCTTTTCATTGCAAGCTATCTAGTAAGAAGGAAGGAGCCTGATATGCACATGTGTGAGATACACACAAGAGAAACTCCTGCTGCTCCCGTGGAAAACCCTCATCCAAAATAACAAAAGAACGCCTTACGCTCTGGTCGGCCGGGTCAATGAGGCAGATTCCTGCCTAGACCTCCGATGCATGTCGGGTAGTCTCGTATGTGCCATTTTTCTCGTGTCTGTAAATGCAAGTGGCGTGCGATAGCATGCAAGCCAACCTGAATTCCGATAGTGATCGTCTCGTAAGTCGCCTTCTCATGACCCGCAGCGCTCAGTCATCCCAGCTCTTCTCAACCGTCTCTCGCACTCTCTTGGTATACTCCTTGCGATTGTCCTTGTACAGATTGCTGGCTTCCACATTCGCAGGACTGCTGGTGTTGGGGTCGTTGAGCAAGCTCTGCACACTGGTCAAGATGGCCGCCACATCGTACGTCGGACTCCAGCGGTTCTGCAAGATGTCTAGACACAGCTCGCCGGTGGCGTATACGTTGGGGTGGAACATTTGTGAGATGAATTTGACTCCAGGCGGCTTGTTGGGGTACTGCTCCTCGAAGTGCATGACAAGACGGAAGGTACCGTCTTCGAAAGGTGTGTCTGAGGGACCGATGATGACGGCGTTCCTGGAGGTCAAGCGTCAGCCATGAATTCGGAAGTACTTTAGAGGTGTACAGCGACCACTTACCAGGTCATTACATTATCTGCGATCGGAGAAGCAGATACGCCAGCAGGAGGGTCGGTCTGCATGCGCTTGAAGTCGCGCATCAGGCGTCTTCTCGCCGCAGTCGACATGTTGGGTGGTGATGTGCGGGTTGTGAAGTGCGGGTGGCGTGTTTGTGAGTACTGTTGGGTCGCAAGACGGTGTGGTGTACGGCAGTGTCTCTGCGAGATCTGGTGAGAGTGTTGTGAGAGTGTGTGTTGAAGAGTCGTGGGTCGTGTGCGCAAGGTTGCAAGGTTGAAGAGCGAGCTCGGTGACTGGAGATGCTGCTCCCTCACTTGCCGACTTGCCCCACGTCGCTGACAATTATCAGATCCAAGATGCCATGGCATGTGTGCTTCACTTTGCAATGCCACTTTTCTTTTCTGTGGCAATGCTTATTTGGACGCAAGGTACGATATTTGAAAATCACGCAGATGCTTTTGGTAAGTAAATATTTAATCGGCCCCGTTCATGCTCGCAAGCAGACACTGATCAGATGTTGTTGGCTTGAGATTGAGACGCCATCAAGGTAGAAGCACAGTAGGAGATTACTATTTCGAATCAATTCATATATACAGTGTATAGCTATGAGATCACCAAAGCCGAACCTGTAGTCTACTCTAGCATGTAGGTGTAATCACAACTGATCCCATCTAGCAATCACACCACTAGCCTCCTGCTCCCTCTCCTCCTCAACACCGTTCGGTACTCCCTTCGCAGCCTTTCCACTGTGAATCTCAGCCAACACAGATTTGATCTCCGCCAAAAAACCTCGTGACCCTCCTTCTCAGTACCGACTGTGACGCGCAAACATCCAAAGCAACCCATCTCCTTGCCTCTGAATCGCGTGACCACGCCGCGCTTCTCTGCCAGACGCTCGTACACCTGCAATGCAACCTCGTTGCTCGGCTTGCCCTCGGGGCCATCGAGCATCTCAACCAGAAGGAAGTTCGACTCGCGACCGCCAAGGAAGCGTCCGACGCCTGGAATCTTGGGCATCTCTGCGAGCATGCGCTCTCTCTGTTCTAAGATGGCGGCGCGGTTGGCGTGCATGACCTTCAGATTCTGCGGTAAGAGTGCCTGAATGGCCAGCTGTGAGGTTGGGTTTGAGATGTTGTAGGGTGCTTTGAGGCTGTTGAGTAGTCTTGCAATTTGGGGCTGGTGAAGGCGGCACCGAGACGGATGCCAGCCAATCCAAAGGCCTTAGAGAGGGTCTGCATAACGACTAGGTTGGGCCACTCGGCTACCCATTCTGCTAGTGATGATCCGTCTGGTGAGAAATCGATGTATGCTTCGTCCACGATGACCACGCCGTTCCAGGTGGGGTGCTCCAGCACTTTCCTCACGTCTTCCTTGCGCACAAGGTTAGCGGTTGGGTTGCCAGGTGAGCAAAGGTAGACCATCTTGATGGTAGGATCTTCGGCCAGTCTGGCGTTGATCTTATCGGGTTGTGCGTTAAATCCATTGTCGACGTCCAAAGGTACTTTGACGACTTCGACATCGTTGACGTGAGCCGATACCGAGTACATGCCGTATGTGGGAGGGCAGGTCAAGATCTTGTCCTTGCCAGGTGTGCAAAAGGCACGGAGTAGCGCATCGATTGCTTCATCGCTACCGACACCAACAAAAAGACTGTCGACGGTGAGATCCTTCGCGTGTGGACTTTTGTGTTACGCAAATTGATCAAGTGCTGTTTGAGCTCGTGCTGGTGCGGGTCGGGATATCTGTTGAGTCCGAGCAAATCAATTTCGATGTCAGAAGCATCGCCGTTCGCGAGCTTGTCATTGCTGCCGAGTGCCAGTCCAGGACCATATGCATTCTCGTTGGCGTCTAGCAGAACATTGGTACCATCGTCTTTGTAGTCACTGCTCGATACGTCAGGGACCGTGCATGGCTTTGCTTGTTGGAAACATTGAAGACGAACTCTCTGGCGCATCTGTACGGCTCAAGGGCCAGGATGTTGGGTCTTGCACACTTCTCAATATCAAAAGGCATGTTGTTTAGAATGTATTGCTGGTTTTGATTTTTTCCAATGGCGCACCAGATCTATTCATCTCGAAAGCACAAAAGCCCGCTGGGCGCATCAGTCATCATCAATCAATGAATCACATGTCAGAAGCTTGATTACGCGCCGAGCCGTCATCGCTCGCTGTGACTCCGGTCCATGCGCAACGCAATCTGCCAGCACCATGTGCGAATGCGATTCGACGGATGAAGATGCGAGGTCCGGGAAGACGGACAAGTCCTGCATCCGAAGAACAAGCCGCATAATTCAAGGAAATCTGGCTTTTGTGGAACGTGACGAGCCTGTCGCGACCGTTTGCAAAGCAAGACGTGACCTGACTTGAACCCTACAATTGCGGCTGGTATATGTCATCGGCGCTACCATACACTACTGCTACCTGTCTATACAGACACTACTTTTCCTTCTGCCGATGCCCTTACGTGCGAAAGGCTGAAGTATCCTACCGTCCTGTTCCAACCTTTTCTTTCCACGTTGTCCCGAAATCTATATCTTTCCCTCTCTGGACACGCGACGCCAGACCTGACTGCCGTGTCGTCCCACGCATTCAATCACGATGGCTACCTCACAATCGCAAGTACCGGCCACACCCCGAGTGATATCACCATCGCCAACACCGTCAGAGAGAAACAAGGATGGGTATTTCGGTCCAGAAACACGCTCCAAGGTCGCACGTGTCAGCTCAGTAGTGGAGCCCATAGAAGAGCACGAGGATGCGAACAACACATCAGAGGACGACCCGGAGCTTTCTCGCGCGCGCACCAGAAGTCGCAGCCCTCAAATAGAGCGCCATGCGTCTCGACTGAACGGTCTCTCGCAAACAGCTAGCCGCAAGAAGGCTCCAGAACCAGTCTCCAAACCACCAAATGGAGCAGCCAAGTCAAATGGCTTCCTATCGCCAGCAGACGCGTATCGCGACTTTGGCTTCGGCAGCTCATACTGGCGAAACCTCTCACGATCACCCTCACCTCTAGGCCTGATCCCCATCCACCGCGAATGGCGCGCCTTCGTCCACAAACACGAGATCCCGCGGAAAGCACTGCACGTCAGCATCGGCTTTGTGACCCTCTGGCTCTACCACCTGGGCGTGCAAATTTCCGCCGTGCACCCCATCCTCCTGACGCTTCTGATCCCGATCGCAACGATAGACTTCCTGCGGTTCCGCTGGACAGCGCTGAACCAAACGTACATCCGCCTTCTGGGCGCTTTCATGCGTGAGAGCGAGGCCCACGATCGCTACAACGGAGTTATTATGTACCTGGCTGGGCTGTGGTTTACTATGCGCTTTTGCAGGAAAGATGTCGCGGTCATGAGTGTGTTGCTGTTGAGCTGGTGCGATACTGCTGCGAGTACTTTTGGAAGGCTTTGGGGAGGTATACGCCTAGGATTCGCAAGGGGAAGAGTCTCGCTGGTACTATCGCGTGTTTTGTGCTGGGCGTGTTTGCTGCTGTGTTCTTCTGGGGGTATGTGGCGCCGAGGACAGACGGCAAATACGACCAGGGCGCCAACAGCTTTGCGTATGAGGGCATCCTTACCCTGCCTGAGCCTGCGCGGGAAGCGCTGGGATGGAGCGTGGAAGAAGCCACAATTACTGGACCCTTGGCACTGGCGGTGATGAGTCTCGCCTCTGGATTGATTGTGAGCGTGAGCGAGCTCATGGATGTTTGGGAGCTGGATGACAATTTGACGATACCCGTTCTTTCTGGCGTGGGTTGGGCGCGTTCTTATGGGCTTTTGGCAGTGCTTGATGGAAGCAGCACTTTTTTTCTTCAAGGCTGTGTTTTCGAAGAATGATATCCCGTAATGTTGAACAGTCTTCTTAAGATACTACAGAATTGTAATAGATGGAATCTCACGCTCCTGCTGGTAATTAGATCTCCTGTCTACTGGATCACGCGTGGCGGCACAAGCCTACCATACGCCACTTCGTACGTCTGTTGGTCTTCAGCTGGGCTTTCTGCTATTGAGATATTGTTAAGAGCACATGACCCTCCCTATAGACAAGGTATTTGCAAACTAATGCGTATCAGCTGTGGCAATAAAACACACGGTAAGACGACTCAGTATTGGCAGGCATGACTACATGGACAGATCCAATCAACGACTGGCATGCCAGTGTAAGCGAACATTAGCACAAAGTAGCTGTAGTGACCATTGAGACGTTATTCTTTAGTTTGCGGCTTGAGACCATGGCAACTCGGCATTTCATAGTGCTTTGGGTGGACCGAAAACGGACACGAACTTGGTGCTATGACCTTTTGCGTTGCTCGGTGCAATCGAGGCTGCGAGGCTGTTCGTCCATGCACCAACGCCAATTCGATCTGCAATGCCGGATCACGTGCATTGCATACTCGCTGGCAGGCTAAAGCCGCTAAAGCTCGTTTCCTCCGAGCTGCGAGCGTTTGACGTTGCGCAAGGCTGCCGATCTCTGGAGAAGTCGAGCTAAAGGCGAGCTGACCTGCGCCGCGCCGAGAGCTGCCGCCGTAGGCGATTGGCTGGTCGCGTCGACCCTGCGCGACTCTCGTCCTCTTCCAGCCTTTCGTTCCTGTTCCTCTCGCAGTTGCTTTGCTCTCCCACTCGTCTCTTCCTCTTCTCACGTGCCTTTTACCGCCCTACTATCACCCTCTTCGAACACGATCACAAGCCTGCTATATCTTCACATATCTCTTTCGCAGTCTTTACTATCCCATTTACGCGACTACGTCACTCTACTTCGCTTCCCTCCACACATCCATCACGACCATCCACACACGCGACCAACAATACTACGCGCTCACGACTCGCTATAACAACCGCCAAAATAGGCGGATCACAGGCCCTCCAAAGCCTCATTCTGTGCATACAGAACGAGCAGGCTAAGAAGCAATTGATGTTGTTAGACCATCTAACTGACGCAGCTCACTACTCCATGGCTACCTCCAACACCTTCATGCCGTCGCCGACGGACATGATGGACACCAATGCCCCAAACCAATACTTTGCCAGCAGCCACTACAACGAACAGCATGTAAACAACAGCGTACCACTCCCAAGCCTGGCCGCCAATCCGTTTGTGCCGACTCCCAATGCATCTATCCCAACCACACCAGGCTCAATCGCTGGTCGCAAACGTTCGCGCGGCGATGAAGACGAGATCGAGAACGACGGATCGCTCCCTACGCCTGCCTCTGAATATGGAAATGTGTCGCGAGGCGAACCCGTAATGGGACCTGGCATGACGCTCATCTACCCCGGCGACCCATCGTACCCGATGTCTGCGGAAACGCAAACGGGCACTTGGGCCGACGAGAACATGGCGCGTCCGTTCGCAGTCAATGAATTGAGACGCCCATCCGTGCAAAGCAGAAAGTCACAGCGCACCGATGCCGCTAGTGCTGGTGCAGACAACCTCGCTCAGCTCGTTCTCCCTCCAAGCATGCCGAGGCCACCTCAGAGCCACTTGTCGATGAGGCGACACGCAAGCTCGGTATCAGCTGGACTCGCATGGACGCGAACGAAGCCCGTCAAATCAACCAAGCCGCGTACGCCAAGTTCATCGCAAACCACTACTCCTCGTTGAAAGACGTCAAGGTGTGGTTCGAAAACGCTGCGCTGCCTGGCTATCTCGTGCAAGCCGCCAATGTCTACTCTGGCGCGACTGAATTCTACCTCTTCTCGAACGACCTCACTGAAGCACGCCTCGTCACACGTGATGCTGATCAGCTCATCCCACGGCTGCAGATGCTACCCGCACTTCACCTTGCTGCGCCTGGCGGACAGATCAAAGCTGAGATGTCCCCTGTGATGGTCGCACAGAACGAAGTCAGCGGCTATGTGAAGAAGGAGGAAGAGATCAAAGGAGCTTTGCCAGGCTGCATGCAGGACCACATCTTCAAGAAAGAATATGATCCCGTGCACCGCGAGCCAGAAGGCATTTGCGCTGCCCACTCGATGGAGCTTGACTGAGAGGACTCAATTCCGATTTCCTTGTGATTTGTTCTTACTATAAGAGGTTGGCTTTCCCTCCGCGCAAGCGCATCTTTGTCTGATCGTGTGGCGCGAGACATCGCGTGATGGAGGGGTTGTCGGTTCCGGATTTGCTATGGGCTTGGGAGGCGCCGGCGCGCGCTTGTTTGCTATGATCTACGATTGGCCTGCACTGTATTATAAAACTACATTACTAAGAAAGTACGAATGTTAACATTATGTTTGAATGTCTCGCGTATCTTGCAAATGTGTATGGTTTTCAGGCTGTAGTCGAAGTAACAGGAGTAATGTGTGGTAAGAAGTGAGCACACAGGACTGCAGCCCAAAGTACAATTGAAAGGATTCCAGGATATTCTCGTGTTCGTAATACCCAGGTAGATACATGTACATACATGTAGTCCTCGTTGTTCGGCAAGTGACGCGCTGAAGCTGTCTGTCTGTGGCCCGAGCGAGCTTCGACGTTGGCGAGACCAAGAACGTGGGAGGCTGCCGTTGCCTCTACTGCTGCCACCCTCGCCATCGCATCGCCGCTCACTCCCTCACCCACCCATACTACCATATCACAAGCTGCAAACATGGCGGAGGGAATGTTCTACAACGTGACCGCCGGGTACATCGAGGGTATCGTGCGCGGCTACCGCAACAACCTCCTCACTGGCCAGAACTACGGCAACCTGACGCAATGCGAGACCATCGATGGTATGCATGCACACAGCCCAGTCGTAACGTACACTTCCACAATCAATGTACTGACTGCCAATCAGATGTAAAGCTCCAGCTTGGCCCTGCGTACGGCGACTACCTCGCCTCCCTCCCTCCCAACCCTTCCACCTCTGCCCTCGCCGACAAAGCCATGGACAAACTCGTCGCTGAGTTCCGCTACCTGCAGGCAAACGCTACCGGATCTCTGGCCAGGTTTATGGAGTACCTGACCTACGCCTACATGATCGACAATGTTGCGCTTCTGATTACCGGCACCCTTCACGAGCGTGACACCCGCGAGCTCCTCGAGCGCTGCCACCCGCTTGGCTGGTTCGAGACCATGCCTGCGCTTTGCGTTGCCACCAACATTGAAGAGCTGTACAACTCCGTCCTTATTGAGACACCACTCGCACCCTACTTCAAGGGCAGCCTGAGCCACCAGGATCTTGACGAGCTCAACATTGAGATCGTTCGCAACACCCTGTACAAGAACTACTTGGAGGACTTCCACCGCTTCGTCAACGAGGATTCGGAGATCAAGGGATCACCTACACAGGGCGTAATGAGCGAGATTCTTGAGTTCGAGGCCGACCGTCGCAGCATCAACATCACTATCAACTCCTTCGGCACCGAACTCAACAAGAACGACCGCAAGAAGCTCTACCCCAACTTCGGACGTCTCCACCCAGAAGGCACTCTTATGCTCTCGCGCGCCGATGACCCTGAGGGTGTCCGTATTGCGGTTGACGGTGTGTCAGATTACAGAACCATGCTGGACCAGACTGGAATGGGCGGCTCAAGCGGTGGCATTGGGAACCAGAGCGGCGGCATCGGTGGTGATGAGGGCAAGAGCTTGGAGGATCTGTTCTACCAGAAGGAGATGGAGATCTCAAAGCTTGCCTTCACCTTCCAATTCACACATGCCATCGTGTATGCTTGGCTAAGGCTGAGGGAGCAGGTACGTCTAGCAGCGCGAAGTTCGTTGATGAGAGGGAAACGCCTACTAACCACACCTCACTCACAGGAAATCCGCAACATCACCTGGATCTCGGAATGCATTGCGCAAAACCAGAAAGACAGGATCGGCAACTACATCTCCGTGTTCTAGATGCTGCGTCCATGTGGTCTTCCATTTTGCGAGGGTTTGCATTTTCACGGCGTTACTAGGAGCGAAACAAGAAAGGACTCCGGTCGATCTTTTTGAAACTTATTTGTGAGAGATACCAAGCGTGTATAGTTCAAACAATATTCAGCCTGATGGCCAGCAAGGCTGAACACATAGCATGTCTAGAAAATCTCCCAGTGATACTTTACACTCTTCACAAGTCGACTCATGTTCGGATCCACTCACGCACCTTGCAAGACACCAAGCACCAACTTCTCAAACTCCTCCGCCCGGTGCATGGGAGGGATATGCCCAGCATCTTCCATCAGCACAACCTAGCGCCTTTGGGCGGGTTTATCTTTGCTGCAACGTCCCTCAACAACTCGGCGTCAACCGCCTTATCTCTCCCGCCAGCTATAACAACGCATTCAACACCGTCGAGCCGCCCCAACTCATCGCTATAATCATAGGTCCTAATTGCATCTGCCAGCACTCTATAGCCTACCAATGTTGAGGTCTTTACATGCTTCAGCGCGTCCTCCCGCACCGCTTCATCGTGCGGCTCATTCCCAGGCAGCCACCGCTCGACCGTAGCACGACAGAGACTATCGCTTCCTTCTCGCACGTCAGCTTCAAACTGCTCGATTCGCTGCGACCACAGCGGTTTGGCAATTTCTAGCGATTTGATCCCCGGCGCGCAAAGCGAGATCGCCACTTTCACTTCCTCCGAATACAGCATCGCGTACCGCAATGCTAGCACGCCGCCGATCGAACAGCCTATCACGGCTTTAAGTTTTGATTGCCCGGTTGCGCGTTCGACGAGGGCGTGCATGTGCTGCGTTATATCTTCGGTCGAGTAGCTGCGAGAGATGTCTGTGGGCGGAGGAGTGAGGTTGTGGCCTATGTGATCGAAGCGGAGGGTGCGGTAGTTGGCTTTGTTGAGAGCGAGGACGCTGGAGTCCCACATTTGGTTGTTGGACATTAGAGCGTGGACTAACAAGACTATGGGTGCGTTTTTGGGGCCTTCGAGGATAACGTGGTAGGCGATGCCATCGATGGTGATGGTGGTGGTGGTGGTCATTTTTGAGGATTGGAGTTGGTTTCTGGCGTCCCTCTACGTTGCAACTTGGTTCAATGCCTGAGGATCAATCACAATATACATGTATGTACCTGATCGCTATAATGGTATTGGCGGCATCCGAGGTCTTGAAATGATCCCCACCTGACGACATTTAGGTTCATGTTTGTCATCTGGACCTGAATGACAAGTTCACCCCAACCCGAACCCTGGAGATACATCGTGGTTTTTCAAGAATATCGAAATACACGCCTTCCACGGCCGTTGAGCACGCTTGATCGTGACCTGTCATGCCTATGGAGGTCTCGTGAGATGTCGGGAGCTTCATAAGCTTGTGGGCAATGTCTGGAGACGTGTAGGGTACAATGTCCGAAAGCGCAGCCTGGAGCCAATCGACAAACATGCGTTCGTTGCCATTTACCTGTCACATTTTCGTAAACTGGATAGGAGGCAGCAATCTGTGGCAATACGCCAAATCGGAGCGGGTATCATGTCATGCCACAGAGCAAGGCGACCACACCTTTTACATAGTACCCAGAGCTTCATTACTGTAGAAGTATCTCCATTGCCAGATGGACTAATGTTTGTATACGAGTCTCCGGGCAGCATACCGAATCAGGGCAATGGCACGCCTACAGATACGATACGCAAGAAAAGACGAGATCAGGACTCGAAAGCTGCAGAACGGTAGCTCGAAGCATTGGCAAACAGAAGCGATAGACAACGGCGTAGGAGACAGATGTTTCCTATGCAAAGGACTAAGCGATAGGGTATGAGTCCACCGAAGCCAACCGACTTACGCACTGAGTATGGAGGCACAGCTTGCATGTCGAAGCTATGTCGGACACAATGCAATCAAGAGGCGTATCAAGCGATTGGGCCTGCACCTCCCTTTGTTGTATAGTTGGTTGTATGCGGCGGCTTTGTGAGACAGTTGAGGTGTGGAGAAGCACGTGCCGATGATGTCGTTAGCGCCAGCGAAAGCGCCCAGAATAGCTTCCGCAACTTCCCTGCTGCGCTGCGCTGACTTTCGCCACAGGCAGCAGCAACAACGCAGTACATTCCCGGCCCTCCTACTTCATAACACCACGTCACCTTTCCCTTTTGCTTATTATCTTATTGACCACACCACTTCTGAAGTCCACACCACAAAACCACAAACAGTCCGCATCATGTCTGGCCTCTCCGGACACCTCGTCCGCCGTGGCGCTCAAATGGCACAGGTTCATTTCACCAAAGTGATCGCAGAGCCTGCTCCTGCACACGACTCCGCGCCTACTATGGACATCGACCCGGCAAAGATGTTCCCTATTGCCGCGGTTGCAATTGTTACCGTTCTTCTGATCGCTTCGGTATGTTCACTATCCGAGAAACGCGACGACGCGAGCTTGTACACTAACAACCCACACAGGTCCGCTACACTGTCGGCGAGGTCATCGCATCCTTGGCCATGATTGAGTCGCCTTCTTCGACCGCCATTATCGAGACCGCGCCACCTGCATACGCCGACGAGCCGGACTACCCGCTCGAGAAGAAGGAAGAAGCGTTGCCTGCAGAGGCCATGGCCGACCAGGATATTGAGATTACCGTCATCAACCACAAGCCGATCACCGCCAACATTCGCGCGTCTGTCCGTCACCTTCACACTGTTGGCGGATTCTTTGGCCGCTGGAGGGGTGGTGTTGCCATCGTCTACCACATGCTTCACGCTCTCATGACCAACTTCCTCTCTGGCTTGATCGGGTTCGGTCTCGCCGGCCACGCGCTCATGCACATTGTTTCTTCCATTGGTCTTGCCCGTATCCACATGGCCTGGACTCACAGCATGATTGCGGCGCCCACTAGCAAGTCCTGGTTCCGTCGTATTGTACCCCGCAAGCAGTGCAAGGCCATTCTTCTCCCGACTCTCGCCTTCGCCGTTGCTCAGCAGGTCACCTTCATGATGCCGATCGCTGTGGCCTTTGCTCTTGGTCTTCCCCAGGAGATGCACAACGAGCAGTTCGACTTCATGAACCGTGACGTCTCCCCCGGCGAGGCTGCATACTACGCCTTTGCCCTCCTCTCTGTCCCTCTGACCGGCGTCTTTGTCGCTCTGGCCATCCTGCTCCCAGCCTCCGTCACCCTGACCCGCATTGAGGCCGCTCTTCTTCCCGAGGACCAGGAGACCATCGTCAACTTTGACCGCAGCGCTGTTCTCGGCGAGTTCGATCTCCAGACTCGTGGCGCTTGCCGCTCAGTCTTCGTCCAGGCCTGGAAGTCTTTCGAGCCTGCTGCCAGGCTCAGGCTTATCAAGCTTTACGTCAAGATGTTCTCTCTTCAGATCGTGATCGCTCTCTTTGGTGGCCTCGCTGTGCTCGTCCTGCTTTAGGATGTTCATGCACGATGTTCACGCTACGGAAACACTCAGATTGACAATTACCTAGCCAGCCTCTCATAGCTCCTACAGCATAGCTTTTCCTTGATGTATCACATACTACTATTCTCCTTACTTTGTGTGCTTCAATATAAACATGAACCGTGCGGCCTGCTGCGAAACTCCAGAATCAATAATGCCTCGTCTCGAACTCGTTCAGCGAAGTTGCAATCCGGGTCCGTCCATGGGATCCACTCCGGTAAACGGCTGGTCGGCCATCATCCTTTCTTGGCCGGCTGCTTTCAGCCACCCGCTGTGCTTGCTGTTTCTTGACATTACTCAGGCTTCGTTTTCGCAGCTGCTATTGAACTTGATCCTAGACACCCAAGGCCATTATCATTGATGAGTGTGCTCAAACATGTCGGTTGTCTGTAATAATGCAAAACTTGTCGCTGCGAAACCCTACACAGTAAGCTTCCGGCAATTGATCGCTGGTGTGGATCTGCATGCTTTTCGGTCTTTGATCACCCGGAGGTTGAACCCAACTCGATGCCGGAGTGAGCAGAGACATGTATGACGAGTCATACAAATTTTCCCGCCATGTCATTCTTGAGTCTGTAGACTTCATAGGAAGACGGCGAATAGTGGGCGATAGCGGAGAATCAAGATGATGTGACAGAAGCACGTATCCGAGCTCTAATCCGAATGTAGAACTTATCCGTAGGAGGTACAGCCAACGCTATCTTATTGATTATCTCCAATATCATAATTACTTCAATGGTATTGTGCAAGGCATTCCCTGTATGAACAGATAACGAGATGACTTACTTACTGGCCAAAAAGTCCTGGCTATTAGGTTGTATCCATCTCGTTGGAAAGGTAAGGTACGATAGTATAAGTTGCCCGTAGACGGACGTTGCCCGCAAGCATCCTTGCCAACACTCCAAGCTCCGCATTCGCAAGCTCCACATCTTGCTTGGCCTCCATCACCGGCGCAACTTTTGGTATCCTCCAAGCTCAATTGCCGACAATCACAGTATATGTCGCGATGTCGCTAGCCATGTGGTCACCACTAGGGCAGGGCATCCGCAGGTACAGAGCGCTGATCTCCTCAATACCCCTCAAGCCAAGAGAAAAAAAGTCCATAGTGCTCCGAGGACATGCATTGGGAGATTGGGCAGACGTATATATAGCTAGTCTATAGTGCCCACGCGATTGCAGTCGCGATGTTCACGCACGTTGATCAATCATGAATGCAATCGCTTTGCTCGGGACCTTGCTCCTGTCTCAAGCTACGGCACAGTCAACCTTCAGAGGCTACACGAATGTCTCTGACCCTTACTATGGACAGAGTCCTCCGGTTTACCTACTCGTAAGCTATCCAAAAACCACTTTCAACACAGAAGGCTGACAGACTTGCAGCGGAGGGCAATGGTGGCGTCGACTCAGCATGGCAGGATGCCTACGCTAAGGCTCGCGATCTGGTATCACAGATGACGCTCGACGAGAAGGTCAACATGACCCACGGCCATACCGGTGCTTGTGTAGGCAACACTCCCAGCATTGAGCGACTTGGGGTCCCTCAGCTTTGGTAAGTTTGGGAAGGCACGATCGAGGCAACCAACGCATAGGCTGATAGGCCTGAAGCCTCGCAGATGCTCCATCCGGTATTAGAGGCCAGGAATTCGTCTCTGCTTTCCCAGTGCAGATGAACGTCGGCTCTACATTCGATCGCGGTCTTATGCGCCGCTTTGGCGATGCTATTGGCTCAGAGTACTACAAGAAGGGAATAAACATTGCTCTGCTTCCTGTTGCTGGTCCTCTTGGTCGGGTCGCTCGTGCCGGCAGGAACTGGGAAGGATTTGGAGCTGATCCATATCTTTCTGGTGCCGGAATGGAAAAGGTTACCATTGGAGTACAAGAGCAGGGTGTGATTGTTCAGTCCAAGCACTGGTTGCTCAACGAGCAGGTGAGCATTACGAGCACACAACGTTTGAGGCATATCGCTGACTTCAGCTCCTAGGAGTACCGCCGCAATCCCGGTCCTGAGGGCGAATCGCTGAGCTCCAATGTGGACGATCGCACCATTCACGAGCTTTACGTTTTCCGTTCATGGACAGTCTCAAGGCCGGCGCAGCAAGTCTCATGTGCTCGTATCAGCGTGCGAACAACAGCTACGGTTGCCAGAACAGCAAACTCATGAACGGCATTCTCAAGACAGAACTAGGCTTCCAAGGCTTCGTCACGAGCGACTGGGGAGCTCACCATGCGGGCGTTGCTAGTGCCAATGCTGGTTTAGATCTTGTCATGGTAAGTGGGAAAGGCATGATTCAAGCTAGTCTCCGTGATATGTCGCTGACTTCTGTGAACAGCCCGATGCTGGATTCTGGGGCGACAACCTCACCATAGCCGTGAACAACGGCAGCGTCGCCGAGTCCCGCCTTGATGACATGGTCACACGTATACTCGCTGCTTGGTACTTCGTTGGCCAAGATGAAAGCTTCCCAGCAGTTGCTGTTGCTCCCTACAACCAGCAGCACCCTATTGTCGATGCTCGTGGCGACAACGCAAAGCTCATTCGTGAGATCGGAGCCGCAAGCTCTATCCTGGTTAAGAACGTCAACAATGCCCTTCCTCTCAAGAGCCCTAGGTACCTCGGCGTCTATGGCTACGATGCTCGCGTGGCCGACTCGCCCTGGCAGAATCCTTCACGATTTGGTGGTGGCTATGAAGTCAACTTTGGTTGGGAAACATTCGTAAGTTGGATGCCAACAAGCTTGACAAGGGAAAGGAAATGCTGACCCAATTGCTACAGAATGGCACATTGATCACTGGCGGCGGTTCTGGTTCTTCCGCCCCACCATACGTGGTTTCTCCCTTTGAGGCAATCCAAAGGCGCCTTATTCGACGACGGAGGTATTGTGCGATGGGACTTCACCTCGGCCAACCCGCTAGTCTATGCCAATATGGAGGCTTGTCTGGTGTTCATCAATGGTAAGCTCGCAGGCCGTCTTTTTGAAATGTTGCGAAGCTGACCTTCTCCCAGCGTACGCAAGCGAGGCTTTCGATCGCACAACGCTGCAAGATCATTTCAGTGACGAGCTCGTGAAGAACGTGGCCACCAATTGCTCAAACACCATTGTGGTCATCCACAATGCCGGTATCAGAGTGGTAGATGAATGGATCGATCATCCTAATGTTACCGCTGTTGTCTACGCCGCCTGCCTGCCTGGCCAAGAGAGCGGCAATTCAATTGTCGATGTCTTGTATGGAGATGTCTCCCCGTCAGGACGCATGCCATTCACGATCGCCAAGAACGAATCCGACTACGGCCACCTTCTCAATTCCACCGTCGGCTCTGGCCCGTACCCACAGGACAACTTCACCGAGGGCCTCTACATCGACTACAGGCACTTCGACAAGTACGACATCACTCCGCGCTACGAGTTTGGCTACGGCTTGTCATACTCCAATTTCTCATATGCCGACCTCTCTGTCAAGTCTCTCGATGGCAACACTAACGAATACCCCACCGAACAAACACCCGTTCCTCAAGGCGGTCCCTCCGACCTCTGGGAAGTCCTCTACGAAGTTACCGTCGACATCAAGAATACCGGCGACGTGGCTGCCCATGAAGTTCCTCAGCTCTACGTCAACATCGCCACGGCTCCCTCGAGACAGCTGCGCGGTTTCGAACGCGTCTATATCGAGTGCGGCGCCACCGAGAAGGTCACTTTCCCTATCACTAGAAGGGACCTGAGCATTTGGGACGTGGTTGCGCAGAAGTGGAAGTTGCAGAGTGGTGATTACCCGGTCTACGTTGGCGCTAGCAGCAGGGATGTCAGGTTGACAGGCACGGTCAAGGTCTAAATTTGGCAAGAGGCATGACGAAAATGATGGTACGAGCCCAAGGTGCTGTACTTATGATAGACGATTGCGACGCACTTAAGAAACAGAAGCTCTGTTCCAAGTCTGGTTCAAAGCTCCCACTCTATGATTTTGTGATTCTAAACAGCAACGATGAAGGTAGCGATGCCCTCGACGCGTCAGATTCATGGTGCCTTTTATGATTCCACGTCGCTATGCAATATTATGCGAAAGATGGCTCGCCGTCGGGCAATTATCTCCCAAAGAAATATTAGCTTCCATTCCCTCGAGACGTTGCTTTGGTGAGCGAGTGCTGTCTCAGGGCGAACATCACGAGGGTGGGCAGATGATCGTCCAAAAGCATGGCGTACAGCTTACTCATGCCATTGAGAGGAAAGGGAAAAATGATAAGCAAGTTACTCACGTTGTCTGTGCAATTGAGAAGGAAGGTAGAAGATAACAGTTTCAATTGCTCGTATAGTACTACCAAGTGAATAATTGAGAGTCAATTTTTTTTCAACACTCAAAGAAACTATCCCAGTCGTCACTCCGGATCTTATGGTCTTACTCTCTGCCATAGATTTTTTTTGAGGGGATGGGGAGCCCTCGAGTATTCAATCCAATCAATCATTCATGTCCCCAACCCAGAGAAAAACAAGAAACAAACTCCCAAAATCCAAGTCAGGTGATCTTCATCGTGCCTCATCTAGGGAGGCACCAGCTTTTACCGTTGCTAACGGCGGAACATGCCGAGGGCGTCCCAGTCAACATTGCTGTTGTTGGCTGAGATCCTGGCGAAGTCCTGCTGGGCCACGCCGCCTTGCTGGTAGCCGTTGTTGCGGACGGCACCGCCTTGCTGAACTGCACCCTGCTGGGTGCCGCCGCGGCCTGCACCGATCGGCTGAGGCTGCAGTCTGCGCGGAGGTGCGGTCGGCTGCATGGCGACCTGCTGGTTGGCGTACGGCTGCATCATTCCGAACTGCTGCATCATGCCTTCGAGACCGAAGTCCTGCTGCGGCATGCCGCCCATAGCCGGAGCCGGAGCGAAGGAGTTGTTGATGCCAGGGATGGCAGGATAGTTCGGGTTGTAGGTGTTGTAGGGGACTTGGTACGGCGGAATGGCGCCGTACGGGTCTGGGTCGGTGCCATAGGCCATCGTGTAAGAGTTATCGAAGTCGGGACCAGACTGGGAGTGGGTGACGATGGCACCAGGGCCAATGCCGGTCGGCGGCTGGTTGATAGCGTTGGTGGAGAAAGAGGCAGGGTTCACGGCCGACATCCAGAGGCGGACCTTGTAGAGCTTGTAGAGATCATTGACGAGATCCTTGAAGTTGACGTAGTGGTCCGCATAGTAGTAGAAAATGAGCTTTTGCCAGTCCCTATAGCGCAGACGTGTTAGTAAAGAAGACTTTCTTTGGGTGTGAGGCAAGTCTTGTAACTAACCACTGGAACTCGGCCTCGAGAATCTCCATGTCCAAGTGGTGCTGGTAGACTTTCTGCTGGCAAGCGCGCTTCGCCTTTGCTTCGTTGCCTTCCTTGTCCATGAGCATGCGAATTTCGTGCGGAGCGGCCATGCGCTTGATGGCCTTGGGCTTGAGGTTCTGGTAGGCGTCACGCGGCGGACGGGTGGATGGCTGGTTGACGTGAGGGTTGGCGTGAGGGGTCCCGTTGACTTCGCCGTAGACAGCGGCATTGGGGTTAACAGCGCCGGTTTGGTTGTTGTCAGAGAACATCATGAGCCACTTGTACTGCTCTTCGCCGTACTTGGCGAGGAGAGTGCGTGCCTCTTCCTGGGTGACGCAGGCGTGCTGCACGACGCCAAGGTCCTGGCCACGGTCAGCCTCGACAATGACCATGTCGCCTTCGGAGACAACTAGGCCGGTGTTGTCAAGGAGGTAGAAGACTCCAACGCGGGAGCACTTGAAAGAGACAATGTAGAGCATCTTGCGAGGGCGGCCACCGGGGAATGGCATGCTCACAGTGCGGTCGGCGTTGAGGGTACGTTCGTGAGGCTCAAGGACGACGGACGGCGCCTTGTAGCCTGCAGGAAGCGTGAACGGCTCCTGGGAGTCCGCGGCGCCGATGTTGCCTGTGTTGCTGCGGTTGACGCGATGCATGTTGGTATCGTGGTTGTTAGAGTTGTTTGTGTCTAGGTCAAGGTCTGAGAAGGAGTTAGAAAAGGCGCAGGGCAGCTTTTATCCCCTGTTGCTTTCACATGGGGAGCGAGCTAAGCCACACGTTGCTACAAGTGACGCAAAGAGTGTAGTCACGAACTGAGGTTTGCTGGCGCTGGCGCTGGCACGTGAGAATCGCCTGACAGGGGTCACGTTGGAAGGACTTACAGCTGCTATTGTTGTTGTAACTGTCCACGCGGTTGGCGCCCATGACAATAGAGCCGCGGCGTGTCGGGATGTCTGCCATTGAATGACGACGGCTCTCGCTGTAATTAGGAAGCTCTTCCCAACCAAGAGATGATTGCCACTGAGGCCGACGTGATTGATCTGAATGAGGGTTAGAAACGGCTCCCCGGATGAACATCGTATACCGAAGAGCATGTGAAGCTCGTGGTGCTACCAGCAGAAAGAAACACAACTCTGACTAAGGGTGATAGACTTACCCATCTCGCCCAGCGTCAAGTCACCAAACTCAGCTTCATAACGACGGTCAAACCCATTTGCATCAAAGGTATCGGATCTGCGCAGATTATTTGCCAAAGAGAAGGGAGACTCATATTGCGATGGAAGTGTGGCAGTGCGGTGCAGGTTTCCAAACACAGGATGAGATACTGTTTGTGTCAGCATGCCACCAAGATCAGATCCACGATCAGATTCAGCATCGCCATCTTCGAGTTCCTCGTTGAGGAGACCAAGAGGTAGTGCTGCGGGCCTCTCCACTCCCGCCGACGCTTGTGGCTTAGAACTTGCAGTCGAGGCAGGAGGCATCTCGCGCTGTCCCTGGGAGTGCGAAAGCGATCTGCCCACTTTTGGCGTTGGTTGCAGAGGAAAATTGAAGGGCAGTGAGTTTGCTCCGTGGTCGCTACTTGTGGCAGGAGAAGGCGTTTGTGCCGCTCTTGCGGGGATACCATTAGGAGCACCCATGCGAGCCTCGCGTGCTGCATTACGACGAGCCTGCTCGCCCAGCTTGAAGGACCCACGCGACTGCGAGGATGACCAGATGCCACCACCGAGACCAGGGACACCGTTTTCCTTCCTTGGAAGACTTCCGAAAGTCGTAGCCATGGGCCATGGCCTCTCGTCCTCAGAAGAGGCGACAGCCTCGGAGTCTGGTGTTGCACGTCTCATCATCGGGAAAATATGGGCAGATGGTTGATCTGTTCTAGGATGGGTGTCAGCATTTTAAAGGAATGGTCTGAGATACTGTGATAGCAAGTAACATGAGGGACGAAGGGAAACAATGCAATTGGGCGTATGAGTTGGTGGTAGCCACATCTGGTCACGTCTTTGTTCAAAAGCGTGTTGTTTGCCATTCCGGATAGAATCTTCTATGTCGTTTGTTGCATTGCTCAAATGGTCTGGCCCAGTGCAAGATCCTAGTATGCATGCGTTGTGACAGATGGTGCATCATGCACATCTTAAAAGTGTTTGGCTGAGTTGGCGATATCTGCTGTTGGTAGCCCCAGTCGATACAAGCTTCCGTGCCTTGCTGAGAGATCCGGTCTTCTCCAGGTCGAGAGAACTGTCGCATTAGATGCATATTGTAATGCTCGTAGTAATCGAATCTTTGCGTTGCATGTACTGGCCCAGTGCTACCATCCTCTGTGTGAAGTGGCTTGCCTTGCCTCCGCAGTGGACTTGCGGCTTCAGACTGACTGACTGCTTGCAACGCTCGACATCGCAGCGACACTCTCAAAGCCTTCCAAACCGCTACTGCCACCGCATCATGGACCTCACATACGCCCTTCCTGCAGCAGCGACTCATGAAGCTTGTCTGCCTCGTCAACGTGCCACGGATCGCGGAACCCAACTCGATTTCGCAATTGTCTGGACTCCTCGCGGCAAAGAGACAAATCCTCGAGTAGCAAGACCGCACTACGCATCGCGCATCACGATCTGGATGCGAGCAAGCTGGATACCCAAGAGTGGGTAAATTCAGCGCGTTAGGTCTTCTGATGGCGGCCCACCATGGCAGGAGCAACGACCAGATCGCGCAGATCTGGCCGTTTCTTCAAGCGTTCCAGTGCGAGTTGAGCAACATGGCACCAGACAAGGTCTTGTCATGCTGGTGCGCACGTCGGCAACCTCGCCAGAGTACCAGCTGCGACCATGGTTCGCCAACATCAAGCCTTGCCGGGTCGGTCCAATATTGCTGAGAAGATATCTCCGAAGGTGCATCCACGGCAAACGATCTACCATTGTGCCATACCACGCAGCCTCAACAATCCAGGTTGCTCCTCAAAGATGTTCGCCACCACCACCACCGGACGCAGCTTGAGACGGAAAGACCAAACCAGGACACGACAATGCAAAACAAGAGATGGAAATCGGAACGTACCTTGAAATTTGGGTTTTAGTCGTAAAAAGTCGTAGCGGCGTATAATCTATGTCTACAAATGCAAGGCTGAATCGTGTCAGCATCTGGTCTTGGGCTCTGCTGAAAAGCCTGCGGACTTACTGATTACCCAAGCAGTGGGTATATTACATATCCAGTGGAAACAGAAACAAGAGGAGTCTATGTCGTATCGTCGTCTGCTTCTCGGCCGTCAGTATACGTCGCCATAACGAAACATAGGAGGAGGGGTCCAGTCCAAGCGAGGACCATAACTGGACGTACTGTACCTTTTCTCATATCCGACACCACCACCACAGCTCGATCTATATCCCAACAAAACACAATTGGTACAGTGTATGCCGGGAGATATTCGCGTCTCGCATCAAGATCGCGACTTGCGATCAGAAGGAGAGGTTGGGGTTATGCCGCCGCGTGGCTCGGCTTCCAGAGACCGGACGATGTGGATCAGACTAGGTTGCTCGCGTGTGCGGAGATGGCTGTGGGGAAGAACTCCTGCGCGTGACAGCCACAGCGTTTATTCCAACCCAAGCTGACGTATAGGGCTTGTCTGTAGAGGAAGATGCGCTCAGCTACGATGCTGATGAACCTCGTCGCACAGGCGAGCGGCAGCAGAAGAGAACGGCTGTCCTCTCGCACCAGTACGCGAGGATATTGATGTTGCTCGTTGTGGAGAATGGGACTCGCGAACGGGCTGCAGGCTGGTCGAGCGCTGAGGGGCAAGGCAAGCGGCAGGATTATGTCTCTGCTCAGCGGTAAGCTCTGACGGAGGGTGAGGCTGTCGCAGTAACAAAGATATTGTCCTTCCTGATTCAGATGAGGTTCTAGAGGGTCAACTCAGATCAGAGGCTCTGCGCCAAACGACCACTATTACTCGGGCAAGCAAAGAGAGTTGGGCGGGCGTGATGCCACTAAGTATGCTTCGCACGAGACCTAGACTCCAGACCAATGCCATGCAGGGCACGGCTGGCCAGGGTCAAGGGTCAGGGGCACAGAAGGCGGTTGCTCTGCGAAGAATGCGGAGACGGAGAGCTTGCAGCAGACGCCACCTCGCCAGTGGTGCACCAGACGTGTACGGCGATGTCACGAGAGCGGCCAGAGGCAGGATGGGAAGCTACGGGCATTCTTCTTGGACGCTTGCCAATCATCAAGACGCCCATGGCACCTTCTCGAACCACGACACCGCGTCCTACGTGGTTTGTTTCGTGGTGAGGCTGGTTCCGTCTTCCGCCTGTCAAGTGGACTCGGTACGAGATGGTCATATTGCGAGGCTTTCTCAGCTGGCTTGTTGCCCTCCTCCGCGGCACGCAGCCCGCCTCCTGCACAGGTCAGAAACGCACAAGTCATATTTCATCAGACACACAATGGCACTTTTCGATCCTGCGAACGACGATCGCTGCAGCGTACGACTGCATTGACAGTACGTTGTTCGCACCATTCGAAGCATAACGCCAATCGTTGGGACGCTGTGAGCATCACGGGGCCACGGTGCGCTGATCATGCCAATGTGACAACATGCGGAGAACCTGGTCTACCATGAGGGGCTCCCGTTTCCCACCTTGAGTTTGCCATGGTCGCAGAAGGCGAACACGTTGCGGGAGCCCGATTCAGCGTGTCGCAAAAGTCAGTATTTGCGCGCATTGGGAACTCATGAATAAAGATCGCCAGATGACTGCCCATGCGTCTCAGCATGCAGAGCCGGCGACAGACATTCTCCCAGAGACCCAACCAGTCAGCTTGCTCGGCCGATCTGGTCAGCGTAAGAACTCCGACCCATTCGGCACCTTCCAGACACACGCAATACCGCATCCTTCGTCGTCGATGGGCCTGCGCACGCGCTCTCTTACGCCAACGGAGCACAGCATGCTGTAGCTACCGCTTACCGGCCGACAAGCCTAGGCTAGGCGACCAAACCATTGCAGCTCATTGTGGGGTGCAGGCTTGTAGCACTGCTGTGTAGCCATGCATAATATCACGTTGCCTGCGAACAGGTGGATGACTAACCGCGAACCCGGCCAGGCCTTGCTTCGTTGTCGATGTACCTAGGATATTAGGTTCGCTCCGAAATAGTGGCAAGCCACATTCCCATGCTTGGCCCCAGGAGTGGTTGGCAACAGACTCGGCTCCCGATGCCCTGACAGTCCAGGCAGGTGGACGACGGGATATTCGTCGACGCCTTTGTCAATGCAAGGGTCTATACAATGTGACATTGTTAGCCCTATCTGCTCGCCCTTCGAAGCTTGCAGACAGCGGCCCATCCTGCACGTGAGAATTGCTCACTTACGCTCCATTGCAATACATTTCAATGTGCATTGACTTACATCATGCACCTTGAGCGGTCATCGGTTGACTGCAGGAGGATGTCTGGAGGAAGGTAGTATATGCGAACTGACGCGTCCAAACTGGCTGAGTGTCTCCAGAGCCTTCGAGTCCTTTGTCCGTGGCCCATGGCGTCCTGAGTCCACGAAGGATCCGGGGAACCGCGCAAGAGCTCCGTTGCATATCCATGGCGGCATTGCCGAATCTCCTACTTGCAGCAACGGCTTCAGCTACAGCGTAGACCCTGGTATGTTGTCTTTGTACCGCTTTAGCTGAATTTCAACAGCGCACTAACTTCGGTACGCCGGCATAGAAACAAAAGTGGTTCGAAAAGGAGGCCCGCCTGGTCTTCCACTTGACAGTCCTACGAGCAAGTATACTTGGGTCGAAGACCTCTTTCGATTAAACCAATGACCTTGTGAGTACCTCCTCTTCCAGTTTGGCTGATATTTTGAGTTTGAGGCAGCCGAATGCAGCAAGATCCATAACCTGCCACCATCTGATGTACTTGTTGTCTGCTGTGTCAATTCTTGGCCGTCAGACACTTCACAGGCGATCACGGCCCAGCACCATATGCTGTGCTCCAGGATGACACGCGTTGTTCAGCAATCGCGTTGCGCTCGTTCTGGTCCTTTCCGCAGGTACGTCCTTGGACTTGGTCGTCGAATTGGCTCTCGGGCGGGTGCACCAGCCCTAAGTGGGTCGAGTCGAGTGAAGGCGTATCGGAGTACCGCAACGCTGTGCCGATAGCGGTTCAAGTGCATGGCGACGTTCGTAAGTGTATTACGCGCTCCTGATCAAGAACTGCGAGTGGTCGCTACCACCTCTGCGATCCGGCGATGCTTGGTCGTGTGGCGAATTCTGGCTTTGTCGCGTGGCGGACCTAAGGTAAGGGTTCCCCTAAGACCTTCAGCAGACCGAAAGATCATGTTCCTCTTCTGTTAACTTAACACGTAAAGCTCCGTCAAGACATCGGCGTCGCAATGCGCCGGTCTGATTTGCCTCTTAGTATCATCCACGAAAGCTCTTCGTCGCCGGTTGTTCGCACAGCGAGCTCGCTTGGTGGCTCTTCGTGAATGGCGAGTTCAATATGCGAACGGAGTCGAATCTGTTATTTGGATCTTGCTTGCTTCGCGTAGGAAGGCGTCGTAGAAGTCGCTTTGTGGCTGTTTGCGGTCGAAGGTGGCCTTCGAGGCGCTGGAGGCGGACAAGGCGCGGCCTGACCTACGCTTGATGGAGAATCGAGAGGTTATGGAGCAATAAAGTGCTTGAGAGCTGGTCGAGGAGCGTTGCAGCATCATCAAAGGTACAGGAACTGCAATAGACACGTGCAAGTGGTGGTGGCACGGCCTCTGCTTCGGGAGTCCGAGGACAAAGGGCTCGAAGCGAGACAGCACGAGCAAGCTAAACGCGAGTCTCCCCTTTACTCTTTGTTCACTACAATGCAAAGCTGCAACTAATCTCTTCGAATCTACCACGAGCCTCATACTCTTGACATAGACATGACCAGTGCCTACATCTTTGCCCACGACGTGTGGCACGATTCCAGGAAGACATCTCCCGAGCACGGCTTCTTAACAGCGACAAGCAGAGAGCAGCAACAGGCCCTAAACTTCACGTCAATTCGCGTCTGCTGCTTGTAGACCTTGACCCCCACAACATCACTTTCCTTTTCCCCCGACAACACCAAAGACATCGCACCACATCCACATTCTCACCGCAACGAAGCGCACGCAAGTCTATTAAAACCATATCACACTCTCCATGGCACTGAACATGGTCTCCTCTACACACAGCACTCCTTCGTGTGCCACTCAGCCTCTTTCGCGTGTCTGATGAGAGCTGATCGCGAGACTGGAGACTCGGAGTAGGTGAACGAGCAGGAGGTATTTGCACTCTCTCGTCGAGCTAACAGTATTGAACGATCAGTGAGACATTAATTGACATGTTTTCAGGCTAAATATGCGTATGCCTTGTGCCACGGCTTCGACGTCGCCTTACACCCTCCACAAAGCCACCCAACAGGAATTCACGCGAAAAACCACCCAGCTCACTTAAAAGATTTTCGACTCTCAACAAGCACACAAGCCTACTTCAATTCGACCTACTGTATGAATGACTTGTTCTCTTGACACGCCAAGATCTGAGGTAAAGATCTGTTGCCTAACACGCCCAGAAGTCCTCGGACAAAGGAGGAAACAAGTCCTCCGCCCAGGCAGCTGCAAACATCATACACCGCTGAACCGACGACAGCATCTCTTGCAATGGATGTCGGAGAGGATCTACACGATCTTGATTGACTGGCCTGCCTGGCGTCACTTCCTGCCAGAATATCTTTGTTGTCTGGTACATTGAGCCGGCGAAGACGTCCTCTGGCACTGAAGGACATTAGTTTAAGAACCGATCCTCTTGAGCTTATTTTATATCCCCGAGCGGGATCAATGTCTGTTCAAATCCACGCAGACTCGGTCTCATTCCATTGGGTCCAGCGCTGACCACAGGCCCTCGCTACCGGGGCCGGAAAGCTGGTCAAACCCGGTCATTTAGAGGAAGGCAAAGTCGAGACAAGGCTCCGCAGATGAGCCCTCCGAGGCATCATTACAAGTGACCCCGGTCTTATGTCAGTTCTTTTCTCCAGTTCAGCTTCTCTGTTCTGGATACATACAGCAGGCTACTCGGGCATGAGTATGCTGCGCAGGCGGCGAAGCCACGTGATGACGCCACGCACCCAGGTCGAGCGCTCCTTCCCTACTTGCGCTCTTTCCACAACAATGAGCGAAAACTCGCCGTTCTTCAGCTCTTGCTGGAATCTCCCACTTCCACACACTACCATCACCCCAAAAACATCACAAACGTCAAGAAACACCCACAACAAGCACCGCGAGAACGCGAGAACACCACCATGACTATCCGCAAGCCGACCTACGCAACCGAAGGTGCCACTTCGGGCGCCGGCCGTGTCGAGACCCAGCGCGTTTCCAACCAGGTCACCACCAAGAAGTGGCTCGACACCGCCAAGGAGGACTCCGAGAAGCTAGCTGATGCTTCTGTGGAGCTCATGAAGTAAGTGAACTCTTCTCTTGAAGCTAATGATACCCAGAAGGATTAGCTGACCCAAGATCTCAGGCTATCTCACCGCACCTTCATGGGGAACGGCAACGAGATCCCGAAGATTGACATGGCCACGCTTGAGGCCGCTATGGAGATCGTCCGCCGCCAGAACGAGGTGTTCGAAGGTGTTAGAGGCCTGTTCAAGGGTGGAATGTCGGCTCAGGGGATGGCAGCTCGCATGGCTGCTGAGAACGAGTTCGCGCTGAAGGCTATCGAGGAAAACACGGAGGAAGCTATCAAGCAGGCTGCGATCGACGCACGCAACCGTCGTGCCGAGCACGCTGCCATGGAGATGGCCAAAGGGACCTTCACCCAGCCCGTCTCCGAGCGCTAGTTTAAGTAACAACGACAGTATGAAATGAGACGTTTGCCGGCGAGATATGATTTAGCCTCCATTCTTTTTCGTGCTAATATCTTCGCTTCCGTTCTTATCTCCAAGTACCGCCCTCGACCGAGACACATCGTTACTCTCGTCGGGAGGCTTGGAGGAAAGGTAGAACCACAACTGCTGGGATGAGCACAAAGGCCTGTATATTATGATCGAGATACATTATAACTCTGGTCGGCAGGCTCGAAAAAATGTAAAACCAGAACTGCTGAAAGATGCACAGTGGCATATGTTTCACCGCCGAGATACATCTTTACCCTCATTGGTAGACTCGAGAAAAGGTAAAATCAGAACTGCTGGAATATGCTTAGAGGCATATGTTTCATGGCTGAGACTCATCTTCACCCTTGTCGGTAAGCTCGAAGAAAGATAAACTCATTACTGCTTAAATATGCATAGAAGTATATGGCCTATAGCCGAGACATATCGTTACTCTCGTCGGCAGACTTAGAAGAAAGATAAACTCACAGCTACTGGAATATGCACAGAAGCATTTCATTCACGGCTGACATCCATCGTTGCTCTTGCTAGCAGGCTCGAAAGAGTGGTAAGCCCAGGATTGCTGAAATATGCACACATGTGATTCGGTCATGGACGAGATACATCGTTGCTCTCCGTTAGCAGACTCAAAAAGAAGATAGGCACACTGCTTGAATGTGCCTAGAGGCATTTGCATTGTGGTCGAAATCCATTGATACTCTCTGTCGCCAGACCCAGAAAGGAGGTGGGCTTACGGCTGCTGGAATGTGCACACACCAGCCATCGTGGCACAGTCTGCTTAGTAAGTGTCTCAATGGTCGGTATTACAACGATGCCTGATTGTAGCTGATGGTATGTATGATGGTATGCCTTGCAGTGATTCAGGAAAGTGCTGTACGCTTACCATTGCCATCTCTATAAGTTTTGGATCGTGCCATCCGATAGTACCTCTGCCATACATGGTTAATGAACTCCGTTCATGAGCTGAAGTTGGCTCAGGTCTATCACTTCCGCCTATGGTCCGATATCGCCGGTCCCGCGTGAAGCACCATTGGCATGACGCCATCCAGATTCGGGATTTGATAAACATCTCAATGTTCAGTAAATATTATCAAGCCCATTCCAACTGCCATAACCCCAAACCACCCAACCAGACTCCCCTCGAAAATGGCTTCCCTCTTCCTCCGCTCCTTCCGCGCAGGCGCTGCTGCGAACCCAGCCCTCACCACCCTCCGCGCAGCCAAAACTCCCACTCTGCGCCGCTTCCTCGCCACGCCCGCCGCAAAAGAGCAACCTCGTCTGCGCATTGGCTCCGAAGCTCCTAACTTCCAAGCAAAGACCACTGCAGGAGACATTGACTTCCACAAATGGCTGGACGGAAAATGGGCTATTCTCTTCTCCCACCCGGCAGATTTCACGCCTGTGTGCACCACTGAGCTGGGAGCGTTCGCGAAGCTGTCGGGCGAGTTCGAGAAGAGGGGCGTTAAGATGATTGGATTGGTGAGTTCTGAGGTTTCCAGTCCCTAAAGAACGATTAACAGGAAAAAAAGTTATGACCAACTAACAAGACTTCTTATTCAGAGCGCCGACGACCTCACCTCCCACTCCCAATGGGTCTCCGACATCAACGAAGTCAACAACACAACCCTCAAATTCCCCATCATCGCCGACGCCGACCGCTCCGTCGCCTGGCTCTACGACATGATCTCGCAGCCCGACATCGACCGCCTGGCCAAGGAAGGCGGCATCGCATTCACCATCCGCTCCGTCTTCGTGATCGACCCGGCCAAGAAGATCCGCCTGAGCATGATGTACCCTGCTTCGACCGGCAGGAACTCGGCCGAGGTGCTGCGCGTGATTGACAGTTTGCAGATGGGTGACAAGCAGGGTGTTGTCACTCCGATTGACTGGCAGAAGGGCGAGGATGTGATTGTGCCGCCTAGCGTTAGCACTGCGGACGCGAAGAAGAAGTTTGGAGAGGAGAATTTTAGGGAGCTCAAGCCCTATTTGAGGTTTGCTAAGGTGTAAGACGGAGATGCGATTTTTGGGATGGAAGTGTAAGACGGCCTTCGTGGGCACTTATTGTTAGATATATACATGACGAGTTGTACAATATGATGATGATTTTTAAGGAGTATATCGTCTTGAGCACAGCGGTGTTTTGTAATCCGAACGCCATACCCATAGATGAGGATATCCGGAACCTGACAAGATCGTCTATGCAAGATAATGGGCTCTGACGATTTCGTAAAAAAGTCTCACCTCCCATTCCCACTGCCACCACCAGCGGCCTCTTCTTTCTCTTCTCCCTCCTCTCCAGGGAGGAAGATCTCATGCCCACTGCCGTTTCTGACCCAATAAGCCGCCACGCAGCCTATTGACGCAATAGATCCAACGATCCACCACGCCATTCCAATGACACCTCGTTCCATCCAGATGCCAAACCACCAGCCTGCAAGAATAGGCCCAAGAGTGCGGAAGGTAGCCGAGCACGCTTGGCCCAGGCCGTGTATCGTGCCCAACACCGAAGGGTGTGGCGATGAGTTGTTTAGCAGAATGATGGTCGCTGGCAAGGCAAAAGTGCGCGCCGCGACTTGCAAAAACAAGACAAAAGAGATTCCAAGCCAGACTGAGGCTCCAGAAGCTGGATCGGGAGCTTTGGAGGTGGATGGAAGGAGGGCGATGTATGGCGCGAGGAAGTAGGCGGCAGGGAAGAGGATCAAGGATCCACGGAAACAACGCATGAGGCCAAAACGTGCGTTGGCCCACGGATAGAGGAGGAATTGCAGCGCGACTCCGATGAATCCGATGATAGCCATGGCAAAGCCGATTGTGGGCGGCGGGAACGCGAGGCCAGAAGCGAATTTGAATGCGCTGCGAGGCGCGGGCTCGAGGTCTGCCGGGGCGTCTTGCGGCACGAATGCACGTGGAGTGGCGAGGAAAAGTATCCACAGGTTGGAGAAAGCGCCCATGTGGAAGTCGAAGATGGCAATGCTGAGGAGCGTCCAGAGCACGTTCGGTGTCCAGATTCGCCTGAAGGACAAACGCTGTATGACCGGCGTTGAGTCGGCCTTCTCGCCATTGGAATGTAGGCGTTCGAGCTCGAGAGATCCATTGCGCTCAGAAGTGCTAAGAAGGCCCTCACGCTGTACTTCCTGCAATTTGCGGTATCCATGAGCTTTAGCGTCCTTCAAGTTCGCGTAGGTGTCCTGAATGAAGCGTATAGGCTCGAAAGGGCGTTTGCCTTTCAAGGTCTCGTCAAGACCGTAGTGAACGAGTAGAGCCTCGGCGAGCAGAAGCACGGAGCAAAGCAGGTTAGGCAATGCATATGGGTACGTCTTCATCCACTGGACACCATCGGATCCCCCAAACGTGCTGCCCTCCGCGAAAAGGTGAGGGAAGTTTTCGAGCGGCTCTGAGAGGATTCCACTTAGAATGGGACCGGCGACGTTTGCAACGTTGAATGCGGCCGGCAAGAGAAGAAAAGCACGCGGATGCCAGGGTTTAGGCGTACGCTCTGCGACCATCGTGCGTGCCGATCCTACGGTGCCATTGATAGCACCACTGATCACTCTCCAGAAAACAGCCTGTCCAAAAGTTGTGCTAAAAGCGACTCCGACACATCCCAAGCTCGTGCCAATCAATCCAATGTTCAACACCAGCTTCCTACCCACGCTTGGCTGGTCTGCAGCTCTTCCCCAGAGAATGCTCGTGATGATCTGAGCGGCTGTAAATGCGCCTTGCAGCATGCCAGCCTGATGTGATATTGTGCCGTCCGAGAGCTCTGGGTTGAACGATCGTAGTTGGTGAACCATGTATGTTTGTAGCGCAGCCATCTGGAAAAAGTCGACGAATCGTGATGCCGCGAGGATAGCCAATTGGCCTTTGTTAGGCATGTTCCCCCATGTTGGTGTGAGTGCGGGTGCTGCAGGTATGGGTGCAATTGCTACTCCATTACTCGAGCCTGCAAGTGTGGGTGTCCTTCCGTCGGATCGCTGTCTCGTCAACATCGGTGGTCGTTGTTCGTAGGCTGTACTCGACAGCTGCCTCATATGTTTCGACTTCGGCATTGAGCCATTCTCAGCCGCTGCTAGCGACCAGTCGTCCTCCTCCCTCCCAACGCCTGCGGTCTCGTAGTAGTCTGGATCGTCCTCGGCTATGTAGGAGCCATCTGCGCGAATGGGCTTGCGGTCAGCAATGCTTCGACGGCCAGACTTGTTAAATTCATCGGCACGGAAGGAGTCCGAACCATGGCGTTGGCGCAAATGTCCTGAAGCATTGCGCTGGTGAGCAAGAGACGCAGACGCCTGCCGTTTATGTGACATGGCGAGGTATAGTGCGGGACTCGTCCCGCACCGGAGGACTGCTACTGGCGCTCAGGCTGCTGGAGCCGAGTGAGGGACGGAGGCAAGCAGACACGCAAGAGAGCAAGACGCTTGCGTGATCCGGGGAGAGGCGTCTTCGTGAGTTCGAGAAGGCAGAGAGAAGACAGACGCCTTCCAACGATCGGCCCAAGATGCGACTAGATGGCCACGAGGGTCCGGAGATGGAGATGCGGGACTGGCGCCCGGCAGAGGTTGCCAAGCAGATGTTATACAGCTTTCTACAAGCCTGCCACGGCCGCACTGCGAAAGTCTGTTGGAGATGTCGTCCTCGTCGTCTTCGCTGTACGACTGCTGCGGCGCATGCTCACGCGTCCGATGTCGCATATAGCTTCTACCATCAGCAGCAGCAGACGACGCGTGTAGACATGATCAAAGCAAGACGCAGAGCGCAACGTAGTTTACCCGAACAACGCTTCAGGGCAAGCTGTTGCACGGAGCTGGCCTCCGCGCAGAGCAGAGAAACGCTTGTCCAGAGAGTCCTTGTTCCTTGGTCGCGGGTGTGGAGCTCCAGCGCCTGGTGGGAGGAGCGGTGCCGGTGGGCCATCTTGGCATTCGAGATAGAAAGGTGAACAGGAGACGAGACGTGCGGGCACCGAGACGAAAGACGGCACTGGCCGAGAGCGTCGAACGACTCTGTGCTTCAACTAACAGATTGCCGGCTTTGGTGGCGCTCGCTAGACAGGGGGTCGAGAGCGTCGTAATCAATCTGAACCTCAGGATCCACTACTACCTGTGCGCATGTCGATGTTTGACGTGAGGGCTCGCTGGTATGATAGCTCACGGAGCTCACGTCGTCGCTCAATGCGTGCGTACGTACGTCTTAGGGCTACCGCATGAGGTCTGCCGACTACTTTGCTGTTGCACAGGATAGGATAGCTTTGCGCCGGTAAAGACAATTGCCGATCGCTTACAGGTTGACAGCAGAGCGAGCTTGCAGATTACATGTACTACCAAGTAGTGACTACACAGCAAGTTGCAAATCATGCTATCAGAGCTAACATGAGGAACTACAGTTAAGGAATACTTCTCTCGAAATGTGAAATGCAACAGACAGGAAGAGGAAGTGAACGTGAAAAGGCCATGTGGATTCGAGAAATCGTTTCTCAAGGGATGGCTATGCTATACACAACAGTCGGCCATGACGCTAAAGATTCAAATGAAATCTAGGAAATGCAACAGATACTAGGTAGAGAGGGGAAAGAGACTCCATCAACCCTGCCTCCACCTTTGAGCTCCCATATTGTCATCAGGCTCTTTCTCTTCCAGCCGTGAGTACTTCCCAAGTACCCGACTACCCAGCTCCGTCCTCCCAAGTCCGGCCCTCAAATCAGACACCCAAGTGGGCAGCACGGAGTCATCACCAGACTTGTTGCTTCCCACACTCCTCAGCCCAACGACGATAGCAACGCCAAGTACTACCATGGCCGCGACGACGATCGCGACAATAGATCCTGCTTGCAATGCCTTACGAGCGACATGTCCGGGCAAGTCCTGATAATAGTGCGTCGTGTCGAAGCCACGGTTGGTTGACAAGTATCGCTGGTCAACGGTGATGTTCGCCTCGTAAGGCACAGCATAGTCGTCAGGCGTCTTCTCTGCTGTGTCGCAGCCGCGGTTGTCGCAGAATTCGACCAAATTGGGAGAAGGAATAAAAGTGCGCTGGGTGACTGAGCGCTCGAGTGCGCGCCCATCGTAGTCCACGGCTTCGGCGTATGTCCACATCGCCACGGCCGGGAAAGCATATTCTGTCTCGAAACCGGTTTTGGTAGCGTTTCCAATCAGCTCGAAGGGCCCGGAGGACGAGTTTGAGGCGAAGAAGTTCCAGCTGCGCACTTCTGTTGCGCCGTTCCAGGAAACGTAGAAGCGCATGCCGCTTCTGCGGTTGCCGATGCGGGAGTAAGGTCCACAGCGCGGGTTTGGTGAGCGGTTGGGCTGTCCAGTTGTATTTGTTCGAGCGGTAGATCATGACGTTCGAGGCGCGCTCAGCGACTTTGGCGTACATGACTGGTGTGCCGTCGGAGGTGTGTTCTGAGAAGTATGCGTGCTCGCCCCAGCCGATGTGGCAGTTTCCGTCGGGGAGGAGCTGCATGTTGCCCTGCGATCCTGAGAGGAGACCACCGGCTTTTTCTGGAGCTCCCCATTGGGCGATTTTGGTGGCGGTGTTGGCGATGTGGTCGAGGGAAATGATCCAGCCGTGTGAGAATTTTCCGGTGGAGTTGAATGTGTTGCTTCCGTTGTCGTAGAAGGAAAGAATCGTGTGAGTTGAATTCTCGTATACCCAGCGGGCGTGGTGTTGGTAAGAAAAGTTGAAATTGGTCTGCTCGAATGTTGGGTTCATGCCACCCATCTCCCACATGATACTGCCATCCACGCCAGAGAGCTTATAGATAGCGCTGACGTGGCGCGCAGAGATGAGATAATCGCCGTCTTCGTTCTTGTCCACACTATTAATGTGGAAGTAGTCCCAAGGCGTCTGTTCGTGGAGGCCATCGCCGCTCGTGTCTGTTGTTCCTGGAAGAGTCCAGCTTAGGCCGGGATCGACGTGGTCCAAAGAGCGCCATTCGAATAGCACACTGCCGGTCTCGATGTCCACTTCTTGGAAAACTCCTTCCACAATCCAGCCCATGCCGTCTCGCACGTTGAATCGAGGATTGGTTGTGAGATCGTACTGTCTAGGCTGGTAGACAGTCATGAGAGCAGTGGTTCCTTCCGAATAGGGTGTCATCTTGAACTCATGCATATCGCTGCTGGCGCCCGCGCCAGAGCTTTCAATGGTCTTGACGATCCTGTAGTTCTTGTCCATGATCACGCCGTGGCCTCTTGCAAACCCTTGGTGCTGCTCTCCTTGAAAGTAGCACAAATGATCCTCGCCCTTATACTGGCAGACACGCGGTGTATGCGCCGTCTTTGGCCCCGAAGAGCCAGCGCCTGACCAGACCAGGTTGCCATAATTGTCATATATGTAAGGTCCGGGATCGAGGTTTCGGTAAGGTGCGAAGAAGATGTAGCCAGGCGTTACCAACTCGGGTCGAAGGATGGCGAAATCTATTATGGGTGCGTGCAAGTCGGGTCGCTACGAAGAAGGCCAGCAGTCAGTACATAGGTCACAAAATTTCCATGCGCAAAGCCCATTGCCATAACCTCGCACATAATATCCTCCAACCCTATGGATGTACCTACCGACTTGAACTGATGTGTAGGACTTGTCTCATTGTTCAGCTGTGCGGTTACAGCACCACTTCCAATGAGAGCCAAAAGAGACAGATTACATGCTGTTCTCTTGAAAAAAGAGTTCCAAGAAGGAGAAGATCCAAACATTGCATCCAAGATCCAAGAGAGTGTATAAGTATTAAGGTTGACGCAGCAGTGCAGCGCCCAGAGAAAAGGTATCACGCAATCGCAGGGAACAATGTCGACAAGATTCCTTCGATCCGGTGGATATCCAAGAAAGACGGGCCAGAGAGTGATAGGCCGTGCGTCTGATAGATAGCGAAAGGGTATATAATGAGTGTAGTTTCTCGCTGACCTGCGAAATGGTCTGGAGAGAGTGTGTTTGGTCTCTCTCTGTCTCACAGTTGCCAGATGCTCCTGGGAGGATCGCGGCGGCGGCTAAGGCGTTCGCTCGCGTACAGAAACGCACGGTTGCAAGGCAGGCGAGCGAATGCAAAACGTTATGGACAGGTAGCTCCGGAGACTAATTGGATGCTAGGGCTGTGGAACTTAGAATAGGGGATTGGCAGATGGTGAGGTGGTGTTGCTGAAGGTGTACTCGCAGTCAATACCTACTGTTGCATGCTCCCAATTCTTCACGCGCACCCAGCAAGATTCCACATTCATTCCGAAACAACAGATCGATCGAGCAGCCCCGTTGCCGGGCCCCTCTCGCCTGGCCGCGCAACCATGAGCGTGCTCAGCGTTATACCTCTTAGCCGTTACACTTCCACAGCGACCAAGACCCACTTTGTTCCTCCTTAGCCGGCTGCCGCAGACCCCTTGAACTAGCCGTCTCCCCATCGTCGTCACGCGTGTCGACCGAAGCCAAAAGCTCGAGGCCGGCAGGGGCCGTTGTCACGCACGGAGGCACGCAAGCACAAGAAACGCCACGCCACGTTTCCAACAGAGTTCACAATTCGCTGTGGCGCCTCGCAGCACACTTGCTTGGAAGACCGCCCAGCCGGATCTCACTGCCTTTCCCCAGACAAAATGCAAGCGAGAAATGTGAGAAATGCACCAATGCAGGGGTCCGGCAAATGCGGCCACACAGAGGCCAGCGGTCGTGCGACAGAAGCTTCTTCTTCACGTTCTGGCTAAATTGTATACAAGCCGCGATGCTCGAACGAGCCTGTTAGGTGCATTTCTCAGACGGCTACTTGTTAAAGAGAGACAAGACCATGCGATTTTCAACACTCAACGACAGAGTGGTATGATACATGTGGCTCCAGAAATTCTCCTTTAGGCCATACCCAGGCGCCCTTGGCATCAGCAATCCGAAACGGCGTCGCGCCCTCGGGTGCTCGTCAACCTGGCGTTACGCCGGCCAGCACAGTATCAGTCGTGAGAGGTAGCACTTCCTCCGTGAAAGTTCCGATGGCGGGATTCGGCCATCTATGTGCAGATGTCCATGACCTCACATTTTATTCTCTGTAATCCTCGGGCTGGGTAAAATGCGTGAGCCGCAGGGCGACGAGACAAACCGCAGAACTGTGGCAAGACAGCCACTGCCGTGCGCGGGCACGTGGTGGGGTGAGAGTTTCAAAGCATCATGATATCTTGCTTCCCATGCCGTGAAAGAACAAGTCGATTATGCGTTGAACCGCGGGCAAGATAAGATCGCCATCATTGTTCAGGTCCCGCCGTGCACAGCATGAGGGGTGATGTAACGTCGGATGTACTTTCTGGCGAGTGCCGGACTGTTATCTGGTGCTGCTGTGAGAGGTACATGCTGTACGTACACTGTACACACGTCACGTCGCCAGCATGTCGTGGCCGCTGAATGTTCGCTTGGAGCCCTAGGGCACTGCTTGAGGGCGTGTGGTGAGTGTAGAGCGATACCATTTAGTCCAATGACACGATGAGTGAATGTTAGGCGATGTTAGGATTGGGATGCGCGCGGATGAATTGATTGTCAAAATGGTCGCAGGTTCTGGAACCGCTGTTGCTCACTCCTGTGAGGTTTCTGTCTTTTGAAGAAGAAAAGAGAAAACGCCTGTCCAAGATCCCGATATGCAAAATGCTATAATGCCCATTCCCATGACCTCTGCCAAACGCCAACCTCCAGAAAGGCGCCAAACGGTAAATTAAAATAAAAAAGATCAAGATCACCAAAGCAAGACTTTTCGCATCCTTAGGAAGAATGCCGATAAGATGTTTGCAGAAGCGAGCGCTCATTCGAGCCGGTGGCCATAGGCTCTTCAAGCCCTACGACCAAAGAACCTCCTGACAGTCATGCTCGCGCCGTACAACACGGCCGCAAGACTGCCACCGACGACCGCAGCACGGAACGCAACGTTCATCATCTGCATGCGGTTGCGCCTGCGGCAGCGGTCGACGAAGCCGTCCGTGTCGTTGGTGCGAGGGAATTTCTTGCCTTCGGGCACGGGGACTTCGAGGAAGTCGCACAGCGGCTTCCAGCCTTCGCCCATCTTGTACTCGAGCAGGTTCTCGGCGGGGACGAGCGAGCGGATCTCCTCGTAGTATTCGTTGAAACGGCGCTTGCCGTTCTTCTCGAAGTCACCTTCCCAGAATTCGGTCCAGAATTCTGTGCAGCTTATGTTAGCCATGTCGTTCAGTATCATGATTCTTCAAGGATTTTAAACGTACTGTGAAGCATAGGCTGGTACATGCCAGCGGCCCAGTCGAACTTGCCGACAGCCTTGAGCTCAGGCTCCGTTGCGCGCCAGTGTACCGTCTTCATTGTGCTTGCGTGCCAGCTGTCGATGTCTCTGGTTGTGACAAGAACTTTCGCATCGGGGTATGCTTCGATCAATTCTTTTGCAAACGCAACCGCGGGCCAGTCGCACACGGCCTGGCAGTGGCCGAGAAGTTGGTCCCATTGCTCGCGGCCAAAGGTTCCCTTGCCGTCGTATTTGGATGCCAGTGCGTCGGACCACATCAGGCAGTCGGGAGGGTTCTCCACGGAGGCGGACATCATGTGGTAGCAGTCGTCGAAGCCGATTTCTTGGAGAGCAGTGCGGAGGGCTGGTGCTTGATGTCAGCTTTGGGTCGTTTCGACGGACGCAAGATATGTTGTTGATTGCTACTTACAGGCAGTTCCAGTGCGGCCCAAGCCCAGTGCGAGGACCCGCATGGGCACCACACGGCGGCACTCTCTGCGGTTGATGTCGGTGTCATTGGTGAAAATATCGGTGATTGGCTTCGGGGTGTAAGGTTGGAAAGCCATTGTGATGTTGGGTCGGAAGATTAAAGGTCGGATGTGGATGTCGTTACGATTGCGTGCTTCGGTTGGAATGTGGAATGCAGAAGGCGAACAGCGTCGATCCTTTTAGGACAAACGGTCAGATGCCAATGGTGAATGCCGAGAAAGCGTAGGCGAGTTCTGGAAGGATAATATAAGGGTGGAAGCGAGGGCTGTGGTGTAGCGAATGGCAAGAGATGTCAAGCTTCCAACTGATGAAGAAGGGAAGAGCAGAAGCAGCAAACGTGAAGGTCAAGAATGGCAATGGACGACTAGTCGCTGCCCGCAACGACTACTGAGTGCCTCGCGATTGAATGCGATTGAAAGGGTCGAGTTGGCCGACGTGCCCTCTCTCCACAGGCCCCGTCCTCCCCTTGCTAGGGAAAATGCAGTAGCAACAATCTCTGGGCAAGCCACGCGCGGCACTACGCCTCAAGCGAGCCCTTAGCCTCTTGGCGAGTCATGTCTGCCGCTGTGTTTCTGGCGCTGCGTTCGTCATCTCTCCGTGACGAACGTGCAGTCGCATGCAAGCCACCTGCAGCCACCATCTGGGCGCGTGTGAAGAACTATGCCAATCTACCTGTGGCGGTGACGTGCCTTCACATGTGAGTCTCAAAGCATGTCCACGTCCATCTTGAGGCATACCATCGCGCAGTACGTACGTAGGAGGCACTCGCAGTGGCTTAGAAAAGGCTAGTACAGTACCACGGGCTAGACGTCTCGACGACTTTCCCAGACGGCGTCTTCTCCGATCGAGCATGCTCTAGGAGGTAGTTGGCCGCGCGTGGGCAGCCTCCCGTTAGGAAGATCGCTACTCCGGTACCAGGAGGCGTGCGGTGAAAGGATCCACCTCATCCATTTCACACCGCGACCCACTCCCCGCCCAACCCACGAGCTAGCCCTAGCAACCCTTGCCGGCACTCGACTCTTGACCATCTCAATAATAATGCTTCCATGCTATCCTGCAAAAGCGTACGTACGCAAATGTCGACTGCTTGCGTAGCCAGCAGCTCCAAGCTGTGCGCGTCGACGCCATCTGGTAGAACGCCACTCCATCACCGTCTACAGCGATCGATTCTCTCAAGAATTTTCTCGCACGTGTTGAATCATAGAACAAAACCATGTCGGTCTCACAGCAGGAATACGAGACAAGCGCGGTGTAGCAAGTACAGCGATTTACATCATCGGGAGACAGATCGTCAAGGCTGAGACACAAAACAATCCGTCGCAGGAACCAACGTGCAACAAGACCCCAGAGCTTGAGCCATGTACGCGTAACTGAACTGCTGCGACTTCCCGTTACAGCTATATGATATTGTTCACTGGAAAAGCCGGATTTCGATCTGCGTCATCCCATGTTCATCCATCTGTGGGTCTTTTGCAACAGGATCGCTGGCATGTCGTGCATGCATTACTTGGTAGGATATTGATTATTTAATTCTACTTTAACGCAAGGCCGAAGGTAGGATGTTTTGACAGCAACTTCAAAGAATAGACTTTTTCGAGTGTCCTCAATGGACTCTACGGGATGTGGTTTTGAGGTCTATACATAAACCCACTCTTGCTGCCAAATACGACATTGAGCTATGCGCAGACTTGTATGAGCTAGTACTCACCTAACATGTTCGGTGATGGCCAAGTTGAAGTCTTATGAAGATAAAATGCAGGACAATAGCAGTATTGAATTCGTGATCTCGCTCTCTCAGGGATATCCTATCTGTTGAATAATCCAAAACGATTTGCGCCAGCTTTCTTTGAGTCCTTCTCTTGCTATGTCATTGCACAATGCTTCTGCTCAAAAAAAAAAAAGGCAAGATGGCCCAGGGATATTCAAATAGCGCCTGCAATCCGCGACTAGGCTTGTATCCAATGCATTGCATCTTTCACCAGACAATGATATTGCACCGCAGCATAAAGCATGCGCGAAACTGCGCCAACCAGACCATAGGAATAGAGAAAACTGTCTTGCGCGTTCACTTCAGGCCGAAGCCCTCACTCTCCTCAACTGCGCCCCAAAGCTTCGCCTCAAGCACAGCTCGACTCGGGTAGCGCCACAAGACCAGCATATTGAAGCACGTCCTCGCAATAGGGTAGCGCGCTTGCTCCACGCTGGTGGTACGTATACCATCGCCTCCGCAGACGATCCTCAGCACTAGACTTGTCGCTCCAACAGCAGGAATGCGATCCGAGCCTGTGACGAAGGTGAGCAGCTTACGCTGGCGCGCCGGCGGAGCAGACGCGAAAGCAGCCCAGAACCACTTGATCACGGGCTCGTTCTCGGTGGGGTTGGGGAGCAGCAGGTGGGGCGGGAAGGGCTGCTTCCAGTTCTCGTGGACAGCGACGGCGCGTAGGGAGTCGACGTTAAGGGCTTCGTCGGAGCCGCGCACGAGTAATTCGATTTCTTCCGCGCGGAAGAGGCTGAGGGCGTTGCCGGCGCAGACGGTGAAGAAGCCGCGTTTGAAAGGCTCGAATTGCCGCGCGACGGCGCCGTCGAGGAGGTAGCGGATGTAGAGGTCGACAAACTCGGCGCGGTTGGCGTTTGTGACAGGTGTATTTTCGCCGTTTGACATCAGTGGGTGCTCTACGACTGTGCCGTAGCGTTCGATTGGAACGACAAAGGACCAGCAATAGGTCGACTCAACATCGCCAGGGAAGTCGAGAAGTTGCTGGAGACCTGCCGCGAGCGAAGGGCGATACTCGGCGAGGTCGGCCAGAGTGTAGGTCATTTGGCCTTTTGTGCCTGTGATTGAAGTGATGTTACTCGCTGCGGCGCTGGTAGAAGCCGTCGCCGGCGCAGAGGCAAGTAGTTTGCGGAAAGCAAAGGGTGGAAGTGCGACGTCTAGGATGGTACTGTTGTAGATGGCCAGGCCTAGCAAGGCACCAACGAGGTAATACTGGTCGCTTGTCTCAAATGTGTTTGGGTTGAAGTAGCAGGTCCTGCTCTCATCGTCGTAGACGAACAAGCCGTGGTCTGCATCGAAAACCTCTCGTGCAACCATTAGGAACCACTCTTTGCGTGGCCCACCAGCGTCGACACCCTCCTCGCCGGCAAAGTGCACGCGAAGGCCTTTTTTGAGCTCGTCTTGTCCGGCACCGACAGCCTCACTGATCGCACGCAGAGAGTCGTCGACCATGCAGTCCCTCCGGACTTTGAGGTGGAAGTAGCCATCGATAGCGCGTTGACGAATAACTTGGTCGAAATATGCTTCTCGCGCCTTGATCTCCATCTGTCGTCGCGCGTCATACTCTAAGATCTTGATCTTCGCGCCCATACTCAGGAAAAGAGGATATTGGCAGAATGCAAACTTTTCTCTCTTGCTCTCCCACACCTTGAAGTCAGCTATCAAATCGTGATAATCCAGCAGGGTGTTGTAGAAGCCACTTGTGTGCTGCAGTTGGCCGGTCCGACGCGCCTTGTCTTGAGGTTGCACGACCCCAGCACTCTCAAGTAGTGTCTCATCGCGGCGCTTGCCCTGCCATACATTGTTGGCGGCAAAGAGCAAACTCATGACTTTTGCGGCGACTTTAGCTTGCCAGTCATCCGCCCACTCGGTCTCTTGATCAGGATCGTCGGTTCTCTTTTTGACACTGCCACTGAGACCCATTGCCGCATGGAGTTGAGCAGAAGTATTCATGGCACCTCCACTAAGATCTGGGATCAGCCCGCCATCAGCTGCGTGACTCTTTCTACGAGGTCTTTTGGCGCCGCGAGCGATCCGATGTGTTACAAATGATGCAACAAGGTCGATAAGGGATATCAGATGTATCTCGTCGAAACGTGTAAACCAGGTGATAAGATATCGGTGGCACGTATCCGACGCGTTGGCCATCAGTCCAAAGATGCGCTTGAGAATCCCTGAATGAGCACTGACATCCCTGGGTGGGCTCTTCGGTGGAGACATGGCTCGAAGTCCGCCATTGCCTCTGCCAGAGTTCTTTCGATCCATTGGTCTTGTACCTCCAGGTACGGTTCGTGTTGATAACTTCGAGGGATACAGAGACGGGTTTGCGAGGATGATCAGCAGGAACCGTACTTCAGATGGCTCTTTTATTGGTCTTGTAGGCCGCTTGAGCAGATTTTCGGTGATCTTCAGTAGAGCCCTGACGGCATGCTCTCTCGCTTCTGTCAGATCCTCTTCAATCTCCTCTAGGTTGCTCGGGCCCTCGAGCCCTGCCTTGCCGGAAGCAGACGAAGCTGGGACCAAAATATCTACTTTCTGTCGCCAATTTTCTCCTGCAGAGTGCACTGTTTGATACCAGCTCGACAGCTGGCTCCAATTGATGTTCGGCGACTTACTAGACACCGGCTTGGAAGAGCCAGAGCCGCCCTTCTTATTTCTGAACAACTTATCAGATCGATCCTTTTCGCCTTTCTCGGCTGCCCACCAGCTGCCGTTCTCGCCGATGTCTCCCAGCAGCAGCATCTTCGCGTCTAGCTCGCTGAACATGTTCACTGGACTAGGCGAGAATTTATCGTCCATTGGCTCGGGAGGCGGTGTCACGATATGACTTTCACTCTTGGTCCGACCAGAGACAGTGGGGCGAATAGTGCTGAAGCTGGAGTTGAGACATTCGTAGTCGCCAAACGTAGCCACCATGTAGTCTTCCAATGGCCGGAATATTGTTTTGACACGATCGTAGCGCTTCCGTTGTTCAAGCTCTTCAGGTGTAAGGCGTGGGCTTTGCTGCGGCCTTGGTGGACGCTCTCCATTGACGGAAATCGTGGGAGCTGAGCTTTGACGTAATGGTGGCGGTGGCATGCTTCTCGCTGCGTCTATCGGTGGAGGTGGAGGTTTCCTGGTTGGGTGGGATGGTACAGGTTTACGAGCTACTGGGGGTAGCATTGAAGTCCCTGACGCTGGAGTCGAGGAGCTCCCTGTCGGAGGTGGCGTGTCGAGTCGCGTTCCTGCGAACAGATCAAAGTCGGCAAAATCTCGAATGGCGGCACTAGGCGGAGGATCGGTCATTTCTGAAGGTTTGGGTATGTCTGGCGGCGATGCAGAGAGAGGCGTCGGTTTCGATTGCGTTGTCATCTTGCCCTGATTCGCCATGGGCGCTGTCATAGCTCGAGAGATATGATCCTCAGTAGGTGGAGTTTGAACAGGCTGATGTGGTCTCATCGAAGCCGACGATGATGGCATTTCGATCTTCGGTGCTCCAATGCGCTCTTCGTGTCTCTTGCATCTGTCTTGCAGATACACAGCCAGACACTTCTCAATGATTGCCCTGGTCCTCTCCACGCTCAACGGCATTTTCATGGGCGCATCTCTGCCAGCATCCTTACCATTCCCACGAGACACTACCAGATCATTCACGGTCAAGCAACACATGCAGCGAAATTTGTCCAGGTCCCTAGGCACGCGCACGCGACTGTCACAGCACATGCACCTGTGCATCGTCTTGCCATCGTCCTCTTCGCCCGGCCCGAGCTGTTTCTTCTTTCCACTGATCACTCTTCCTGGCGGTAGAGGCCGCGTACCCAGCGGCTGATCCAGTACGGGCACAAGCGCATCGTCGACGAGTCCATCTCCGTCTCCGACAGTGCCCAGGTTTCCCGTGCTCCTCTTGCGCCCGAAGAATTTTGGTAGGGGGTTTGAAGCGGTACGGCTGTGTGATGCTTTGCTAGGCGAAGCCCGCGTCGGCGAGCCAGGGACGGCATCCGGGACTCGAGGGAGCGGCTTGTTGGCGTTGTTGTTGTTCGAATTGCTGCGTGTGGCGCGCTGCTGCTCGAGGAGGACCCCGCTAGAATGCGAGACGACCATGTTGGAGGCATGGCGGCTGCAGCGAGGCATCGCAAAGCTTCGCAGCGATCAGAGGCTCTCGTTCAGGGCGAGGGGGTGTGTATGTCGCCGATCAAAGCTACAGGGAAATTGATGAGCCAGTAGGTCCCTGCAAGGAGGGCTCTCGCAGCAAGGTGCGGCCGTTGCGGTACCTTAAGCTGACGTCGTTCCGCCTCTCCCAAGTCTCAATGGATCTTGTCCGAAGAACGCCCAAGCAGAGTCCCCCAAACGGAGTTGGCCTTCCGTTGGATACGCGTCAGCCCTGTCAGCGATCGAGCGGTGGGTGGGAGTCAGGTCTTGGTGTCTTGCTTGGGTGAAGGAGGGGATGGATAGAGGGGAAGGCCTGATGTGGCAGTAGTAACGCAAGCAAGTGCAGTTTCCTGCAGGCCACGTGAAACAGAAAGGCGGAAGGCAGCGACCAGTAAATGTCAAGGAAGGGCTGGCTAGCATAGACACCGTCGATGATATGTAAACTGCATGCACTTACCCAGTTGTGAACGCTACTACTTTATGGCTCTTCACGGCGAGACTTTGAGCTATCCCTCCGTCTATCCCTATATTTACAAGCGCACCTCGGATACGAACGATCGACAACTGCTCCGAAGAATCCCCCCAAAAAATAGGTGGCGCCCAATGGCATACTCGTGTGTTACCGCCATAGCTGTAAGAGTCGGATGCCGTGTTTCAGAAGATGGGTGCAGATGGTCCGAGGGCGATCAACACGTGTGAGGACAGCTACGTTATCATCACAAAACTTATGACCAGTGACTGGCAGTGAATCTGGTTGTCAGCTTGATGCAAGGTATAATCTCAAAATGTATCGTAGTATGTCCTCGGAAATTCAGTGGCATGGTATGTGGAAACGATCACTGTTGGAAAAATGTTGGTCGAGAATACTGGGATATCAAAAGTCGTAAAAACGCAGTAGCAGAGCTCGAATGCGATTGAAAGTGGGCTTTTCATTTCCTCCCATGAGTACTAGCATACGCCCTGTAATGCAAGGAATTGTTGAGTTTGCCCAATTCTCAAGCCACTGCACACCGCCAATGTGTTTGGCAATTGTAGCAGTCTGGAAACCCAAGCGAGACCCAACAGACACACTCGTCTGCCAAATCCTACACTTAAGCACCCATCTATCTGTAGCGCCAGAGGGAGAGGGTGTTCTGCTTCTTCCAGGTCTTCCTGCGGCCAGCGGTGGTGTTGTTGTACTTGTGGCCACGGTTGATACCACGGGACTGCTTGCCGGTGGCGGTAAGACCACGGGCCTCACGGTGCTTGTGCACCGGGTTGACGATCCAGTTGATGCGGGCATCACGGCGGATGGCCTTGTGCTGGGGGTCAACAAGGATGACCTCGTAGTACTTGTAGGTGGAGTCCTGGTTGATCCAGTAGGAGTTGAGGACGCGGAGGTTGGCGCAGCGGCGGCCGACACGCTCCTCAGCGGTGGACTTGAGGGCACGCTGGTACTTGAGCTGGTTGATACCCTGGTTGGTGGGCTTGCCTGTTCACGGAGTCAGTCTCGTGGTCTGGCCCGATTCACGTTTCTGTCTCTGCTTACCGTAGGTGGCACCCTTGGGGGCAGGGCGCTTGCGACCACCACGACGGACGCGGGCACGGTAGATAACGTAACCCTGCTTGGCCTTGTAACCCAGACGGCGAGCCTTGTCGGGGCGGCTGGGGCGGGAAGCGCGGTGGATGACGTTCAACTGGCGGAGCTGTATGAAAGTACTCTCAGCAAATGTTCAACGAGTACCCCAAGACACAGACGGACGAAGCGTCTTATGTCGCTCTTTTTCAGGTTTCGGTGTGTCGTACCTCCCAGCAGCGAACGCGAAGCAAGAAGCGCATGACATCGCTCTGCTTCTTCTTCTGCAACTCCTCGAGGTACTTGTGGGCGCCCATCTGTGCGAAATGTGGAATTAGCCAATGCTTCAAATTTGCGCAGGCAATTTTCGGGGCGGCGATGAAGTCGCGGTCGGCGGATCCGTTGTCGCAATCGTAGACTGTGGCTTCTCGTCGGGGTATTCGAACATACTTGTCGGTATTTGCGTGTGTAGGTGGTGTCCCTTTGCTTGTCGTCGAGTCGAGCCCGGCGAACAGCTAGAATAACAAGAGGAGAATTCGATGCGATGGTGGCTCGCCAAGGGCCGCTAGGGTGGAAAGAGCTAGTGGCGGGAAAAGTGCGCTTCGCTCCGTCGTCTCCAAACCTTAAGACCAACTTACGCGGATGACTTATGCGCGGGCAGGCTTCAGCATTAGAACACATTGCTGACTATCTGTGGTTTGCATACTATATCAATCTATATACTTGGTGGATGTTGACCTTTCATTTTCACGAGCATCAGAAGACTCTCAGATCAGCTATCACCTTGAAGCAGGCTTGATCTCCCCGCTGCTGACATTCGTCACTCGAGAGGGCTGTGCATCAGCTGGATCTGGATTATTGCCGTTGTGCCGCAGTGACCGAGACAATATGAGTGGAAGGTTTCGTTGAACCATAATAGACGACGCAGTCCGCCCTGATGAGACCCATATCAAAACTTATAACCACAATATCAACGACGGTGGACTCGTCCGGCCTCACTGCACACTGACCATTGTGCCTGAGCCTGCCCTACGACCCACAAAATGGTATACCGTGGCAAACCATCTGCCGGTTGCGAGAGCTGTCGGAAGGCCAAGAAGAAATGTACTCTCGAGCAACCGGCTTGCTCTCGATGTGTGAAGCTCAATAAGCAATGCTCTGGCTACCGTGATACCACTGGCCTGCAGATCCAGGATGAGACCCTCTCTGTCACGCGGAAGGCAGAAAGGAGAAGCGCACAGGCTTCATTCGCCATCACGCCGGCGACAACACTATCGAAATCGAGAACAGCAACCCAGCCCCAGAATCAACATGGACCGCCAAGGCCTCAAACACGAGCTATCCCCGATTGACTCGCGACTACTCAGTGCACAGTCGAGTCTCGGTGTACAGGGCACGAACCGCTGTCATGGACGAGAAGTTCAACACCACATGGTATTCCAACGCCTAGAACGACACACAGCGAATCTTCGTCAAGCAGCGAAGGCACCATCGAGCTACTACCAGATGAGGATGCGTTTGCCCTCGAACTGGACCAAGATCCCGTTCAGCAATTGTTCGACGGTTCTATTTTCGCATTCATGTCGAACCACTGCCGAAATACATTGAACCGAGAGCTGATGATGTTGCTGTCTCATACTTCCTCAATTGTTTCACGGCGAGCGGACATTGGACTTATATCTTAAAATACGCAGAGCGACCGAATCTGGATCCCTGTCTGACGTTAGCCATAAAGGCATGTGGTATAGCGGCCCTAGAAAACGTCAGGAAGGTATCGCTGGGCAGAGAGTGGTCTCGCAACATGTACCTCAAAGCCATCGGGCTACTCAACGAGGCACTCCGTGATCCAAAGCGTAGCAAAAAGTGATGAGAGTCTCATTGCTGTGACTATGCTGAGTTTCTTTGAAGTAAGTATATCATACGCTTTGCTCGTAGGTATTGGTGCTAACCTTTGTCAAGAATTTGGTTTGCGACAGTAAACAGTCTATCCAGTCTTGGAAAGCGCACATAGCAGGCGCCACGCAATTATTGAGACTCAGAGGCAAAGCGCAGTTCAAGACTGCTGTTGGCCGCGGGCTGTTTCGCGAGACACGCGCGCAGATTGTGAGTTGTCCCTGGTCAACAACCATGCACGTATCGCGAGTTGCAGGCCATTAGTGGCCTCGCATACGAAATATGGCCATCGCCAGTGACTCCTGCTGATACAGATTTCTCATAGATGGTGGCCTGCATATGGGATGACCTCGAGCCTCCCTCTTTCCTAGTGGACTGGAACCAGGAAATGCAAGCAGAAGACGATGACCCTGCTCTCTTCCGCCCTGCAGACACAATCAGCGACCTCTGTTATGAATTCGCCAAGCTCGAGAACAAGCTGAAGCTCAATACCATATCGGATGAAGATGCATTGAACGAAATCAACCAAATCGACACACGCATGGTGCAATGGAATATTGACACGTTGGCAGGCGATTCGCGCTGGCAGTACTACGACCTGCAAGTCGACGACTCACCTCACGTCTGGAACGGCCTGGTACACTCGTATGCAGGATTTCCCGGGCCAGGCGTATTCAACATGTACCGCGCCGTACGCATCATGATGACCCGGACGCAAGAACTACTTGCACTGCGCTTCAGCCCGTCGCCGTCAGCTCGCCAGACGCAACACTCCTACTTCCGAGCCATCCGTCGCCAATTAACAGACGAAATCTGCGCCACAGTACCAGTCGCTCTTGGGCACGCGCAGCCTGCCTTCTCCTCGCCGTGTGTGCTCGTCACGGCATACAACACAATATGGCCTCTATTCTTCGCCGGCACCTGCGTGCTCGAGCGCATCGGCCAAAGCTCCGGCAACATAGCGACGAACGCAGGCTCGTCAGCCGCAATGGCCCAGCTGGCCTGGATCCTCGGCCGCTTCGATTACATCTCGAAAGTCGTCGGCTTACGTTGGGCCGATGGCGTGGCTGCCACGTTGCGTGGAGATTTCAAAATCCACGGCGACATCATGCCTACCAACACCCAGCATGGCACTGCTGCCAGGTCTCCTGAGCTGCAACGTGCGTTGGATGGCGGGCCCAGTAAGCCTGCGTGGATCACGGAGGTGGAAGAATCGGGACGAGGTCCCAGAGTTCTGATCGAAGGTGAACGAGATCTACCGAGAGGACCCGGCGGGCTGTGGACTAATCAAGGTGAAGGGGGGCCGAAATGGTTGGGTAAGCTGGCGGATGATGAGCCGCAATTTGATTGAAAGACTTTTTTTCAACGCTGCGAATAGGAATGCGCACTGATACCACCGAACTTCGTCCACGAAGATATGCTGAATGACAGCAAGGCACAAGACAGCGGATTTGAGATCTGCGTTCTACCACGAAGACGACGATGATAATCTCCACAAACCATTTGCGGTCCTACCGCGCAAGTACGATAGACTCTTCTCCAGAACATCTAATCTAGACAGATAACCCATGATATGTCATTACAATTCAACGTATCTAGTAGATATAGATAAAACAAGAAGGCACGGTCGACCATGCCCAGAAAAGAAAACCCACAGCCACACAGTCACAATGCAGCTCAGCCTAAATCACACCTCGCTCGCTGAAATGCTACACACAACAATCCTACTCAGCCGCTTCTACCTCGCCGTCACGCCCGGACTCGCACTCCGTCTCCCTTGACCCGCAACAGGACTACTCTCCCTCGTCGCCGCCCGTTCAGGAGCAAGCAGCGGTTCTCCCTCCGGCAACACCACCTCCGGCGCAAGCAAACTGCTGCGTCTCGTCACAGCACGCGTCCCGTCCGCTGTACCACCAGCACCCACACCTCCAGCTTGTGGAGCCGGCGAGCGTGACCGCGGCGGTGTCCGCGCGGGATCGTACAGCCAGGCGACTGCCGGGTAAGGCTGGGAGGCTTTTTCTTCGACTTCTTGCAGGGCGCGTTTGCGTTGGCGGCGGCGGAGGAAGAAGAATAGTGCGAGAGTTAGGAGGACGACGCCTGCGATAGAGCCGGTGGCGATGCCGGCGACGGTGCCGTTGGCTGCTTGTTTTTGCGGTGTGACGGGTGGTGGCTCGGAGGCGGCGGATGTGAGGGTTGAGCTTGGAGTTGAGGAGGTTGAGGAGGATGATGTGGCGCTGCTGTGGGATGTGGGGAGGTTGTTGAGGGGAGTGTAGCTAGTGTTGTTGGTTGGCTGGTGGAGGATGATGAGGTCGGACGCAAGGTCGGATGTGAGGTTGGGCGAGATGTAGGGTGAGATGTATGGAACTGTGGGTTGTGATGAAGGTCGTAATGTAGGCCGCGATGTAGGATGTGATGGCGATAACTCAGTCGCTGGTTGTATCGAAAACCTCGAAGTGGGCTGCTGGCTTGGCTCGGACCTTGATGTCGAGAGGATAACAGGATTTGTTTGTGGTGATGATGTCGGGCGTATTGTCGGATTGAGGTGCTGCCATCCTGAGTAGTAAACAGTTCTTGCGTGAAAATGCTGAAGCCGGCTTCGATCGACGAGGCTACATCGCTGGGTAGAGCAGAGAGTAGTACCGAAAGGGCGTTCAGTGGTGGCCCTTCAGGTTGGAAGGCGGACATGATAGGAGGTAGGCCCTGGAGGGAGCAGACGTGAGTCTTGGCGAATGTGTCTAGGTTCTAAGTAGTCACGAGTAGGTTTCCAAGTCCAAGAGTATATCGTGTAATGGCGAAGATGGTTGCAGGCAGGAGTTGATTGCTGCCGGCAGGCAGCGAGGGGAGTATTACACTTGCATGCCCAGAGGATAGGTTCTCGTTCCTCCAGGCACTAGCTCCAGAGGATGAGCACCAAATAAGGAACAAGACTGCGGCTCTACACGCACACCTGGTAGGCTTATCGCCAAGCTTATGCAAGTAGCAGCACCACCTCCATGGGGCCGGGCTGTGTACAAGGCTGACGGTAGTATCAGCGGCCAGCGGTCGCCTGAGCTTCTGGACTATGAATATTTCTCTGCGCCAAAGACGTCGGTTGATTGAAAGATCCTTGCTTAATATGACTGAGATTCACTGTATCAGTGTCCATGGCGATACTCACACCTTGACTTTGCACTTGAGGTTGTCATTTTGGGTCACTAGACCAATATCAGGTTAAGCAGTGCGGATCCAGTACCGACCCTGCGCTTACGCCTACACTTGTATGCAGGCCCAACAGGAAGATGCTTCCGCTAACACGCAGCATGAGCAGAGCTACTGCTCGAGCAAGGGTGCTAGGAAAGGTGACGAGAGCTAGTGCCTGGAAAAGGCCAACATGTGACTACCAGGAGTCGTATTTTCGTCCGAAGGAACGAATCAGCAAGAGCCCGGGGTGAAGGCCAAGCAAGTTTCAGTATTCTGACACAGGAACAAACAAAGACTCAACCTTGCTCGCAAACATCTAAGGTTTGCTGTTGGGAGGCGGTGCCAGGCCGTCGTGAAGGTAATTAAAGATCGATGCTGCAGGAGTGTGGACTCTTCGCAAGCAAAAGGGGTGGGCGTGAGAGGCCGAACCGAGCATCGCAGTCAGCCTGCATAAGATGTTGCCGGTTATAGCAAAGAGGCGCAGCTGTCCCCGATCCTGCGGGCGTGGCGTGGACGTGGGGTGATGGGGCGAACGAATTATAACACCCGCTTATGCCTCGCGCGTGCCAGTCTTAGGTGTATCTTGCACCTAGACTCGGACCTGGATGGTGTGTTTATGAGGCGACTGAAGGGTTGTAGGCGTGCAGGCGCTCGTCTGGCTATGTGAATTGCGTTGCGCATGCGGTGCAGGCATGAAGCTTCGTGCTTTCGTGTTACCACGCTCGCGTGCAGGCACATGTACCTTTATTACACGTATGTGCCTGCATCTTCTTTGCATCCTTATAACCCGCATGTCTATTCCTGTATCTGTTATTCGAGAATGCTTCGGATTCCATGATTGCAAGGAGAGAATCTAAGGACAGGGAAACGCTTCGTCGGAATTGACGTTCTTTGGTCGTGCTTGCCAACATAAATTGGCTTAATGGCGTTTCGCCGATATCTCCAGCTCACACCATTTGTGGCGGCTGCCAGTTGATTCAAGCACTACAAACAGCCCATTGATATGTATCCACACCACCTGGGATGGATTAAGAGCCAGAGAGATGAGTACAATGTCTATGTACATTCATCGACGACACTAAATCACATAGGGTTAGTGCTATACCCCAAGCAGCTCTGGGTGACAGTTTTCTCACATTAGAATGACGAGAAGGACACCATTGAGGTATGAGGCGACCATCAGAACATGCGCAAAGCAACCTGACATTCCAGAGTCAAGATTGCCGGCTGCGGCGAGTGGTTGTTATTCGCTTATTCGCCTGGTAGTGAAGCAGATATATCGCCAAACGTGCAACTTGCAGCACTAAACGACCTACAGTTCTAGCTCATAAGTCTGCGCACATCTCGTATTATTATGCCGTTATCGGCATTTACAGAATCAACTCTTCATTTAACCTCCGGAGAAATGACAGAGGACACATCGGAAACTCTGAATACCACTCTGGTCCTACCTCAAGCTCTCGTATACTCAGGGGATAGTTGCCGCTGAGGTGCTGTGCGCAGACTTTTGAGTAACGACTGTACAGCGGAGTCCGCCGTACATACACCCATTTTTTTCTCGCAAAACCAGAGTCTGCCTCCACGATGCCCGACAGATTGCTCACTGCTGACGTGTATCGGCAAAGCTGCTCGCAAAATGCCGCAGCGAACTGCCATGGAAGGCTCGCTGGGAGATCGAATGGCAGACAGCGATCTGCGTGCACGACTCCCATGTGCGAGCCGAGCAATCCTCGTGCCCTTGACGTTGTTGCCGCCAGTGCCGTCTCAACCATCGCCATCACCATTAGAACATGGCGCGGCGGGTGGTCAACGTCGACTTGTCGATTGACTCTTGACAAAACTCCGCCCTCGACCACTCCACGTCGCGTTCCTCCACCGGGCATCCCCACCCTCTCCAACTTCTCCGTCCGGGCTGTGCTCAGTGCGTTCTCAACTCCATCCACTACTAAACTTATCGCTCCACATCAACCGCTATGACGATGATCGCACCCTTGGGCTGTGCGTGCAGACGTGATGCCTTCCCGATGGTGTTTGAATTACTTAAAGGCGTATGCTTGTTGCCGACTTAAAGTAGACCAAGCATTGCTGTAGATCCGGCATATTTCCTTACTCTTGTGCTGCATCTTGTTACGATGCGTTCATTACATCAGCCGCGTTGCTGCTTGCAAGCACTGCGTTGGCCCAGGATACTTCGAGTGGAGATTTCGCCCACGATGGCAACCACGGGGCCCCAGTATGCTTGTTCGCCACTGCAGTCGTCAAGTGTGCGCTGACAAAAGTTGTATAGTTTCCTAACACTACCTACCTGGAGTACGTCAACGAGAACCCCGTGGTAGCTGCCGGTAGCAAGAGCCACCAGATCAGCCCCCCAAATACCCGTCACCATGGACTGGAGTGCCGCGGATGCTTCATGGCAAAACGCCTACGAAAGCTCGCAACTTTGTGAGCCAGCTTACTCTTGAGGAAAAGTGAACCTCACCACTGGCACAGGATGGGAACTTTCGCGTGTGGACAGACTGGCTCAATCCAAGGCTTGGATTCCGTGCCATGTGTCTCCAGGACAGCCCTCTCGGTATTCGCTTTGCGGACCTGGTTTCTGCTTTCTCCTCTGGTGTCAGTGTCGCAGCGACCTGGGACCGTGGCCTTGCATACGCCCAAGGTGCAGCTATGGGCTACGAGCACAGGCATAAGGGTGTTGATGTTCAATTGGACCTGTAGCTGGCCCGCTTGGTGAGTCTGCGTGGATTTTGAAGATAAACATCGTTCTAATCTTGAATATAGGCAGGACTCCTGAAGGCGGTCGTAATTGGGAAGGCTACAGCCCTGACCCAGTCCTTACTGGCCAAATGTTTGCACAGACGATCAAAGGTATCCAAAGTCAGCATGTCATGACCAGTCTTAAGCACTTCATCGGCAACGAGCAGGAGCACTTCCGTCAGGTGTGTTGAATATCACTCCAAGAACCATCACTCATGTATACTCTGTCCTAACGTGCAACAAGGTGCCCGAAGCGAATGCCTTCGGTTTCAACATCTCTGAGCCGGCTTCTTCCAACATTGACGACGTGACCATGCACGAGCTCTATCTCTGGCCTTTTGCTGAGGGTATCAAGGCCGGCGCTTCTACCGTCATGTGCTCGTACAACCAAGTCAACGGCTCACAGAGTTGCCAGAACTCATACATCCTCAACTATCTCCTCAAGGGCGAGCTCGGTTTCCAAGGGCCCGTAGTCTCTGATTGGCTAGCAACTCACTCGGGTGTAGCAAGCGTCCTGGCTGGCCTTGATATGACTATGCCTGGAGATTCTGATACCTACAACAATGGATATACCTACTTCGGCTCCAATCTCACCATCGCTGTACTCAACGGCACCGTCCCTGCATGGAGGCTCGACGATATGGCCACTCGCATCATGGCTGGGTACTACAAAGTCGACATTGAAGCCGAAGGACGCGAGGAAAATCAACTTCAGCAGCTGGCTCACCGACTCATATGGCTATGAGCACTGGTATGTCGGCGAAGGCTGGACTGAAGTCAACTCGCACGTCAATGTGCGCGCTGACCACGGAGACCTCATCCGTAAGACGGCGCCCACAGCACTGTGCTGCTTAAGAATGTCAACAACACCCTCCCCCTTGCTGGCAATGAACCTCTGACGGCCGTCTTTGGTGACGATGCTGGCCCCAATCCCAAGGGACCCAACGGCTGTGACAACCGCGGCTGCGACGACGGCACTCTTGCCATGGGCTGGGGCAGTGGCACCGCACAATTCCCATACTTGGTGACTCCGGACACTGCCATTCAGAACACTGTTCTTGAGAAGGGCGGCTCATACGAGAGCAGCTTCGACAACTACGATCTCGAGACTATTGGTGCTCTTGCTAGGCGATCCAACGTCTCCATCGTTTTCGCCAACAGCGATGCCGGAGAGACCTTCATCCAGTCGATGGAAATCTCGGAGACCCGCAACAACCTCACTTTCTGGAAGGGCGCTGACGACGTTGTCGCCACTGTTGCTGGCAACTGCACGAACACTGTCCTAGTCGTCCACTCCGTTGGCCCGGTTTTGCTTGAAGAATACAAGAACAACCCCAACATCACCGCTATCCTGTGGGCTGGCTTGCCTGGACAAGAGAGCGGCAACGCCATTGCCGACGTTTTGTACGGCCGTGTCAACCCAGGCGCGAAGCTACCCTGGACCATCGGCAAGAAGAGATTGACTACGGAACAGACATCCTGTACAACGACAACAGCGATGACGGAATTCCTCAGCTTGATTTCCAGGAGGGCAACATCATCGACTACCGTGCCTTCGATCTCCACAACAAGACTCCCACCTACGAATTCGGCTTTGGTCTCTCATACACCACTTTCGAGTTCTCTGATCTTGAGATCGTGAACCTGAACGCCTCTGCCTACGTGCCTTTCACGGGCTACACACCTGCAGCGCCGACCTTCGGCAACTTCAGCAAGAGCCCTGCTGACCACACCTTCCCCTCAAACTTCACTCGCGTGCCCTTGTACCACTACTCCTGGCTGAACTCGAGCGATCTCGCCACCGCTTCAGGCGACAAAAACTACGGCTCCAACGACTTCGTCCCCGCCGGCTCGCAAAACGGCTCTGCCCAGCCCTTCCACAAAGCCGGCGGTGCTCCCGGCGGCAACCCCATGCTGTGGGACGTGCTGTACCGCGTCTCCGCCACGGTCAAGAACACCGGCTCCATCGTCGGCGACGAGGTGCCGCAGCTGTACATTTCCCGCGGCGGCCCGTACGACCCCGTCAAGGAGCTCAGAGGCTTCGAGAGGCTTTCCATCGCGCCGAACGCGACTACTAGAGTCAGCTTCGATGTCACCAGGAAGGACATTGCCAGTTGGGACACCGTTGAGCAGGACTGGGTTGTGCAGAACACTACTAAGCGCGTTTGGGTTGGTAGCTCGAGCAGGGAGTTGCCGCTTAGTGGTGTGCTTGCTTGAATTATTCGACGCGAATAGAGGATGGATCCTTATGCACTCACGACATGGAACTACACTATAGACTTAGACATAGAATGACATAATTGTATTGTACAATATCTGTAATGTCCACATTCAGAAAATCCCTTTCCGGGGTACACCAATCTTGGCGACTGCACATGACAACAACAATAGACCGACCTATGTCCAATTCTTTATGACATGTTTTCATCAATCGTCACGAATCTCTCTCTCTCAAGAACCTCAACCTCATCCCCGACACTGACAATCCCATACTCGAACAACGGCAGAATTTGCATTCCTAGGAACGCCGCTTTAGGCTCTTTCTCGCTCGTCTTGCGCGTCCTCATCAAAGTCTTATAAGGCTCGTTCTTATCCTTCACACCAGTATCAGGCTCCACATTCGGCAACGTGCAGCGCGAAGTGCCACAGCCGAACAGAAACTCTGCTTGCCCACTAGCACCATCATGATGATCTGCCACCCGTCCCCGTCCATCACCAGAAAAGCCCTCACGAGGTTTGATACATCGCCCGCACGTCGCACGCTTCCATTGATCTTCTTCGAAAGCTGGCGGACCTTCGATGTAGATGTTCGCGCGGAAGCGGCGGGCGTCCAGACGGTCTTTCATGCTGGCATCGTCCGGGAGAGAGGCGTCTAGCGCTCGTACGCTGGCGAGGTTCAGGATGTGGGCCGAGTAACTGTCTGCGAAACCTATCTCGAAGCGGCCGTCTGCTAAGTCCTCTGAAAGACCGCGCACGACTGGTCGGAGGCGTGAGTCGTCTCGTCGGAAGAGAGCGAGGGGTTTGCTGACACCTAGGAAGTAGCGGAGTTTTTCTAGCGCCAGAGGATCGATTTCGTTGGTGACGTTGAGGGCTTGCGGGTGGTCTTTCCAGACTGTCACTTCGGAGGTTGTGTAGAGATTTGCTTCTGCGCGTTCCGGGGTGGGTTCTAGGGGGATTTGATGGTGACGGTTTCGGTGCGGAGGCCGAAGGGGTTGAAGTCTGGTGAGTAGGGGAAAGTGATTACTAGACAGCCTCCGTTTGACCGCCAGTCGGATGCGATGAAGGGGATGGAGAGTTTGCGGCGCTTCTCAGCGTCGATACCGGCTGATTCGAGGACAAGGGTGCCTTTGCGACTTCTGCTACGGCCGCGGTCGCCGTTTGTCGAGTCGTCGGATATGTTCCTGGTGTGGCTGGGTGGTTGCTTAGGTACTTTCTTTCGTAAGTCTGGGACCCATAGCTCAGTTTTCACGAGTGCCAGTCGTGGGAGTTCGCGTGCAGTGATGAACCGCCATTCGTGCTGCCAGTCCGCGGTAGTTTCGTGTGCTTCTTCTGCGTTTGGCTGCTTCGAATGCAACTGCGCGAATGTGAACATGCGGTCATACCTCAGACCAGTATGATGCACTTCGGATGCAGGAAGCTCGACTCCATGGCACGATTTGATAGGATAAGTGAACAGGGCTTTGACTTTGGCTGTCCGCTTGCTGTCTGTTGATGGCTCATGTTTGAACTGGTCTTTTAAATTGCTTTGACCTGCGGGAAGACCAAATCGGCGACATCCAGGTATTCGAAGCGTCCGTGAATTCGAGCTGGGAAGAGGTCTGTCTTGATATGCACCATAGCACAGAGGCGCAATGACTAAGAGAAGCGTCACTAAGATGCCAGGTGCCGAAAGATAGTCGATGTAGTGCTCCAAGAATTGCGCCGCGAGAGACATTGCGAGCTGACGAGAGGATGATATAGTGGCTTGGCCAGTAATGTAGGCACTCGAGCAATCCCAATGCCGCAATTCGTCTAGAAGATATTCGACCAGTCAAGTATGTACGATGGGGGCGTGATGCGGAAGTGTGGCGTAGGCCGCGGCGGATAGCAAGCGCAAGGCGCACGATTATACCAAGAGCAGCATATCCAAGGTATATCTATATCGCCTCGATGCAAAAAGGTAGCTGTGGCTGTATGGATGTGTTGGAATTGAGGTGGTGCTGGAGGTGGGCATCAATCCATTGTGGAGACAGCCCTTTTGGCGGGGCTCCCAGCCGAGTCGAAGTCGCAAGCCGCGCGCGTAATTTCGATGAGTGAAGGAGACGGCAACGCGTCGCCATTAGGACTACTGTGACGAGTTGGCCATGGGCAGAGCGCAGACGAGCTCGTGAGGAAGAAGTCTTATCGGACAACGCATGTAATTGCCCTTCCATCAGGGCAGCCATGGCTGTCCCGCCCGACGCCACCGTCAACTCTTCCGCTCTCCCCAGCTCGAGTGCTGCGAACAAGCCTCCGGCCTCCTCGTATGTACTACTCTTGTCGTCCGGAGTCTTGCGACTTTCTTGTGCACGTGCAAGAGTCTGTAATACCGAGAAACTAATTTGCAACAGATCGCCTTCCGACAGTCTCGGCCTCTGAAGCATTTCGCGATCTTTCCGACGATGATCACCCACCCAGCAATGCATATACAGACATTGCTGCACTCGATGACGCCTTAGGAGGTGGGTTTGAGTCTGGTAAAGTGACCGAACTCTGGGGACCGCCTGGTGCAGGGAAGACTGCCGTTGCGTATGCTGTCCAACAACCAATATTGCATACACTTCCTCTTACTGACGCAATTGTAGTCTCAAAGCTGCCGCAACTGTTCTTGGAAAAGAATCGGCTGTTGTCTGGATTGGTATGTGGGAAAGGTATATACGTATCGACGAACCACGCTGACGTTCCAATCCTCCAGACACTTCACATTCCGTCTCGACTCATCGCGTGCACTCTGTTTTGCCGAAGGACCACCTCTCTTCCTTCCACCACTCCATCAAACATACGCTGCCTCACCTGCTCGCCCTTCTTCTACATCCACCCTCTGCTTTCCCACCCCCTGAAACCCGCCTCCTGATCCTCACGAACCTACACACTCTTCTCGAAACATCCAATCCTCGCAATACCACTTTCTCGCCAGCCAGCAAACCTGACATCCAAAGATGGGCTGCCAATCGCCGCTACGCTTTACTCGGCTCCATCATCTCCGCTCTGAATCGCTTGGCCGCAAGCCATGGACTCGCGGTGCTGGTTACCACAGGATGCGCAACTCGCATGCGCTCTGAATTCGGTGCTCCCGGCGCACCCTTGGGCCTTGTCCCAGGCGTGGGTGGCAGCGAGTGGGAAACTGGCGTGTGGGCCAGGGCCGCTGTTTTGAGAGATTTCGGAGGCAGGTTTGTTGGCGTGAGTAAGGCCAGAGGTACTGCTGTCGCTCCCGGCGCTGCTGGTCTGGGAACAGTTGTTGCCTTTGACATTGGAGAAGGCGGTGTGGCGACCAAAGACGGGAGGAGGCAGCAGGACATCGCTGCGAGCGAGGATGCGAGGAAGACTGTCACGCTCAGTCCCGTCAGAGGGCGTAAGCGAGCATTGGAAGAGATCGCTGATTCTGATGACGACGAGGAAGCCGATGAGTACGGAGGATGGGCAGGGCTGGAAGAAGATGCACTGGCTGGAGTGGACGGTGTCGGTGGTCAAGCCGTCGACGCTGATGGTCCCGACAACGAATCAACTTCGAACACAAACGCTCCTCCGACAATCGTTATCGACTGAAATATTATTCCTCGGACATATATACAGCAAGAGGATCCAGGCCATCCAAACCTTCCCATAACGCCAACATACCAAATGAATCTCAAGCCTCGCACTGACAATAAGGCGCATCATCGCACTGCAAACTACACCACAAAATCCAGTCAGCACAATCTCACCCAGGAAAGAGAAATCACAATGCAAGACTCACCAAGCGCCTTCCAATCCCGCACACCGATACCAAACCCTACAACTCGCACACGCAGTGCGATCGCATCCCTCCTCTCGCTGGCCCGCGTACCACGTCTGCACCGCTTCTGGAACCGCTGTCGTGCCGTCTTCCGTGTAGCGGGTCAGATGCGCTGTGATTGTGCTGGTCGCGATGTAGCTGGTGACGATGGTGTGGAGAGTCATCGTGACGGGCTCTTCCAGCGGTTCCTGCAGAGGTTGCTGGTTGGGCATGCCTTGTGGTGCAAAAGTTACGCGAGCTGTGGCTGTTGCTGAGAGTGCGATGCAGAGGAGGATAGGGGTGGTGAGGCGAGCATGATTTGGTGGGTGTTGCTTCGGTGGATTCGGTTGGAATCTGTCGTCGTCGGTGAAGACTGTCCCTCTGCAGACGACGAGACGAGCGAATGTATCAATGAAATGGATAGAGAGCGCAAAGGAAAGGCAGTGTTGATTGACTGTTAAAAGTCAAGTCCGAACCAAGCCAGCTCCTCAAGCAGGATCTAGTTCATCTTTTATGTAGAATTTACATTCTCCCTCGGTTGAATGGACTCTTGTACGCGCTGCTTTGCCACCCCATCGCATATCCCATTCTTTTAGTGCTCGTTATACCCTTGCAGAGCAGTTCGCCTCAATCTATGCAATACTAACCCATTGAATCGGCTATGCAAGTGTCCTTGTGTTGCCGCCGGAATCCTACGCTAAGCATACTAGAGCAATGTGCCGATGTTGGTGGCGCGCGAAAAGCCGGAGGAATGAATTTGAGGGCGCTTACGAGCCGACATGGGTTGGTGAATGGCGAATTGGAAGTCAAAACTTTGTCCAGGGTTAATGAATTATGCTTGTCGTAAGGCTACCTTGATAAGACGTGATGGTTTGCAGTGGTTCATGTGCGACAATTCTGACTTGGGAGGATTGAAAGATGATGTCGGCTTTGAGGGAAATGTATGTCATTTGGGGTACCACGATCTGGGATCTCATGCTGCAATGCATATGCAATTATCGCCGGCACACTTCAAACCATTACGTGTCGCCAGCCTCAGTGTAGAGGAAATCTATATGATGCGTGGGAACGGCTCGTCACTGCAAGCCAGGACGTGAACTCAAGAACCATGCACACAATACGCAATGCGTTGCGCATGCAACGTTATGCTCCACACGCGCTCCCCAACAAGTCTTCGGGTATAATCAGAGAACAACAGAGAAAAGGAAAACAAAACCACACGATACGTCCTGCCAAAGACGTGTTTTGCTTAGGTTCCGCTATCGTGCCAGCCACGGCTACGATGCGTCCTGCGAGAGATGCCAATGAGCATGCTCTCCTCATATATCGTGCCAGCCACGGCCACGAAATGTACTGCCGAAAACGGCGATAAGACCAAACACTTCTTGCTGTTTCGCGCAAACAAGTCAACAAACATACTCTTTCTACTGCTCCGCAATTGTGCCAGCCACAGCCAAACGTCTAACGCGTTCCCTAACATCGTCAAACTCCTTGACGGCGTCGGCGTGTCGTTCGCAGCCCATGTTCCAGAGATCTCACGGACGCGCTCGTCCTCTTTCACGTCTCGCGCGTAAGAGGCAAAGCCACCGCCGGAGACAGGGTCGCCTGTCGCTTCCAGCCATGCCATGCCCTTTTGCATCCTGGCGGCAGATTGCTGCTCGCGAGCATGGAAATGCTGCAGCATTGCGCCGTTGAAGGAGTTGAAGGCTCCCAGGTACATGCCAAAGTTCTGGGCGTATTGGTGCCAGGACTGCTTGCTGAGGCGGGTCGGTGCTTTTGGTGGAATTGGAACTACTGGTGTGGAGAGAGTCTGAGGCTTGAGCGGGTTGATTGGTAAAGTGTTGGCCGCTTGCGAAGTGAATGGCAATGATGCTGACATTGAGTTGAGATCTTGCAGACCGCTGCCATTCGAGCTTTGTGCGAACGGAGCGACGTTAGCCAGGTCGTTCAAGTTCGCCTTGAGAGGGCCATTGCTCGATCCGCCAGAGGTGGTGCGATGGTGACCATTAGAAGCGCTCGGTTGTTGAGACTGGCGCCAGGCTGAAGGAGGCACTGAGACCAGACGTGGCTCTTTCGACTGGCTTGCTTGAGAGTTCTGCGGTTGCGGCTGGGATTGCTCGGTAGCCGGAGGAGTGTTATCAATGTCCATAGCATCTGGCTCGTGGAAACCAGAGGGTTGGCCTGCAGAGGCCGTGCTCCTTGGGTCGACCGTTGTATCGTCTTCTTCTTCTACAACGTGTGGGTTTGTTGCGGTACCAGTGGCAGCCGACGTCGGCCGCGAATGAGCAGCTCTGCTATTCTTCCTGCTTACTGGTCTAGACCTAGCGCCACCCTTCGAGGGACTGGAGGGTGGCATAGATGGTGGTGGAGGGAACCAAGAGCTGTCCTTGAATGTCTTGCTCCCACTGATCTTTGCTGAACTTCGTGTCGCTACCTGCGCTCGATGGATCGGGGAAGGCACCACCTTGCTGTGCTGCGAAAGGCGGAGGTGGAGGCGGCATTGAGTTAGTGGTTGGCGATTGCGCTTCGCTTGTGCTCTGACCATAGCCAGAATTCATTGTTCGCATACCAGGACGTTGTCCACCGCGAAGTGATGGCGAGCCTCGTCTTGAAGTCGCCTGCGGCGGCGCAAAGTATTCGGAGGAACCCTCAAAGGTGCCACTCCAGCCAGCAGGAGAGAATTTAGTGTTAATACTTTCTTCGCTGCGGCTTTTCGCATTTGACGTCGGGCTGAACATTTCAGGAGGAACTGGGAAAGAGAATCTGCTCGGATGAGAATCATTGTTAGCATGTTGTGCTTTGTCTCGTTTTGTTCCAACCGTAGGATATAACGTGAGTGTATCCGCGAGTATACTGTCAAGCGGCTCCGGTATGTCGAGCTTTCCCATGCGCGCAGTTGATGCGAGCGTGAGAAAGACATCGATGTCGAGACTCGAAGGCAAAGGATCATAGAATAGCTCCAGACATCGCCTGAAGCACAAGTACGCCTTTTTCTCAACTTCTGACGCCACGTTAAAAGGCGTGTGCATTGCCTTCGAATGCGGAGAATGCATATTCGAACGAGCGTCGTCACCATAACCGTGCTTGACTGACTTTCGTTTGAGGTAGCAGAGAAGCCGGTATCGCCCACTTCGGTATGACAGCGTTGCGGCGCAGGGTGCCGCCCTCTACCTTTGTGCCGAACATTCGCGACGCCCATTCCTCTAAAGTAAAAGGAGGGTGTTGAGGTTCATGGGTGGGAGGGTTAACGTACATGTTCGAGCTACTTTTCTTTCATTTCGCCTTCGTTGGTGCCGTTTGCCGGCGGTGATGCAGGGTTACTGGGCCCGTTGAACCGCCTACTGGGAGGCGAAGGCACAATCTTTGGTCGATTTTGGGGAGGCATTGAAGTCTTGCCAGACTGAGCGGAAGAGCCACGTCGCTGTTCAGGCATGGCGGTTGTCTCATGCTCTGAGCTATCAGAGCTCGTACTTGAGCTACCACCTACGCTGAACGATGGCCTATTGTTGCTTTGTTGGCCTTCAGTACTCTTACCTGAGGGAGAGCGTCCAAGTGGGCTGGTGCTTCGTGCTCTGGATGTATTCGCACCAGGGTTCAACTTGAATGCATCTCTCGTGCTGTTTGAGCGCCTCATATCGCCACCGAAATCTGTCTTTTCTCCGCTGAATGACGAGTATGGTGTTCTGACCCGATTGCCTTCCGAGTACGGAGCGTCGGCCTCGTCCTCAGCCATGTGCGTACGAGATCTGAACGGTCTCAGAGGATCTGCTTGCGGTCTCTGCGGCGTAGTCTTTGGAGAGCCAGGCCGAGATGGTCGTGGTGGAGGTGGCGGCGCAGCGCTGGGACGACCAAAGTCGGCCGATTTGTGTCGGTGTGCATATTGGCTGTCGGGTGCCATGCCTTCATCGGACCCAGGTGCGTTTGGATCAAAGCCTTGCTTCTTAGGAGTCTTGTTGGTGTTACTACGCTGCACACCAGGTGAGCTGCCATTGTTACGGGAAGCCTGGAATGCAGCCCAGGCAGACTGGCGCTCTTCTGCGCCATCAGCAAAAGACGACTGGGGTGCCTCGCGATAGTTGAATCCAGCCCGGATCTTCTCGTCGGATGGAAACTTTGGATCCGTCCTGGGTGGAGGTGCTGGCTTTCTGGAAGGTGCAGGTTTGGCTTGCGCCTGCGCGCTGGCTTGCGCATGCCTAGCTTGCTGTTGTTGCCTATCCTGAGCAGTGTTCATATTCTGCCATGCCTTGAATGCATTTTGACGATCTCCTGCAGGATCTGGCCGTTTCGCTGTGGGTGCTGCACGTGGGAAGTTGGAGAAGCGATCTGCTCCAGCGGCCTGTGGCCTTTGATATGTGCCTGGCTGTGTCCTTCTGGGTGGTGGAGGGTATGCCGAAGTTGCCTGGTATGGATTGCCTCGAGCACCGCCGCTACTTGGCCCACCACCGCCGCCCATGGGGTATAAGCCAGCCTTGCGTCTGTCTGCATCATATCTTCCCTTCTCGGCGGGCTCGCCTAGAATCTCATGCGCAGCTTGAATAGCTTGGAATTTGGGTATGTATTCGTCCTCTTTGCCAGCGTTACGGTCAGGGTGGTATTGTAGGGCGAGCTTGCGGTATTGTTTCTTCACTTCATCGCAGCTTGCGGTATTAGGTAGGTCAAGGTCGGCATCTGGGTAAGGTGGTCAATATCAGCATCTCATTCAGCAGTCCGGGCGTGTAGCAGTAAGTGAGCAAGTGACGTACAGTAGTTTGCTTGACATCGTATGCTTTTGGCATGATGGGCAACGAATCAAGGACGAGAAATGCGAGCGAGCGGAGTGCGGTGCATAGTCTGGTGAAGCCGAGCAGACGTGGTGGAACAGGCGCAGTTCATGTGTAAATTGGTCTCTCGCGGGCTGGCCGTTGCGAGCTGTTGTCGGGATGCCGGTCCGGGCGCACAGAAACGCCTGTGGTTGCAGTGGATGCGACGGGAAAGGAGCTTGCGGTCGCAAGTGTGGTATGGTATTGTGCAGTGAAGGGGTTGGCGCGGGTGGTGGAGATGTTGTTGCTTGGTGGAAATCTTGGAAACCCCGCGATCAACAAACGAGTGGAGTGAATGTTATGAGGCGAAGCGAAGACGTTGGCGACGGCGTCACACAAGGCAGAAACAACCAAGCAGGCACTGTATGCCATGCGCCACTACACTGCACGCACACCAAGATCGCCCGCCTCTCGTTCACGCTCAGGCAGGTCCCACGCATGCATGTACGCGTGACGTGGGATGCACTTATTTGTCTGCGCCTTAGCCTGCGGGTACAGTACCAAGATCGCCGCAGTTCGCTAGACCGATGATCCCTGACGCCTCGAGGAGCACTCTCCACTCTGACCTGACCTTCCGCTCCCGCCATTCTGGTGCCTTCAAGTGGTGTCTCACACAATTAGCCAAGGGGAACATGCCCTAAGACAACGCTTTCTTCTCTTCATAGGCATGGCAGAACTCATCGCACGTATCTGTGTGGCGCCTTGAGGCCTTCCAGACGCCCTGTGATATTGAGACAAGCCATTTGTGGCAGTGCGTCCCTCGCAGCCGAGCGAGTCATCACAAGGCTGAATCCACCAGATATGTATGATAATATGCTGCCCCGTCAAGCATTCTCCGCACGTACCTCCTGTGATATTTACACGATCTCTGGCTCCAATGGAAGTCCACTGCCCTACCTGCCAGGGCATCAACGTCGAGAGTCTGACCCAGCCCTTTGGATATCAGCATCTAAGCCTTCTCGCGCTCCGTCGGTCCAGCGAGCATTGCCAAGTCTGCTCTCTTTTTTGCTCAGCTTTGGAACACCCTGATACTTCAAAAGGAGTACCCGATCCAAATGACATCTGGCAAGATGCATGGTCTCTCTACATACGACTTACGAGCGGCTCACGGCCACAAGTGCGTCTTGTGGGTTGGTGTGATTACAACTGCGTTGTCACGTCCGAGATATCTGTGCACTCGAGCGACAACGACCCTTCGATCAAATTCGGAATCCGCCCATTGCGGTGCCTACCGGCAAACACGATGTCAGATGCCTCCTTCGCCACAGCACGTAGCTGGATCGCTGAGTGCATCTCCTATGACAAAAAGAAGGAAGTTCCAGAACTAAAGGCCGAACTGAAGGCATCATGGCAGACTCTTGATTGGAATGACTGGCCGAAACGTCTACTTATGGTGCAACAATCTGATTCTGGCATTACGTTGAAGCTTATGACTACGTTGCCTCATGCACAAGCCTATACAGCCCTTAGCCACTGCGTCGATAAAGCACTCGCATTCAGAGATACTGACTTACTGACCAATCGCTTCGCAGTGGGGTGCAGGTCCATGGCCATGGTGAGGCTTCCAACCCTTTCACACATAACTGCTTGAAATCATCTTGCAGTGCCCAAGAAAATCTGAAACAAATTGATTCGAGCAACATGAACCGACCTCATTTACTAATCGCTTCACAGGACTACCTCGAAGGCGAATCTGCGTCAAAGACAAGCTGGCTTCACTGATGCGGAACTGCCGCCGACTATCAGAGATGCTTGCCTCGCTACAATCGGTTTGAATGTGTCACATATCTGGATTGACTGCCTTTGCATTGTGCAGGATGATATAGAAGAATGGACTCTCGAAGCGCCCAAGATGGGCATCATCTACAATTCTTCGTTGGTGACAATTTCAGCAATATCATCAACCAGTGCACAAGATGGTCTCTTCAACGCAGAATCGTCAAGCATATTGTCACAGATATCTGGCTACAGTATCCCTGTTGCTTCGGAGTTGTCGTGCGGTACCATGAGCACCCTTTACTTAGGACCTCTTGAACTGGCGTCTGCCTCCAAGTCTATTTGGCGAACCCTCCGTGATGACGCACCTCTTTTGCTCAGGGCGTGGGTGGCACAGGAGCGCATGAGCTCACGTCGTATCATCCACTACGGAGCGACCCAAATGTTCTGGGAATGCGAGCATTGCATCTCATCAGAAGACAACGCCCTTGGTCGATCGGACACCTTCTCAATGGACGACGCTCGCATGCTGTTTCTAAGCCTTTATAACCGGATGCCTGTTGGTGGTTTCTATCTTCCAGAGAATGAATTGCTGGACACCTGGTACCGACGATTCATCGAAGGCATCTACTCACGGTGCAAGCTGACATTCACACGTGACAAGCTTGTCGCGATTTCCGGACTGGCGAAGCTGATATGCAAGAGAGCCAAATTGCCATACTATGCGGGTCATTGGAAGTGTCATGAGTCATGTTTCATAGACAGCCTGCAATGGGTACGAGACTCGCTCGGAGCAAAAACACGCCAGTTTCGGGCTCCGTCATGGAGCTGGGCATCGCAAGACAGTGCTATAATCTTTCTGGTTCAGACCGGCGCTCGAAACACAAACCACAAATATCTCTCCAGAATACTGCACCTATCTGCTGAGCACCAGCCTCCCGCGACGGACTCTTTCGGTCTCATATCCTCGTGTAAGCTAACGATCGAAGGTCCCTTGATGGTTTGCGAGCTGAAGTACTTCTCCGACGCGTGCAGCGAAGAAATGGGCGTCTTGCTCGACGACGACACGGCGCTGTTGGACGACATGGTGGCGCACGTACTGGCGTTGAGCTCCGTAGACGGTGACGTGCCCGATACTCACTTTCTCATACTCGGTTCGACCGAGGGCGACTCTGCAACGATGAAGCGTATTGGTCTTGGTCTGGCACGTACCAGCCTAGAATGGGCTCAGGAGTTATTACGGGCACAGATGACTACCGTTACGATCATCTGAAAAACGATCGCAGAGCACAGGAATTGCTACTTCCTATTTGCCAGCTGGCATAAAATCAGATTCAATTGGCAGTGGCAGTGAAATGCTTTTGCAGACATCCTTCATTCATCAACCGTACAGTGCGTCCCGTGTAGCAAATCGTCGTGATGTTGCACGTGGTTGGTTACTTACAGTCGTTGTAAATGGTGTCTCAACGGGAGAAGTAATCCTTAATATAGACGAAGACGGAGGGCAGGACCTTACTTACTAGTAGGGAGGGAACGCCTGAGTATTCCTAAATATTTCTACATGATCTACTTCGACGCTTCTGTATAGATTGACCTATAGTAGCGTAAGGTACGAGGCATGTGCAGCTTTATGGGCTAGAACTATAGTCGTCGCTCACGGCTGCAGAAGCGCATTTGTATCCTCGATCTCATGACACAATTGAGAGGTTGAAATCGCATGACGTGCAGAGAAGTCTTTTCCATGCCATACGCGTTGGGTCATAGCAGGTCTGTACATTGTTCTCGCCCTTGTCTCAAGACGTGCAAAGGTCCGAGGGTGAGCTCCTGGAAATAAGATCAAACACGAGACCCATAGCGTCGTAACAACGTCTGGAAGGGGAAGCATCATCGTTAAGGTACGCTCTCGCAGCAGAAGAATGTTGACGGGCATCGCATGAGCCCAAGCATTGCACGACAACATGTGGAAGGTTTTCCGGTTTGCATGAAACACTCCGCCATATCATACATCGCCTAATATTCTATATCCCGATGATTTCCGCCATCTCACGGCGCCCATGGCTGGCCTTCCGACTTTCCAACACAGATACCGCCTGTACATCTCGAAGAGCGTGAAGAGAACCAACACGACTAGGAAGCCTCCGAGTAATATGACAGTCGGTTGCTCTTTTACGCCAAAGGGCCGTGACAGCCCACCAATGGTCTCAGCAGGTGCGTCTGGAGTGGGGATACGGTCATGGACGTCTGTGATGCCGCGTTCTAGCAAATGGCCATTTGAGTCCAGTGCTAATACACGGAGATATCGCTCTGTAGTAGTGGTGTCGCTGGACATGTCGAAACTGGTCTCGAATCCGAGTTTTGGCTTGCGTGCGATCTCTTCCCAGTCGCCTTCATCGCTGCTGTTAGCTTGAGAGCCACTTTGCAACACCCACGTCGCTACCTCAGTAGCACCGTTCCAGCTGACGAAGACCTGCTCGCTAGCACCATCGATCACCATGCGAGGCTTGTACTTTGGCGATCCGACCCATGGAAATTTGAAGACGCGATAGCTTTGTACATCGCCTCGTTCCCAGGACGTCATGGCGCCGTAGTGAGCGTCACATAACACCGAGCCGTTGGCGTCAAATTCTGTGAAGACTGCATTGAGGCCGTAGCTGACTAGTACTTTGGCGTCCTTTCCATCAGAGGTTGGAGGTAGAACCTGCATAGAGCCTTGTGAGGACGAGCGCACACCGGAGGGGTTCGAGTAGGACTGGATCACGCGTACAGTATACGCTGGACTTGATCCGTTGATTTGCGCGAGTTTCAACTGATCGGCATCTGGGTCTTCGAGCTTGTCGTGGCCGTACAAAGGATATTGCATGTTGGGCTCTTGCTGTTCATGATTGGAGAATCTTCGATGGTCTGAGTGTGCGGCGAGCTCCCATATTTCGGAGATGTCTCTTGTGGGCCCTGTATCGTCTTGAACATTGGATGCGCTCCCATGACCGGGTGTCGGAAACGTAATCTCAAGCAACAGGCCGCGTGAGTGGTCCAGCCCGTAGACGTAATTTTGATCTTCCGCCGCATTGTCGAATAGTGTCAGCAGTCTAGTGGAATAACCTTCCTGCTCTCGTGGTGGCACGTATATTCCTTTGAACAACTCCGGGGAGACGAATTGCGCATCGTGCTGCCAGGCGAAATTTAAAGCAGAGCCGTTGCTGAGATCCATGAACATGTTTCTTTTGCCACCAAGGACCCAAATAATCTCGCCGCTCTTGCCGTCGATGTAAGTGATACTATGTGTGTAACGCGCTGATATTAGATAATTCCCTAGCTCGTCCTTTCTGATTGAGTTCATGTGGTACCAGTCAAAGGGATCCTCGTGGTTGCCAGTCTGCCGTATGAGGTGATATGTGTCGCTGATATCAATGTGGTCGGATGCACGCCATTCGAATAGTACGTCGCGAGTGTCCACGGAAAGTTCCTGCAGCACGCAGTCCCATGTCCAATTTGGTTCGGCATCATTGGGGATGGCGTCGAATGTTCTCCAGCTCGACAAATCGAGCGGATACTTCTCATAGATCGTGACAAGCGCCGTGCCTTCGGGTGTCAGAAGGAATTCGTGTAAATCTGCGTCCAAGCCGTTTCCAGCGTTGACGTCGTGAACTATTTCGTAAGAAGAGTCTAGCTGGGCTGAGCGTCAATATGTCTTTTCCATTCACGCGCGCAGCAGACCAAACAGACCACGTTGCCGGCAAAGAGTCGTCACTCACCATTGTATAACTTCCAGACCCATGTCCTCGTATCTGATCGTCGCCCGTCCAGAATGTGAGATACTCTTGGCCTTGATAATGCTGCACCATGAGATCGTAGGCTTGTCCACCCCATTCATTGGCAAAATGTTTACTCCATACTAGCTCTCCTCTTGAATCCAATATCATTGGGCCTGGGTCTGGCAGACTGTAGCCTCTCGGTGTCAGGAAATAGTACATGCCATCATCGCATTGCTGATTCCATTGTAGCCAATTGGTCCTTGGTGCGGAGATTTCGCCCTCCGTCATGAAGTTCCAGGAAGGGTAGTAGCCGAGAGTGCCATTGTCAATGTCTTGATCGTATCCGGGCACGGGAGGGGGAGTAGTGGCTTGAAGAGCGGCGCTGGCGTCGATCGTGAGCACAAGTAGCCAAACAGCTCGTGTGGAGAATGGAGGTGGTCTCAGCAGAATATCCATTAGGAATCCAATAAAAAGTGTACGCGGAAACCGAGGCAATACTACATGTGAAATGAAGATGTCGATGAGATGTTACCGCTGGGCAGGATCTCTCCGAGAAGCAGGTAGCTTGTTTCCCGGATTGCGATTGACGTCGTAGTGGTCCTACGCAGAGGATGAGGGCGTCTTGATACCGTGCCGGCAGAAATATGAGTCCAGCGCGCGATTGCTCTGCTATTGTGAGAGCTGAATGTCCAATGATGTTGTATATTTCTCGAAACGGGAAGGCATCTCAGAAGGTGCTTGTTTACTTCGCGAACACCTGTTCGCGCCTGCCATCTCTGACGAAATCATATTCAACTGCGACTGCACGGCAACTGCACACGTCAGCTGCCTTGATTTTGGCTGCGTGTGTCTTCTTATCATGCAGATCTAGCCAACGTAAGGGATGCTCTTCAAGCTGGCACTCCCTATTATCACACGGCAGTTGACAAGGGCAGGGAATATACTTCGACTTGGCCGCGTATGCTTGTCTCGACGACATGACAGCGCTAATCTCGCGTGGCATCGAGCCAAAATATAAGCATACCTTCAACATACACGCGTCAGCAGGAGAGCACGATGTCCAAGTCTATTGAGTGTCTCGACAACTGCCATTTGAAAGGATTGCGAACGCATCACGAGGACGAGCTCAAGTGGCACTTCGATGGTTGCGCAAACTTGGAGGTAATACCCCTATCGTCTGGTCTGGTATAGGATGATGTCGCACTGGTGCCGTACAGCCGGCATTGGTTGTGCGTTCCCCATAGCCACGCGCGGCCGGCGGCTCATTGATCGCCCACGCAGAACGGAAAAAGGCTCACATCCCCCAGAATTGGGCAAAAGGCTCAACCTCGCGTTTTGCAGGATGGGACTGTCTCTGGTGTCAAATAATAATACCGCATATGTTTGAGACACAGCTCTGGTCCAGCGAGCCTCATATTTAGGCGACAAAATGCGCCAAGCGATACTGTGGCTCATGAGCCCTCAGTCAGCCCATGAAGACACCAGCCTGCTATGAAAAGCCACTCTAGATGCAACTCTGCAGAGTATGGCAGACATTCGAGTCGAAGCTGCATTATCGAAGGACAGGACCGCCTGCATACAGACTAGCCGTGAAATGGTAGGTCGCAAAAAGCGCAGCATAAACGCTTGTACTGCTGTGCGCAAAATACGGTTCGAGCTGGTCACGATAACGCACCACATGTCTTTATCATCATGGCCTACCAGCGGCGAATGTCTTCCAGTCGCGCATCGAATGACTTGACAGCCTTTACATCTGTCAAGTGGCGGCAATGTGCTGATATCTCGATCTACGAGACACAAGTGCATGCCAGCGGTGGCACAAGCCCATTCGATCCAGTTTCACATGTCAGCTCGAGCAGGCCGACGGGCGTACCCGCGCCATTCCCAGGGTTTGCATCTCAACAAACAAGCGCAAGCATCACTTTCACATGCCACAAACTTTGACAGCTCCACCCCACATGGCACAACGTGTGCTGACTCTGCCACTTGATAGACGCTCGTTGGGCGACTCTCTCCGGTAAGCGAGGCGATTATCCTGGCTGCCGGTGTGTCGGCGCCTCAAACTCAGTTGCTATCGGATGCCTGGAATGTACTATCTCTCACATGTTTCTTTCTCTCATATCCATAATCTTCCTTCAGTAGACGGCCATCTCACATTCTTAAGCTCTGTAAGAGCAAGCGTTTGTTTTTAGCGAACTGAAAGAGGAGTCAGTGCAAGATGGCTGAGCTTGAGAGGACCAACGACGGCTCATCCGGTATGGACAGCATCCTCATGCGATTTTCCGGACTCGACAGCAAGCCAACCGATTGCTATACCACCTCATCAGAATCAGAGAACAGCCTCTCGCTGATATACACCACACTCCCGCGGATAATTCAAAGAAGACTCCCAAGAATCCGATCTCTCCGATATGCAGCATCCATCTATGCCAGCCCGAAAGCACATCTACGCTCGTGGAGCACTTCCAGTGCCGTGAGCACTCACTCGGAAAGCCCACCGCCGTCATATCATACGAGATTATCAACCTCTGAGTCTTCCGCAGACGAGGGCGAGGATGACGAAAACGCCAGCGAGGACGAACTACCTGACTTTTTCACGTCTGCACCTTCGAGTCGACCTTCGACATCTGGCTCTGCAACACCAGCACCCAGCCATCCAACCTTCAAGAGACATGGGGATTTGAACACGCCCACGATAGGCAACAGGAGTGGGCATCACGGCCTCGCTCTCCTCAACCTCGCCATGCGAAGCCAGTCAACCTCCGCAATCGACGACCCTCTCAACCGCCGCCTCTACATCGACGGCATAAGCTACATCCTCCGCGGTCTTCCCGAAGATCTCTCATCCGAGGAGACCCTCGTTCTACGAGCCGCAACACCCGCCGTACTCCTGCCAGAACCCCAAGAACCGACCACCGACCACCGACAGCTCGTCCACCAGCAACCTCCGCACCCAAACCATGCACCCACTCTCCTCCACCGCACAACCTCAACCCTGACCTTCTACACCCTCGTTCTCCTCACCTTCCTCCTCCCCTACCTCCAAACTTTCTTCACAGCCCTCTACACCCTCGACGCGCGGCACAAATTCTCCGCCCGCTTCCTCACACAGACAACCTTGCTATTACGCTTGGTAGCAGCGCAAGCCATAGCAGTGGTGGCAATGGCGTGGGGAGCGAACGACGGCGCGTTGAGACACGCGTGCCGGGATTTCGGCGTGTGGGTGTTGCGAGACGTCTGCGGCGGGATGGACGAGGGAGTTGGGAGGGCCGTTCAGGGGTTGAGATTGGAAGGAAGGAGCGGGAGGCGAGGTGAAAGATTGGATCTGACAGAGTTGGTCCACCGAAGGGCAGCGATAGACATGACTCCATCTACCAGCTTGGAGCGATTACAAGATGGCGCATGAACGGCTTGCTTATACCATATACGAGGCACGACTCACGATATTCACGACATGATGGCGACTTATCTTTAGAGTTCGGGAAAGAGGCGATCGCTAATTTCACAACGATGACGAGAGGGACTATTCAAGCGAAACAATTTCTTGTCCTTTCGTGTATCGAAACACCCTTCCTTTCATTCGTATAATCCGGCCGCGCGCTCAAAAAGGCTCTCTGACCAAGATGCCTTGCTTGATGATATTCCAATCCGATCCCTGAAACTCCAAAATCCCTGTACAAGAAACGCCACCACGTTGGCCTTCGAAATCATTTCGAAAGCCAAAAACCCCGATAAAATGTTCTTTAGGTGCTCGTGAACCAAATGCCCTGACCCACGTCTTCGCCACCACAAGACTAGACATCCCCAATCATTAGACCCTGTTATTATAACTCCACCCTCCTTCCTTATAAACCCTTTCTCTAGCCTCCATATCCCTCTTCTTCTCCGCGGAAGTGACGGCATCGCCTGTCTCGTGCCACATGGCACTGCTACCTCTATCTCTGAACCTCTTCAGACGCTCCTGGTTCTTGGCGCCCTTGAAGACCTCCTCCATCTTGAGGTCGGAGATCGGGCCGAAGACAGTCTCCGGATCAACGAGCTGCTGCTGCGTGAGCAAGTCGCGCAGCGCAGGCGAAGCGACCCATGATGGGGCGCGGAAGCCCCCAGTTGCTTCGTCCTCGTCATCATCCTCGTCTTCGCTGTCGGTCATGATTTCGGGAAGAGCGATGTTGTCGCCATTGGCATACATTGGCGAGGATTTGGCGGATTTGGGAGGGCCCTTGGGCATGAGTGGCCTAGCGGGAGTTTTTAATTTACTCGAGGCGCCGTTTTCGTTGCCCTGGTGTGATTGAGATTGGGAATAGTATTGAGCTGCGGGTGGGTTGGCGTTCTCGGCGAATGGTATGCGTGCGTTACTAAGTTGCACGGTCTGGCTGGGATGGGCTGGTCGTTGTCCGTGCTGCAGCTGGTGCTGGCTGTTCACAGTACTCTTGAACATGCTGGAAGTGTGATGAGAAGCAGGTGGAGGAGCATGTGCGTAGCCATACGGGACCTTGCTCAGAGTTTCCTGGTGGAAAGTTAGCTTTGGACTTTCACTTCGATGGCACAGCTGGCTTACCTTGCGCATAGTAGACGGACGCTTTGGCGGAGCCATGACAGAATGCCTCTGGTCAGTCTCTTGCTCAAGTTCGTCCGTCTTCCTTCGCTTGGCCTCATTCTGCTGGTATGAAGGTGGGTTGCGACCCATGCCCGGCCTTGACGACTGAGAGTCGTCGTCCTCTTGCGCGAAAATGCGCTTTGGAGGCTTCGCAGGATTGGGCGCAATCTGTCGAGCAGACAAGTCTGGCACCTGCCTTGCTCCCAGCTGTCTCAAAGTTCCAGGTGCATCGCCACGAGGCAGAGCTTGCTTCTCTGCGCGTTCGCGTGCAATTGCCTCTGCAAGCTCATGGGCAGCCTTTGCTTTAGCAGCGACTGACTGCTCCACACGTTGTTGCTCCAGCCTTTGCTGCTCAAGACGTTGTTGCTGTTGCTCGAAGCGTTGCTGTTCGCGCCTCTTAGCCTCTGCAGCCTGCTTCTCTGCCTGTCTTTGCGCCGCAAGCTTCGTCTCCTGCATCTTGCGTTGCTCTTCCGCCTTTTCTCCTGCTCGACGCGACGCTCTTCTTCAGCTTTTGCCGCACGCTTCCGTTCAAGCTCGCGCTTCTGGTCGGCCTTACGTTGCTTCTCACGCTCTTCCTGCTCCTTTTTGCGTGCGGCAGCTTCAAGTGCGCGGACACGGGAGTTGTTCTGAGGCATTGTCGAGCTTCGGCCATTGCTTTGGGCTGAGATCGGACGCAGATTAGTTTTAGGTGGTGGAGGAGGAGCCTGGCTTTCATGTCTTGAACTTGAACTTGAACCGACTGATTCCTGGGATGACGGCTGACCAAGTCTTTGGAGCTGACTCGCAACACGGATGTTGACAGGAGCTGGCTTCGCTTTTGTGGCTGCAGCTTCACGAGTAGGTCGGACGGGTCGTGTGGGAGCTCGTAGCTTGCCAGGAGGGAGTAAACCTTTTGGTGGTGGCGGAGGTGGCATGTCTTCGCGGTCTTTCTCCTCTTCAGCAGTTCTTGGTCTTTCCTCAGCTTGGAGAGCAGCAGCAGCTGCCGCTTCTTCTTCCTGTCTTTCCTCTCATTCTCCAGTCTCTCCAGTTCAGCTTGCTCGGCTTTGTTCCTCTCCTCCTGAGCTTTGTTGGCCTTCTGACGCTCCTTTTCTCTAGCCTTCTCTAGCTCGTCGGCAGCTTTTTGCTGTGCCTTCATTTCTTTTCTTTGCTTTTTGTCGCTTTCGGTGGAGCTGCGAGTCTTCCTGCTAGGGCTAGTAGATATGGCTGACATCGGCCTCGAAGAAGCTTGAGACAATTGTGTGTCAGACCAAAGGGCGCCAGGCATCTTAGCCATCGAGGCATTCTCTGTAGTATTAGGTCTGCTGGACTGTTTGCCTGCCGGGGAGTCATGAGCCTCCAGCTTGGCAGCGGCACTTGAACCTGCAGATGAGGCGAAGAGGCTCCTAGCTGACTTGAATGCGCCCCATAATTTCTTGGAAGCACTCATTGGCTCGGTCTGCTTCTTGCTGGCTGGTGATCCTGCAGGTGTAGTCGAAACATCGTCCTTTGCAGTCGCCCAGGCAGGGAGTTGAACCGATTGACTCTTCGAATGCATGGCTGGTCTCATTGGCGATGAGATGTTTGTAACAGATATAGCTTTCTTGTGCATTGCCGGCCGAGGACTAGGTGCGATCTCTGCAGGAGCTTCATTTGAGGGCACAGCCTTCTTTGGCTGGCTGGGTTTCGAAGGTGCGATCCAATCATCGTCCTCATCATCAACAACAGCGAGAGCATCTTTAGGCGGTGGTGCTGGCGCGTCTTCTGTAGCATCGTCTTCGTCTGCCTCAGCTTGTGGAAGCTGGGGATACAAAGCCTGAGGAATGCTCTTCGAAGATCTAGAATCTTTCGCTTTTCCGAGCATTGAGATTCGCTCATGTAAGAGCTGTGCGGAAGTCTTGCTTTGCGATTCCTTCTCTGGTGCATCTTCCTCATCGTCCAGAGCGATTCCAAAGCTTTTGCCAACGGATTTGGTGAAGACACTGTTACGGTTCTTCGCGTCCATATGGCTGTTTCGTCCTCCAATGCTTCGCTTTGCTGTCAAGGGTTCCCTCGCAGGCAGGGACGAGAACGTGAAGCTGCTCTTGCGTGCCAGAGGTTGCGCGGGACTCGAAGTTTCTGAGGGTTCATGCGACATCTCTGCATGTAGATCTTGTTCCGTAGGCTCGGCATCAATTTGTTCGGGCTCGTTGGGTTCTGTGGCTGCAGTATCGACATCGTGCGCCACATCATCCACCACCTCAGGCGCATCAAGCTCCATCTCGTCGTCAGGTACGGTGGCATTGTCGTCTCCAAGATCCGGATAAAGCTGCTCTTTCGAAGCGTTGTGAGACACGGCTTCCCTGGCAGACATGAATGATTCGTCACTAGCTGGCTCAATGTCGTCCGTATTATCCTTCAGTCGTTGAGGCGGCATTTGGGTTTCGCGTAGTGGAACGCTGTGCACCTCAAGGGATTGCGAAGGCACAGTGTCTGCATCAGTCTGAGTATAGACGTCCATCTCGTCCTCGGTCATCCCGTGGTATCCAGAATCAGTGTTTCCGGGTTTGCCCAGACGCTGAGGGCTCTTGCTACGGCTGAGCGGTCGCTGCTGTGAAGTCGTGTTCTCTCCATCCTCGGCAATCTGGAACTGTGTCACTTTCTCGTAGAAAGTGGTATTCTTTGCCGGCGTAGGTCCGGCTTGAGCGTTGGGCGCAAAGATATCAGTAAGTGGTTGGCGTTGCTCGAGAGCATCTACTTTGCGCGCAGTGCGAGGCGTCTTTCCTCGTAGTTTCCCGGGCGTTTTGAACACATCTGCAAAGTTTCTGCAAGGTATCAGCACATGTGCGCGCGAGGACAAAGTTGGGCCAACATACACAGCGTTCGCGCTGAAGATCTCTGCCATGTGCTCATTCAGCCATTCCATCTCGTTGCGCACGCTGTATCCAAACTCCTCGAGCTCCTGCTCCACAAACTCCCCAGCCTGCTCTCTCTCCTTTTGTATCCATTTCGTAGAGCCAATATTCGCTGCCTTTGCCCGTGCTGCCGCCATGATTTCGTTGGTGTTGCCGTAGTGTGCTTCCTCGAGGCGCGTAAACAATTAGATGCGTCCAGCGAGAGCGCGAACTTTTCGCGTTAGATCCAAATGATTAAAACAAGATGTACATGATCCAAGATGCGTCCCAAGGGTCACAATTGTCGTTTTCGAGATCGTTGTTGGTGCGTTGTGTCGGCAGTTCGTGGGTTGTTTGGACGCCAAAACAACAAGCGCCAGCGCGGGTCGAGGCGAGGGCTTGAGACGACGGCTGTACCCGGGGATCGCGTATTGAACGGGCGCTCACATGACGTTGAATTTGCGATCTATCGCTCTCAAACAAGAATTAAATGATGTACGCATGTTTATGGAAGCTTGTGTTCAAGCGTCGTAACGACTGGTGTGTCTTGTCTGAATACTAGCGGACATGTGTGACAAAGCACATTACTGTGCAGCATGCGCGCACGTCTCTCATGATGGAGCATCCGTTTACATGTACGTGCAACCATGTCATGCCTAATTGTAGGACCGTAATGTGAGAGCCACAGGGATGGTGCCTGGGCTCGTGCTAGTACTCCAGGCACACACTGTGCCACAGAATGGCTTCGCATTCCTCATATAGGCCGGGTCGGGTAGACATTTCATCTTTGAAGAATAGCAGAGACAGGGACTGCGAGGTCTAAATGCATTTTTCCATGATTGTTTTATTTCCTTCAACGCCATCGCTAATCTCAAGTTCGTTCGTGGTGCTTGATTTCGAAACCATACACTCTGCACGTCTTCGGACATCACGCGCATGCCCTCTATAAGTCTTAATCACCCGTGTCAATCTCAAGGTCCAGTTGCACGCCTGAGCTCACACCGTAGTCCGCCAGTGTCAGAATGTCTTGAAAGGCCTCTCGCCTTGTCGCTTCAGCATGATCTCATGTGGTTGACGTCCGACGTGTGCAGCCACGATTGCCTTGAAAGCCTTGACACTGTCCGATGCGAGGCAAGGGATTGCTGCCTTGGTGCCCAGACGATCGTTGACATTGACAATAATCATGGGCTCGGACGGCGCAACAGCCTTGGGTGCCTTCTTAGGTTTATCCTTCTTTTCTGACCGGTCAGACGTCGTAGCTGGGCGGTCTCGCTTGCTTGAAGAGACGCGGTCCATGGGATCATCGTGTGTGCGTGGGTTGTCGCGAGATGGGCGGTAGCTGTCGCCAGTGTCCCTGTCTCTGCGTCGCGGCGAGCGATCGCGATCACCATCCCGCTCGCGCTCGCGTTGACTGTAGTTGTCGCGACGCGGCGATCGGTCTCTATATCCTCTCTTCAAACTTCTGTCGTCGTTGGCGGCCTTGTCTGTTCGATCGTCTCCGGTGGGTCGCTTGTCTTTCCACTTGAAGCCGCCAGACTTCTGTTTCTTGGGCCGTGATTCATCGCGCGGAGGCGACCGTGAGCGTTGTCGACCTTCCGTGTCCGACGCCATGACAGGTGGTGTCGGGAGTGGTACTGGGTTGACAGAGGTTCATACCAAGCTGAACGTTTTCTGGAGCTTTGACGCTGGGGCAGTCGCGATCGTCGTCATGAGGACTTGTGAGGCCGAATGGCTCGATTCATCACTTCCAACTTCGCGAGACTGGCTCAGTATTCTCCTACGAGATCAAGTGAGGCGAACCTCTCCGTGCTGAAGGCTCTCTGGATTGTAAGTTTATTATTATCTCATAACTCGGCGCCAGCCAGATTAAATTCGGCATCGGGTACGTGGCGAAGATCAACCCGATTACCCGACAACCGCTGGCCTGCAGTGTGGAGATGCACGCGTTATTCCCATGACATACCCGATATGTATGACCTCAATGTAGGCCTACTATTGATACCATACTCGTTAATCACATACCGTAGAGGTTCCTCTACTTGTTCTGCGTATTCTGTTATTCCCTAGTCTGACTGAGACTCACATCTATCACCATGTCTAGAAGTGCAACCTCATCACTGCGAGTCTTCTCACAACTGGCGACAGTATCGAAAAGACGACCATGCAATGCATTCAGGAAACCAGCAGCGACGCTTCCACGAAGCTCTGTTCGCCCGTTCTCAATAACAGCCCACCGCAGACTCATGGAGACATCGGGTTTCAGCGAAGAACAATTGACCGTCCGCGATGCCATTCTCAAGATCTGCTCCAACTTCGATGACGACTACTGGATGGAACATGACCAAACTGAGACTTATCCTCACGAGCTACACGCTGCTCTTGCCAAGGACGGCTGGATAGGTATCGCATTACCTGAGGACCTGGGGGCGCTGGTCTCGGTATCGCAGAAGCAACTATGATGATGCAAAGTATTGCCGAAAGCGGCGCTGGACTCGCAGGTGCCCAGAGTATACACGCGAACGTATACGCAACACAGCCCGTCTCTAAATTCGCAACGCCGGAGCAAAGGGAACGATTCTTGACCAAGATCATCTCTGGCGAGTGGCGAACATGCTTCGGCGTCACGGAACCCAACACTGGACTGGAAACTCTAAAGCTGACTACGACCGCAAAGAAAGATGGGGACGGCTACTCGGTCAGCGGACAGAAGATCTGGATCTCTAGCGCACAAGTTGCCACTAAGATGGTGTTGCTGGCGCGGACAACGCCCTTGGAAGAAGTGACGAAAACCTTCTGAAGGGTTGTCCATGTTTATATGTTGACTTCGATTTGAACCAGCCAGGCCTGGAAGCTAAGCGTATCAAGAAGATGGGGCGGTAGAGCGGTTGATGCTAATCAGGTCTTCTTCGACAATTACAAGATCCCTCAGGACTCGCTCATCGGGAAGGAAGGACAAGGATTTAAGATCGTATGTAATCAGACCGATGTTATTGAAACTTATGCTGATATACCCAGATTCTTCACGGCATGAATGCAGAGCGCTGCCTGCTTGCTGGCGAAGCCCTTGGACTTGGCTACGCTGCACTCAAAAAGTACGTCTCTGCGCGCAAACCAGCGATTCATGTGTTGCAGCAAGATCACTGACCATCAGCAGATCCACCGACTACGCCCGCGAACGAATCGTTTTCTCTCGCCCCATCGGTCAGAATCAAGCAATCCAACACCCGCTCGCAGACGCCTACATGCACCTCGAAGCAGCCAAGTTAGCCACCTACCACGCCGCTTCCCTCTACGATCGATCTTTCCCAGACCATCCCAAACACGACCCGAGTATCACTTCTCATGCAGTCGGAGTGGCTTGCAACAGCGCCAAGTATCTCGCAGCGGAAGCAGCGTTTGTGGCGTGCGAACGAAGTGTGATGAGTATGGGTGGCATGGGCTATGCCGCGGAGTACCATGTTGAGAGGTATCTGCGCGAATGCTTTGTACCGCGGATCGCGCCTGTCAGTAGGGTGAGTACTAGAATTCTTTTGCTCGTTGAAACACAATGCGACACCGACAGGTTGGCTGACATATTTTTAAACAGGAGATGATCATGAACTTCGTGGGCGAAAAGGTGTTGAAATTGCCGCGAAGCTACTAAGCTATACGTACTGCTTTTTCTTTCGCACATAGATCGATGTGTAGTCGTATATACCTTTTTAGATCTCTGTGATCCTAGGCATAGTCTTCATCAGGCCCGCATCAAAAGTCGAGATCTCTGCCAAGTAGCCTGACACACCTAGCTAGATTGCTTTCGACATTGCCACTAGTCGTCGATTCGAGCAAGCTATTATCCGTACATGGAATCTTACACACAACCACTACTTTGAGTTCTTCGCTCAGTCAACCAATCACGCATCGCTCGAGCATTGGCTCGACTTGGTCGAGTGCCTCTCAGACTACATAAAGTCTAATCATCCTACGCATCTCACAAGGGTCCAAGACAGCAGCTCAGCCGCAGCTGACGATCCACGAGGATTTATGTCACCTTCGATCAGTCTGCGATTAGTCAATACTTAAAAACATGAGGTTTCTTTCCTGTCGAGTTGTTAGTTTCTTCGACTGAACGATCGTGGCTATTGCCTACCAATGATACGGCTCGTATCGATCACACCTTCACATTCCAACGATCAAACAACTTGGGCTCGGCCGGACAGTATCACGAAATGTCTCAACCACTATTAGAAAAGCTCAAGAGCCAGCTCAATCCCTCTGAGATCCACCTCCCAGGAACAACCGAATACCACAACCAAAGCCTCCCCTGGTCCGCCCACAACGACCTCCACCCAAAACTTGTCCTCACGCCCTCAACCCTCCCCTCTCTGCAGCAAATCGTTAAAGAGCTCTACTCTTCCTCCCTCGACTTCGCCGTCCGCAACACAGGAACCGGAAGCGCTTCTGCGAAAGATGTGATCCTCAGCATGCAAGGCTTCAAATCCTTCGACTTTGACGCCGCGGCTGAGACGGTCACGGTTGGCGCCGGCCTCGACTGGAGTGAGGTCGAAGAACTGATGGCCGCTCAAGCTCCGGGCTATGCTCTCGTGGGCGCCAGGTGTGGCTGGGTGGGCGTCACGGGTGGAGCGTTGGTGGGCGGGTATAGTTGGCTGAGCCATGAGTTCGGGCTCATTTCTGATCCGCAGAATTTGCTTGACGTGCAGATCGTGTTGCGTGATGGGCGGGTTCTTTGGGCTAGTGGAGAGGGTGATGGGGACTTGCTTTGGGCGCTGAGAGGTGGTGGAGGCAATTTTGGCGTTGTGGTTGGACTGAAGATGCGGGCTAGGAAGTATCATGATGCGGTTTTCGCTGGGTTGGTGTTTTTGCCGTATGAGCGGTTGGATGAGGTGGGGAGGTTTGTTGAGAGGTCGGTGGACAGGCTGAGGGATCCGAAGACGGCGTTTGCGGTTACTAATCAAGGTCCTGGGACTGGTACGCCGGCACAGGGTGCTAAGCCAGGGATTGCGGTTATTCTGTTCGATGCTAACGGGGAGGAACATGCGAGGTCGAAAGACAAAGGGTTTGGTGAGATTTTTGAGATTGAGGGCCTTGTGGAGGTCGCGTGTGGGATGGTGCCCTTGAGTGGTATGACAAAGTTGGCGGAGAGCTATAAGAGCTATCAAGGTGTTAATCAATTCTGGGGTTCTGCGCCGCTGATTGAAGAGAAGGTGGACGCTGGGATCATCAGGCGGGCTTGGGATTGGTATGCGAAGTGTGTTGAAGATTGTCCGGCTCTCGATGAGGGCTCGACCGTGTTGTTCGAGTTCAGCCAGTTGGTAAGTCGAAATGACCAGCATAGGGACAAAACCTTTAGGATTCACTGATGCAATTGCAGGGTTTCTTCAATTCTTCAGGCTCGCACACAGCTTCGGCGTGGCCACACTCTGGTCGCAACCATATCATGCAAGTGGTGCTCGGTTGTAGCGCTGCGAAGGCACCACCAAATGTGGCAGAGATCGTGCAGAAGCACTTGAAGACAGCAGACACGGCAATTGGAGGCGGCAAAGAAACGGGAAGCTTCCATGCTGGTTTCTTGCACGAGTGGAATGATCTTGACAAGATATTCGGTGACAAGCTGGAGATGCTCCGATCGCTGAAGAAGAGATACGATCCGGCAAACAGGTTCAACAAGAGTGTTCCTCTGGTAGCTGGGGTGTGAAGTCGCGACTAGAAGGTGTAGGTGTGTATCTGTGCTTGAATGTTCAATGCAGTGGGTAGCATCATACTGTCATGCTCGATGTTGAGCATATTCAACTCCTTACTCTGCCATAAGTAGAAACTAGGTATGAAATTTAGTAACGTCGAAGCTCACACACCGAAGGCCACTGCTGGTTCCCTAGCCCCAAACTCTTCCCTTCAAGCCTACCAACTGATACCACAAGAGAGTTCTCCACTCCTCGCGTACTTTACCTGTCGCACTCACTCCAACACTCTTACCCACAAATTCAGCCTTGCGATCAGCTATCTCCACGAAAGCGGCGCCTAGATCAGCATAGTTGACTCCAGCAGATGCTTCACCAGTGTCTCCACCGAGGATCAAGCGATGACCGGTACGCTCTGGGCCTTCAGCATCAAACAACGCAGGTGGATCGACGAAGACATAGTCTAGTAAGCCCATTGTTGCATTTTCGTAGATCTTCGAAGCTTTCGCGAGATCCGAATAAACGTGGTAGAGCACGAACCACAGCCATCGACTGACAAGGGCGGGCATGTGGCCTTCCACTTCTGGGTTTAAGGGAGCAGCTCTGATTACGAGAATAGTAGGTTTGACATAGCTGCTCGGCTGCGTTGCTTCGAGTGCTGTCAGGGCAGCTGTGATGGCATGTGCGCCATCCTGAGAAACACTGTTGCCGGGTTTGGCGTCGTTGGTTGCGATGCACATGTGGACTACCTCTGCTCCCCGGAGGCAAGTTTGAAGAGCCTGGTTGTCGGTCAATGGTGCTTCGGTGATGGAGATACGGATCGAAGAGGTCGATTCCAGGTTTGGGAAGGCCTTGAGCAGTTTTTCTTTTGAACGAATGAATATGTTGAGGGTAAGGTCTTTTGGTGGAACGTCTAGATAGCAGCGAAGTACAGCTGAGCCTGTGGCTCCAGTGGCACCAAGCAGAGCATGTGTCGGCATGTTTTAGGTCATTAACGTGGAATGGAAGTGTTCATAAAGGAGGTTCTGTCTGTGGTTCGAGTAGTGTCGCAAAGATATTTCGATCATATGGTAAAGCTGAAATTGGGAAAACAGCGCGAAGAGTAATGTAGATACTTATATGGGACATCATACCTGACATGATGCATTTGATCTCTGCTCCCACACCATGCTCGGGCATTCGCTTGACGGAGAAGCCCGACCAGTGAAGGCGAGCGGATCAGCTTTGGACCGCTATCCGAGAGCCTTCAGGCAGAAAACACAATGACCCCTTGATCAAAAATGACGACGATGATATTTTTACTGAATTCAATAAAGGTCCAAGCAAAAGAAAGACCATATAAGTCTCGGTATTGATCTTATGCACACGCGACATAACCCTAGACCCGAACGACATGAAAGCGTATACTGCATCGTCGTGAGTGACTCAGCGCTGTGCCTGCCGAAACCATTTCCCACATTCAGCTGTCGAGTAAGATTCCTGCATACTGTCGTTAATTGTATCATACCGGTTATCTGTGCACAAAGCTCGAGCAGGCACCAGGGAAAAGAACGTGCTGTGAAGCTGGTGTATAGGGCGAAGTGGACCAAAAACTGCCGCCTCAAGAGCGTGTGTGCATTGCAAGGCAGCAACATTATCAGAACCATAAAAGTCTACCCGTGTGGCTTCTCTTCAATACTTTCTGCGATCAGATCCATTCTATCAGCATCATGTTTGCCGTGCGCCAATTAGCCTCTGGCTACCTTACGACAACACCTGAACCAACACCAGCACAACCGGCAATGCAAGATGAATCTCTGCTATTTCGTCTGCCTCTAGAAATTAGGGAGCAAATCTACTCCTACCAGTTCGCAGACCAAGCTTATTCTTCTCTCTACATCTCACCCGACAGCAAATCGATCCTCAGCAATCCCGTAGCAGAAGGCACAAATCACACAGCCCTGCTGCGTATGTGCAAAGCTATTTATGCAGAAGCTCTCCCAATCTTGCACACAACTCATGACGTCCATCTCCTGGTCTCTCATCCGCCTGGTCTAGAAAGGCAACCACAACCGCGTAACAGGAACAAGGTTGTCTATCTTCCCGAGACGCAAGTCTGCTCGCAACAGTCTATGCTGCAACTGATCCAGCACCGTATCACGCGCGTAAGTATTACGGTGCAGCTCGACAGCTTCTCGCCATACTCTCCGATTGTGCAAAAACTAGCATGGCTGCTCGAGGTCCTGAACCGGCGAGAGAAGAAATTGGAGAGTCTTACCCTACATGTCTATGACAAGTTGATCGCGTTCTCGGGGTGTTGTTCCGTGGAAGACTACGTGGAGGGCTCGAGATGGGATGTCCATCCCAAGACAGTGCTAGTGAGGACGTCAGGGCAAAGCAAACTTGGTAGAGATCCGAGGCTTGGAGATGGATTGTTGAGTGCGCAGAGGAATGGCAGGTGGCTTTGTCGATGAATGAGGGACGGATAGCAATGGGACAAACGGCACAGGGGCATTGGTTGAGATTGGTTGAAGATTTGCAGGATGTGGAACGTGTGCTAAAAGAAAACCGGTCGTGGAGGGAGTGGGATCCCAAAAGTGCTTGGGTCACTGTTCTACAGGCTATGGAATGTAGTCCGTGAGAAGCTACCTTTCGATCGAAGTCAGAGCCCTCAAGTTCAGAAGCCGTGTTAAATTTCGCGTAGACCGATGAAGATCTTCCACACAAACGAAGACCATTGCCTGATCCACTCCGGTATCTCAGCACATCTTAAGCCGTTCGTACGCCTCGGCAACTGTCATAGGCTCTTCTGGGAGATTTTGCAGCTCAGAAGCTCTATCAGGTGTGATGGTGAGCTCCATGTTCTGCTCATGAGCCCAGCAAGGGCTGCAGCCATCATCATGCACTGTGCCTTGACTTCCAGGCTACCACCGAATGCACCGCAACCCCAAGGTGGCATTTGTATCCTGATATCCTCGTCCTTGATGCACGAGTTCGACGTGTGTTTTGATGAAACGTGCTTGGCGCCATCAAAAGCAGCAAACAATTTCCTTACTTCTCTCTCAACGTTACCCGGGCGCAGATCAGCGATTTGTCCTTCTTCGCAGCTTTCAACGTCCAGCTCTAGTGCATCTGCAACGATGTAGCATCGAGTCGGCCGCTCCTCAGGTCCACTATATTGCTCAATCATCCTCGCCTGACGCCCGTGGCCCTTCCACGAAGCATGAACGGGGAAGGGTGAAGTGATGACGACTTCGTCCGGACCTAGTACTGGCTTCAGTAGAGACACTATCGCAAGTGCTGGCGACTGCCCAACAAGACGCTCCTCTTGCGTACCACTGGGGCCTGGACCAGGTTGAGAATGCGCCGCCACTAGCACGTACTCTGGCCAAAGACCGGCTTGCTCAGGCCGAGCAGACGAAGGTTCGAAAGGCTCGTCGACAACGCGGACAAAGTTCTTCACAATTGGCTGCTGTGACTTTGTTATGTCCGGCATTGATCGTGCATTTGAGAGAGTGAACCTGAACTTTTGATTCATGGCCAAAGCACTATATCCTCCTTTGGCGAAATGCTCGACAAGAGTGGTCACGTAGCCACGTACAGTTGCCCAATTGACAGTAGCTGCCGAGAATAGCTGTGTGAACCCAGGTCTACCCCATTCATTGCCCTTAAGCATCTGTAATGTACCAAGGAATAGATGCGCAAGTAGACAGTCTGTCTCGGCCGCGTCTAAATTGACGGGAGACTGTTCTGATTTTAGTCGAGATAAAGTTCCACCCGGGAAATGATCGTCCAGTGTGAGCGCAGCAGACACAAGTCCGAGTACGAACTGCTGGAGTTTTTCTCTTGAGTCCTCCCCAAGCTCGATGAGCAAGCCTTTGAGACCATCGGTGTCCATTGAAGAGTCGCCGTGCAGGCTGTAGGCCATATCACTGATTTTCGAGCAAATTCTGGTTGCTGTGTCCCCAGACGCTCCATGATAGATTGGTGGTAAAACACTATTTTGCATCGTCAGGTCTTGTAAGATTTCTTTGACGAGGATGAAATGATTTATCTCATCTTCACTAACGGAACAAAGTCCAAGTGGATCGACACTCGTCAATGCGGGAGAATTGGGCAGGAGGTAATCAGAAGGAGCCATCTTGTATCAATGCTGCTCGAGATAGCGCTATTGATTACATGATATAGGCAATAATCTGAACATTCGATGACAATTGTGGTGTGGTCGGCCTGGTTGAACAACAGAGCGCTTCCTCAAACGCCAAGATGCAGCAGTGTCAACGCTTCTTTCTAGCATGACGCATCAGGTCATTACGCAAAGAGTCATTATTGTGTTTCGGTCGCTGGAAGAGAACCAACGGCAAGTATCAGCTCGTGCGGTGTCTGTATTGAGCGTAGATGGACAAAGATTCTTTGGAGGCTGTAACCGATGCCAAGCTCACATACGAGTTCATACCATCATGATGGCATACACTACGGCACGCCGGCAATTAGATCTCGAGGTCCGCTTAAGTCCACTCAGAATGTTTAACAGACGATTTCAAGCGAGATAAGGTCTCGCGCGTGTCATCCTATGATCTTGACCGATTGTTCGAAAAGACTTCCTAAGCTCTACTCTCTTAGCCGTTTGTACCAAGGCAGGCTTCATGACCAGAAGTACTACGTGATCTCAAGTAGACGATTCCTTAGGGCTCGGCGACACGCCCTACGCGATGACAAGATGAAAAAGTCAATTTGTCATCGTGATGTTGTCTACGAAAGGTTCTTCATGTCTCTATTGGGCTGAAACTGTGACACCAACGCAAACGTGCTATCTTCGAAAAGATGGCATCACTCACGATCACCCAGACGCTTGAGGCTGTCGAGCTGGAGACTCTTTCACAGGCCAAAACGCGGTACTCGACAACTGATCGATCCAGAAGGAGGAGTTCACTGCATCCTACTCCTTCCAACATACAGGTCAACGATAATGGATTGCCCGATCCGCCAGCAAAGTCCAACCTTCAGATTGTATTCACGATCTTCATGCCATCGTTCGTCGGCTTCCTCGCTAGCTTCACCAACGGTCTCATCACTGTTGGTCTTCCCGATATCGCCACTTCACTCGCGCTCGATCGTGCTTTGTATCTATGGCCGTCGTCTGTGTACGGGTTGACATCCGGTGCCTCGCTTCTTATTGCAGGCTCCGTCGCAGACATAATCGGCGCAAGACCTGTTGAACTGGTTGGCATCGTTGTCATGGGTGTCTTTGCACTTGCTTGCGGACTGGCTAGCAGCGGTGAGCAACTAGTCGTCTTCCGTGCTCTTCAGGGAGTTGGTCTAGCAATGCACTTGCCAGCCTCTGTGGCTCTGATCTCAGGCGCAGTACCGTCTGGTAGAGCACGAAACTTCGGGTTCGCCTCGTTAGGCTTCTCTCAACCCTTGGGATTCGGCATCGGCCTCGTTGCCAGTGGCGTCTTGGTCGAGAAGGCGGATGGCGATCGGGATTCTATCTTTCTGGTGGTGCGACTCTATTTGCTGCTATTGCTGCTTTCTGGACTATTCCAAAATCGGAGTCTCAAAATCATGATGGCGTTGTTGCTCTATGGAAGAAAGTAGGCAGAGACATCGATTGGGTCGGTGGTTTCATTTCGAGTGCCGGTCTTGCCACCTTGGCCTATGTTCTTGCGTAAGTGCTTGTCTTTGATCAACGATACTACGATCGCTAACGTCTATCAGTATGCTCAGCGCCGATCTTACAACCATCCGCCAGCGGAAACCGCAACGTTGCTTGCGATCAGTGTTGTACTGCTTGGGGCGTTCCCACTTTGGATGCACTATCGCGAAAAAGCCGGAAAGTCTGCCCTCGTACCGAATAAACTATGGAAGAATGGTGCTTTCGCCAGTACATGTATCATGATTGCTCTTTCATGGGGTGGCTTGAACTCGATTGAATTGTTCTCAAGCCTCTAGTAAGTCTATTGTCGCGGCCACTAATTGCTCGATACTGACCTTAGACTACAGTTTCCAAGAAGTGCAAAATGCTTCAACCACAAACTTCCCTCTTTCTTCTGCCCAACCTGATCACAGGCGTCATTCTCAGCCTGCTCGTGGTACATTCGTACATCGCATACCTGCCCGATGGCTCGTAGCCGGGTCAAGTGTCATCTGCGCTTGCTCACCCATCGCGATGGCACTTCTAGACCCAACATGGAACTACTGGTATCTCGCATTCTGGGCTCAAGTGGCCGCTCCCTTCAGTGCTGATGTCCTGTTTACGGTCGGTCTCATCATCGTGAGCGATACGTTCCCAGAAAAGACACAAGCACTGCGGGCCGTGTTCAACACTGTTGCACAGATCGAATGAGCCTTGGAATGGGTCTGTGCCAGGTCGTTGCTCTCGGAGTCCAAGGCGGCGAAGGGAGTGGTGCACCACAGTGACTCTTCTGAGACAGCAGACCCAACAGCAGTGCTCAAGGGCTATCGCGCGAGCTTCTGGACCATGTTCGCATACATGGCTGTATGCATTATTGTTGCCATTGTTGGACTTCGAAAGGCTGGTAATGTTGGCTTGAAGAGGGAGTAAGTAAGATTGAGTAGCGGCCGTAATGTATATCTGTGCTTATGTATCATATCAAAGTGCGTTTCATTATAAGCGATAGACTTCTTCAATCTTGCTCAACCTTTCTGCTGTACCTGATTCCGTACCCAATCACATGTTCGCTCAGCGGCTAGGATGGCGGTTCGTCAGCAGCAAGCCTTCGTTTGCTTGTTGAGGGCGGCAAGAGATTGAGTCAGAATATGGAATGTAAAAGTATGTTTTTTGTCATCTATTCATCGACTCATCTTGCACTAGAGGTCTGGCTGTTCTACAGTACTCAGCTCATGATCTCTAAACTTTCAACAACTTAAGCAGCAGCCTCACGTCCTTGACGTCAGTCTCCTCCTCAGCAACAGCAATGCTGCCATCATCCTTGACAACGCCCTTGCTGGCAGCCTTTGTGAAAGCGGCAGCCTGCTGCGTGAACATCTCCTCGATGACACGCTCGTTCTCAAGCCTAGTGCCCTCAGCGGCAGCAGCTTCATCGCCAGTCGCCGCTACTCCATCAGTACCGGTGGTAGGCGCAAGGACGGTGTACGCAAGCTTGACGTCGTCAGTCGGGACAAGACCGGCACGCTTGCGAAGACGTTGCACGCGGTTGAGCACCTCACGCATGAGGCCTTCTTGTGCGAGCTCAGGGTATGCGAATGAGTCGAGAAGGATCATAACTTGACCATCGACGGCGGGCTCGTAGTTCTTGGTCTCAGTGCTCTGCTTGAGGCCACGGTTGACGCGAAGGTCTTCGGAGAGAAGCTCGTGGCCCTCGACAGTAACCTTTCCGCTGTCAAGGAAAGCATGGATCTGCTCACCAGTAAGGGAAGGAAGCGCCTTGCGGATCTTGGCGGCGTCCTTCTTGAACTTCTGACCAAGATTCTTTACGTCAGCTTGTACGGAATACTCAACGCCATACTTCTGCTCGTCAGTTGTGAGAACAAGGTCGCGGACGTTGAGCTCCTCGAGAATGTACGACTCGAGGGTGCGAACATCATCAAGGAACTGTTGATCTTGGTGAAGTACCACAAGTGTCTTGAGAGGAGTCTTCAGGGACAAAGTGCGGCGGTCACGGCACAAGCGACCAAGCTCAATGACCTTCTGCATGGCGGCAACACGACGCTCGACAACGGTATCGAAAAGCTCCTCACGGACAGTAGGGAACTGCAAGAAGTGAACGCTGCGGACATCCTTGCCCTCAGTCATGGAAGGAGGGAGGTGGGGCGCAAGGCGCTCGAAGATGTTGTCGGCAAGGAAGGGGATGAAGGGTGCAAGAGCGCGGACAAGAGTCTCTACGACCTCATAGAGAGTGTTCAGCGCGTGCAATGTATCATTACCCTCCTCATCTGAAGACGTGGCAGCCTGGCCCTTCAGTCTGTTACGGTTGAAGCGGATGTACCAGTTGGTAGTGTCGTCAACCATCTTCAAGAGTCTGGGCACGACAGTGTAAAGTCTGTAAGCCTCCATCTCGGCATTGACGTATTGCAGCAGGGACTGCGTGGAAGCCAGGATCCAACGGTCCATGACGTTGGAATTAGTCTTCTGGATCTCTGAGTCGAAGACGAAGTCAGAGCCAGTGTTCTTCTTGTAGAGCGCTGCTTGCTGCGCGAAGAAGTTGTAGCTGTTCCACAAGGGCAACAGTACACCAGAAACGATCTGCTTGACACCCTGCTCGCTGAAGCGCAGAGGCTCGCCACGCACGACAGGAGAGTCGATAAGGTAAAGGCGAAGTGCGTCCGAACCGTACTTGTTGATGACAAGCATAGGGTCAGGGAAGTTCTTGAGAGATTTGGACATCTTCTTGCCGTCCTCGGCGAGGACAATACCGTTTACAACACAGTTCTTGTATGGGAAAGTATCGAAAAGATGGGTGCCCAGAACTGAAAGTGTGTAGAACCAGCCACGGGTCTGGTCGAGGCCTTCAGCAATGAAGTCACCAGGGAATTTGGTGAACAACTCCTTGCCAGGGCCCTCGGTAGGGGACGCACCGGACTCAGGGTTTGAAGCATCGAAACCGGGATATGAGAAGGGGTAGTGTGATGAGGCGTAGGGCATGCTTCCAGACTCAAACCAGCAATCAAAGACTTCTTCAACGCGCTTGAGATCGCCCTTGCCTTGCTTAGAGGGAATAGTGATGTGGTCAATAGAGTCACGGTGGAGATCAGTGATCTCGCCAGTGTATCCAGACAGCTCTTTGAGCTCTGCAACAGATCCAATGCAAACGACTTCCTCGTGATCGTCAGAGATCCAAAGAGGCATAGGAGTACCCCAGTATCGGTTACGTGAGACATTCCAGTCCTTTGCTCCGGCGAGCCACTGGTGGAAACGACCAGTCTTTACCGTGGAAGGAACCCAGTGAGTCTCACCAAGGTTCTCAAGGAGTTGTGAGTTGATGTTCTCAACCTTGATGAACCAACTAGGAACAGTACGCTGATCAAAGGTGTCTTCGATCTAGGACAGTGGGGATATCTGTGGGTAATCTGTGACTTGCGGACGAGTCTGCCAATGGTCTCAAGGTGCTTGATGATGTTCTTGTCGGCAGCCTTAACATACTGGCCCTCGAAGTCGGGAACGTCGCTAGTATACTCGCCAGCAGGTGTGAGTGGGCAGGGAGGAGGGCGGTCGCCGTTGATGATGCCGTGGCGCCATGAGATGTTGTAATCATCCTCACCGAATGCGGGCGCCTGGTGAACGACACCCACACCGTCGTCCTGCTTAACATAGGTATCCAACAGTACCTTGTAAGCAACCTCGCCGAAAGTCTTTGTGAAGTAGTTGAAGATCGGCTTGAACTTCCAGTCCGCAAGGTCGGAGCCCTTGGTCTTCCACAGGACCTTGTACTTGGCTTTCTTCGGGTCTTTGTAAAGTACCTTCAAACCAGCCTCCAGCATGATGTAGCGCTTGTCACTTTCAGCGTCATGGACCAGGAGATATTCATAGTCGGGGTGAACACAAAGTGCCAAGTTACTCGGCAAGGTCCAAGGTGTGGTGGTCCATGCAACAAAGTTGATCTCTTCGCCTCCGGTAGCCTTGAGCGCCTCCTCAACCTTCGCACGGACCGACTCGGGCTGCTCATTCACAGGCAGAACAGGGAAGGAAACGGTGACGGCAGGGTCCTGAACGTCCTTGTATTCCTCTTGGGCCTCACTCTTGCTGAGCGGTGTGTTGAGCGCGGTGCTGTACGGCAGAACGCGAGCACCGTGGTATACCAGGTTCTTCTTGTGAAGCTGCTTGAAGACCCACCAGCAAGATTCCATGAAAGTCGGGTTCATTGTCTTGTAATCCCTGTCGAAGTCGATCCATCGTCCGAGACGGCCAATGACCTTCCTCCACTCGTTTGCGTAGGTCATGACAACTTCCCGACACCTCCTGTTGTATTCTGCGATACCGATCTTGTCAACAGCAGCCTTGCCTCTTACTCCGAGCTCTTCCTGCAGCTGCTTGTCGATGATCTGCTCAATCGGCACACCGTGGGTGTCCCAGCCGAAACGACGTTCGACATAGCGGCCGCGCATACTCCAATAGCGAGGAATGATGTCCTTGATCGTGGAGGCGAGCAAGTGTCCATAGTGAGGAGTTCCGGTCGCGAAAGGGGGGCCATCGTAGAAGACGTATGGTGGGTTGTCTTTGGTGAGTTCGAGCTGGCGGTGGAAAGCATTGGTCTCGTCCCAGGTCTTGAGCACACGCTCCTCCTCGGCGGGAAAGTTGATCGAGCCCATGGTCCTGTCCTCGCGCTGCAGGTACCGAGCTGGAGGGTGTTGTTGGGTTGACTGAAGTGAGCGTGGGAGAGGCCTCAGAAGTGTGAGTATGAGTCCTCAAAAAATCGCGGGGTGACCGCCACCAAGCTGCCGATTAGATAGAGCCAGGGCGTGGCGTCTCAAAATTGCTGATAATTCAGACCTCGACATATTGATTACATTGCAAATAGCTTCTAAATAGGTACAAGTAGAATCAGTCGTGGTAGAATAGACTGGGGATTTGTTATTCCATCGTTCAAAAAACGACAAAGCAAGGTTGCGCAACAGCAGAACCCAGCGACGGTATGAGGCTCAATAGTATCAGTTTCTGTGCCTTTGAACATATTTCTTGAGTAATGATACGTTGATACGACTACAGAATCGACTCGACGGAGCCTCACGCTGTAAGCAGTTGTGGCCTTATGCAAAAAGAATCTCATCAAGGTGGGAAGCAAAATGACAAAAATGATGCCTTCTATGAGAATCGAACTCATATCTGAGGATATCCACAGCTCGGCTGAAGTCACAAGCTAGTTATGAGACCTCTGTTCTAACCGTTAAACTAAGAGGGCATTTTAGATGAGGTCCGGAAGGCTCACAAAACTCATATCACTCAAAATACGCCCCTCTTGGACGCCAAAATCAAGGTACTGGAATGACTGCAACGCACATCAAATCCCGATCCACGATGGATCCCTATAGATTACACGCTACATCTGGGAGCCACATGTCGGTCGTCTGCTGTTGTGCTTATAGCGACTAGTCTAACGACAGTATCATGATGCGGCATGCATGGCCTGCGACTGGAGGCAAGCGCAGCAATTAAGTACCGCAAGACAAGCCAAGCCAACACACGAAGGAAGACACAAAGAAGAGCTGTGTATAGTACCCTTGATTCTCGATCTCTCATACATTCGTCTTTGCTTGTGAATCGCAGCATGGTCAATGCCAGAAAGAAATCATTTGCACCCCACCAAATGATCGTTCACCGCCACATTCTCGACCTCGCGATCGTCTAAGATAACGAGGCGCGAGAGATGCGGTTCCACAACTTCGGACGCAACCAGAGAACAGTCAAGTCGACAGCAAAACCTTGATCCATTGTCAGGCTCATCTGACCATGTCTATCTCAGTATCTCAGTGGTTGATGTACCCGGGTTCACATTGATTGTGCTAGTATAAGCACAAAAGGAGGTCAAGTATATAGAGATTTAAGCATCATCTCTATGATCGCGATGATCACTAATCATTCCATATTTTGTTGATTGCCGTCCAAGGCGCTCACACACTCGGCACAGATCATCCTATGTCTTTAAGAAAATCTTTTCTTGAGCAGTCGTGTATTTGAGATCTTAGAATTGGCTAATGACGATGTCTCCGTGTTTTCCATCCTTCTCTACTTCTGCAACCTAGCGTGCTCAGCCTTAAGGATCTCAGGCACCTCATCCTCAATAGAATGCCTCGTCGGCTTCCAACCAAGCACCTTGTTCGCACGCTCGGCCTTACCACGGGAATTCAAGCCCCAGCTGATAGCCTCAAAGCCAGCCTGGTCAAGAGCAGCATCCTTGGCAAGTGCCTTCTCCTCAGGAGACTTCAGATAACCAAGCTCGACGGCCTTCTTTCCAACAGTCCTTGAAAGATCGCCCCAGATGTGCTCGCCACGCTCAGTGAAGATGTAGCCTTTAGCACCCCAGAGCTCGGCGTCGGTGTTTCCTGCTACCGCGGCTTCGACGAGCAGAACATAGGCATCTGACAGGTCGGCGACGTGAATGTGGTTCCAGCGGGCTTTACCTGGTCCGATGATGGGAACGTATTGGCCAGTCAGAACAAGCTTTGCGAGCTCGTAGACTTGGCGGCCACGCTGGTTGACAGGGCCTCGTCCATTGCCTAGAAGAATTGGTCAATAAGTGCGAGGGTTGCCAAGAAGGTGCAAGGCAGCACAAGCTTACCGTAGATTGTCGGCGGGCAAACGATGCTAGTCTTGATCACATCTCCATGCTTAATGCCAGCGTCGATAACCACCTTGTCCACATTGCGGTGGAAAGCGGAATCCGGGAGGCTTGTGAGCTCATCCACGCCAGTCCAGTCGTTGTATTCCTTCTCGGACCACTCGCCCAGACGGTCATTCTCGCTATCTTCCCAGGTCAGGATACCGGTGCCACCAGTGTGCAACCAATAGCCGGGCTTCTCCTTCGAGTGACCAGAGCGAATGCCCTCAGCGATAGCCTTGGCAGCTCCCTCAGGTCAGAAGCATCCGCGGCGTCTTTAGAAGAGTCAGCAAGCATTTTAAGATACTATACAAGCTAACAGCAGACTCACGTAGTACGATGTCGGCCTTGGCAGCCTCTTCCTTCAAGATGTCTGAATCGTCGTTGCCACCGAGCACAATCCGAACATTAGGGAAGGCCTTCTTCACGATATCTGCTTTCTCCTGTGTGCGTACGAGCGCGGCATATTCGTAGTCTGGGTGTTTCTGGTACAGCTCGTACAGGGCATCGCCCGCAATGTAGCCTGTCACGCCGGTGCTGCGGTCTGTCAGTCAAATCCTAAGCCCATGTATTATGTCATTGTTCATGATTGCCCATACAGGAAGATCTTTGGTGCCATGATGCTTTCTTTTGTGATATGTTGTTGCTGGAATCTTTGGCCTTTTCTTGTCTCAGATCGCTTTTGAGGACATTGAACAGCATTGATTACCAATTATGTAGTGGGTGGATGAAGCAATACCCACCTCCATGACTTCAATGTTGGTGACGTCGTTTGCCCGCGGATGATGCGCACGCCATCCGCGGGTACATGCACTTGCACCGCTCGATAAGAAAATACCTACGTGTATGATTCAGTTGGTTTTGTGATTTCGCTGTTTCTAACCAAATCGTGACTCGGTCACCTTGGTCCTGTGAGCTGATTCTTCAACAATCGTCGACATCGTTCTTCTTGTGAAGTGTACCTCGACGTTGCAGGAGTGGCTAATTCGGCATGCTCGAAGTCAAGAATTCATTCTATGCTCCTTTGCTTCGCATTCTGCATCACACTGGAGTACTTATTCGCGATACATCGCAGACTTGTTATCAACATCTTGGTCAAACATTGGGCGTCGCCGGCATTCTGGCTTCTCTCGAGTCTCTTTGCAAATTATTCTATATATTGAGTTTACCCCGCAAATTGCTAACCAGCCTGGTGTTCGGGTCTTGTGGTTTAGTGGTATAATTCGCCCTTCGGGTTTATTACCCAGAAGTACTATCAGTCTTCTAGAGATTGGGCGAGGTCCCTGGTTCGATTCCTGGCAAGACCCTGCGTTTTTGGCTGTTCTTTTGCCGTCTACCACGTCTAGATAGCATCAACATCCTTTGAGATATCAGGATTTGAAGTTTTGGCATCAGATTTCACTTTGTGAAAGGAGCCGTTTCAAAATTCAGACGAAAGCTGGAAGTCGCAGCCTGAGGACGCGACGCGACGGCTTGTCTACAGTAGTGGCTCAGTGTTACTCTCCCTATTGACTTCGCTGCATCAAACATGATAATTAATGCCTCACATATGAAGAGAATCATACTGTAGTAGTATCATGAATCTCCCTTTGGATCTCGGCAATTTCGAGGACAAACAGGCTTTGCCGCCCTGTCTTGTCCTTTTGCTCTGGTGGTAACTACAGCGATCATTGGGAGTGTCGCGCAGACTTATATGAACCGATTGACAGCTTCTACGAAGAATGATATACCCGAGTATGTTTGAACATGATATTGGGTTCTAGGCACAAGTGCACTTATGCACAAACGGCGTCATATATCCAAACGTATCCAGACAAAGGAGCAGGAACAGATGGCCGTCAAATCACGATCCGCTCCAACGACGCCAGCAATCATGGGGAACCAAACACCCTACCTATTACCATCCATAGTCCTACCGTAAAAACGAAAACAAACCCAGCGATAGACGTCGTGCGTTTGCATGCCGCGAAGTCAGTGGCGTCAAACAAAAGAGATCAAACTGTCAAGAGCACGGGGTCGCTCACAGGGACTCGCTCCCAGAAAGAGTCGATTTCGCTCACCGTAGCGTTGTCGCCATGTGATGAGCTGGTAATGTGATTGTGTGACGGGCGTGGGATTCCTACGCAGGGTGGAAAAAGGTGCGTATTATCAAAGTTTGTCTGGACATAGGCAACGCCGGAGCCGCGGTGAGGCGTTGGTGTCTGAAGGTGGTCGTGTGTGTGCTGGGGATGACCATGCTGATGCTCTGAGCGGGTTGATGACGGTACATCCTGCCAATCCGTGTTAGGCGTCGACGCGGTGTCCGACAATGCGATGTGTCCTCGGGTCTTCAGGTGCCTGTCCAGATGATCTCTGCGTTTGTATACCTTGTTGCAATCGTTACAGAGGTAAGTCCTGACACCGTGTACTGTGTTGACATGTCGCCGCAAATCTTTGGGATAACGGAAACCGAGATGACATTGAGTACAGCGGTGCCGATGCGTCTTGCTCTCATCGTGTGTGACTTTGTGGTGGCTGTGAATTTGTCAGCATCGCCAATACCACCGCATGGACAATGCGAGAGGTTACCTCAGGCTCGGCTTGTCTTTCCATGTCTTGCCACACTGATCGCAAACGAAGCTGTTCAGGTCCACGATCGAGGTCAGAGCTTCTGTCCGATGCTCCAACTCACGACGTCTGTCACCGATGCCTCCTGCGACATAAGGGCTCGAGTCGTCCTGGAACAGGTTTCGTATGGGCTCGATTGAACTTCCCATGCCTTGCAGAGACTGAGAAGTCCCTGCATGGTCTTTTGTAGCAGTGTACTGGGCGTCAGAGGGTGTGCTGACCAAGGTACTGGAACCGAACGAGCTTCCCAGTCCCGAATCATCTCTTATGTGGGTACATGAAGTAGCCAGGTGCCGGGTTACCGGAGGCATGTTACGCTCGGACGCAGAATCTGAAGTAGCATAGACATCTTCAACAATTGATTGTCGGTACGTAGCAGGTTTGTGGGGCGTTCCCGATGGGTTCTGATAAGGCGTCGTTGGACCATCGAGAGCATCGTCTGGCGGAGGATACTCATATTGTCCGGTATCTTCCTGCGACACGAACGCCTCCGCGAAGAAGCTGTGCTCTGGCATTCCTGCCGGCGACGTCTGGTATGGACATTCTGCTGCCGTCTGCAAGATGTCAGCGAAAGTGCATGTTGATCAGGAAGATCGACGCCTGCAGGATAGACTGACATAGTCCTGTACATCTGGGTAAGTGCCTCCAATGTGATCTGGTCCACAACTGTGTTCAGGGCCCAATTGGGTTGCGGTCTGCACGCAAGCACCCGAGGCAGCAGCACCAACCATGGTGGCCGACGCGGAGCGGCACAGCCTTATAGTGGAGACGGTGAGAAGTAAGAAGATATAAGCAGCGTGCCGCTGGCGTGTTCATCCAACCCAGGCTTCGATAGGAGGAAAGTGCGAAGTATGTTCAATGGAAGATACAGCAGGAAAGTACTGTTTGCGTAGCATGTCATCTCGTGAGAGGAGAGGGGAGGGGAGGCGGCCCCAATCTGACGCTGGCTGGCAGGACTCGAGGCGCAGCATCTTGCAGTGCACCGGGCGAGCTGTTCTGCGCCGCTTCAAAAATCGCAAAAGCCAACATGCAAAAGCACTATTGAATGCAATCTTGCAGAGCGGGAATCAGGCGACTGAAGTACGCTGTCTGTAGAATGCTTTGTTTCAGCCTGTAAGCCCCCCTCTCGGAAGATCGGCTGATAGTGCAGCTGACCCATGTTCGATGGCGCGATTGTGTGCAGCCTGGTGATAAGCGAGCTGATAAGAGAGAACAGTATGGCCCCGAAACAAGTGTTGTTGGCGGGAATGAGCAGATCATTTGGTAAAAGACAGTGTGTAAGGTAGATCCCAAAAAGGAAGGATGGTAGCAGTCATCATCACGTCTATTGATGAAGGCCTTTGTGCTGCCAGAGCATACATCTTGATAGATGTCTGATATTCTGGAGGGCGGCAAAGTAATGAAAAGTGTCATAAAAGCATGCTTCGAATAGGACTGAAGTCGAAGACAACATTGAAGTACGTGTGGGTATTAGAAATAAACTATAGATAATGCTCTGACCCCAGGAATGACGATGAAACTCAGGCACGGACTTCCCTTCCTTCCAGATGCGAGCTGTCACCCATAAGCTTACAAATACGTATCGTTACACAGAATGTCGTGCCCACCCCTCCAAATCTCCCTGAACCGATGCGAGCAGCGCTCCGCGTCAAAAGACGTACATGTAGTGGAACCGAACACCAACTCCGGCAAGCAAGAAGCCCTGCACGTCGCCAGGCTAAAATAATCACACCGGATGCTCAAAATGTCGCAGGAAACCCAGATATCGCGTCCAGAGGAGTGACAAAAGTACCGTGCGTCTTCAGATGACGAACATAATGGTCCTTCCGCGCAAAGCCTCTTGTACGAAAGGCGCATCCTAGGGTCTCGCAAAAGAATTCATGCTCCGCTGGCTTATGAGTCTTCTCGTGTCTCCTGAGATCTTTCGTCGCGACGAACCCTTTGGCGCAGGTAGCGCAGACCTGGTCTTTAGGTCCATGCCAGCGGGCGTGATGGCTAAGAAGTGTCAGCGAACCGCACAATTTCGACCGGGCCTCATCAAGGGAAGACTCACTCTCTGGCGGATCTGGAAGGAAACATCTTGCCGCAACGCTGGCAAGGTATAGGTCCAGTAGTGGCTGATCCTACACGAGAGTGTGATACTCTACCTCGTCTCGGACCAGGAGGTGCAGTCGGCTCGGGTGCAAGGCCACCAAAGTTCGTCCGGTCCAGCACATTGTATGCACCTTGAGTCCAGCTAGACACATTTGTGCCTCGGAAAGGTGTCATCATTTGCATATGTCCTGGATCTGCGTGATATGGATCGCCGGTCTCGTCGAAGTCCGAGTGTGAATGCATGTATGGCGAGGCGACTGATGCTGACGGGAACGATGACTGACCTGGGAAGTATGTTGTAGAGATGTCGAAGGAAGATGGCGCCGTGTTCGAGGACTGCAAATCTGGTTCCGGCCTGTCGAAATCATACGAGCTTTGTGGCCCGCTCAAAGGCAACCAAGACGAGTCTGTTGACTGGAAAGAGTTGAACGGTGTGCTCGTCAAGATTTCTTCGTTATACTGGAAGCCTTGGAAACCGTAGTTCGGATCGATGTAATGCCTCTGCTCTTGACCAAAGCACTGCGATATAGCTATTGTTGGAGTGTCCACCGGATATGCTATAGTTTGAGGCATCGAAGCTGGAAGCTGCAATTCCGGAAGAGGTCGTTGAGCTGGCGGGAAGTCCATGTGGAGTGATGCTTGGGGCATAGGCATATTGGGAGGCACCTCGACTGGAGGTTTGGCAAGTTGTCCAACCAATGACCTATAGGCACTGCCTTCATCGACCCTCGCGAGATGGGCGCCAGCGTGTGCTATTTCCTGGTGAAAGGTCAGACAATACCAGCAACATTCAATTCTGCGACATACCTGAGCTGGGTCCATATTGGTGTCCAGTGATTCGAAGGTACGGCCAATGTCTTGCACCAATTCGGCATCGTCCATTGCGAAGAGTTCCGGTTCGACAGCTGCATCGTAACGGTGGAGTAGGACTTGTGGCATAGAAATCATGGGAGGTGCGCTTGTCGGAGCTGTCACCCTTATAGTCGGGCTTATTTTTGCGCCATGGTGAGGCAGTAGCTCCAACCGCTTGCATGCGGAACGCAAGGCAGACAAGATCGGAAGCCGATTCTGTTGAAGTCCTATGAAGGTAGTGATGAGAAGGTGAGTTGTTCGGGTCTTCCAAACCAGCGGAATGGTGGGCACCTTTACATCGTTGGTGTGGTGTGCAGTCCAGGGTGTCGGTTTGCGCTGTCGAGCTGCCCAAGGGTTGGTGGCCTCTGTCAGGATCAGCCGCCAATGAGCGACGGCCCCTTTGAGAGAAGGTGTGATATATCACTCTTAAGATCGAAGATGGCTCTGGCTGCTGGAATACAGAGCGTAAGATTTGGCAGTGTCTAGCTAATGTCGATATATGAAAGGAAGAGATGAGTCGTACGGTAGCTCGAATGTCGAGAGCACTATCTCATAGGTTGCCCTGGGTTAAAGCACCACTCAGCTACAAGAACATGTATGCAATCAACCACCATGCTATGCCGAGTGTCCAGTCAGCTCTCACCGGTATCGATCTCTTGTCCGGCAGCCGCGAGATGGTGTCATTGTACATTAAGACTGATAAGATAAGAGCATAAGCCGAACTGCGTTATTCTTCGAAACCCAGCAGTATTTAGATACCAGTGACGTTAGATTGAATAGACGCAAACATTGTTCCCGTCGTAGATAACAGCTCCATCGCCCATGGCCATGTCGAGGTGGAATCCATTGGCCCGTAGACAACAATGCGACCGCCTCAAAGATATCTGGTCGCACGAGCCGGTAGTAAGCGCTTGCGCTTGCGAAACCTTCGGCTTATGTCGAGCACTGCCCTCTGCCCTCATACATGTGACCAGCGACTTATAAATCCAACTTCTGTATGGCCCAGAGTAGACGTCGTCAGGCATGAACGCCATCTCCCTGGGCCTGAGGCGCCATATGTTGCGAGATTCTTAGTCCACGTAGGCGAAGCCCGAAGGCAGCGTGATCTCGAGCCTGTGATATCAAGGCACGGTATCTGACTGTACCTCGGCTCTGCCATTAACGATGCGACGCGCAACACAACATCAACATGACCAGATCGCAAAGATCTAGGCTCTGGACCATCCAGCTGGCGATGCGATGGCAAACCGTCTCGGCGGTGTAGCGGTCGGTGATGCCTTCTGGCTGTACGCTTCAGGCCATCGAGATGCTTGGTAGAGGTGCCTCCAGAAGACCTACCAGCGCCACAAACGCCGTGGATTGCCTTTGGGCAGACGTACAGCGCATGGAAACTTAAGGTACACATAGCATGCGCTCGAAGCGAGGTTCAAAGGCTATCAAGCGATTGTTGACCAGAACGTCGCTTGTCGCACAAAACTGTTCTCGGCTGCAAAATTCGCTAGAAGGCCTGGGCTGTTGTGACAGCTGTCGTCTTATTTGCATGAAATCCGTTCGAGAGCGGCCACATGGCGAATAGAGCTCATGCATGTCTCAGATAGCACGTGGGGTGAGCCGATCTGGACGCCCTGGGTGTGGAAAGTTTAAATCTGATCTTTAGCCGTCCCGGCTGCAACCAAGGGAACCAATCTTCAGCATTGACTTTCACGGCTTCAGCCACGGTGCCAATATTGTTGGTGAATTTCCGCATCCAAGGACCAAGCGGGAGGTCCTGATTGTGTGGTACGGAACCATGCCTATCTGTCATAGATCGTGCAGATTCTGTATCTTAGCAGCCGCTCATGCCGTGCAGACCGGGTGTCTTGCTAACCATTGCAGTTGGTGCTTGGCTGCTTTCAACCACGTGGTGCGGATGGAATCTAGGAAGTCGTCCGGATACCAAAAACCATAGTTGGTTGTAGCTTTCATCCGCGTCGACAGGATCAACAACGAGAGCACACTGCACCGCGGTATCGATCAAGTACCGCCAGCAAACTGTCGACAAGTCGTCATTTGTAGCTCAAAACATTGATTCTTCCGTCGAGTGCCATGCTTTAATTGATCGATCAAGGCAACCATCAGTTCTCAGCATCCACAGCTGCGGTCGACTTAAGATTACGCGCGTGCATTATGGTTTGCAGCCCAAACATGCCGGCGTCGCGCTGCTGGACAAGTTCGCAAGGCCTCACTGGTCAACATCTGGCCAATCGAGACGAAACGAAGTCCGGGCGCCTTGTGTTCGCAGCGAGCATCGAGCCAATAGTGTTGAGGAGGCAGTATAGATACTGGAGAACCTACCGGACACATTCTATGGTGTTTCCAATGGTGCACGACGCATAATTATCATCTCATTAACGGTCAATGCCGGTAGATTTACAAAAGTTATAGCTCCAAGGCTAGACGCGCCACTCAGTCAGACCAGTAGGTGGCCCACTTGCTGTCACCCTTCACCACATCGACGAATTCACGAGCGATGACGCGATCGGTCTGCTCGCTCGGGTGCAACTCGTCGTACCACATATAGGAATCGGGATTGGCAGGCGCACCGGTGTAGCCCACGTTCGCATAGCCGGTGACATTCAGAGGAGCGGTACCATTGAGGTATGAGGCAGGGTTGTTGTAAATGTCGGTCAACTATGAGAATGATCGTTAGCATCTTTCAGACTGAGTCTTAATAATTGGAGAGCGACTCACAAGGCCGTTGATATCCATGACAGCAATCTGTGCGCCAGGGAAGCGCTTGGCGATCTGCGTCAAGTACGGCGTCTTGTAATCAAAGACCTCGTTGACCAGCGAGACGTACTCGAGCATCTTTTCGCTGATTTCGGTGATGTTGCTAGGCTTGTCGAGCCAGTACTGCGTGCTCGCCAGTCCGCCTTTGCCAGGCAGCCCATACTGCGGCGCCAAGTTCAAAGGCGCAACATTCTGCAGGACGAAGAAGCGGCCACCGTTGTTGTACACGCTCTCAATGGCGTTGTAGACGCAGTCGGTGTAGTTGACAATGGTGGTGCCTGCGACTTGTGCATCGGAGATGAAAGCGTAGTTGCCAAGGTCGTTGGTGCCGATGAAGATGCTGTAGACTGTCTCATCTGGCGGGTTGGTCATGAACTTCGTGCCGTTCTCATCGACGTAGTGAGAGTCTGCAATATAGGCGGGAATTTCATACTGTTCGACGGCAGGGAAGGGAGCATCGATGGCCGCGAACGTGCGAGGGGTGACATTGTGCTGCAACGGCACCGGAAACAGCGTATTGTAGACGATTGCACCTGAGTACTGCGCGACGTACTGTGGCCATGGACGTCCACCATCGGCGGAGTGGTAGTTCTGCGAGCTTCTTTAGCAATTGCGACCTCATGGAAAGTCGCTTTCGACTGACCGCTGGGTTGACCCAGCCCACTGGAGGAGCAGATCCATTGTGGCTGCCGAAGTAGCCAAGTCTCGAGTCGTCAGTGTAGCTGTCACCAAACGCAACCAAGCTTGTGAATTTCTTGAGACTCCAATGCTCGGCCTTGGGGCCGTGTCCACCATGTCCTCCAGGTGGTCCCCATTTGCCGGGGCCACCACCTGGGGCTGGCGCCGCAGAAGCGAGCGCACTCAGCGACACAGTAGCTGCGACGATGGATGATTTAGTCATACTGAATGGATACAACAGAAGTACTGTGCTAAGCAATGACTATAGAAGACGCTCTACAGGGAGAAAGCTTGGATTTATAGCTGTTCATACTCCACATACTCTGCAAGGAACAAGGCACAAGACCAATGCCCATCCGAATACCGCAGACGTCAATGCCGTCATGCCATGAGCTTCCTAAGCAGCCGGCACGTATATTCCACAGAAACTATGATCCCGGGCTGATGTCGTGAGGGTGATTCTCCAATTTCTCCAGCTTCAGCCGAAGTTTTGCGGGGTGTTTACCGACCGAAGGCATCAATGACGACTTATAGCCTAAATCGGCACTGGATCGGCATCGTCTCAGTAGGAGGTAAAAGACAGCACAAGCGCGCTTTATCAAGCTCTCCAAGTTCCATGGCTGAGAGGGAGCGCAGCTGCTTCACAAGTGCAGCGCAATGTCGTGTGAAGAAACTTTGTCGAATCCACGGCTTCCCCGTTTCAGAAGTGCATGCGCAACAGATCCGTGGGACAGTATCGACGGCATGCCCTTTGAATTGTACCCTGATGGAGACATTTGCTACTGTGCCCAAGTTATGGGATCGGACCAGCGGGATGGCCTCGAGCCCTGTATATGCGGTTGCGCGTCCAGTCCGGAACGAGCGGCGCATTCTGTTGCAGGCAAAACACATCATGCTGTGGCCTGGTAACGTTACCACTCGGACCGATCATTGATGTGGCTTTAGGTGGTATATCCAAAGCTGAGTCAGCGCTGTAAAGATCTTGGGGAGATATTCAACTTGTTCATTCCTTAGTCGAGTCCACTTCCGCAGCCTCAAGCCATTTGCCCTCGACAGACTTCTTCCAGATCCGCACAGAGCCCTCATCAGCGGTGGAGATGAGCATATCGCCGGTCGGGTTCCAGGAGACCCTCCACGGCATGCCTTCTCTCACTTCGAGCTCTGCAACCAGTTTGGCTTCTTGTTTCACGGCTCCAGGTGCATCTGGCAGATCTTGGGGTCTGCCTTTCGCATTACTGGCGAGCCCGGCACCGATACCAGAGCGGGTCGGGCGAGCAGATGGGAATTGGGAGCGCGGCTGGAGAGCTTCGGCGACGTTGTCGGTCCGACTGCTGAGCGTGGATAATGTGGCTGCGCCGGGCGTGTGAAGTTCGTACACTCGCACGAAGCCATCTTTGCTGGCAGTAGCGAGCGTGTCAAAGCCGCGCATGCTGCCGTTGGACCAAGCAACATCTCTGACAAGTGCCTTTGCGCCCTCAAGGACGGCTGCGTTATAGAACTTTCTGTCCTTGTCAGTGCGGAGAATGCGCACCACCGTTCCAACCGCCACAGCGAGGCCGAGACTTTTGCGATCCAAGCCGGCTAAGACTGCAGGCCATGCAGGTAGAGTCTCCTTGTGCCAGCTGACTCTGAAGCTGGTCTCTTCCATCCTTGAGGGAATCTTGCAGAGATAGTCTTGCCAGAGGACTCTCCACGATGAGAGATCGTCATGGTCTTCTGGCTCGCAGACAGTGATGTAGCCGTCCCGTGTGGCTACTGCGAAGTAGCTTTCAGCTCCAATGTTCTTGAGGTCAAGGCCCATGAAAGGCACGCCAGTGGCTGTCACTAGTTGAAAGACTCGCTTCCAGCGACGGCCAGAGTTGACAGCCTCGTTGACGTCTTCTTGCCAAATCTTAAGCGTACCATCCTCGCCAATGGATGCAATGTGCTCTCCGACATAAGGCCCATTCCATCGGACGTCAGTCACCTGCGCATCATGTGCAGTCCACGCATCGGTCACGATCCATGCGCCTGTCTTCTCATTGCAATCCCAGACCTTGAGCTTGTGGTCCGAGGAAGACGTAGCAGCGCGCGTGCCGTAGACATTGTAGCTCACCGCCAGAAGCAAGTCTCTATGCCCGTGAGAAAATCTGTGGGCACCGCTGGAGGCCATGTTTCGCGCGAAACAACGCCGCTCCAATCCTTCTCAGAGGTTGGCGAGGTTGGCAAGAAAATGGACCGGTGGACCGGGTAGCACCATGCAGCCCTGTGGCGACAACACTGGAGGCTGAGCAACGGCGCAGATCACGTACGAGTCCTTGTGTTTACGCGTGCACGCGGAGATATCGCCGCCTTGCAAGAAGATCTACTCGGCGTGTGACGGGAGGCGTGGCAGTATCATGTACCCTGAGAGCGATCCTTCACAACCCTTGCAAAACATGAATCGAACAGGAGGTCTGCACCCCGTCTTCTTGGAGATAACCCTTGAAACTCGTCGACCATGGGACGGGGACGAGGCGAAGTTCGCAAAGTTGCCAAGCCGCGTCCCCTGCTGATCCCGCGGGCGTTGCTGCAGCCAGCTGTTCCAAAGAACGACGATCCACTTGGATACTGGTGAACAACAGCATAACGGGCAGCGCAGAGCTTGAGGATTGCATGAGTGGCAAGATGCTGGCGCTCACGTCTACCGAGAATGCTTCGCTGAGCGTGCTATCAATCGCCTGCATCGCTGTGTTGGTTAACGCCTGGCGCAGTGATGGAGAGCCGTTGTTCGCCTCGCTTGCGATTTCTGGCGTCGCTTTTGCGTTCTCATATGCGTTGATACCATGGACTGGAGGTGTGTTCATACGACGAGGCTACAAAGGCAAAGATTTGTCCAAAAGAAATCCTACAGAACTGTGAGTTGATTATCTGATCGCCAATGTGATCAATTGGCTCATACAATCTAGGCCAGAGGCTATGGGCCTGCTGTCTGCACTCGTCTACCTATTGGCTATCGTGAACTTTTTGCCCTTCGCCTTCAAAAGGGATATCGCTGCAGCTACATTGGGCGCGAGCGACAAGGATCGAATCATCGAGGCCGGCGAGATCGAAAATGGACGTTTTTCTACATCGATTCCCCTCGAGAAGGTAAAGTCCAAGTGTTTCACGATTGTAAGACTTGGTCAACTAACACTGGCCAGCTCGCATCCTACGGCTTCGCATATGGCACACTCGCCACCGTGACCATCCTCGGCATCCTCGACGACTCCTTTGATATGCGCTGGCGACACAAATTCTTCATCCCAGCCTTTGCCGCGCTGCCGATGCTCGGCCTTTACTTTGTCGACTTCGGCGTGACACACGTCGTCGTGCCGCTGCCGCTGCGAAATTACCTAGGAGACCTGGTGGATCTGGGAGGATTCTACTATCTCTACATGGCAGCAATTTCGATTTTCTGCCCGAACTGCATCAACATCCTGGCCGGCGTCAACGGAATCGAAGTGGGTCAGTCGCTGGTGATTGCATTCCTGCTGATTCTAAACGACATGCTCTACTTGTCGCCTAGACTTCACCAACCGCACCCGGCAGCCGAGAGCCATTTGTTTAGCGTGTATCTGCTCCTGCCATTCATTGGTGTCTCGCTGGCCCTGCTGAAGCACAACTGGTTTCCGGCGAAAGTCTTCGTCGGCGACACGTACTGCTATTTCGCCGGGATGGTATTTGCCGTGGTGGGCATTTTGGGCCACTTCAGCAAACCCTGCTGCTACTGTTCATTCCCCAGATTTTCAACTTCTGCTACTCAGCTCCACAGCTGTTTAAGATCGTGCCGTGTCCGCGCCATCGGCTTCCACGATTTCAACGGCGGCACAGGCTTGCTCGAGCCATCTGTCGCGAGCTTCTCAGAAGAGAAGCCTTCTGCGGCCTGTGGTTGGGGAAGTGCTCAAGGTCCTGGCCAAATTGCGCTTGATGAGGGTGGAGACGGACGGGAAGGGCAGAGTGACCGAGGTGAGCAACTTTACCATCCTCAATCTATGGCTGGTCTGGCGCGGGCCACTGAGGGAAGACCGGCTCGCGGTCGAGATTCTGCTTATGCAGACAATTTGCGGCTGGCAGGGCTGTGGATAAGGCATAGCCTGGCGCTGCTCCTCTTTTCGGTGGACAACAGATTCTAGCGGTTGCACAAGTAGATAGCGAGGCCAATGATTGGGCGGATACGCCAACACTGCAATATCGCACAAGGCGCGCAGCCGAAGTGTCGACGTTTCAGGTATGCAGGACAACGGCTCCGCGGCAAGGGCTGAGTGACAATGAATTATCAGCGGGGTGGAGCGCACAGCAAACGTGGCATTGGGCATTGTCACGATGGAGATTTCGCATGGGCAAAGCGCATGCTGCGATGGGCCTTGACCCGCAGGGCGTTCATGTTCGTTACACCATGCTGGCGGCGCTGCGGCTGAGCGTGTGTCTTGCGCAAACGACGCCCGGTCCGGGGCTCAATGCAGATGCTGGCGTGTTCCAGCTTGCCGCCAGGACTGACGCCAACGCAGTCCGGATGTCCGCAGTTATCAGCGGTACCCGGGCGTCATCCCTGCATATCAGCAGCAGCGTGCCGACACGGTGGGTCGTCGGAGGCCTTCTTGAAACGTCCCTGTCGATCGGCCTCGATTGCTCGCCTTCCTAATTGGCTCAAGCCACATCACCAAAGCGTTCGGAGCGTGCGGGCGCTGCCGTAAGCCCTAAGGCTCGACTTAGCGCCACGATAGTCTAGAGTTCTTTGACCTCCTGGCTCCTCACGCAGCGCCTTGGTAGCCGTGCCATCGAGACTGCTCGAGACATGCTCCCGTGCAGTCTGAAGCCGCGCGCAGATGCCGCCGCCGTGCAACAGGGCATGACAGGTCCATGGGTGCATGCAGCGCCGCTGCATCTGGTGCACCCCGGCGCGACCATCTCGCCGCCGTGCCAGGGCTCCACACGTTGCCGCCGATCCAGGCACATGGCATGGCGAGCGCGCGCGACTACTTCAGTCGACGGCCGCGCCCTCCGTACAGGTTTGAGTCCTCCATCTGCTCTCCAGACCGACTTTCGTTACCAGCGCCTTTGAGAGGCTGCTATCCTGTCAATCCTTCGTTCTTTCAGTGCTCTTGACGAGCCAGTCATTCCTTCGGAACCACCACGTTGACACGCCTGTCCCTCGCTTCGCTCTAACCATCGCCATCCCTTCCTTGATCTGAGATCAGGAAAAGCAGATACAAACAAACGCAACAGCAAACCCACCAACAACAGCACCAACCAACACCAACAGACTATCCCAAGATGTACTCCTTGACGCTGGCCGTTACTGCTCTCGCAGCAATCTCCGTCCGCGCCGCCTCTGCCACCGATGTCTTCGCCCACTTCATGGTCCAGAACTCCTACGCTTACAACCAGGACCAATGGAAGGCCGACATGCAGCTTGCTCAGTCGATTGGCATTGATGCCTTCGCCATGAACTGGATGCCGCCAAACTGCCAGAGTGGTCTTTCGTGGCAGGAAGACCGCATCGACGATGCCTTCAAGGCGGCCGAGGAGGTCGGCTTCAAGCTCGTCCACTCCTTCGACATGTCCTGGTCGCAGTGCAACCTCGGTGGCTACTGGAACACCGACTACATGTCCAAGGTCCTCCAGAAGCACGCCAGCTCGAAGGCCGCCTACCGCTGGAACAGCAACATGCTCGTCACCACCTATGGTGGCGACATGGTCAACGCGTACGGCAACCTCTTCTTCGCAGACCTCAAGAACAAAATGAAGTCCTCCGGCAACGCCATCACTCTCACTCCCGCTTTGACCAGCTACGCCACTAAGGCCCAGAAGGATCCCCAGGGCGCTGCCTACGAGATGATCCAGGACTTCCCCACCACCGACGGCTACTTCAACTGGCAGGCCTGGCCCATGTCTGACAACGTCAACAACACCTGCACCGCCGATGAGGCCTTCCAGGGCGCCATGCAGAAGGCAGGCAAGACTGGTCCCTACATGATGGCCGTCTCCCCTTGGCAATTCAAGGACCTCAACAACGGCAACAACATGGACGCCTGGGTCGCTCCCGCTGACTGGCTCTTTGTTAAGCGCCTCGAAGCCATCGCCGAGCAGGAGGTCAAGCCTGATATCATTGAGCTCCTCACCTGGAACGACTGGTGCGAGTCTCACTACCTCCGTGACTTGCCCGGCAACTCCACCTCCGCCACCGACTACGCCGACTTGAGCGCCATGGGCGCCTACGTCGAGGGCCAGAACCACTCCCCGTGGCGCATCATCACCAAGTACTACATCTCCTGGTGGAAGCAGGGCAAGAAGCCCGCCATCACCGAGGACCAGGTCGTCTTCTGGTACCGCGTCCACGCCAAGGACGCCCAGTGCAACCAGGGCTCCAGCAGCATTCGCAACAGCGACATGGTCGAAGACGCCGTCTTCGCCTGGGCTGCCGTCACCAAGGACTCCACCATCTCCCTGTCCCTCGGAAGCAACCAATACCACAACTTCGCCGCCGATGGCTCTGGCCCAGCTCTCGGCTCCGTTCCTTTCCCCAAGGACCTCAACAACGACAGACCCGTCGTGGCCATTATGCAAGACGGCAAGACCGCCTACTACGGTGAGGGCTCCAAGGTCGTCACATCCTGGTGCTCCACCAAGAACTTCAACCCTGTCGTCAACCTCGTTGGCGAGGGCAGCGACAACCGCGGCCACTCATGAGCCGATCACCAAGTGGGAGGCTCTGGCTAGACTTCTGCGAACAGACAACGCATGACACTCGCCTTTACGAGCGAGTGCCCTCTTGCTACATTCGCTTCTTCAGCCAGTGCGATTGCATTGCTCTGGGCACCTTTTATCGGAGGATTGACTTTTTACGACTTGACGTATGTGGAGAGGGACTTCGGGATACACCTAGATATACCAATTTCTTGACCTTTGAAAAAGGGTCGGCGATACGCATTTGTGTTTTACGTTCGTTTTCAACGGCAGTCGCATTTCTCGTTACTCAGCACGACCTGCAGAATTCATTCAAGATGACAAGACCAAATTACAAGCGCATTTTTTCGAACACAATCATCTGTCTCACATTGTCCCAGTGTCGTATAGTCATGATACTCATTGAACTTCAAACCAAAAGGACAGCTCACTGCTCATGTCTTCCACCACACATCTCAGCCTCCCAGTCCATATCAGGCTGAGCTTCCCAGTACAGCGCCTCGGGATCACTCGCCGACTCGAACGTGAACTTCGCCGCTTCGTCCGGCACGTACACCTTCGGCAGGCCGTTCGCAGCTGCTGCTTCCGCGAGCAATTGCACCTGGCAGCTCCTCTCCATCAACGTGTACAAGTAACACGCCTCGTCGACCGTCCCTCCGACCGTCAACAAGCCATGGTTGCGCAAGATCAATCCCTTGCCTTTCGGTCCGAGAGCGGCGGCGAGTCTCTCGCCTTCTTCTTCGGAGAAGACGACGCCGTTGAACTCCTGTTGTTATCAAGTCAGTCTCTGTGGACGACACAAATGAGTGCCATATGGAGAAGGAGTAATAAGAATCTCACCTTATAAACCGCCTGCGCACCCATAAAAATACGTCACATCCTGATTCAACATCTCCAACGGCTTCGCAAACGCGCTCCAAGCCTTGCCATACGGACTGTGCGTATGGCACGCAGCAGTGACATCCGGCCTAGCCTTGTGCAGCACTATGAATCAGAAACCCCGCCGCATTAGCCGGCAAACTCATATTGCCACCGATCGCCTTGCCATCGTAGTCCACGAGAATCATATCACTGGCTTTGAGCAAGCCGAAATGCTTGGAGAGCGGGTTCGTCCAGAAGGTGTGCGGGTTCTCGGGGTCGCGGACGCTGATGTGGCCGGACATGCCCTCTGTGTAGCCTTTGCGGGCGAAGACGCGGAAGGCCAGCGCCATTTTGGAGAGCATCCATTGTCGGTGCTGGGCGTAGGAGGGGAAGGTGGGGATGCCGGGGAGGGTTTGGCCTTGAGAGATGAGTTCCAGAGCGCTTTTAGGCTTGTCTTTGAACTCGCCAGTCTCAGAGTCTTTTATCTTTTGCTTGAGGCTGATGATAGTTGCTTGTGGTGTGGCTTCGGAGACTGCTGAGGGTGCCATGGTTGCTTTTGCCTTTGCTGTGTTCGTTCCTGGATAGTTTAACTAAATGGCAGATTCTGCGCTACTGTTATATGGCTTTCGAAATCGTTGTGAAAGGGCGCAGATAAGATGTTATCGGAAGGCGTTGGCGGATTGATACGCCCCTTCGGCGTCCCCTTCCAGATTCGGTGGCGAAGTGTGGAGAACAAGATCAACTCGTTCGGCCAACCACGCTCGCCACGGCCTCCTCGGCCAAACCGCCCCTCTTTGTTGATACGATAAGCGTAATGTTAAGCACGTGGTTTAGATTGATCGGACTACATGTCGCTGCGTCCGACTTCCAGATAGCTCGAAGACACGTTACAACTGCAGTCAGTCCTATAGTCGCCCACGAAACGACACGATTGATTGCAACGAGTATAATTGAACAGACATTACAGCTCGGGCAATAAAGCACGATCAATTTGTGATTTCAAAGGTCGTCAATATACGCTGACTACCAACCCCATTGAGAGAGTCCAAAAGCGAAGCAACACTGGTTTGTCACTGTACCGCAATCATGCTCACCGTAAGCGCACTCATTGAGACCATAAGATCAAGCTAAACCTCTCAGAACGTCGTCGAAGCATCGATATCAGACCTCCAAGATGCCCTTGCTACCAGGACAATCACAAGTGTCGACCTAGTAGCCAAGTATCTCCTCCGTATCCATACATACGACTTCCGTGGCCCATGTCTCAATTCCATCGTCAAGCTCAATCCGGATGTTTTCAGAGAAGCTGAGGCATCAGACGAGAGAAGATCCAATGGGCAAGCCAAAGGACCCTTGGACGGCATTCCCTATACTCTCAAAGACAGCATGAAGTACAAAGGCATGACATGCTCCTCCGGATCTCCAGCGTTCGCGAACCTCATCGCCAACGAAGACTCCTTCGTCGCCGAGCAACTGCGAAAAGCCGGTGCGGTCTGCATCGGCACTACCAACACGCCGCCGATGATGGCTTCAGGGATGCATCGCGGCTTGTATGGACGGGCGGAAAGTCCGTACAATCTGGAATACCTGACTGCTGCTTTCTCGTCCGGTTCGTCCAATGGATCGGCCACGTCTACGGCGGCTAGCTTTGCAGCTTTTGGACTAGGGTCAGAGACCGGAGCTCCGGACGCTCTCCAGCCTCGAACAACGCCCTTATCGCATACACTGGCTCGCGAGACGTCATCTCACCGCGTGGAGTCTGGCCTCTGTATCCGACCTGTGATGTCCTGGTACCACACACTCGCACGGTGACAGATATGCTCCAGGTCCTTGAATGTCTAGCTGTCAAAGATCCCCGAGCTCACGAGAATTTCTGGTCAGAGCAGCAGTACGTCGCGATCGAAGAGGTGAAGCGTCCAGACTCATTCCTCGATCTGACGGAGACTGCCAATTCTGTGCTCAAAAGCAAGCGCTTAGCCGTGCCCAAGATGTTCATCGGCGGCGACGATCCAAAAGCCAAACCAGCATTCGTCTCGCAAGAAGTAATCTCCCTCTGGCAATCAGCGCGAAAGACTCTCGAATCGCTCGGCGCGACAGTAATCGAAACCGACTTTCCCCTCGTCTCAAACTACGAAGACGACACCCACTCCGGCCACACCAACAACGTCGAAGGTTTCAAACCAGACTGGAACAGTAAAGAGCGCGGCGAGCTCGTCGCCTACCTCTGGGACGACTTCCTGAAATCCAACGGCGACCCAAATTACCCCAACCTAGCATCCGTCGACGGCGCTCAGATGTTCCCGCGTCCACAAGAATACATCCCAGACCGCTACATGGAGCAGAAGAATTTCATGAACTACCCCGGCCTCGTAGAGATAGCCCGCGAGCGCAGCGGCAAATCCATCTGGGAAATCGACGGGATCGCAGAAGCCTTGCCGGCACTAGAAGCACAACGCAAGCGAGACTTGGAAGACTGGATGACGAGACTGGGCATCGACGCAGTCATTTTTCCCGCTGCCGGCGACGTGGGCAGGGCGGATCTCGAGTACAACGATGACAGCGCAAAGCACGCGTTGCAGAATGGAGTCAAATACTCGAACGGCAACAGGGCGATTCGACACATGGGGTGCCGACCGTTAGCACGACGATGGGGATGATGGCGGAGAAGAAAGATGCCTTGCAATCTGACTTTCGCTGGCAGACATGGGCAGGATTGTGAGCTCTTGCAATTTGCGGGCGCCTTTGAGCAAGCGAGCGCGAGCAGGGTGAAGCCTCCTGTGACATCCGAATTGCCTTCCGATACTGTCGAGGCAGCGGATGGAAGGTCAGTTGGGAGTTTGGGAGGCCACGCACCTCCTAAGCTCTTTGCCATGGAGCCCTATGTTGAAGATCGCGTCTTGCACATGTCTGGTACTCTGAACGTTCCAGATGACGGCGCAGATGTTGACATGCAGGTGTTTGTGGATGGCAAACCAGTCAGTATCCAAAGAGAAGGCTTTGCATGGTCTGTTGCGGCAGAAGTCGAGCCCTTCGTCCCAGAGACTCCATTGTACGGAGGCTATAGTGTGCACGTCGGCAAAGCCAACGTCGTTGTGATAGCCAGAAGCAAAAATGGCGTCACTGGCGAAGTCTTCTCGGTCGACCCATAAGAATATCATGAATCAAAAGTTAAAAGATATTGTACTAATCGCTCATTTGATTCATATCATATCTCTTTACACCACCTTCCCCAGCTTCCCAAATCCACACCCGAAAGCCCAATCTCCTCCAGACTCACATCCGCCCTGCCCGCCGTTCCTCCACCACCTCGTCCGGAATACACATCATCCAGCATCAAGCCCATATCGACCAAATCCATCCACGCATCCTTCGCAACGTCTTTGCTCCACAGTCTCGCGCCAGAAGCCATGGCGCCCGAAGCAGCGGCTTGGATCTTCGCTTTCGATGCGAGGAGTTTGTACTCTTCGTACGCGAGGTTGAAGCTCACGCTTTCGGTGGAGTGGATTGTGGTTTGGCGCGCGGCGCAGATGAGGAGGGCGAGTTGGAGAGTGGAGAGGGAGGCGAGGAGGGTGAGCTTGGAGTCTGGTGGTGATAGTTGAGGGCCAAGAGCGGCGAGGATGTGATCCTGAATAGCGTCATGAGTGCTGCTTGACGTGGGTAGTGTCGTGATTGGAATAAGTAGAGCAGCGAGAAGATCGTTGACTGATTTGGTGGTGTAGTAGATGCGATGAAGCAACGCGACCACAGGTTCTGACGATAGGATGCCGTCGATGGCGGCATTCCATGTGTCAAGCACGGATCCCGGCGCGTCATTCTCGACGACCCCATCGATAACATCTCTCTCCTCGTCACCGAGTAGACGCTCATCGACTTCTAGCGCAGCTTTGCAAACTTCGCCAAAAGCAGCAAGGCTCTTCGGAGAGCTGAGATGTACATAGCGATGGCTAAAACGACTCTTGACTCGCTTCTCTAACGACTCTGCGACATCGATTCTCGTAGTAAGGCCAAGCACCGCAATCGGCGCTTTCCTACTTTGAGCAATGTCGAAGAGGTTGTAGAGAAGTGTTTGTCTAGGATGTGAAGCAAAGAGCTCGAACTCGTCAAGAATGAAGATGACGCTTTGTTCGTCTGACCAGGTGCGAATTCTTCTTGGCCGAGCTCGAGTGGATGCGAGAGAAGGGCGAGCAGCGAAGCAAGAGTATCTGCGTAGTTCCGCGTGGTGTTCTCCTCTTCGTCCAAATCCATCTCTCGGCCAAGCTGTCGCCAGATCTCACGCAAGGCAATTTTGTCATCCGTGTGGATAAAGCCATTGAGTCGTACTGCGTGAAAGTCGTCTGGGTGCTCTTTGGCTTGCTCGCGAAGTATATGGTTAACCAATGCGGTCTTGCCGCTCCCTCTTGCACCGATAAGAAGCATGCTGTTGCTCTCGCCAGCTGTAATCGTTTGACTGATGACAGTGTTCACTTTTGTGTACTCGTCGTTGAGGTTCGCCAAAGGTATAGGTCGCTTGCCGTACATTTTCTCGAGGGTCATGCGCTGGAAAAGCTTTAATTGCGAATCGTCAAGGGGAGGCAGGCTATCCAGTCGTGCCGCTGGTCGTTTGGGCTTGCTAACAGAGCTTTTCTGAGGCGTTACTGAAGGGTGTGATCGTGCTTGCGCAGGAGGAGTTGGTGCCTTGGCCACTGCAATTCTTTCATCCTCTGAATCATCTACTTCCATAACATCTCCATCCAGTTGTATCTCGGGTATTGGTTGGGGCGCAAGTGTGATAGTATCGGCGTCGGCGTCCTTGCGTGGTCTGCCTCGTGTCTTCTTCTCTGCTGTTGACTTTCCTCCCGCCGGTGTATTCCCCGCGGGTGTCTTCCTCTCAGCAGGCGTTTTCCTTTCCGTGGGTGTCTTTCTCCCAAGCGGCGTCTTCTTTCCAGCAAGCTCATCCACCTCGTTCGTCGATTGCCCATTTGTCGACCCGGCGCCATTTCGCATCGGTGTCTGGGTTCTCGAGCCGGCTCGCCGGCCATTGGCTTGCGTAGCAGGTGTAGTGGTTCCCGCAGCTTCCGCAGCTACATCCTTACGAGCAGCCTCTTCCAGGCTCCTGATCTCATCCTCAAAGGTATTCTTCTTCTTATTCGCAACCGGAGTAGCCTTCGCAGCCGCCTGCGTCCTCTCAGCCTGCTCCCTCAGCTTGGTAGACAACTGCTTCCTGCGCCCGCTCGCTCTCAGAGCAGAGATAGCAGACCCGTCGGAATCGTCCTCCGCAATATCGACGATACTCGTAGCTCGAGTCGTAGCTTCCGCACTACCTCCATCCTTCTCCTTAGCCCTCATCGACGCAAGCTTCGGATCTGCGAATTTCTTAAAGAACCCAGCCATCTTGATCGACTTGGACGGAGTCGCGGGCGCATTGCCCGCAGGCGCAGGCGACCTGCTCTCTTCGCCGTGGGCCGCTGCTTGTGCTTGCTTCTTGGCCTTCAGCTTCTCGGCCGCGCTCTGCGGCGCGCTGGCGACTGCTTCTGTAGCTCCCGCATCTTGTGGTTGGGTGTTCTCCTTAGTGCTGGCGAAAGGAGGGAGACCAGCTCGAGCTGCTTTCGCACGACTAGCCGGTGTTCCAGCCAAAGCCGCCTTGGGAGTCGCTTTCTTTCGGGATGCCGACGCTGGTGCTGGCGACTTTTTGGAAGGCGTGTCCAGCTTCCTTCGCTTGGTCTCTCGTGGGGACTCCATGCCTTGCGATATGTTGTTGTCCCAGAGTTGATTGCAGTTGAAAGAGGCTATACGTTCGTCATAGTCGTTTCAAGTTCATCCGTCGCAGAGTCGCAGCTTCTACAATGCCGTGAGTTGTGATCTTCGCTCGTACCTGCCGCTATTGTGTATTCACTTCCGTCATTTAAAGCTGGTGTTTCTAGCGCGGTCGCGAGATTGACGCGATGTCAGCACTTTGGACGTTGTGGGGTTAGTAGGGTTCTGCCATCAAAAAGACATCGAGATCAACGACGACACACAGGGCCTGGGATGGATAAATTCGTGAGAAGTATATATAGTACCACTTATAGCTGTAATTTATGAATACCTGTGCACATAGATCGGCTGTGGACATCGGTGGATGGCGCAATTTGAATTGCGTGAGTCCGAAGACCTGGTCGCTTGAAGCCCTCTCGTGTGGTTGCTTTTGTGAGGCCTCATGCCAAGCCACATATATATCATATCACACGCAGTCATCTCATTCAACAATCTGACTTTTCTGGACAGATACCAATGAAACAAGCAATTGGGTTGTTAAAACTGACAAAAGAATATCTCCTCGGCATCTCGTGACGTGTGATAGCCAAATGTACCATCGAATATTCAATACTTTACATTTCGAGAATATATTCGATCATTCACATGCCCCCACGATACATCCAAAAGGGCAGATGAAGGACGATTGGCGAGACCACATTCGCCACAATCGCTCCATGCCTCATGCACATTCTGTGCTTCGCTTCATCTTCCATCTCTGCTAGCCCCACGTGTGTCTGTTCACTCATCACGGGCGTTGCGACCCCAATATCATATGTTCGATTTGAGGTCGTGATGAGCCCTCTGAGATGGCCCAGAGGAAATCTTGATATCAGGACGGAACTAGGCCAGGAGCTGGCAGGCACTTTGTCCTCTCCATGTGCAACAGGACGTGATGATCGACTTGACTTCTGTCCGTCGAGCTCAAAAGCAAAGGACGTCTAGTGACGTCCTTGAGAGTACCTGTGGACAGCCGGATCTCGTAGGTAGGGCGAGGTTGCAGCGTTGTTGACAATAAGAGTCTGGATTTCACTCTCTGCAAAGCTCAGGTGGCAGCGCCGCTGAGACGTTGACTCTAGGAGACGTGATTTGTTGTCGTCGTGTCCAATAGTCCCAGTGCCGAAGATGATCTGCGAGCCTCAGACCTCGAAGTATAGAAGCCTAACTCGGCGGGAGGCTGGAGTTACAGCAGTGATCCAGAACCTCATGAAATTTCGAATGGATGCTTTGCGAACCAGCTGAGCAACCGTCCAAGCCAAGTTGCTAATTTGTATCCCACGAGAGCCCACTCATTGCTGCTGCTGCTCGTTCTCTTTGGTATCCTGAGGCGGCTCAAACCAATCCGTAGCCGACTCTTCCAAGCTCTGCTGCTGCAAGTTTGTCTCGTCCACCGCCTGCCCTTCCTGGTCGACCATTGTGGTGTTCGCCAAAGTCGCATTGACCGGCCTCCACAGAGGATCAAGTCGATACCTGTGGTTCGTCTCGGCCCACGGATCCAGCCAATCGCCCTGCATAGTCCTCGTAGGGATGCAGAGCACGCTCTCAGGGACGGCCCACTGACTCCAGTCGATTGCGTCTTCGTTGTTGATGTCAGGCCCTTCTCTCCGTGTAACGGGCGCATTGTCGCCCATGACGCGCCAGTCTTTGATGTTGTAGGTTGTGCGAGCCTGGGGAGCCAGGACAACTCTGGCCCGACCTTGTCGCATGTTCCAGATGTCGCGGGCGACATACTCGCACTCGCTGGCACCGGGACAATCGGATTCGAGGTAGCCTTTGCTGCTGACAAGCTCACCCCAAACGCCTAGTGCACCAACGGTACTGCCACCTGTCCAGCCAGAGGTGACGGTCGATCGGAATCTCAAGTGCTCGCGGGTGAAGAGTGAAGCATCGAAAGCGGACATGCCACCCCGCTGTAGACAGGGAATGCTTTTCCATCGAGCCAGCGCTGATAGATGGTCTCGTTCTCGGTAGAGTACGAGTCGAGAATCCATGTTTCATTGTCTGACTTTGGGCTAAATCCTCCTGGCCTGGCAAAGTCGTAGACTCCGTTACCACTGATGCCGCGGCCTACCCATGTGTCGTAGAAGCGCGAAACCTGGGCCTTTGGTGGGTTATCTGGATCGAACCTTGGATCATCGTCGTAGAGATAGCCAACCTCGCCGGGTCGTATTTTGCGGTCGCAGGATCCCCAATCCATGCCAAAAGCCATGCCCGCGTGATGCAAGCGTTGCTGGTGAACCAGTTCCAAGATGTCCGAAGAACAAGTCAGGACGTCATTCATGACGAGGAGAGTTCCAGAGCTCTTGTCGCTGGAGGCGAAAGGCATGAGAGGTGCCAGTGCGAGATTTCGAATCTCCGAAAGCATGACGATGCGGTCGTTCTTGCCAAAGTCTGAAAGCATGTTCGAAGAATGCATCCAAAGGCCATCCACGCCAATCGCTTGCAATGCGGCACCCAGATCAGCAAGTAGGGCGCGCGTCCTGTCCTTTGAGCTATTCTCGTAGATGCTCACATAAACTTTGTTGTTCTGCAACAGGTGTGCGACGGCTTCTATTCAAAGCAATAGCTTGCGCAGGGATGATCTCCTCGGAATTGTGCAAGTTGATAGCGAAGCTCACGATTTCCTGGCGTTGAGTACTCCGCCAGCCTGAACGAGCCGGTCCAAGTGCGGTCTTCGCGTATCGTTGCGGATCGAGTTTGCATTCAGGATAGGCGTTGACCTCAGGAAATGTAGTACCTTGGAAGCGCGCGCGCAGCTGGTTCATCAGCCAGTCCACATGGCTGAGCGTTGTCTTTGTATATTGGGAAGGTCGCGTAAACTTGGGCCCAAGAGCCAGACCCTCAATCTCCAGATATTGGCCGGTTCCTTTGGTAATGTGAGTGTTACCACCGAGAGGCGCGACAGCCACCTGAGGTGCAGGCCTGAGCTGCAGGAAAGTAGCCAGCAAGAGTAAGCCGGCCACAGCAGCCAGCATATAAAAGACCGCGACTGATGCGCCGGCGCCGCCATGGTTGGAAAGGCTACCATGTCGCAGCGACTGTGAAGTAAAGTGAAGTGAGAGCGCCACGGGACAGCATGAGTGAAGAATGAAGATGAATCCGATCGAGCACAAAGGAAAAAGAGGCTCTTCAGCCTTCAGGCCTTCGAGACATTGTCTGCCCACTTACCCAGGCTACATCTACACGCATCTGGATTGGCCTAAGCCACGTCAGAAAGCTGTGTCAGCCCCGGGTGGGACGGATACTTTCAAGGAGCCACGAGGCGCGCAAACCTTAGAGCACCCAATCGAGCCCAGCGCTTTCTGGCCCCGACCGAGCCTTGGAGCCATTCTGCTGGGGTCGTCGACACGCTGATGCGGCGCAGCGGTGCCAATCTCGGTTGTGAGGATCGCAGCGCCAACATCGTCGGCAGTACAAGATCGCAGCGCGCAAAGCTGGATGTTGCGCTCGCGCTGTTGCACGCAAGTCCAGGTGCGACGCTGCGGCGTGACCGAGTGTAATCGAGCAGCGACTGTGCTCCAAGGCGTCGTAGCGTACCACGCTAGATCGGGGCTCGTGTAAGCGTGTGCTTTTAGGGTGTCGCTATCGCTAAATAGCACTGAGCAAAAGCACGGGGATGCGCGGAGGGCAGATTCTACAAGGGTTTACTGAAGATAAGCTTTTGAATAAGCTGCCTGTCGCTCTGCCGCTCCACTCTTTTCCAGCCAGCCTCGTCTGGACTTTTGCGCAATACGGCGGTAGTCGCAAGCCATAAGAGCCACCACCCAGGCACTCTGTACCTCGCTGACCTGCTGTTGTGCGTCTCAAGAGTATTGCCCCTTTCTCTGCCTTCCCTGGCATTATTGCGACCATGATTCTCACTACGAACGAACTGCCGAACGCGCAGAGGCCTGTAAAGTGCTAAGACAGATAAGGAAGCGCCCAACGCCGCAAAAAACGCCACGCCACGCGGCGGCATATACCATCACTTACGACGATACAGGCTATTTGGACTCACAGCGCGTGGCAAGCGATATATGAAAGCGTCTCGCCGCGACGCCGCATCCATGCCGCTTCCCAACGATGTGCTGAACAACATGTATCCAATGATGACCCGAAGCAAATGCACGAGGTAGGATTGATGTCTCTACATGCGACTTCCTATCAAGATCGTAGTAGCTAATACCGAGCCATTTCACAATCCGAGCGAGAGGCTGGCATCCAGAGAGGTACAGTCGATCGGCAGAAGTCTGCCGCATGGCATATCCCAGTGGCCGACATGCCAATTCCCAGTTCTGTGCCAGTCGGTATGTGTATGAGTATGCCAATGACTAGGATCCTGGTCTGCTTTGTTTAGTATCTCAATGGTGCTTGGAACGTTTCGAGACCATTGCTTGCTATACCAGCTTCAAGAAGATACTGAGAGACACGCAGGCTTATGGACAGAAGCTGTAGCATCGACTCACTCGCGAGAATTCGTTCCAAAGCATCGAAGGAATATCCAAGGCTAAGCAGACATTACATTGCATTGCATGATATAAGCATATAACACTCAGAAGGTCCCACCAAACCAGATCCTTGCTCCCAACTTTCACCTCCTCAACGGCGAACTCCCCGCAACCTCATCGTAATCATCATAATCATCGTCCAACCCCTTCAACGCATCAACCATACTAACATCGTCCACACTAGGCGTCATAACAGGCGGGCTATGCGCGACTTTCGGCCTGCTCTTGAAAACCGAGTCGTACTCCACATTAGCCTCGAACAACTTTTCAGTCGGAGTGAAAATTCTCTCGCGCCTGCTCGAAGCGATATCGTCTTCGTCGGCTTCGCGACTGGGAGTCAAGTGGTCGACGCTCATGCCGCGCTGGCGTGGAGTTGTGTTTGAAAGCTGCTGCTGGTGTTGTTGCGGGATGATGGAGGTGCGTGAGCGTGCATGCTGGGCTGGTCGTCGTGCAATTGGTGTGGAGGGTTGGTGGGCGGAGATGGATTGGCGGGTGCGCTCTGCAAGTGTACGTGTTGAGGACTGAGGGCTGGTGGGCGGGAGGGGGAATTGGTCGGTGTCGATGGCTGGCGAGGGTGAATTTTCTGGCGAACGTGGTCGCGATGTTGTACCGCGAGGACTGTTACTGGACGAGGAAGCCATGGTTTGGCGAGTGCGGTCGAGGAGGGAAGGTTGGCGGCCGAGTGGGAAGCCTGGTCGCGTTGGTGCGGTGCCGGCTGTGACAGGATCTTGTTTAGGCGGGTCCAAGTCGACCGGAGAGGCAGATGTCGTAGGCAGTGCGAAGTTCAATCCGCTGTCAACATCCTGAGGAGTCTCAGCACCACTGCTGGTGTCCCGAATACCTAATCCGGCCAGCGCAGCATCGATGCTAGTGACGGTCTCGTCTAGCTCTTCTTGTGGCGGTGGAAGAACAGGCGTAGGTTGGCGGGATCCACTATTGCGGCTCGTACCAAAACGATCAAAGTGGTTTAATGTGCCATCGATACTGACGCCAGACTCGTCCATCTCCTCCTGAGGAGATGGCAATGTCGATGGAGGACGAGACCTGAAACCAGAACTGGGGCTCTCATTTCCAGGTCTAGCAGACTTCAGCGGCGAGAAAAGCTCAGTCTTCAACGGTATCGGTCCACGCTGAGAGATGACCTTCGGCTGCTGGTACGAGCGAGATCGCGAAGATACCCGCCGGCCCATGCCTGGTCTAAACGGTGCAGGTGATTGGGAAGGCGAATACTGCAAAGAAGGCGAACGTGAGTGCTGGCGAGACTGCGAAGATTGGTAGGAAGATGTTCGATTCGCGCCAGTGACAGCAGAAGCCGAGCGACCATGGCGTGCATCGCTGTGGGTGCCATTTTCGTTCCGGCGTGCATTTTGCGCGAGTCTGAGATCTTCTCGCATGGCAGAAAGAATATTGTCGTAGCCTGCAACGCAGGCTGATGCGGCTCGAGCGTGAGAACCTTTAGTTGGCGATGCAGAGCCGGCACGCTGCGACCTGGTGTCTCCCAGAGTAAGGTCTGCATGTCTGTTGAAGCGAGTGTTGATCGTTCGACTGGCAGCTCTAGCTTCATCTTCATGAGAGAGCTTTGGTTTGGCAGCCTGCAGTCTATCGTACAACGCCTGCCAGCGCTTGAGCCGTGTGTTTTGCCCTTTGGCCTTGCTCACAATGTCTTCAGTCAAATCAACCTCGTCTTGACCCAAGATAGAAACTCTGGATCTGCGATCACGGCTGAACAAAGCTTCAGTCGACTCAGCCAACATTCGATCGCTGCTAGCAGCTCTGCCACCAGCCAAGATCGCCTCCTCAAAGCCTTCGTCGCCCACCCAGCCTTTCCGCAAAGCGTCCTCCAGCGGTCTGAAATGATCCAACTGCTTCTCGACCATATCATTCTCCCCAGCAGCCCTGACCACTTGCTTTCTACTCTCCAGATCTTCCTCCTTCTCCTTCAACACATCTCCCAACTGCGCAAACTCCTCTCCAATCCTCTGCTTCTCCTTCAACGTCTTCGCCAGCGAAACCCTATGCGCGACCAAAAGCGGAAGCACAGCCTCTCGATCCGTCTTCGAAAGTCCTTGCGCAGCACCCAGCGTCTGCGCGACAGGTCTACCAAAACCCATCTTATCCTTCTTCCTCACGACTCTCTTCCTGACCACGACGGCTGAGAATCCCACGCAGACCTCCCAGAACTTGTCTCCGCTGCACTCGTCCAGCATGGTCTTCCTCAAGACCACCTCTCTGCCGAGCACACCGCTCTTCTTCAATCCATCTAGACATCTGTACAGCGCAGCTCGCAAGTTGATACTCTGCAACGGCTCAAGAGGCGGGAAGAATGGCTGCAGTTTCTCGACCGTCAGAGCCGGGTCGAAGAGGCGGAAGAGTTGGTAGAGACTCCATTCTGCAGCTTTGATACGGGCACGTGCATCGACATTGGAGAAGGTAGCAGGGGTAATGGAGGGCCAGTCTGCGAGAAGATCAAGGTCGAGGAGGCGGAGGTTGGTAAGATAGAGAGACGACAGGACAGGGCCGGTAGGGATGCGAGGCGCGGACTTGGTGCGTTTGTGTGTGCTTGCAACCGTCGCAGTGGTATTGGTATGTACCGACATGCCGGATGCCGGACGGTCGGTTGCCATTGTCGCGTCAAGACGGGTCCCTCGTTTGGGTGTAACAATAATGAATCAATCGGACCAGCGGTGTGGTGTTTGTTTGTTGCCAGCAGACAATAATTTTAATTTTCTCAAGTCTTCATGTTTCACGCAATGGCACGGTGTGATCAGTTATCGTCGACCTCCGTGAGCCTGCAGCGGTATGCAGGCATGAGAGCGGAAGCATGGGCGGTGTTATTTCCTCTAATTAGGCAGGGAGGGCACGAGCAGCACATGTCAATAAACTTGGAAGCAACAGCAGCAAGAGGGGCAAGATCGGCAGCTTCGGAGTCAGGTCAGCGCCCCGCGGCTTCCTCCCGCAAAAGTCAACGCGTATTTACAATGTTACCTACCTTACATACACATACATACACTTTGTGGGATTTTGTTTGCGCACTTGTCGTCTGTTTGCATTGTCCCGCCTAGCAAACATTTTTCCAGAGCATACATATACACGATTGCATCATCTCCTCACACAACACCACGACCTTTCAAATCAAAACTTGTTCAACAAAACCATACACCACAGCACTCACCATGGCTCTCGAAGAAGCCCACGAGACAAACGCCCCAGCGGCTCCCAACTCCGGCGTCCTGACTCCTGGTACAGCAGAAAAAGCCCACTGGACCCCCGAGACAGGTTCGTTCAATCTGAACAAAACACCATCAACCAAAAAAAAGCACTAACACTCCGCCCTCAGTCCTCAAAGACCTCCCCTACCGCCCCGAAACCTCCACATCTTCTCCCATCCCCTTCTTCCACATGCTCGAGCGCCTCAAAACCACCAAGCGCGAAGGCTGGCGCCGCTTCGGCCTGAACCACGGCGAATCCATCTCCGACCACATGTACCGCATGGCTCTCATAACCATGCTGTGCCCGCCCGCCCTCTCCGCGCGACTAGACATTGCGCGCTGCACGCGCATGGCGCTCGTGCACGACATGGCCGAAGCGCTGGTGGGCGACATCACGCCCATGGACAACATGGTGAAATCCGAGAAGAGTAGGCGCGAAGCCGAGACTATGGACTACATTTGCGATGGATTGTTGGGAAAAGTTGGAGGAGGCCTGCAAGCGGAGGAGATCAAGAAAGTGTGGTGGGAGTATGAGCTCGATGAGACGGAGGAGGCGCATTTCGTGCACGACGTTGACAAGATGGAGTTGCTATTGCAGATGGTGGAGTACGAGCGGGGCGCGGAGGGGAGGCTGGATTTGGGAGAGTTCTCTAGGGTTGCGGAGCGGGTCAAGTTGCCTGAGGTCAAGGCTTGGGCGAGCGAGGTTCTGGCGGAGAGGAACGCTTTCTGGCAGGCGAAGGGTGTTACGCCGAGCTATGCTGGCGATGTTGGCAGCGAGAAGAAGGAGAGCCAGGATCAGTACTACGGTGCTGGTGCAAAGGCCGAGGCGAATGGCAAGGCCGAGTGAGAGCAGGGTTTGCGCGAGGAACGATTGAAGACTACGAGGCTATTGATGTAAGCCTTCTTCTCGCCGTGGAGATGCTGTCGAGCTGCCGGCCGATGTGAGCTAGCCAACGTATCCTCTCGGATATGTAGGCAGTTGGCTGCGCGGCCAGGGCATTTGAGAGGCTCCACTTGCCGCTGCCTCTGGCATCACACATTGAAGAGGATATCCACTTTGAGCCTGTCGCTGTCGGCTGGCTATCAGGCGAGTCATGGAAGCGATCGATATACGCATGCATGCATTATTAGATAACGACATGAATGAAGAATTAGATCAACCAAGAAACATACGCGAAACGGGCCCAAGTCGCCCTACCCTTGCACTGTTTGTTACAAGTATGTAATCACTCATGAGTCTGGCACATGGTATCTCAGTGGAAATCGTTATGTATCGTATGGAGAAAGCCGAAGCTATAACTTTACTAACACTTCTGAAGGACACTCTGAGTATCTTCTGCACTCTCTGCGAAGCGCCTATGATTATTATGACCGCCGATACTAGCAATGTTACAACATTGAGAGGCATGGTGCAGACTTATGAGCCAGTACTTGTATAGCACGCAATTACGTCAGGCTTGAGGCATTCTTACAGCGATGAACCATGTAAATGTCATGCATTTCCTCGGAGAACACCCAGTCAACGAAGCAGCCGAACAAGTCCTCTGGAGAATACCAGCAGTCTGGGCCCCAGACATGTACCCCACCAGGAGCGCATGTGACCCATGTCCAAACGTCCGGTATGTTAGGCGACAAGCGCACCGGAGACGATCGCGCTGTATGAGGGCTCGATCACAGCGAGAACGGTGAGTTTCCAAATCGCGACTACCGGCGTGCTGCAAGGTTTAGGGACAATTGCGCATCCTGCCAATTAATCTATTTCCGGGGTTGTCATCTGTCAAGCGGTTTTTGGTATGATTCGCTGAGTAGGATAGTCGTGCGGCGTGACAGGCAGTCAGCCACTTTATACTTCCTGGCGACGACCCCTTGCCGTTTTAGGTATCCCGGTTCGTGTTCGCGGACGGAGGTTGCCTCTCGTGGATGGGTAGTGCTGGTGGTGAGTAGACGAGTAGTATATTGCTTATGATATCAGGACAAAGTGGTTGCGCTCTCTCTGGTATGCAGCGTAGCATATCTCAAACCTTGTGGTATCAAACATAAGACATGCATATTCAACGCCGTCACGACAAAGTCGCTGCCTCGCAAGTTGAGCCTCTGACTCGCCGCACACCACCCCAAGCGTAGTGGCAAAGTGATGTACGCGCGCGCATGAACTGCAGATGACCTGGAGGATGGCGCGTCCGATGCATATGCAGTCTCGAGCGGGCCGTGGCGCGTTAGGGTGTTGGCCGGTAGTAGGCATCGCTCTAGGCAGATGATGCGAGGCAGGCCGGGTCGATCGCACATGCATTGGTCGAAGGCGCGGTGCAAAGTGAGGTCGCGGAGGGAGGGTGGCGGTGCCGGAGGAGAGCGAACAATGGCTTACGTGCCATAGGCGGCATGGCTGTGTCGAATGAGAGGGCGTGTGGTGCGATGGCTGATCTGGGCGTGCAGATTGGGGATGCGCAATACGCGACTTGCAGCTTCCCCGCAAGTTAGTGCTGTGCTCTCTGCGGTGCGATGTGCCAGATTGCGCTGCTGTGGAGGCGAGTAGCGTGTCGTGCGTGTGTGCTCTGCTGCATACCGCGGTGCTTGATCCAGCCGTGCCAGCCCATGCCCAGCGGTGCATTTGCCATTGCGTGAAAAGACCCGTCTTGCCGGGCTGCGATGTGATTGCTGCTCGCCATGTGGGCCGCGATGCGCACGCGTCCAGCGCCTGGTCAAACCTGGCGAGATGTCTCGATGGCATGGGCATCTGGCAGGGTCATGGCAATTGGCACGGGCATCGATCGAGGCGCCGCCAAACGACTCGTCACGCCGTGCTCTCGTCAGATGCCCGCTGTGCTATAGACAATGCTGGTGACTATGGTACAGCGTCGTCCGCGCACCGGCGCACTGATGTCTATCTGTCTGTAAGAGCGAGCTGGCGGTGATCGACAGCTTTCAGCTGGGCGCTGCATGTCGCATGGACGGTGGTCAATGGTAGCAGCGTTCTGACCTGTCCAACAGCAGTGAGGTCTCGCGTATTGCGCACTGCAAGGTTGCCAGGGCCCGGACCGCGGAAGAGGGAAGGTTCGTTCGGTTGGAGGCTGCCGCTCTCCAAGTGTGGAACAAGTGGAGCCGTCGCTGGATGATGCGGAGAAGGGACCTTGAGGCTTGCGCGATACCAGCTGCGGACCCCTACACCCAGACGCTGCCGCATTGCGCCCGTCCCCAAGGCCAGCCTGCGTGAGAGGAGTGTGTGTGCCGCTCCAAGGTGCATCTCGTGGGCCTGCTGCCCGGAGCATGACTCTCGACACGACCATACTACCACCTGCACACGTGCGCAGAACGACAACCCGCCTGAGAGCTTGAGAGAGCCAGCCGTGCAGACGCCGCAGTCGCACGCACTCATCCACCAGCACCTCCACCACCAGCACACACGCACCACGAGTCGAACACAGACGGGCATGCTGGTATCCTGGGCCCGAGCCACCGCGCCGCTACCTACGCCCGCTCCGCCAGCTGTACCCACCTCCCATCGCAGCGCCCGCCATGCCCAGCAGCGGCGACGTCGAGCGAACCCCGCTGCTTGATCAGCGCGCTGGTAACGAGCCGCCTCCGAGACATGACGATGAAGACGCCGACGCAGACCATGCCATCGTCGAAGAGCCCGACAACAATGCGCATCCCAGGAAGAAGAGGCGTGTGGTCCAGTCCAGCGACAAAAAATTCCTCTGCCAGGCCATCGGGTGCGGGAAGAAATATGGACGAGCCGAGCATCTCTACAGGCACGAGCAAAACCGTATGTCCCTGAACTTTCTCGAGTCACGTTGCTTCAATTTCTATGTTCAATGTCCATATGAAGTCAGCCTGCCACAAGGGACGAACCTTGACTGATCCGTCCAGATAATCCCGAACCCAAGTTTTTCTGCGACCATCCCGGCTGCACCAAAGACGGCTTCCATCGTGCAGACCTACTCACCCGACACAAAGAGCGACATGCCGCCAAGGGATCACATCTGCAGCGCAAAGATGCCTTCAAGACCAAGTCCGCCGCTGACACGAGTGTGTCTGCTCCATCATCACCAACGAGCAGGCATACAGTCAGTGCGTCACCCGTTGAGCCTGTCCAACCTTCATACCAGCAGAACCAACAGACTGAGTACTACACTTCTTCGATGCCGTCCCAGCAGTCTGTCCACGTACCGCCAGACGAATACCAGAGCCACCCTGCAGCTCATCTCGCCGCCACTAACGGACATTTGAGATCATCCTTGGACCCTCAACTCTCCAATGCTGGAGCGAACACTGTCCTGCCTGCCATCAACGGGAGTTACAACAATGCATCGATGATGCCGCCAGCCACCATACCAGAACGACGTTTCAGCTATGACAGCTCTTACACATCTCGGCCACAGTCAAACCACGAGACTTACGCTCAACACCATCAACAGTATGAGCCACAGACACCTTTACAACCTCTGCCGGCGAGCTCATCTCATACTATGGGGACGGCGTATATGCAGAACCCAGCATACCCATCGTCCTCATCCACAGCATATCGGTCACCCACAATGCACCAAGCGCTACCTCCGCTGCCTCCATTCGGCTTCCAGTCTAATTACGGCACTCAGACTGGTGATCGTGGAGTCATCCTATCGCCCCCAAACATGACGTCCGCCAACCAAAACACGTACTCGACCGGCAGAAGCGACAGCTTCACGACTTTCAACATGATGGATATAGGAGGTGCTCCCTATACGCTCCCTGTGTTCAACGATGAGTACGGCCTTAATCGATCGCCACCACTGGCTCTGAACGTAGACTTCTTTGATTCGCTGCTGCTCGGTACAAGTGGCATGATGCCAGACTCAATCATCCCCTCTCCCCCCGGTCCCGAAAACACAAATATGCCTCTTCCAAAGATCGAGCCCGACAGTATACCGAATGACATGGTCACTTTCAAACAGGAACGTCTTAGTCCTCCCGCTCCTGCTAATCCGGAGACTGCCATGAAGGAAAGTGCAGTGAGCGAAAAGAAACGGCTTCGTCTAATCAATCTCATCGACAAGCGCTTCACGGACTCGGAGCAACTTCCGGATAGACGGCCAAGGGAGGCTATCATGAATGGCTGCTTGGACGATCCCAAGCATGTCTTGAGTCTCAATATGCAGCGTACCTTCCTCGCTAGCTATTGGACACATGTCCATCAGCAGATGCCCATCCTACATCGGCCTACATTCAACCCAGAAACATGTCCTGATCTACTTCTGCTCGCCATGATGTGTCTTGGAGCGAGTTGCCTGGAACCAGGATATGCACTTGAGCTGACACAGAGATGTGCTGAGCTTTCTTCATTCATAGCATATCATGTACGTTGGGAGGTGTTCAAGGACGTCGAGTTCAGACCCACCGCCAAACTTTGGACCTTCCAGACTATGCTATTGTTAGAGCTGTTCGAAAAGATGTACAGTACACGCACATTGCATGAGAGAGCACACATACACCACGCGACTACGTTGACCGTGTGATGACGAGGTTCATCACTTATTGGAAGAAGTGCTATCGAGTCACCTGGTCACTCCAATGATCCGACTCGCACCCCACCTGGTCCGGATGGAAGTATCAACACCAGTGGTGTGAACACGTCAGACGCAGCTTGGAATAGATGGATCACAGCAGAAGCTACCAGACGAGCAGCTTTCGCCGCTTTCATCATCGATTCGACTCATGCAACCTTGTTCGGACATTCAGCTGTCATGGCGCCGCATGACATCAAGCTTCCACTACCATGCGACGAAGCTATCTGGGCTGCAACGAGTGGGAACGAAGTCCAGCGTCACGAAGCCGTTCTTGCGTCTCATAACATCAAGCCAATACCATTCTTAGAGGCTCTTCGTCACACGCTGAACGGCATGAAGGTTCGCACACACACGTTCGGCCGTGTCATCTTGATGGCGGGACTGCTCAATGTAAGCTGGCACATGAACCAGCGCGACCTCCAGGTCCAATCACTTGGCGTCAATTCTGCGATTGGTAACTCGATGAAATGGCGGTCACCTCTCACCAGAGCCTTCGATCACTGGCGCCGAGACTTCGACGATAGCCTTGCTAAAAAGGACGAGTACAACCAGAGGCCAGACTCTGCGTCCGCTACGCCTGAGCATTCCTCGTACGTGACTCGCGACTCAGTCTTCGAGTCTCGGACCTGCCTGCATTCGCTCGCCCACATGGCCATGCACGTTGACATGATCGACTGCACAGTCTTCGCCGGCTCAGAGCGTGCTCTTGGCCGTGCCGTGACCGAAGCCGACCGTGCAGCCGTGCAGAAACGCATGCGCGAAACATGGGCCCCTTCTGCTCGTGCTCGTGACGCCGTCTTCTACGCCTTGCGATTCTTGAAAGAAGTCTTAATCCCTGAGGAGGGCAACCACCAATCATCAACATCCACTACTGCCCACTCAATCAGTGCACCGAACTTTGCCTACAGCGCCCGCGACGATTACCTCCTCAATCGCCCATGGGTCCTCTACTTTGCCGCTCTGATCGTCTGGGCCTACGGGTACGCATTGGATGGCCCTGTCCGCCAACCGTCTTCATCCCACCACGCCCTCAGCAAGTCCCGTGACTCGCAAATCCTCGACATGCGCCACTACTTGTCACGAGTAGGGGGGTGAAATCTCCAGACGACCTGGAAACTCTCAAGGATCGGAACGAGTGTCTAGGACTGTTGATGTTGTTGCGGAGCTGTTTCAGAGAGCCGAGGTGAATTGATGCACGACGCCAGCGGATCATGGACAAGTGTGTGGGCTTACTTCTGGGTCAAAAACAAGCTGGTTTGACCGGCCAGGAAATGGACGCGAAGATGAGAGCCTAAGAGACATATTGAAACCCTGTTATTTGGGCAATGTACAGCAAAAGTTACGAGGATGGGAATCGGCACTGGGAGAAGTGGAAAAAAAAAGGGAAGAGATGGGCTTCGGATGTGCAGAGGGTGCATCTAATTTGGCGTTTTCCCAAGCGAGGACTGTTTCTTCTTCGTCACAAGAGAGAGAATCACCTCGCTTGTGGGTTTTGATTCATTGGGCGGCATGAGTGATACCCTGCTTTGAGTTTTCGGCTGTCAATTAACGGTATGCGTGTATCATTGTATCTTGCTCGAATTGTTTATAGTATAGCAAAAAAACAAAAATAACGAAATCAACAGAAAATTAAAAAAGCGACGAAAAGCGAGAATCAGAAGCATTGACCTGGAAAATATCCAATGGCGAGGTAGGTCATGTTTATAAGGATTCCGTTCAGCGGGCAGGGGATTCACTCGATGGGGGAAAAAAAAACTTTCTTTCAGGTGATTTGCTCAGACAAGAGGTTATGGGCTTGCAGTTCTAGCTCACAAGTCTGTGCAAATCTCAGTTGTCATATGATGCCCAGTATCGGCAGACATAGATTCAACAATTGAACGGGTTTCCGTGGAGTTGATGCTAGAGGTCACTCCGAAAACTTCCTTGAAATATGAATCATCATCCTACCATTAAATCTCGTCTAATTGTCTAATTCAAAAGGATAGGTGCCGCTGAGACGCTGTGTGCAGAACTTTTTTGAGTAACGATTGCGCGTTGGACTGAATCAAAGTAAACGACCGATCAATCATCGAGGCTGGGAATTCCGGAACTTTTTCGTCTGGCTGGCGGGTTAAGTCATTGAGAGGCGGGAGGGAGATTGATTCATCGTGGAGAATAACTTTTGGCGGTATATAGAGATATGTAAGGGAGAAATGGCGCGGTCTTTGTTGTTTACATGATATGTTTGGGGAAGTGGTACAGAGATCTATTTGACTGGACTAAGAAAGAAAGCAGAAAAAAACGAGTAGAGCTCTCGACTCGTTGCTGTTTTTGGACTCAGACTTCGACTCGAGAAGTGGGCATCAGTTAAGCGGAGCCGCGAACGAAGGAGCATTGATCGTGAAAGCCATGATCAAACCGGAAATCACAGCAGTCGAAGGCAGGGTGATGACCCACGCGCTGTAAGACCACGCGACCATACGCCAGTTGATAGCCTTGTAGTCACCCGCGCAGAGACCAACACCAACGGTGGCGCCGATGATGCACTGCGTTGTAGAGACGGGGAAGCGAGGACGTGTGGCCATGACGACCGTCAAGGCAGCGCCGAGCTCCATGCAGAAACCGCGCGAGGGCGAGTGCAGGGTAATGCGGTTGCCGAGGTTGCGGATGAGGTTGTAGCCGTAGGTCCAGAGGCCGATCGAGATGGCGGCACCACCGAAGACGAGCACCCAGATGGGCACTTCGGAGTCTTCAGCGGTGGTGTTGGTGCGCCAGATTTGGTAAATGGCAGAGAGCGGGCCCATGGCGTTGGAGACGTCGTTGGCACCGTGGGCGAAGGAGGCGGTCGCGGCGGTCATGACTTGCAGGAAGGAGTACAGGTGCTCGACTTTGAGGTCGTAGCGCTCGACGATGGCGTGCTTCTTGTCGAGGTTCTTGCCGACGAGCAGGCGTTGGAGGAATTTGGGCTCGTTGGTGCCGCCGGTGGACTGCTCTGAGACGATGTCGACCATCACGCCGCGGAAGAAGGTCCACTTGAGGGTTTGCCAGAGCTGAGCGGGTTCGTACCACTTGCGTTTGATGGGCTCAATGGGTTCCTTTTGTGACACGGCAGGGACAGCGGCGACGATACTTGCATTGCGTGCGTAAAGGGCACCAGACTTCTCGTCGCTGATGCCGTCGGAGTCACTGGGCGCGCCGTCACGAGAGCTCTCAAGATCGCTGCGTGTCTCGGCAGATGTGGCGCTTGATGCAAGAGACTCCTTAGTTGCGTGGCCGTGGTAGTAATCGATAACGAGCTCGTGTCCAACAGGAATGGGCCCGGCAGGAGCGCGCCTAAGAAGGAATGGACCCTTGAGGATGTCGTATTGCTTGAGCTTCCAATCCTCCCTGACAAGCTTGACGTGAAGGAAAGGAAGGATGAAGATGCAGGAGAGGAGAGCAACGGCGCCCGCAACACCAAAGATGGTGCCAACAGTGGGTGCAGTTCCCCAGTCATCAAGGTCGAGAGACGCTGCTCCCTTCCAGACGATCAGCATGGTCAGGATGCCGGAGGTGAGAGCATAGAAGATGGGACCATGAACATGCCCACCTTCAGCGGATTTTTGGCCTTCATCACACCATATTTGGTGAAAAGGAAGAGGATGGCACCGAAAGCTGCAGAGATGCAAGGAGCAATAGCCCAAGCGGCGAACACCTGCGACACACCTTCCCAGGACCAGTCGACGCCCTGAGGTCCGACAGTAGCGAAACCAACACCAATAATGCCGCCGATAATGCAGTGAGTGGTGGACACAGGAAGACCAATTCTTGTTGCGAAGGTCAAGAAGAGCGAAGAGCCGATGAGCGCGCAAAGCATACCCAACATGAGCACACTAGGTGCGTCTACGAAAGCATCAACGGAGATGATGTCGTTCTTGATGGTACCGGAGACACGGGATCTGCGACATGGAATTAGTGTCTGACTCTACAACATGTCGCGTTCGACCAAGCTTACCCAGCAAGCACAGCACCAGTAAACTCCATGACCGCACCAATCGTCATGGCTTGGATCAAGGTCAAAGACCTCGAAGAGACCGAAGTCGCGAACGCGTTGGCGACATCGTTGGCTCCAATGTTCCAAGCGTCGAGGAAAGCAAAGAACAAGCCGATCACGAAAATGTACGTGAACTGGTCAAGAGCGGCCATTGTGTCAGATCTCTCACAGAGAACTTGCTCGAACAATGGAAGTGTGAGAAAAGAAAAGGAACTCCCGGTTGTCTAGCCCAGGTATGATGGAGAGCAGACCCGGACAGATGCGACCTTGCAGGCATCTCTTATATGAACCACGCGACACAGCACCAGTCCTGCCAGCCGAATTCAACGAGATCTTCCTGCTGGACATGGGCTCCTCTCACCAATCGCCTGGAGCACGTTGTCTACACCAAGCAATTGCCATGGCACTGGAAGGGCAGTGTTGCCACACTAGATAGGCGTAAAGAAGAAATGATGCTGGGCAGTTTCTTCGACCGCTGCTTCGCAGGTCGACGCGGTGGGATTGATTCGGTGGTGCCCTGCTTGGCTTCTTGGACTATAGGCATGGCGACGGTGGAGAGCGAGGTCCAGATGGCCCGTGGCATAGGGCGAGACGTTCAATGCAAGACGTTGCGATAGTCTGTATATCAATCCTGAAGTAGCGTCAAGATGAATGTTGGATGCTCAGCGGCGTGTAGTAGCCAGACACAGATTGTAGCATCTTTATATTCTGTGTAGTGTTTCTCATGTCCAGCAATGCCACGCGAGAGATAGGCAGAAGGTTGTCGCTACAGAATCATGTTTAAGCTGAGAGGTCTGCGCGGCGTTGTCTCATCCAACCAAATTCTACAGCGACACCACGTGCGACGTTCGTCTCGCAACATTCAGCCTTTAGCAGGATCAACGCCATGGCTGCCGAGTCGTCTCTGCCGCATGGAACAAAGTCCGTCGTCTTGGACATGATCCCATCTATGGCAGATTCCACATGTTCAGCCGTTCGAAAGCAATTATCTGCTAATAGACTCGCTTCTGGAAGCCCGGCTAGTCCTCTATGGCCTACTTAAGCAGATGCAGCAATATTGGCAGCCTGTTGTGTCACTTCTGGACAAACACGTGGGTTCCCTCACTGAAGCAAATGCTACTGGGTGGAGGCGCACAGAACTAGCAGCCTTATTCATATTGGATTCACGCACGACACTCTTCGACTCTGCGTTGGTACCGCCACCACCGCCTACCCGGCACGACTCCTGCAGCCTCGTTGTAAGTTCGGTACGCGGCACGTTTACATGCGCATGCGGTCAACAATAAGTGGCCTCCATCATCGATGCGTCTTGCCGTGACTACTGCCGTTGATCGCACCGCGGATCGACTAGTTGGATGCATGCCCGTCGTCGTGGCGCAGAAAGCGACGGGAAGGTCGACCTTGCAATCGTCGAACCGGGACGCACCAATGCATACTAACACATGCGCTGGCCCAGCTCCAGGCCTGCCGCTCTTGCCTTAGTGAAGGGACGTCGAGTCGCCTTACTTCTCCCGGTGCAGCTGCGATCGCGCACCATGGCCATGTCACGTGTCTCAAAAGTCGAGGCAAAAACATTCGTCAGTTCGCGCCTCAAGAAACACGAGAGCGTCGTCTTGCAGCATCAAGAGGTTCCGCACTCAGCGCACGACAGATAATCGCGTTCTCCGGTCGATTTCCATGGTCGTTGGCGGCAATATGGCTTACAACAAGCAAAACCAAAGGGACGGCATCAAATGGCTCGACTGCGTCTGTCAAGAGACTCAATCTATGCCAGGTCGTGCGTGAAACGTTATCCGGGTTGTGACATCTCCTGACCGGAATATGCGAGACCTACCATTGCTCTTACTCCCAATGATGCAGTCCATCCATGCCTGTCGTGATACACTACATGTTTTCGTCCTTGATCATGTCCTGGTATCAAGTTTGCTGCGTGATTCAATCTCACCAATGGACAAAGTACATGTTCCACTTGAAACCACGACCCAGATCGCAGCTGGTGGTCTGATCAAGACGCTCGATGATATAGTAGCATCCAATCTTTCAGAGGGAGGGTTGGCGGTGAGGCTCGCTGCTCAGAGCGTGGAAAAGCGTGCCGGGGAAAACCTGCGTTCGTACCGTGTCAAAGAAGGAATGTACCGAGTATCTCTCAGTTGGGGAATTGCAGTGTTTCTGGCCGTGATGCCAATCTACCAGAGTAGGGCTGGTGAGGGTGTTGATCGTGGAGGCGGTGGAGCACGCGTCGCTGAACGCGTTGGTCAATGCTGTTACCATACCCCATGTTCTCCATTGTGGAGGGCGAGGTTGTAGGATGTGGGAGATGTTGGTCGGAACGCTGTCCGTGGGAAGAACAGGTCTCGGGAGTGTCGTGCGTCTTTGGATCAGAGCATGACCGTGGGTGGCATAGCTTCTGTCAAGTACAGTGTGGCGGTGAGAATGCAATGGAGAAGAGAACAGGCCAGCGGTTCGTGGCACTTTGACCAGCAAGAGACCTTATACATGTTGAGAGAGCCCATGGCAGATAGCTGGGAGATGTCTGAGTTCGCTGCAGGTCCTGTTGACCCAGCCGGGGAAGTGTCCAGCTTCCACGGACCTGGATCGGAGCTTCGAGCGACCAAGGGGTAGTAACTGCTGGAGCCATGGCAAGCATATGCGGAGGCAGACTTCACGCGTGCACCTGCAAGGGTCATGGTGTTTTTCAGGTAGGTGTATGGGCTTTGTGTAACGCGTGAGAACATGCACGCCACAATACCACAATGCGACACTTGCTTCTCAAAATGGCGGTGGAGGCAGGGATGATGGACGTGGCAATCGGATGGCTAACGGCCTGTGTCTCAGATGAACAGGATGGGATTTTGAAAACCGATCTGGACAAATGCATGTGAAGTCAGGCTGCTAGTGGCAACACGTCCAATCTATCTCCAGCAAATGCTGGTATCCTTGCATTGTTCCGGCGTGATACTCATGTAGTGCGTTGAGGCGTAGGTCCAGGCATGTCGTTTCCGAGGTCTGTCACTCTCCTTGGCCAGTTCTGATGGTAGTGTCCAGCACATCACTTCGTCCAGTGTCTTCCAAGTGAGCTCTGCATTGTTTCCTTGCACGCTCAGATAGAGGCAATAGATCTGCAATCGTCGATTTGGAGCGGATATCGATCTGAGAGGGAGGATGTGGCTATATGTACTCGACCTTTCCTGCCCCAATGTCCCTGCATCTTCAACGGCCGGGGTACATATTAGGGGGATGGCTGCTGAAAGGTGAGACATGTCTCTACTGTCAAGTGTCAAGAATGCAGCCAGGCTTGATCTGCTACCTTGTTAGTGACCGTGCAGTACTGTTGCATCGGCGTGTTCGCATGAATGCTTGTCAGGAACAGGTAGGAGCAAGGTCCGATGGTTGAATTCTGTCGGACGCATCACGAAAGCTTCTCCAACGGCTCGGCCTACACATCACCTACTTTTCTGGCAAACACACCCAATGAGACACCATGTGGCAGATCGGCGGAAGGAAATCCCATGCCTCCAAAGAGCCTTTTCAACGAAGGGACTCCCAGCATGACTGTTCAGTGGGCTGTCAGGTGTCGAGCCTGCCGTGCCGTCCTCAGGCTTACTTGTTCATACGAGCTTGGGGAGCCGTCAGCTGTACTAGAGTTGCACCGACTTTGCCGCCTTGAATCAAATACTGAAGCCCACTCCAAGTGGCTTTCAGCTCTCAAGCCAGATGTGCTGAGTCGGTTATAGTTGCTGAAGGCTGTTTCCGTTTGTTTCTCCACGGTGGGCTCGGTACTCCGATCACCTGGAGACATAGCTACGATTAGCTTGTAGGAGAGCGCTCCGCTGTGCTATAAAATGAGCGATATAATCCACGGCGTCGGCGCTGGTTCTGACGGTAGTTTCTTACCATCAACGGCGTTATGGGTGAGGGGCAAACCACACAGCACTATTCCAACCAAGTGTCTCTGGAGGGGTTGAAGTGTTGGGACCCTCGAACGATGGGTTAGCGTTTCATCCCTGCGCGAACCCGTTCTTCGGCAGCTTCTGGGATGCTTCGCAGACCACACGGGCTGGACTAACCAAGCCGCAGCCTGTTTTCGTCTCCATTTTTTTATAATACAGCGATATGATATGTGCGCGACCAGCTGTCCCGTCAGCCCGTATCTGGGAGCAAAGTCTATATACCGTCAGCTTATCTGGTGGGTATCGCAATGCATGAGATTATAGTATCCTGCTAGGCGTGCCGTCGCATCGGGTGGTCCCCAAAGTCGTCTCGATGGCAGCACACCCTCACTGCCGGCAGGAGAGCAAGACATGACTCTGTGCTTGCTCCAGACTGAGTCGGCCGTTCGGATAAAGACGCTTGCAGCGAGTAGTGGGCGATGCGTTTGACAGGAGCTCTCAGGACTGACCCTCGCGCAGCACGCAAGGACTAGGAGGTAAGTTGGCAACGGCACAACGGCCACCCAAAGGCCTCGATGCTTTCTTCACGGAAGGGTGCGCCGTTTGGCACGCCATCCGCTCTGGGTGTTGTCTGTCTCAGATCGGACGCGCTCTCAGGCGGGGAAGACGCGTGCGTGCTGCATGCCGCTGCAAACTGCGAACGTGGTGTGGTGTAACAGAAGGTGTCATGCCACACGCCGTCTCGTCAACCACGCCACCTGCCTCATGTCCTGCAGTTCTCCTTATGTTGCCAGATATGACGACGCCGCGGCGGACGGCGTGAAGCCACAGCGTGCCGGCAGGACGAGAACAACCAGGCGAGCCAGGGAGTCCGCCCGCGACCCACGCGAATGGAGCCTAGTTGATGTAGCGGGTCTTCCAGGAGCCGTGCTTGGGACGCTACGCGCGGAAAAGCAGGCCCGGCGCCGGCATGCGCATCCCCTGGCCACAGTAGAGTCGTACCGCTCTCCGCGCCTATAGCGCACACATATCGCTGCGAATATCTTATAGTACGCGCTGCATAGCAGACCCGAAAACCGTGTTTTCGGCCACAGCGTGTCTGGTCGGAGCAGCCGGACCGCGTCTGGCCAGCCCACGGGCGGCCTATCATCTTCCTCGTGCGCGTGTCCCACTCGCAAACGGCGACATGCCAACCACCGTACCGGGAGGCAACTAGTGCCGGGTGTGTCTTCCTGGCTCTCTGGGGCCTTTGACGGCGTCCTTCACAAGCGCCTCTCTGCCAGCTCTGGCGTTGGGCGATCGTCGGCTTGCAAGTCAGGGAGCTCCTAGTAGCGTGACGGTGTTAGATCGGACTATGCTTCTCGCTTCCTTGGGTCCCTGTCGCTGCAGCTGGCCGCAATGGCTGGTGGGTCCAACAGCTAAACTCTCCCTCTACCCTGGGTTTTCGTGCATCGACCGCGCAATACTTGATCCTCGTCGGTTGCTGTTTGAGCTCGTGCGGACTTCCTCTTCTCAACCCTGCCAACGATCATCTACAAGACAAAGCTCCCTTCCCACTACCAGGCTCACGGACACCACTTCAATCTCCGTCTCGTCAGCCATTGCAAACACTTCCACCCCAATTTCGGGCATCTGCATCTTCAGGCTCCATCCTTGCTAGCACCTTCGCGAGCATAAACACAACATCGTCAACATGGCTACCACTCCAACTCTCCGTCATCAGGCTTCTCGCCCCGCATATCTCGACGGCCTCTTCAGTCCCAAACAGTCGATGCACGACTACCGTCCCAGAACTCCCAGTCTGACAATGAGCTCCTACTCATCGTCCGAGAGCATCAACGCCTCCATGTCTTCCCTCAACAACCAACAGGCACTCAACCACACTCGCCCTCTCACTCCGGCATGTGAGGACGAGTTGGAAGGCCACTCATCAGGCGACGACACCAAATCAGTCCTCTCGCTCTCGCTTTCCAAATCCCTCAAACCACGTCTTCGTCTTCGCAAGTTCAGCCTGCACCGCCGCTCAGATCCGTCTCTGCAGCGCAGCAACTCATCGCGTCCAACAAGCGGCGACTCAACCACAAAGACCGGCGGCTTCTTCCACAAGAGGCACTCAAACCCTACCACCAAAGCCACTCCCAGCCCTGCCTGCGCAGGCGATCCTCCTGCAGTGCAAACCCAGGAGCTCAACTGCCACCGTTGCTACTACTTCGCTGCAAGGAACTGCAAGGGCTGGACCATGGGTGGTTCATCCAACGATGCTTGCGAGACATGCTTGGTAAGCTTTGATCATATCAACACTTCCATCACAGGAACATGGTAGCTAACAACCTCTCCAGCAAGCCGGCTTCTTCGGTGCTCCTTGAACATGCTTTGATCCATCTGCAGCACCAATCATTTCTTATGTCAATTGAAACCCGGTTTTTAGCGATGGGCGCTCTGGAGGAACCTGTGACGACACCTTACGAACAAAAACTACGGCCGACGGCGCCTTGTCTTGCTTTTTCTTTTTTATCCTTCACTTCTACCCAACAGTCCGACTTCCCAGTGCGGGACGGCTACCTTTTCTTTTCTTTTGTTCTTTGGTGTATGATGACGGCAGGCAACGCCGCAAATGTCAAGATATGAAGTGCGCAAGCTATGATGATGGGAAAAGGTTATAGGTAGAGAATTCGAGACGCAAGTCCATCTGATCAATCAAAATGCAACTATTGCAAAGCACCTGTTGGCAATTCAACAAATCTCAACACGAATTCTCATCATTATCATTTGTAAACCCCGGATCATCTCAAAGCTCTTCGACAGTTTGCTCTTTCTCTCCTGGTCGAGAAACACCGAGCGTCACACTTGTGATGATGTTGCAGCAAGCCACTGACGATATCAATCGTCTGCACTGTTGTTCTCGCATGATCATTACTATTTCTGCAAATACCCAAGAACACCAATCGCCACCACCAATGCAAGTGTCGTGTGTTGACTCCCGGCTGCTGGTGACGTGCGACTCATGCAGACACATCGGAGGGCCTGATGAGTCGTGCGCAGCAAAACATCGGCCCAGCGACCGGATTTTGCCCCCAAAGCCAGCTTTTGGCGGCTTCGAACTTTACAGCCTTCCCCGGCCCGCGCGTGGCTTGTATGCAAGATCCGATGAGCTCCACCAACCTATAACACACGCAATACTGCAACCTTAATCACGTTATTTGCAGCTGAGAGGGCTGAGTTCTTCCCGCGTTATGAGCTACGTCTCTATATATCGCCCTTCCGCGCTGCACGATCGAGCGGGTCCGCCGTGCATGCATGACAGCATTTGACAGCCGTTCCCAGGTCCCTGGATGGATGACCCTGCCTTTCGCCTCGTTCGTGGGCGTGAGGTGTCTGGTTCTGGATAGTGCATGAGAGGCGCTCGTATAGTAGTGTATGTGAGTCATCATAGTGGTAATAATAAGGCGTTCTTTCTTGCTCCGTTCGCGGATTATGGTCCTGTTTGCCGGCAGAGGCCTAGATGGTTCATTCAGGGAAGCTCATATACCTCGGTGCGGTCTTCAATAGTGGGCAGCAGAGGCGCGAGGGCATTTGCGTCGCGGAAAACCTCGGCCACGTTCTCGCGCATGCTTCGGAGCTTCGTCTGCAGCTCGTCGTAGGGTGCTTCTTTCGCCGTGTACTGCCGGATGACTTGCTTGCTGTCGTGCTCGACGTACACTCGCGTGTCTCTCATGCGCACGATGACGCCGTCGAGGCGCAGGAAGAACCGGCTGAGCAGCAAGAGGCGCTCGGGCATGACGCGGATTTTGATACTGAGCAGGCCGATACCGTTGTCCGCCAGCTCGTCTTCGTATAGGTCTACAGAGTCGAAGAACAGGATGGGATCAGGGCGGCTCAGCAGGTCAGTACGGATAGGATTCTTGGTCTGATCCGTCGCCTGCCAGTCGCCCTTGCTCTCGCCAGGGTGCGTGGTGCCCTTGTAATCCGTGCTGTAACTCCAATCGAATGGCTTCACGACTTCCTTCACGCCTTCTGTGTCACGATCTTTCTTCCATGCGTCTGCGACTGCGACCTGGAGCATACCCTCTTCCGTCTTGCTCACGCGGTCAAGCGCATCTCCAGCGTTGAAGTCAAGCGTCCATCCACTAGGTATGTGTTGCACGGCGACTTTTCGCCAAAGATTGGAATGCCAATCCGGTTGCCCAGCTCTTCGATGGGTTCAGCTTTCAGGATGGGCTGCTTGCGCGTGCTGATCCTCCACTGGCCATTCTTGGTGGTGAACGACTGCACCCCGGCGTGAGGGCCAGGCGCCACAATCGGAGGCACTGTTCCGTTTGCAGCCATGGATAGTGCCGGTGTCGTGTGTTGTCACCAGCTCAGTCAGAACTGCCGGTTGGCTCGTTGCTGGCTGAGAAGCTCAGGCACTCCAACGGGTGCTTCTCGGAATATCGCAGTTCGACCACCTACGTCAGCTTGAGCCTCAGTCTTCACGATTTCTAACGACAGCAGATCCCAAAGTCTGGACTCAGCTCGCTACTGGGACTACATCGCACAGTCTTCACTGACGACCATGCGCATTACGCGACGCTGGAGATGCCTGTCGTGCTAATCGACACCGTCGACTGTCGCGTGAAGCCAGCGACAGCTCCCCGGCTGTGGGTCTCGTCACGTCCTCATTTCGCAACGGTGCCAGGGTGAAGAAAACACAACGGCTTTTGCTTGACTCGTCACCAGTAGTGGCAGTTCACACGGCTCTTCTGGACTTGAACAACAAATAGAACTGGCAACGGTTCTTGACTGACATTATCACTGGCTTTTTGGTGGTCTGGGCCATTCGAGCCGACACGTTGTGCTGGCCTTGACGCAGTGACAACCGGCATTTGCTCAAACTCGAGTCAAGCTTGTATGCTCAAATGCTTGGTCCTCTGGGTGCGTGGCTCCATCTTGCAAGGCTGGCGCTTGTTGATGTTCTCCATCCATGAAAACCTGGAAGCGATCAACAACCGAGGCTTTCTCGGTCTTTGACAATCAGCAGCTAAAGCGCGGTGACATGGTTCGCGTAGACCAGGTTATGCACCGTGGACCCCAGCGAGAACCCAGCAAGGGACAGGCATCACGATAGATGAAGTGGTCGCTCGACCGGGCGTTTGGATTCCTGCTGGATGGCAACTCCCGTCCAAGCATGAGCACCATCTGTGAAGATCTGACGGCCATCGCCGCTGTCCCATGACTAACGTCTCAACACACCATGCTCAGATCCGATCAACCAGCACGCAAAGCAGTATTGTTGAGTCAATCACGATCGCCCGTTTGACGATCGAGGGCATTATTCGTGTCAACACCTCCTACAGATATTTGCTTTCCAAACAACGCATTTCGCTTTCCACCTTGTTGACCATACGAACGGTAATTGATACTGTCTCCTCACACCTTCCCTTTCCGACCTAGATACTTAGACCTTCCGTCATTTGCGGAATTTGCTATAACTTTAGGAGACTACTATAGTCTTCGGTAGATCACTAGTCCACTTTTGAATCTGTCTAGCACCCAAGTTGTTGTAGGCGACCGCGCCTGGACAATCTGGGCCATGTGGTCTACTGATGCATTCAATAGGTGAAAAATTTTGGTGTTGTTAACACAAACGACGTTACGGCGTTGACCAACATGCAAGGGAACGAATTAGTAGCTGCACCCTGCGTGGAGATATGCGTGCTCCTGTGAATCAAGTACAATTCTAGCTCATAAGTCTGCGCACATATCAATGTCGTATATGCCAGTATCAGCAGACATAGGTTCAATTCTCAGACTATATTCTGTAGAGATGATAGAAGACGTTTTGAGGATTCTTATATACTAGTATAGTCATATATCTAGCACTCGTTCACTTCGAATGAGGATAGTGGCCATTGGGACGCTGTTTGCAGACTTTTGAGTAATGACTGTAAATGCTCTGGATTGCGAACGATGTACAGATCGTCATACTTCTGGCTACAGCAACATCGTTCGATTCATGGAAAACCTCGCCCTACGTGTACAACTGGGCATGTTTCTATACCCGGGCTCAAGCGGGTGTACAATTCCACAATTGACATTATTACTATATCAAGAACATTACGGTGTGGGAAAAAGAACTCCAGCTGATCTAGCAAAAGAGACAAAAACATACAACAGGCGGGATTCCCAGATGGTCACCCACTCTAGTACTAGTCGCCCGGTTCAGTGCTTATGTATGGCAGAGCGGACGGGATGCCCAGTTTTCACTGACCTATGGTCGTATGTGCTTTATTACCTACTGTTTTCCAATATAGAGCTGGTGATAACCTTTGGGCAGATCACGATCTTAACAGCGCACTGTTGGCTACCTGACCATCTCCTCCGGCCTACTACCTACCAAACACTGACTGCCTTTCCCTTTTGCGCCTTGATCAATCGATCATTGCTATATTGAAAGCACTCCGGCAGGCCTGTCTCTTGCCACGACTGACCCATCATCAGCTTGACCAGGCCAGGTGCACATGTAAAGATTCTCGCCATGCCATGACCATTGAACCCTGCACAAATCCACTGCCCGGGCTTGCCATCGACCGCGCCTACCATAGGAACAGAGTCAGGCGTCATGGCAATGACGCCGCTCCAGTAATGCTCCGCGCCTTCGCCGTGTCTGTTGGCCTTGCCGGCTCGTTGTGGGAAGAGCTTGGTGTACTCTCGTTCCGACGTAGCAGCGACTTCTTTATTGTATTGAGTGTCGTCAAAACTTACTATGCTTTGCCTAGTCTCGTCTGTCCATTCGGGGTTGCCTCTTGAGACTCCGAAGATGACGGTGCCGTCTCCTCGGCGTTGGATCAACGAGAAGAAGTGATGGAGGCTATAGCGAAGAGACATTGTGCTAGTCATTGCATTTGCACCAGAGAGCGAGAAGGTAGGAACGAAGGAATGTGCTTGGGCACGGTTCGGCGTGACAAAGCTCGAGAGCTCCGGCAGAAGGTAAGAGGAATAGGCGTTCGTGCAATGCACCACGTTCTCTGCCGTGATCGTGCCTCGAGGCGTGCGAACGTCCCATCCTGTGGGTGTATGCCCACCCGTGTGAGCTTTGATATCAGTTGCCGGGCAGTGCGTCCATAGTCGGACACATCGCTTGATCATGTCACTTAGAATCCATTGGGCAAGTTTCGCCGGATGACTCGAGCCAGCCGGCCATTCATACGCTGCAACGGCAGACGCGACCTTCGTCCGTTTCTTTGCGTCCTCGCCACCATAGAAGGAGACATGCGAGACGTCGCCACCAGCCTGCCGGTACGCCTCGAGACTCTCCGCCTCATACTGAGCGAACTCTGGCGTGAGACAAACATCGAAGGTAGTTGAGAGCTCGAAGTCGCAGGGGACATTGTGCTTCTTGGCGAAGTCATCGACACGTTCCAACACCAGCTTCTCGTTCTCAATAATCTTCTTTGCCTGCTCCGGGCCGTGGACTTTGGCATACGCACCGAAGCCGCGGAAAGCGTCTGGGCGGACGTGGCCTGCGTTGCGTCCACTTGCACCCGAAACGGCTTCTCGTGCCTCCAGAACGATGATGTCTTCGCCCGGCACTCCAACATCCAGGAGCTGCCAGGCTGTCAATGACCCAGAAAGACCTGAGCCGATGATGAGATATTTTGTCGCCGCTGGAACGTCTTGATCATGGTTCTCGTGGAGATGTGTAAACGCTCTTGTCGTCCGATGCCAGTATGACAGACATGGGTCCTCAATTGGCAGAGATCTCAACCCCGCAGTAGCAAGCTTGTCAACGTCTTGGTCTGGCAATGGAGATGGAAGGTTGGCGTTGAGGTCGAGCTCCGCATGAGGAGGCATGGCGCAAGACAAGCTTTTCGAAGCCTTATGAGAATCTTGGACTCCAATTGCACTATAAAGAGCAACTCCTTTGGCTTTTGGATGTTTTAACGAGCAAATAGTCTTCGAAACAATCTGCGATATAGGGAAAAGATAGAGGCGATCTCGGCGGACTGATCGACCATCTTGCCCGCTTTCAGTTGGCCGTGGCGGCGACGGTATCTTGTAGCCGGCCTATCACACGACCACTTATCTCGCATGTAGGCCAACATGATAGCCGTATCTTCACGCGACCTCGGCGACGAGTCGCAAATGCGCCGATCACTGCGACTCTAAATTGAGCACTGCGGCCAACAATCCAACCCATGAACCTCCCCAACCTCATTCAAACATCGCTCTAGGTGGTGAATACCTCCTTCATACGACAATATGGGTCTCTTCAGCAGACTCGACCGTCCAGCATTCCTGGCTGCGACAGTCCAGCGATCGCCTGAAGAGAAAGCCCTCGTGCGCCGTTTGGACTGCTTCCTGCTCTTCTTCGGCTGCATCTCTCAAGTGATCAAATATCTAGATCAGCAGAATATCAAGTTTGACATTACCAAGCCCTCAACTGGTGCGCCCATGCTGATTGCTCCGTTTTAGCAATGCCTATGTCTCAGGCATGCAAGAAGATCTCAACCTTCAAGGGAACGAACTCAACTACTTCACGACAACCTTCAACGTCGCCTACTGCGTTATGCTCATTCCGTCCCAGATCATCATGACCTACGTCCGCCCTTCTTTCTGGTTGTCTGGACTGGAAATCGCATGGGGTGTCATGACCGGATTGATGGCGATGGTCACTAGTGCGAAGCAGGTCTATATTATCCGGGTGTTTCTTGGGCTATGTGAGTCCAGTGCTTGGCCGGGTATGATGACTTTGTTCATGCATTGGTATACGCCTACAGAACTGGCGAAGAGAATGGGCTTCTATCATAGCTGTCAAGCGATTGGGACCATGATGTCTGGTGCGTTGCAGGCAGCGATCATGAGCACGCTTGATGGTCACCACGGTTTGGCGGGATGGAGATGGCTGTTCGTGATCAATGCCATCATTACAGTTATTTGGGGCAGCCTGGGCTTTGTCAGTACTCTGAGGTTTTCGAGAGAAGCGAAGACTGACGACCATCGCAGATGATGCTTCCAGATTATCCCAATAAGCCTAATCCCCGAGCGTTCTGGTTCAACCGCAATCACGGAGAGCTTAGCATGGCAAGACTGGTCCGTCACAACCGTGCTGAACCCAAGCCAGTCTCCCTGGCCGCTTTCAAGCGCACGTTCAGCGGCTGGACCGTCTACTTCATCGCCGTGCTGTACATCTCCACAGTCCTCGCTTCGTATGGTTATGTGTACTTCTCCCTTTTCTTGAAGGCGATGAAGCTTCCGGATGGTAGTCGACGATGGACAGTCGAGGAAGTGAACGTGATTCCCATTGGTGGAAGCGCGATCAATGTGCTCTTTGGTAAGTCGTTTGGCTACATGTGACACAATGGCGGGATACTGACGATAGTGACCAGTATGGATTTGGGCGCTGTTTCGGATACGCTGCGCACACGCTGGACACTGATCGTTGCCCAAGGTAAGTCGACCGTCTGTGTCAAATACGGATATCTTACCATGTGGCGCTCTTTGCGGCTACAAGAACGCCAGATTTATATGCAATCATACCAGTTCCAAGTGATACTCAACTTTTGGAAGACTCGGGCTAATGCAGAGTGATGCTGATAACTATATCTCAGTGTTTATTGGCCTCGTGCCGTGCATTATAATGTCCGTTTGGACGTCCCACCCATCTTCGACACCAATTTCGGCGGCGTATGCAAGCTACTTCATCAGCTACATCTGTCTGGGCACCGCGCCCCTGATATTTGCCTGGCTGTCTGAGCTGTAAGTCTTGAACTGTCACCTGAATCTCGGGCACGAAATTAAATTGCTGACACAAAATCTCAAGTATCCCACAAGACCCCGAAGCTCGTTCTCTCATCGTTGGTGTGGCAGTCGCAGGCTACTACGCCATTTCGTCCTGGAGCCAGGTCCTGGTGTGGCCGGCGACACAGGCGCCGTACTGTAAGTCCTTCGTAGCAACTTTGACTCTAATTCGCACTCTGACAAAGAACGACAGATAAGTACGGCTGGCAGTCAAGCATTGCGATCTGGATAGTGGTGTTGACCATGACGTGCGTTCTCCGATTCATCGATGTGCGATACTTGCGTCCGAAGCGCGAAGCATTTGATGCTGCAGCATACAACGAAGGACACCCAGCTGTCATCGAAGGCGTAGGCAAGGCAGCTGATCGTAGCTCTGAGGACAGCAAAGCTGGTGCTGTGGCAGTAGGTGTCAAGTCAGTGGGTTCGCCGGCATAAACCTAGATTCATATAGCTACAACCGCATGAAGTTTGGGAGTCAGAAGATTATCATCAAGCGCTAAAATTCAGTGTCCTTCTGAAAGCTAACTTACCTCTTCTCGCCTCTTGGATCAATGTTGACTAACAGAACTCTTGGCTAATATTGCGAAAACCATCAAGGTAGTGCTTGGCTTTCGCTTGGAGGAGCCTGAAAGCCTATGTTGAGCTCCTTCGTCTTGCGCTTTGAACATGACACTTCTTGGCCTCACCATACACATGGTACTTGCAGGTTCTGCAGCATCAGAAATGCTCTCCGCGGCATCAACGACAAGACAAAGCCAAGCTCTTGGTATACTTGCATGAGACCTTAATGGATACGGGAGTTGAGAGTGATTATGTAGGAGAAAATGTAGGAGGCCTGTCACCTGTGTAATTATTCCCTCGTTCATTCCGTTCATTTGGCCCGCAAACCGCAGCAATGTTCTCAAAGTCACTCCTTATCGTCTCCGCCGCTGCTGTGGCTTTCGGTGTCGCTCAGACACCATCGACAACAACATCGACCAGCAGCGCTGCAGCAGCTCCGACAGCTGTGACCGATTGCCATGCCCATGGCGAAAGCGAGCTGTTCTGTTTCGATGCCGAAAACGAAGAGTGGGAATTGACTTCGTCGGGTTTCACAGCAGACAACCTGCCGAACGAATTTGAAGGCTGTCATATGCATGACGAGGAATTGTAAGTAGACGATCTACATTGGCCTTAGGTTCTTCCTGTTTCGATGCTGACGCTTCTAGGCACTGCGTTGATGGTGATACAGAAGCTACTCTCGTGTCTGCTTCGGCGGAGGATGACCATGATCATGACCACGATCACGCTGAGGCCCCTTCATCCACCGTTAGCAACGCGAGCACCACAATGACTTCGATTGTTTCGTCTGCCGCTACAGGCTCAGCGAACGGCACTGCCTCTTCGACTGCAGCTACGTCGAGCGCAACAAACACCTCATCCGGGCCTACTGCCGTGAGCAACTGCCACACTCACGCCGACGCTGAGCTATACTGCTTTGACAACGGCGATGAATGGCGTGTCACCTCCGATTTGGGACGAAAGTAGCCCTCCGAGGAACTTGGAAAACTGCCACACGCATGGCAGTGAGCTGTAAGTTACGACTTGATTCTTCTTCGGTCATGGGCCCGGCGTTCTGACTTTTGATAGGCACTGCGTCGATGGCGATGTCGATGCTACGTTGGTTGCTGTGACGGAAAATCACGCCGAAAGCGAGAGCACCAGCACCAGCACCAGCAGCAGTAGTAACAACAGCGCCGAAAGCAGCACTGCAGAGAGTGAAGGCTCAGAATCTGCAGCTTCTGCATTGACGACAAGTCATGCCGCGTTGGTGTTGAGTGTATCTCTTCTGGTGCTCACCGCGTATGCATACTAGATTTTCTACTATTGCCATTGAGAGGCTTCAACGACCGCGCGGCAGTGTTCCTGGAAGACTACAGAAGTATGCATAGCCGGTATAGCTACATGATCAGCATCATTGGTGGCGCGCGAAGCAACAAAACAAGTTACATCCCTGGTGCGAGGTGGCATAACGTTAACGCGCGGAAATGTGGATGAACCAAATCGGAATGTTTTGGATGGTAGATACTATTGCCATTAAATCTCGCAACATGAACACTCTATCAATTTTCAATCCGTCTACATATGCGAAGTCCGCTTTGGCACAGACTCACTCTGCGGCTCCTGCGCATCGCCGTCTTCGATATGAATCTTGATCGAGCCCGATGTTCTGTCAGCGGAAGCTCTTAATGCTTCCTCGGCTTTCTCAAGAGGATATCGGTGAGTGACAAGCGGCTTGAGGTCCAGCACTCCGTGGGAGAGGAGACGCATAGCCTGTGGCCAAGAGTGGTGGTAGCGGTTGATGAACTTGAGATCAACCTACATCACCGTGTCAGTGGTTTATCGCAGCATTTGACGTCTGGTACCCGACTTACCTCTGCCATAGACAAGTGCATGAAAGGCAATTCATTCATGATCGCCTTGCCCACTCCAATCACAATCACCTCACCGGCCGGTCGCGGCACATACGAAGCAGTGACAACACTACTTTGAACGCCAGTGCACTCGAACACCGACCTAGGCACGTCGCCACCCTGCGCTTTCACAACCTCTCGGACCACCATCGCCATCTCCTGGGGCGACTTGGTCAAATCAGCCTGCAACCCACAGCTCCAGGCACGAATTTCTCCGCGAAGTCCAGTCTTCCGCGATCCAGGTCTGTGATAATAAGAGGACACGCTCCAGCTGCTTTCGCCACAGCCAGCGAGATCAGTCCGATAGGTCCAGCGCCAAACACCACAGCGGCTTCACCCAACTTTAGAGGACCACGCTCGAACGCTCTCAACGCAACACTGAGCGGTTCCGCAAGCGCACCATCAGCATAAGTGAGATGTCCGGCATTTTGTGCAAATAGTCAGCATGGTGGACGTGGTATCGTCGCATGCTGCCAGTGTGAGGCGGCACGCCTGAGAACTTCACATCGAGGCACAGGTTGTAGTGCCGCTTGAACACTCGAAGCAGTCGCCACAAGGGACTCCGGCTCGATGGCTACGCGCGGTCGCCGGGTTTCAAGTGTGACACTTCGGAGCCGCACCAGACCACTTCGCGCGGCGCCTTCGTGACCGAGGCAGTGTGCGGCTGGACTTCTAGACTGCCGATGCGGCCGTGTGCCAGAAGTGGACATCAGAGCTGAGAGACGGAGGTGTGAGAGAACAGATCGATCGATGGAGGCATATGCAGCTCAATATGTGCTCACCCGCAGATGCCATTACATCTCATGTGGACTATGCATTCGTTAGGCTTGGGATCCAGCGCTGGCGAGTCTCTCATGTAGATCTCATGGCGTTCGTCCGTGAAGAGCGCCGGATTGGGCTGTGATGGTTCGAACTTGGCCATTATAGGTCGTGAAGGCGAGCTGTTCTGGTGCTGTAAAGGTACGCGGATGCAGGTACAGAAGGCAGGCAGAAAGTCAGAAGAAGAAAGAGAAGTAGTGCAGAACAAACCTTGTCGATCAGTGAGGGTGACGAAGTTCACAGTAATAGATTATAGGCATTGTTGAGGAGTACAATGCCCAAGCATGAGTGTTGCGGGTTTACTCCATGCCGACGACCACGAAGGCATTATTGTGGCGTGGTTTGAAGAGGGGAAGTCGGGATTTGGACGGAAGCTGGAAGCGCTCAGATGCGCTTGGCTTGCCTCTTCGGCAACTTCCTTCGGGCATTACAAGTATGTTGAGCAATCCTCACAGAACGTTCTGTGTATATATGATAAGCATGTCGAATTACAATTTTTTGCTTAGATTTGTGGGAACGATCGGAAAAACATTCGCTCAACAAAATACGTGCGCGTATCAATGGCAGCAAACGCTAGCAAGCCTGCAACGTCTTCGGCACAAGGCCCTGCTCGAACCGACAACGGAATTGGATTTAATGGAGACCATGTTCGATCGATTTCGTTCAATAGACAGTATTGCTCGGCCGTAGATTCGGACTGTATACCGATCGTCTCGGCATGAAAATGAAGCCGCCAAGTCAACCATCCAGCATTTCTACACAGGCAGACGGGTCAGCAAAACAACGCATTCGGCAACAACACGGTCCAGAGCATCTTACCAGCGATTATTCCAAGGCCACCACTCACCCAGCTTGGCCATGCTCTCACAGTCGCAATGAGCTCTATGCCGGGCGCCAAGAGGATCTGCCTTCCCCTTCCACTCATCACCTGCTTCACGACTGCATCGGCCACGACCTGTGGCTCTATGACCGCCATTCCTGAGCGATCGATGTGCTCACGATGGGGTGCAATCATCGGCGTAGCTGCCCAAGTAGGATGCACGCATGTCAATTTGATCTCTGGTGCGTTGTAGCCGTGCTTTTTGCTGCGGAGCTCCGCAGCGAGACCTTCGTGGAAAGCAAGGGCAGAAGCTTTTGTCATGCAGTAGGAGACCATTTTCCTGTGTCGTGTCAGTCAGAGCTCCAATTTTCGACCTACTCACAACTACGATCGTCGACTACAAAATCGAGCGAGTTTCGTTTATTTTCGCTGAGAAGAGTTCTTTGGAAAGGTTTGCAACATACTACAATTGCGTTAGTACGGAACGAAGGCAGAGGTGGCCGACTACTGACCGGTCCGGATAAGAACGACGCCATAGACGCGATGGTAACAACATGACCCTTGTGCTGCGAGATCATGGAGGGAAGGAAGGCATTGACAGTGAAGTAGTGTGAGATCGTGTTGACGTTGAAAATGCGGTGGACCTGCTCAGGTGTGACTTTCAAGATGTTCGCCTCGTAGGCAACACCTGCATTGTTGATCAATATGCTGGGATTACCGTGTTGGGCGCGTATGGCCTCAGCAGTAGTGTTGACTGCCTCCACAGAGGTGACATCGCACTTGTAATAGTGGATCTGTTTGTTCGACTTCATCTCTGCAGGGAGCGAGTCGTGGATATCAAGTGCCATGACTTTGATGCCGTGCGAAGCGAAGCCTTCCGAAATGAGCCGGCCGAAACCACTGCCAGCCCCGGTGACCACTGCGATCTCCTTCGGCCAGTCATATCTGTGTTTTTCTGATCTCCAGCGGAAGTTGTTCTGGGCGAGTTCGGAGAGGAAGATGTTCAGCGTGGTGATCCAGGCTGAACCCGAAGAGCCATTTCAGTGCTAGTACAAGTCGCTCCACATTGGTCTGAGAGACATAAGCACTCAGTTCTTGCAGTATCGGTTGCTGGATACTTTTCGGGGCAACGGTCAAGATGAAGAGTAACGGGCCAGTGATGATAGGGTTCAAGATGGTATACTTGATCAAGGCAGCCATCCTGTGAAACCAGGAGGTCACGGCAAGTGCAAATTGGCAGTGGAGTATGTTGTTGGGGGGCTGCTGATTTAGATGAAGCGAAGGATCAGATCATGCATTTCATGCGCATGATTCGAGTATATGTACATGTAACGTTATGCGCAACAGAAAGCTTCAGGTTTCCAGGCTGAGCCTCGGCACGCAGCATGTGAATTCCACCTTGATTGGCCGTCGCACGGAATACCCAAGGGAGTGAAGCGGAGGCCAATCGTGCCTACGCCAGAGGAGTGGTCATATGTGTATGTACGAGCAGAGTTGCAGTATTCTTGAATAGTCGCGTCCTAGTTCGTGACGGGTCGTGTCAAGGTGGAGTCGAGATCTGCGGCAAGGATGGCGATGCTGCATACGAACTTGGTGCAAGACGTCCATGCGGAGGAGAGACGGAAGAGCGTGGCGTACCTTGAGCCCTCACCTTGATCGGCTTCTCTATTCTTCACCAGGATCCTTGACATATTTCACTTCGCATGTCGTCGACATTGGGCGGCTCGCGCCTGCTCTCAAGCACCCTCACGCCCTTCCTATACCCATGCCTTGACAGCTCGTGGTCTGCTGCGACAGCGCGCTTTGCTCCCAGATTCAGAGCCGCCGGTAACAGGCATTCGGCTCGAAGATGGCAATCTACAACACCTACTGAGACGACGCAACCCACACGAGACGTGAATCAATACGATCATCTCAATCCTCAGCCCTCGGACTACAGCGAGACGCCTTTCACGGATGCCTGCACCTTGACCATAGCCGCCGGAAATGGTGGCCACGGCTGCATCTCCTTTCTGAGAGAAAAGTACATTTCTGATGGCCCGCCAAACGGAGGAGACGGAGGTACTGGAGGCTCAATATATATCCAAGCCGTGCGCGGCGAAACAAGTCTACACAAATTGGCCAGGCGTGGGATCATGAAAGCAGATCGAGGAAGGAACGGTCAAGGCACATCCAAAGGTGGAAAGCGTGGCGAGGATATCCTCTTGACTGTGCCAGTCGGAACAGTCATTCGTGAGATCTCTCGATTTGATCCTGTCGCGGAAGACGAAGCGGAGCGCAAACGCAGTAGACGACATGTCACTTCGATGCTGGCAGGAGAACCAGAGGATCCGGAAGAGATCGAGGCTGCAGAACACAGACGGAATCACAGGCGAGAGAAATGGCTTCTACATCCTGCTGCTATGCCTCACCACTTCCAGGCGGAAGACTTCCCTGGACTGCCACCACCTCGTCGCAACGCACTAGCCATGTCCGAGCCGCAGTCACCTATCCGCCTGGATCTCAACAAGCCCATGGACGTCCCCATGCTACTCGTCGCCGGTGCGAGTGGTGGCCTGGGCAACACTCACTTCGTAACAACCTCAAAACCCAAGCCAAAATTCGCGACTAAGGGCGACGATGGAACACGAATTCAACTGCAACTCGAACTCAAGCTACTTGCGGATGTTGGACTTGTGGGACTGCCTAATGCAGGCAAGAGCACGCTCCTTCGCGCACTCACGAGCAGTCGTGCTCGCATTGGTGACTGGGCATTCACCACTCTTGCACCCAACATCGGTACTGTGGTTCTGGACAACCAGCGCGGTCGTCTTGAGAACCCTCTTTTCTACTCTAGTGGCGAACTTCGCACGAACTTCACCATTGCCGACATTCCAGGTCTGATCGAAGATGCACATCTCGATCGTGGACTGGGCCTAGGTTTCCTACACACATCGAGCGCGCAGGCGTGCTAGCTTTCGTTGTCGATTTGAGCGCTGGCGATGCAATTCAAGCCCTCAAAGGCCTATGGAAGGAAGTGGGCGAGTACGAGAACCTTAGAGCTCAGGAGATAGCTACCGCTACCGAGAGGAGGTACAATCCGGATTCAGAAGGCAAGGTGACGTACTCGCCTGGATCCTTGGGCTACGAAGGAGTCCCTGCGGATCGACTGCACGGAATCTCTGCTCCAGAGGAGGCCGCCCTTTTACAGCCTCTTCCGGGTCAGTCATTGCCACCACTGGCCATGCCTCCAATCTCAGCTAAGCCATGGTTTGTGATCGCAACCAAAGCCGACAAACCTGAAACCCAGGAGAACTTCCGCGAGCTGCAAGCGTACCTCGAGAAGGTCCAAGAAGGCAACGAACTGCACCCCAGCGGAAGAAGAACGCATGGGTCAATAAAGTGCGCGCCGTCCCTGTCTGCGCTATGAAGAAAGAGGGCGTTGCGGCGTGCAAGCCATGATGACGATCTGCTTGGTGAGTTCTCATCGTAAGCAGTCTCCATTCTATTGTAAAAATACTTTTTCTTCTCGAGACAGCTGCATTACCACAACCTGTATATTACTTCTTAAAGACCGGCGGTGCCGCGCCAGCCTGCACAGCTCTAGCAACCGCTTCGTCCAAGTTCTCCTCGTGCAAACCTAGGATCTCGCGGTCCTCCTTCGCTTTGACTTCGTAGTTGCCACCCTTGTCACCCGCCATGTAATGCGCGTAAGTCATCCCAGCACCAGCCCTCATATCGCCCTTCTTCATCCCCTCTGCACAAACTTCCAACCATTCCTTGATAGTGCTGTGCTTGACCGTCCATTGGCTCTCTTTGGTGCTCGTTGCGCGCTGGACAGCTGCGAAAAGCGAAGTCTGGCTCACGAGGAAGGAAGAGATGTATGCGAAGTTGTTTGCATAGTGGGACAAAGATGCCCTGGGGTTGGATGAGTTAGTGATGGGAAGGGAAAGCAAGTTTGCAATTCCACGCCCTGCTTGAGGCAGAGTGGTGCTGTTGAAATCGCCAGAGTCGGTGTAGAGAGTTGCAGTCTTGTTTGCGGCGTCGAAGCCGAAGAGGCCGCGTTGCATGCTCTGGTGGGCAGGGTCAGTACCTTGACATGTCCATATATATCATCGCAAGTGTGTAGGAAGCAAAACGCACAAATTCCATCCACGGATTAGTCGCAACGCCAACCCAACTCAAGCCCTCGTGCGTCTTAGCGAGCTCCTCAACCTGTTTCCTCGCATTGCGTTTCGGGTGGAACAGTGGCACAGCATCAACGAGGGCCTCATGCATGCCATCGCCTGCATACTCGGTTAGCAGGATCCATTTCACGCCAGCTTTGGCGGCGGCGTCGATTAGCTTGGTCTGCTCGCCCATGGCCATGAAGCCCAGAGCGAAGATCGCAGCGTCCACGCCTTCGAAAGCACTATGCAAGAAGTCCGGCTCTGAGTAGGAGCCTTTCAGGACTTCGATGGAGGCATCGGTGGGGAATGTGGCGGTTGAGTCGGCGCGGGAGATGATGGTTATGTGGAAGTTTTTGGTGGCGAGGAGAGCTTTGAGTATCTCGGTGCCGATTGTGCCACTTGCCTGGTAGTGTTCAGTTGGGGTCTATGAAGCAGCGGAGGGGATTTAGATGACTTACTCCTACGAGGGCGACGTTCTTGATGTGGTTGGTGTCAGCCATGGTTGTGATATGGTATTATCAGATGCTGGGCCTTGTCATATGATGCTTTGTTGGGTAAGGGCAACAACGCGCGACAAATGTTAAGGAGACGTTGCTTTATAGGTTGCTACCACTGCACTACTGTCTACTCCGAGAGATCCATTTCCACGTGCAGTTCTGCGGGACCTGCATCAACTCAAACTCGAGCTTTCCAATCATCGGCTGAATACGACTCTCCGTGTGAATCGATGTCCGACCGAATCTGGCAGACGACACAGCGACGATGCCACCATCGCAAGCTTAGTAAGACCACGGACCCTGCGGGAGTATCATGACATGGTTTGCATCGGATTGCATCGCCTGCATGCTCTCAGCAAGTTGTTGTCCTTGGCCCGACACGTAAAGGTGGAGTGGTGGAGTCCGCATCGTTCGGACTGTTGCGGAGTTCCGATGCACATTATTGTCGACAACAAGACGAAACAACTGTGGCTGCATCTCGGTAGCATGTTGACAGAATGATTGTGCGGATGATTTATCGTCATGTATCGAACCACATTCACCGATGGATAATATGTTCATCCAGAAACTCGATCAAGATTCGAGTTTGACGTGCTCCTGTTTTAGTTATATGCGGCTTTTGATCAAAGCCAGAATTGGTTCTGTTAATCGATGGTATTAAGCCCCCTGCAAAAGATAGCTACATGGATGAAATCCAATACAGCAAATCATCATATTGACTGCCTCTTGCTATGAGCGGGCATTTAAAAGCCTATTTATCTCTCTTTTCAGCGCCACCGTTTTTTGCAACAGGGTTAGAGTTGGGGCATATCGACATGAGCAAGTTGAGCTACATGTACATGTACATGTACATGTATTACATCTCGCATGTACATGCAGTGTATGAAACGTTTACATGTATTCAAGCAGATCTAACTTACTCACTACATATGTATGTGTACCGCAGCTGATTCTAGATCAAGTGGCTCGCCAGATGTTCACATGAGAAATTGAACTATGTCAAGTCTATCAAACTCAACCCCATCCGATGAAACAGACCTAGACACATTTATATTAGACTGTATATTCTAGCTTATTCTATGTACCCAGCGCCATGTATCGGCTCGCAAACCAATGCAAAGGGTATCAATCCAAATAAACGGGGGCCAAGCATTCGTTCCAGTAGTGCTTCGCAAGCTCCAAAGCAAGGGAAATATGTGGTCAAGCAGAGATTAACACTTCGTCTTTAATGTCCACCCACTCAGCTTGACCCTAGCAGCCAGAACAAGCGTAGCGCCCAGTAGAGCGGATGTAGACGCCCACGCCTGCGGCGCAAGGTAGCTGCCTCCATCTGCGGACTGGAGAGCGCCGCCAAGTGGCCTGTTCGAATAGTTAGCATCGATCTCAGCTGAACAAGGATATTATTGGTACGACGTACGGTCCAGTCAACGCAGCAAAGGAAACCGTCGCAAACGCCATGCCCAGTCTCGTCCCGACCATGTTCAAGTTTGGCGTCAGACTTGCAACGGCAGTGGGAATAAGACATTGGAACGCGCCATTGATGATGCCGTAGAAGCATGTGAAAGCGTAAAAGCCACCGACGCTGTCGACGGCCATCCAGGTCCAAGATATGAGCGCTACGCAGAAGAGGATTGGGAATAGGGTGTTGAGGGCTCCGAACTTGTCGGCGATCAAAGGAGGGCCGATACGGAATGGTAAACTGTTGATATTACATTAGTATCATTGTGGCTTGCCTGTTTATCGGTAAAAGTGAACATACCCAACGCCGTTGATGATCATTACAAGTGTCGTAGATGCAGTGTAAGGCAAGCCGACCTCTTCAATGCCGTAAGATGCGATCTAGAGCGAAGTGTCAGAGCTGATTTTCTGTTGCTAGCACGATGATGGAAGACTCTTACATAGTAAAAAGTGAAGTACACGTTCCAGAGCATGAAGAAAAGTCCTGTCACGAACAGCACAAAGACAGGCTCAGTGTACGCTTTCCAGTCCACTATAGGTCCTGAGGAACGAGGCGGGAGTCTTGGTCGCATGAAGACGAAAGCTATGGCTAGGAGCCCGAGATTGAGGAAGCCCAGAACGCGAGTGGTCCAGGCAAATCCGATTTTGGGTAGTAGTTCGCGAACTAATACAGGATACACCATACCACCTGATCATCGTTAGTCACTGATATTCCAGCTTGCCAACAGTTCGAGAGCATGCGACATACCAACAGAATTACCCGTCGTCACGATTCCCACGGCAAGCGCCCTGTGACTCGAGAAGTACGTAGCAATCAATCCCATACTCGGACAGAAAAAGATGCCACCCCAATACCGGTCAAGACACCCTGGCTCAACAGTAGCTGCCACCACTTTGTGGACAAGCTCATCATGAAAATCCCCAACAATTGTAATACGCCGCCTACGAACAGAGTAGGTACAAAAAGTCCCGCGTCCAGCAACCGGCCGGAAAAAGCACCAATGAAGAAGAGAAGTCAGGAAGACTTGGATCGAGCCGATCCAGCTGATGGTACTTGGGCTCTGGGGAAGAGTTTCGGTGTAGTATGCTTGGAAAGATCCAAATGAATTGACGTAGCCCCACGTCACGAAGATGATGAGCCAGCCCATGGCGACCTGCACCCATGCATTGAGGCCGCCGTCTGGAGGCGGCGGAGGATCTCGAATGGAGCGAGTTGTGATGCGAGAGGCAACCCGTTCGAGGACATTGCTTGCCGTTCGACGAAGCTCGAGAGATGCTCCCCGCCTCGTCTTGAATTCTCCTCGCTCTTCTCGCACTCTTCATACGACTCGTGATCTTCCTGAGTGGCGATTCGTTCCAGCGTAGCGATATCATCTTCGCGAGATGTCGAACCGGAGTCTAGCCCATTAGCTTCGTCAATGACCGCTTGTCGAGACTTCTTGTAGTCGTCATCGCGGTCCTGATGTGTATAGAACATGATTGCCAAGGAGCAACGGCAATTAGCGAGTGACAGGGAAGACGAAGTGACATCTGTGCAGACAAGAACAACAGAATGGCAAGCAACTTAGTCAGAGGAAAGCAAAGGCCGATCCATGACACAGAAACATGCACTCGACGGCGCCCGTCATGGGCGGGTAGGGCGCGCGCAGTATCTATGATTTTCTCGCTGGCTTGGGAGAAAGATAGCCCGACGACTGCCAGCGGTTTTGATTGGGCAAAAAGGCCAGTTTTGAGCCATTGATTGGGGATAGCGGGGATCTGGAGAGCCTCGTCTCGGGACACACGGCTTCTGAGTTGCGGGAATAAACTCAAAGAGCCGATATCGTCTAGTGGAAATTCCCTCCCTGCTGTGATGCGCTGTTTACCTGTTGACCGTAGTGTTGCTGGATGACAGAGGACCCGATGGGAGTAGCGGTGTCTGCGACGATGCGTTGCGTGCAAGCATCGCAACGTGCCGCCTTCTCATCGGTCTTGAGGCATTTCCTATCAACGCTTATCTACCTTAGTATGACCTCCTCAAGTCATAAGTCTACGCGGGACCCGCCGTGGCTTATTCGGCCTCTGACAATGCTGACGAGTAGCAGACCGATTAGTGAAATGATCGGACTGAGCAGGGCGACTTCAGGAACATAAGTTGTACAGGTTTCAACCCGATAGATCAGACTGTGATTCAGTGGTCACAATTTACGGAGAAGATATCTATGCTGACTTATAAGGGTCCACTTCACCGCGGTTACAAAGGGGTGACAGGAAAGGTCGGGTTCATGCCTCCTGCTGTCGTGACACAAGTCAGAACTATCCACGCACTTGAAGACATATCAACGATAGGTCATCTACAGTATTACAGCATCGACATGCACGACGAACACACGGGACAAGAGTCAAAGATCGGATTACACGGGTTGAATTTCTAGGCCTGAGCAACTGTTACGTCCGCCCACTCCTCAGTCCCAGGGCAGGGCTTTCCCCTCCCTTCCACAACGGAAGGCAGGTATCTTTCCCTCATATAGCGCCCGAGACGGTATTGTAGCCGAGATCGTGCAAGCTGGGGCTCGTGTGTTTGCGAGAAGACTTTCAATTGTGTTGTCTGGTAAGTGTATTCAGTGCTCTCTCTACAAAAGCGACTGCATTTACCAGTTGGTCTCAGGGGCAGCCTGGGCACCGGCCTGCTCGGCCCAGCCCTGGTTGCCAGTCTCGACAGGGGCGGAAGCGGCAGCCCAGTCGGCACCGTCAGCGTCCCAGGTGGAGGCAGCAGGGGCGCCAGCAGTGTTGGAGGCAGCGGCGAAGGCACCAGCGGTGCCACCAGAGACCTCCCACTCGTTGTTGAAGCCAGACTCGACAGCGGCAGCGCCAACCTCCTCAACACCGGGGACCTTGGCCTCGTCCTGGCCAGCGGAGTCCTTGTTCTCTCGGCCTCAGGGTCGCGGTAGAAGTAAAGATCGGTCATGACGTCCCACTCGGCCTCACGGCTGGCAATGGTGCCACGGAGACGGAGGACCTCACGGGCGAGCATCCACCAGACGAGACCGATGGAGTGACGGCCCTTGTTGTTGGTGGGGATGGCAACATCGACGTACTCGGTGGGGGAGTCAGAGTCGCAGAGGGCGATGACGGGATGTTGACGTAGGAAGCCTCCTTGATGGCCTGGGCATCGGTGCGGGGGTCGGTGACGATGATCAGACGGGGCTCCTTGAAGGAGCGGGTGATGTAGTTGGTGAAGTTACCGGGGGTGAAACGACCGGCGATGGGGGAGGCACCAGTGTGGGCGGCGAACTTCAGGACGGCACGCTGACCGTAGGGACGGGCAGAGATAACGCAGACATCGGCGGGGTTGTCAATGGCGGCGATGATACGGGCGGCCAGGACGATCTTCTCCCTTGAGTGAGGGTCAGCATCTGAGCTCTCGTGACTTTTCATATCCATGTCTTGGCACGTGAGCTTTGGTGCGATTGACAGCGCAAAAGAGCTCATATCGCTGCAATTGCGCCGCCTTCGCGCACGCTGTTGCCGTCGCCGTCGCATGTGTTCGCCAGTGCTACGTACCAGGTCTTGCCAACGTTGAGGACGTTGATACCGTCGGCACGGGTCTTCCAGAGGTAGGGCTCCATGTGCACCTGCATGTTCTTGCTGCCGAGGTGGCACTGGGCGCTCAGGAGCATCTCAATGTCCTGGCTGGTGGCGTTGAACGCGGCGGGAAGGTTCTTGGCGGCCATCTTGAATGTCGGTGTTGTCGAGGTGATCTGACTTGACGTTGGAGTTCGAGATGGTGGAAGTAGAAACGTTCAAGATGTCCTGCCCGCCATACGAAATTCGGTCGGCGCTGCGATTTGCGTGCGCCGACCACGAAGTACGCTAAGCCCGTTTCGGTCGCCGCGCCAAGCTGCGCTCCGCCGCGGGAGTCGAAGTCGAAGTCGAGATGCGCATGGTAAGTGAGGATGGCCAAGGGTGTTGCGCTGGTGTATGGTAGTCGTACATTCCGTCAATCACCATGCCTCCAGGATACCGCTCTTCGCTTGCCTGAAGGCACCAATCTGTCAGTATTACACAATACATCTTTCAGCAAGCATGCGCTAACAACCAGCAGCCACTCCAGCACCCTCAGTCAACCGCGCATTCTCAACCACTCCCACCCAGTATGCATCGACGGTGACCCAGAAAAAGAAGCACAGAGACCCATATGCTGTCGCACAAGCAAAGGCGCGCAAGGCCGCCAACCTCAGCAAGCAGGAGGTCCTCAAGAAGGAGCGCGCAGCCACTCTTGGAGACCCCGTACGTGGTGTCGAAACAGATTTCCTGCGCTCATTCGACACCGCCCTCGCACCCGAACCTGACCCAACCCCAAACGCCACAACTCTGCGCGCAGAAACCTCTCCAGATGCCGATGCTCCAGGTCCTTCGGCGGCACGCGATGAACATTTGAACTTTTTCCTTCCAAGAGCGAGCTCGATCAGGGCATCGAACACAGCAGCTGGCTGCTCACACCGACTGAGGAGGAATTGAAGAAACCTACGACTGAATCCGATGTTGGGCGAATTCACAGAGGAGGAGCGACGAGCCAAGATCGCAGGAGAACAGACCACCGCGGCCGAAGCTATGCGACGAATTGCATCCCTATCCATCGGAAGCTCGAAGGACCGCGCCTGCGCGTGAACACTCAGCGCTGTATTGATGCGTTCGGACGCCACAATACCGACAAAGTCTTAGACCCCAAGCCTGCTGGCGTTCACCCTGGACCCGTGACACAGAAGAAGGAGCGTGCAGGACCTGATACCGGTAGCTCAGAAGTGCAAGCTGCTATTCTGACAGCCAAAATCAGGACACTGGCAGATTTCGTCGAGACGAGAGGACACACAGACAGAGTGAACAAGAGGAATCTGAGGTTGTTGGTGCACAAGAGACAAAAGCATCTGGCATACTTGAGGAAGAAGGAGAGGGGTGGACCTAGGTGGCAAAACTTGATCGAGTCTTTGGGCCTGACTGAGGGTACTTGGAAGGGTGAGATTACGCTTGGACCTTAGGCAGTGGTATCTGCATGGCATGGCGCGTGGGATTGTATAGTATTACTGCATCAGATGTCAAGCATGACACAAAATGTAAAATTACGAGAACGGCTCTTGAGAAAGATCAAACTATGTGCAAGTCATCCGCTCCAAAGTCTCAACGTCTATCAATGTGGCAATAGAATATGCTGTGACATTGAATAACTCATATACTTCCTTCAAAAAAGCCATAGTCCACGTCGCATGCAGTGGATTGTGTTAGTTTTCTTATTTTTTCCATACTAAGTCAACCAACGCAACAAGAAGACTCCCAATTGAGGATACCACATATGTCATCTATCACAGCAGATACATGTAGCGCTTCTCCAGCAACGATCTCAAATCGTCCATGTTTTGAATACTTGTTGAGCAGCGCTATAACGTGGAGTGCAGCACGGAGGTCAATGGATCTGGCCGCACTGACATGTAGAGCCCTGGTAAATTCACACCCGAAAAGTCTCTCCAAGGCTCTGAGCGCCGGCAAAAGAGCACGGCCAGAACTGTCGTCAGAACAGATGACTCGCTCGTGGTAGTCACACCCCGCCCGCGCGCCATTGGCACAGGAACCACAATTAATTGGTAGCCCTTTCAGTCACACTTTCGTGCCCGCCCTTCCTCTCATAGACACACGCCTTGCATGCAGCAGACTCGCCTCTGGGACACCGTCAGCCTACACTCGACCGACCTCATCCTCGCCGATTCGGCGAACCAGCTCGTCTTTATTCTGTTGATCAGCTAAAGGCGCAATACAATTCGCATGGCCACAACCAATGGCACTGCCACATCCACTACCGCAACAAAGTCCCAATCTTGGGCAAGGAGAGCATTATCGTCGACTACGGCCTCTGGAATAATTATGTAGCCAGCGACCTGCTGGAGAACATTGTCACTTCGACTTATGTTCTTGTCTGCGACGAGAACTTGGCTAAGCTGGACTATGTCCGACTTTCGTGAAGAAGTTTGAAGAGGAGAGGGAAAAGCTGGGAAAGACTGCGGAAGACACCAGGCTGTTGATCTATACTGTGTCAAGCCTGGAGAGACCTCAAAAAGCCGCAAGACCAAGGCCGATGTGGAGGATTGGCTGCTCAAGCAAGGATGCACAAGAGATACGTCATTCTGCCTTGGAGGAGGTGTTGTCGGCGACATGATCGGTTCGTCGCAGCGACGTACATGCGCGGTGTCCGCTTTGTTCAGATCCCTACGTCTCTGCTCGCGATGGTGGACAGCAGCATTGGCGCAAGACTGCCATTGACGTGCCAATGGGCAAGAATCTCATTGGATCCTTCTGGCAACCTGAGAGGATCTACATCGATCTCGCCTTCCTGGAGACACTTCCCAAAGACAGGTCTGCAACGGTATGGCAGAGGTCGTCAAGACTGCTGCGATCTGGGACGAGAAGGAATTCGAGCGCTTGGAAGAAGGCGCCGATGCGATCATGGCTGCTCTGGAAAAGCCTGCTGGTCCAGGCAGATTCGCAGGCATTGAAGAGGTGTTCAAGAGAATCGTGCTTGGAAGCGCACGAGTCAAGGCTGAGGTTGTGAGTGCCGACGAGAGGGAAGGTGGATTGAGGAATCTGCTCAACTTCGGTCACTCGATTGGTCACGCCTATGAAGCTATCTGGACACCTGAGATCCTTCACGGAGAGTGCGTCGCTGTGGGTATGGTCAAGGAGGCTGAGCTTGCGCGCTACCTGGGAGTACTTCCTCCCGGCCTGTTGCTCGTTTGACCAGGCTATCGCAAGCTACGGCCTGCCGACATCGCCTACTGAGAAGTTCATCACCCAAAAGACCCACAAGCAGTGCCCTACAGACGAGCTTCTACACAGAATGGCGGTTGACAAGAAGAACGCTGGCTCAAAGAAGAAGATTGTCCTGCTCTCCGCCATGAAGATGCTACGAGCCTCAAGCCACCAAGGTTGCTGACAAGGACATTCGCATTCCCTCAGCTCTTCCGTACTCGTCAAGCCTGGCGTGCCCAAAGACCTGAACGTGTCCTGCAGACCCCCAGGAAGCAAGAGTATCTCCAACCGTGTACTTCTGCTCGCAGCTCTCGCACAGGGCAATGCAAGATCAGCAACCTGCTCCACTCTGACGACACACAATTCATGCTTACTGCTATCTCCAAATTGGGAGGTGCCACCTACAGCTGGGAAGACGAGGGCAAGGTCCTTGTTCTGAACGGCAACGGCGGTGCTCTCAAGGCATCGACCGAAGAGATTTACATTGGAAACGCTGGCACAGCCTCTCGTTTCCTGACTACTGCGCTCACACTCGCACGCAACCTCGGAAGCATCGCACACCGTACTTACCGGTAACGCCCGTATGCAAGAGCGTCCCCAGGGTCCCCTGGTTGACGCACTCCGCTCAAACGGAGTCTCAGTTGAGTACATTGGAAAGCCTGGCAGCCAGAGCTTGCCGCTGCGCATTGCTTCCACCGGCGGCTTTGAGGGCGGTGACATCGAGTTGAACGCCAAGGTTTCTTCGCAGTACGTGTCGTCAATCTTGATGTGTGCTCCGTACGCAAAGAAGCCAGTGACACTTCGCCTGGTCGGCGGCAAGGTCATTTCACAATCCTACATTGACATGACCATCACTATGATGGCCTCTTTCGGTGTGCAGGTCACCCGAAGCAAGACCGAGGCAAATGTCTACCACGTTCCCAAGCAGCAATACCAGAGCCCTGCCGAGTACGAGGTCGAGAGCGATGCCAGCTCTGCCACCTACCCTCTTGCCATGGCAGCCATTACTGGTACCACATGCACAGTTCCCAACATTGGTTCTGCTTCTCTGCAGGGAGATGCTACGTTCGCAGTTGACGTGCTGAAGCCAATGGGTTGCTCTGTCAAGCAGTCAGAGACCAGCACCACTGTCACTGGCCCGCCTGTTGGCGAGCTTATCCCTCTGCCTGAAGTCGATATGGAGCCTATGACCGACGCTTTCCTCACTGCATGTGTACTTGCAGCCGTCGCCAAACCCAACGCGAAGGGTGCGACTACCAGGATCACTGGCATCGCTAACCAGAGACAGAAGGAGTGCAACCGTATCAAGGCCATGTACGATGAGCTGGCCAAGTTCGGCGTTACTTGTCGCGAGCTCGAAGACGGTATCGAGGTTGATGGTCGCGGCATGGACATCCAGCAAGCGAACGACTACATCCACTGCTACGATGACCACCGTGTTGCCATGAGCTTCGCTGTTCTCGCCTCTGTTGCGCCTAAAGAGACGCTCGTCACAGAGCGTGAGTGCACTGGCAAGACCTGGCCCGGCTGGTGGGACGTGCAGCACCAGGTCTTTGGAGTTGACATGGATGGTGCCGAGCCTACCAACCACCACGCTAATGGTGTGGTCAACAGCCTGAACGGTGCTCTTACACCGGGTGAGGTTAAGAAGTCAATCTTCATTGTTGGCATGAGGGGTGCAGGCAAGACCACTTGTGGCAAATGGGCTGGCAAGATTCTTGGTTGGCCTGTCATTGATCTTGACACCGAGCTCGAGACCACCGAAGGCATGACAATCCCCGAAATGCTCAAGGACAATGACTGGGATGGCTTCCGTCAGAAGGAACTTAACCTTCTCAAGCGTGTCATGCGCGAAAAGCCTGAGGGCTACGTGTTCGCCACTGGAGGCGGTATCGTCGAGACGGCTGAGGCGCGCAAACTTCTCAAGGACTGGACTAAAGATGGCATGGTCCTCATGGTCACCAGGGACATCGGTCTTGTCATGGACTTCCTTCAAATTGACAAGACCCGTCCTGCATACGTTGAGGATATGATGGGTGTCTACCTCCGCCGCAAGCCTTGGTTCGAGGAGATTAGCAATCTGCACTTCCATTCTCAGACTGTTGACCCGTCTCAGATCGTTGCAGGCTGGAGCAGCCCTCTTGACGACTTTGAGCGCTCCTCTGGACCATGACTGGCCGTAAGGCTGCGATTGAGAAGATTAAGGCAAAGCCTTGCTCCTTCTTCGTTGCCCTCACTGCACCGCGCATTGACCAGATCATCACTCTACTTCCTGAAGTCACCACTGGAGTTGATGCCATCGAGCTGCGTGCCGATCTGCTTGTAGACCCCAAGTCTGCTGATGGTCTGCCAACGCCAGATTACCTCATTGAGCAAGTTGCTGTCCTGCGAAGCGCAACCACTTTGCCGCTCATATTTACTCTTCGTACTGTATCGCAAGGCGGTCGTTTCCCCGACAATGACCTGAAGGGCGCTTTGGCACTGTACCGTGTCGCTCTCCGTATGGGCTTCGACTTTGCCGACCTTGAGCTCACAGCACCAAGAGAGCTGAAGGACTTCGTGCTTGCACACCGCAAGATGTGCTCAATTATTGCCTCCCACCACGATCCCAAGGTACCTTTCTTGGGCTGATGATGCCCCGCAGACTGGATCCCTCACTTCGACGCCGCTCGCGAGTACGGGATATTTGTCAAGCTCATCGGTGTTGCACACACGACCAATGACAACGATGACCTCAAGACTTTCAAGAAGCGCATCGCGGCTGAGCTGCCTGATCTTCCCTTCATTGCTATGAACATGGGTGAGACTGGCAAGATGTCGCGTGTTAACAACAACTTCATGACTCCAGTCTCGCACCCGGCCCTCCCAGCCAAGGCAGCTCCCGGTCAGCTCTCTGCCACCGATATTCGCAAGGTACTTGGTCTGGTTGGTGAGATCGCTCCCAAAGAGTTCACCATTTTTGGCTCGCCCATTGCTCACAGCAGGAGCCCGGAACTGCACAACGCCCTCTTCAAGGCTACTGGCCTTCCTCACACTTACGGTCGCCATGAGACTACCAACGCCGCCGATGCTGAGGCCATCATCCGTTCTCCCAACTTTGGCGGCGCCAGCGTGACCATTCCTCTCAAGCTCGACATCATGCCGTTGCTTGACGAGATTGACCCTGCTGCCGCGACCATTGGCGCAGTCAACACCATCGTCTGCACTTCCAACCCCAACTCGTCTGCTCCAATCCTCACAGGCCACAACCACCGACTGGCAGGGCATGATTCTCGCCCTTCGCAACGCAGGCGCAACCTCCGCAACCGCCTCCACCCCGAACCGGTATGGTCATCGGCGGCGGCGGTACCGCTCGCGCCCATTACGCCCTCAAGAACATGGGCTACAGCCCCATCTACCTCGTCGGCCGCAACAAAGCCAAGCTCACCGACCTCGCCTCCGCCTTCGACGCTTCCTACAACGTCCGCCTCCTCTCCTCCGAGGACGATGCTCGCGCCATCAAACCCCCGAGCAGCCCGTCGTCGCCATTGGCACTATCCCCGGCGACTCGCCCATCGATCCGTCTATGCGCGAGATTCTCTGCCACATTTTCCAGGCTCTGCACCCAGCATTACTGGCGTGAGCACAGGCAGCCAAGAGTCTTGCTCGAGATGGCGTACAAGCCTGCCGTCACTAGTCTTATGCAGTTGGCTAGCAATTCTGGCTGGAAGAGCATTCCTGGTTGGAAGCGCTGGTCGTCAAGGCATTCATCAGTTCAGACTCTGGCGACATCGTGCTTTGTTCAAGACCTGCAGGGATGCTTATGGGAAGACTGAGTAGACATATGATATAGCGTTACTCATGAATCTTGTACAATAGAGTTTGATGTATCGAGTCAAAAAGTTACTGTTGCTATTGCTTGCTCCAATTGGGTATATACGATGAAAAAAAACAAATTACATGTATCTCGGAAGGAAACATCCAGACATTTTCCCCGCCCGAGGAAGGCAGACGTGAGTCTTTGGTGGCCGTCTCTCCGAGAATCTTATCCAAAGTACGCAAGGTGAATGTCAGAATTACTCCTCCTCACTCACATCTTCGTCGCTCTCGTCTAGTCTCGCCTCAGGTGCCGGCTCTTCGTCATCCTCCTCAGCAGCCATCAAGTGCCAACTGAGCCTCCATGTCGTCGTCGTCATCCCCAACAGGACCTGCGAGACTGCCTCGCCTTGACCGTGAAGGCACGGCTGGTTGACGAGGCTCTGGCACTGTCGGGTTCTCCAGTACCAGATCTTCCACATCGCCATCTTGGCCGTCTTCATCATCATCGCCGTCGTCGTCACGAACTCGAATTCGTACTGTTGAGGAGCAGGACTGCTTCCATCGTCTAATTCGAACTCCTCGCCTTCGGCCTTGTTTTGTGAGGCAGTGACTTGTGGAGAATTGATGCCTGGTGATGATGCGGCGGACCGGAGACTGATGGGACCTCCGCCGTGTGAGCCTAGTGCACCGGAAAGGGCAAGTGACATTGCTGATAAGTGGTTCGAGCTGTGTTTAGGGTCGTCTATAGAAGAGTTCTCGAGAATGAGTTCGCCATCATCCTCGTAGTCTGGTTCTGTGGCAGGATGATGATCCTCCACTGTTGCCGCGGTAACCTTGGTGAGTAGATGCTTTTCGATCGATCCTGACAGAAGGGACTGAAGTTGCAGATGGTTTGGACGCGGAAGAGGTAGCCTTGGATGGCTTTGCATTTGGCGGATCTTCGCCTGCTCTGACACGTTTTGGATTGGGTCGCGTTGCTGAGGCAGCAGGCGTTTTGCGCTTCTTGACTGCAGGTCGCTGATGTGGATTTCACTGGCCGTGAGACTGGTGTGCTTTTGCTGCTTTGTGTAACGGTGTGCCAGCAGTACTCCTATTAGGCTGTGAGTAGGTTCTTCTCGCTGTTGTGCTTCTTCAACTGACTTCAAGAAGTGACGGAAGTCAAAAGGTTGCTTGCGTCCGGCGGGGTGTCCTCTGCATCGCCCTCGTCTCCAAATGTGCCATCATCATCATTGTCGCTCTCATTGTCTGTCAAGTACGGGTACTTCTTGGCCAAACTCCTCTCGTCGTTGTCATCCGGCGCCTGGGTGAGATTGACAGCATGCGAGCTTTCCAATTTCTCCAAGACGACCTCTTTGTTTCCTTCTCCGCTGAGCACCAGTACATACATGTCCTCGCCTTCCGTGTGTCGGCCAGTGTACCGCCATTCCTTATCTTCGTCTTTCACCAGAAGCGTGCTTGCATTGGCCTGTTTTCCTGGCAGCAGCTTGCTGGTCACGGTCGCTCCCTGCGCTGACCGTGGCTTGGGTTGTATCTGACATTTCTGTATCTTGTGCTTTCACCATCTTTTGTTATGCTCGCCCCTAGTCGTACATTGTAGGTGTTTGGGTTTTTGAGATCGACAGCCGTCGCTGGCCAAACTGCGGCGGCCATGCTTAGTAGGTATGTATCGTGAGATCAATTCGAATTAGATTTTGAGATGTACATGGGATAGCGAAGGGCTGGATAGAGCAAACAAAGAATGTTTGTCTCAGGCAAATGTGTATGTATGTAGGACAAAGGTTTGGGCATGTGCTGGCCAGGCCAGGCGTGGATGAACGGCAGGGCGGCCCACTAACGGAGCGATCGCGCCCGTGGGATGGGAAGCTAAGCGAGTGCGGGGGAAATGGCGTATTTGTACCACTCTTGTGCAAACGGTCTCGCCAGCTGGGCTGAGGCATAACATAATCTGTTCATAATTTGTCCATCTGCACAAAAGGTTACGATCTCGCTTCATGTTGTCCCCAGTACTGATCTTCAACAGTGTCCACGCTTTACCGCATGTTCAAGCCTCCCACTTACTCGACCAATCTTCGATCTGAGATCCGTAAAAGTTATAGATTGACCTCGCGTTCGCAGCGCTGGGTTGTAATGTCAACTAACCTAACTTAACCTCGTAATCTTCACACAAGAATAAAGACTGCGAGCTCGACAGACGATTACTCGGCGTTCGTCGTTCTTGGTGACTCCATGACTAATTGAGGTCTCTCGCAATGCAAGCATCCTCACCAATATTCCCGTCTCGGACCCTTGAAGAAGATCGTTTTGCAGACCAAGAACTTCCAAGTTCTTAGAAGCTTCGCAATGGTGTAAGCGCTGTAAAGATCGATTTCTAAGCCATGGTCTCGGCTGTCAGCTATCACAGAAAGCATCAGTGTCCATTCTCAATGGATGGGTATAAGATAGAGCCGTCTCTGAACATTCTGGTGTTAGTTGCACATTCAGCACGTTACTAGTTCCATCGATTCATCGACACGTTACTGCGACTGAACATAAATGACGAGTGGCGCCCAATAAGTTACAGCTCATGCCACGGCTTAGGCGAATGGGCAAAGGATGCACTTCACTAACTTACAGCCAAGCAGTCCGCATAGGCAACGTCGTCAAGATCTCAGGCCAAGGTCAGTTCCAGATCTCCTCTTGTCGTCGTCGCGAACTGACCACCGATCTCAGGCGGCTGGCTTCCATCGTCCGATCCAGCCTCGCCTTCAACATGGATTCCGGCAAATCTCGCCACGGAGATCGATCAGGCTTTTGCCAACGTTGACCTCGCACTCAGAACCGCTGGAAGCAAGGGATGGAGCGAAGCTTACAGCGTTCGAAGCTATCATATTCCCGTCGACGAAGCGGCGACCGCGGCTATGGTGCGGAATCTGCAGCAGTGGTGTGGTCCTGAGCACCATCCCATCTGGACTGAGCTCGGGGTGACTAGCTTGGGGCTCGAGACTAAGTTATGAGGGTCGAGATTGAAGTTGAAGCATTAGTGTTTTCATAAGTTAGAATTGTGGCCTCCCTCCTTCAATTCTCAAGATTAGTCGCGCAGTATTGAGCTCATATCAAGTGCTTTCGGCTGTTCACCAAAGCATCCTTCATTATCTTCCGCGTGTCATCTCAAGTCGCGCTTGTGGCGAATGTTAAGCACCTTTGGGCTTGCCGGATATTTGCGAGCTGCACCGCCGACTAACGTTATCAGCACGTCTCATCATTCTCGCAGCACCCACACGCTCACCAATGACTGCACATAATTTACAGACAACAAGTTGCAAATTAAACGCGTTCTAACGGTTTTTAACGCGTCATCCAATGCGAAATATATTCAGTCTCCATCATCATTGCTCACGCAGGCATGTTCAATCAAGCATGAATTACTAACTTATCGTGCGTCTGTCACCATAGCCAATTGCACACAAGGAGTGCACACTTTTTCAAGTGACCCACTGAGTGACTTGAGTCAATTCAACTTGAATGAGCGACTATTCGGCGCCTCCAACATCGTTTAAAGTGCTAACTCATGCGCAAACATCGTTCTCACGCGATCGTGATCTGAGCAGGCTCGCTGCCAAACAGCACATTGACGTGACTGAACATCAACTTCCTCCTTAGGCACCTGCCCCCAACTCACCGCGCCCGGACACTCACGAGTCAGTACTGTAAATGCAAAGAGTCTACATGGCCATTTAGGTAAATGGATTGTCTCATACATCATGAGACTACCTCATTGACGCGTTTAAACGCGTCGTTTCGCGTATCTTGAGTTTTCAACATCATCTATATTCAAAATGTCTGTGTTGATGCCGCTATTCGCTTTGGCGACGAGATTAAATGTCATGAGACGAGCGCAACTGTGTTGAGAACGACGCTTTGTTCGACAAAAGAGTTGCCCCCCAACATTGACTTCACTTGTTATACGTTAACGTTAAGAAATCAAGTCACCCTTGACATTGATTCATTGACTTTGATTCTTGTTCTTGAGTTGTCGTTTGAGGGATTGCGAAGCCAAGTAGTCTCACTTTTGCTAACGTTAAGTTATATGCATACACGGATGTGCTGAGTACTCTCTGCGCTTGCCGAGCTAATAATTCAACTTCTAAATTACAAAACTGACTTAAGGTTGTTCAACGTTATCAGCTACGAAGTCGGCCTGCCCAAGATCGAGTTGGATTCGAAAGATAACTAGACTGTATGCTCCTCACAGATTACTATCCCTTCATTTGTTATAACTTACGAAACGAGCTTGCTTCTTAGGGCCTAAAAAGCCTAAGTCACTAGCTTACAGATATTCTTTAGTCTGAAAGCAATGGTGACGGGCAAAAGCTGATAGTGACTACATTTAGCCACATATAGAGCTTAAGATGCTCTTATTGGCTTTTACAGTCAAGTCTTTTACTTAGTAGTAGAGTTATATCACTTACTAATGTTGACTAATCATCGAGAGACCACTATGCTCTTAATAGGAGTAATGCCAAATCCTGGTATTATACCTGCTAGTAGATGCATACTAATCGCTATGAGATTAGTGAGTTTTTGCAGGTATCTTAATAGCCTTTATGCTTGTACTTAGTCCTATATCTATTAGCATTGATATAATAAGCGCTACCAGACCGGCATAATCTTTATGCAGGCTTAATGGTCACTATAGTCGTCCTTGGTTCTAATGTTAACTTATAAGTTAACATTACTTATAAGTGACCCTCTATCACTTATTAGGAAGAAAAGAACGCTTTTAGCAGATATCTCCAAAGTGCATAAAGCATAATCTGAATTGATGCCTGTCTATAAGAGCATATAAGAAATATCACTATAAGGCAACAATGTTCTCGCACACTTATCTAGCATTAACCTGAGGAGCTATTGAGCTAAATCTGTTAAGTCGATTTAACATTAAAGTAATGTTAACTTGGTCGAATCTTTAACGCCGAATCGTGCTTTACGTTATGAACTTCTCGCTCATAACATCGACCACTAACTGTTTCTTATTTGAAAGTTCGGACAGTAATGAAATGAAAGCACGCGTAGTAAAAGCTTTTTGGAGGCACGTTTAGCAGTAGAAGCTTAAGTTATTAGACGCTTAATTTAGATAAGTTAGCGTTGAACTCAAGCCATCATAGCACGAGTCTGTGAACATCTGTCAAGTTAACGTTACTATAAGCCTGAATAAGATCACATAGCCAGTGCGCGTCCTAAAGAGTTAATTCATAAACGTTAAATTAGGAGATTCTCGCCTGCATCATGTCTAACTTACGTTACAGTTTAGGTCAGATAACCTCATGCGCGGAATGCGGGGTGGAAGCGCTCGCCGTGAGATGCGTGATGCTGAAACTGACGTTGAATAACGCTTACTTAGGTTAGTTAACGTTATAGAAGTTTAAGAACGCAAGCTATGCTTAATCATAAGTATATGTCAATTATTGAACATAAGATTATCGAGTAACGTTCGTTAGGCCGGTTTTTCGGCTGCGGGTTTCTCACACTGCGTTCTAGTCTGAGCTGGCAACTTGAAGTCAAACAGTTAAGTTGACTTAAAAGCTAGTTAGCTAACATGCGGATCAGTTAGCCCTACCTTCTATTGAGCAATCAGCCCCACTTACTGAGCCAATCAAGCATTCAGTCTCACATATCGAGCATCAAAAGTCAGAGTCTTAAAACGGAGCATTGTTGGGCCTTTGGTAAAATCAGTCGGGAAAGTCGGAGTCTAATAAGCCAAAATATGATGCTAATCATAACGTTAGGTTATCGTTTTCGAAGGACTTTGAAGCTTGAAGTAACTTATTTACTACACAGTGGTGGATTCGATACATCCCGAAGGCGTTGCAGAAGATAGCTGGCATGGTGGCATTGACCTAAGTTACCTAACTTAGCTTCCGTAACGTTAAGTTAACGTTATCGAGCTTGTGGGCTGCTTTTTTTTTCCGCAATGGGAGCGCGCAAAGCGTAAACGGCTCCACCTCGATCATCTTAGGTGCGCATGGGATGGTGAGCGCTGAGTTGGGCGGTGCGATCTGCAACTTGTCAAATCATTGGAGCATAAGTTAACGCGCCGCGTCCCAGTAACGTTACGAGCGCTTGGGAGGCTAACCTATCGCTCCCAGATTGAGTCTGAGCTTTGAGAATGATTTCACATTACTTAGTTAGCCAGCGAGTTAGCGCGCGTCGAAAATGACACACAGGTTGCAAGTGTAAGGTAGATGTGGTGGCTTGCAGGCGAATATGCCAGGTTCGAGTGTAAGTGAGCTCAAGTTTGCCTTAAATTATTATAAGTTCGCGTTGATTGGAGACTTTCAACGCTGTTAACGTTACTCAATTTAGATGTTACCAGCCTCGAACTTTAAAGGGCGCCTTGATCTCATGAGGCGTGATGATCTGGCAGTTCTTTCAAGTACGACCAAATGTCGCCAGGTGATAGCGATTGTTATGATAACTTAGCCCATTTCTTCCGTGCTGAAAATGCATTCAGACTAACGTAAGTTACGAGATCTGGGATATGTGTAAGTTAATGTGCTGCACAATGGACAGCGCAGTGTCGAAGCGGGGTTTAAGCTCCATGCGCACTGGATAACTTTGTGCGAGGTGTGATGTTGTTAAGTTAAACGGCCAGTATACCTTTAACGTTACTAAGTTACGTTATCTCAGATGCGCATTGCGGTGGTGTGACTTTTGGCTTCTGAAGGATGAACTCAAAAAAACTCGATTTCGAAAGCAGCATTGAACAAGTTATGGGACATGACTGGCGCATCTTCCGGCTCGGGTTTGTGTGCCTCTGCTTGCCAATGCCACTCAGTAATGTTAACGTTGTCAAATGACTGCTTCTTGTCACCAAAGTTGACTCACTGGTCCAGTTCAGTCAGCGCACTTGCATAGAAAAATCTCAGCGGCATTGACGTTGGTCTGAAAGATCTCAGCTTTGTCGGCATCATTTGTCACTCTTGGATGCGCGGAAACTCGATGAAGCCATCGAATTAGCAAAAATCTGTTTTGCGGAAGACCTGCCAGCGCATCAAGACGTGCGAAACCTGAAAGCAGCGCGCATACAGCTACTCTCACTTGCTGAAGATGAAATGTTGCGAATAACGTTAGCTGGGATAATGTTAAAGAACTGAATGAAAGCATCGCATGCAAAAAGCTGAAGTTTTCAACGAAAGCTGAGGTTTCGCGCACAGTAAATAATGTCACCGTGATGTTGACATATGCGAGAATCGAATCAGAGTTAGCGTTGTGGAATGTCGGTAAGCCACATCGCGCAAGAACGCAAAATGCTACGACACAGAGACTGAGCTTGAGCGGAATCGACGACATCGAAAGTGGAGTAAGTTGTTGTTCACGTCAAAACGCGATTGGGTTAACTAACGTAACTAACGTTACAGTATGGAAACACTACCGCTTCACGCGAATGCACCTAGCATGCTTATAAGTGAGTTAAGTTAAACTTGCGTGGGCTTTAGCTGCAATATAAATTGAATTTATTGAGCGACATGCAGTGCGCTTTTGCTTCAAGTTAACGTTACTTCTTCGTTCAGATAAATTAACGTTAACTTTCATTTAACGTTACCTGAACATAGGCCGCAATTTTCAGCTTACTTTCAAAACATATACAATCCATAACTAGTTAGATCACGACGAGCTTTCGTCGAGTTGGCGTTCGAGCAAGCTGAATTAACGTTGCCAAGCTCTTATGAGTTTTATAAGTTAGTTCCTCGAGCACTTTCATTCCTCCGAAGATATCAACTTAATTGGCGTTAAGCTTAACGTGCTGGTAGGGGTTCTCGGATAGTAGGGGGTCTAGGATAAAAATAAGGTTTGAATTCTTTGAAAATAAATATCTCTTTAAGTATATGAGAAACATATTGTTTTACTAGAGCATATCATAGTTGAATCAATCAATAGTATATATATTAAATTTTGGAGTATTCTAAGAAGTTTTTCTAGAGATATTAATTTATTAAAATAGTAATCTTATTTATTAAGAAATATTTTATAAAACTTAAAAGCTTATAGCTTTTTATATAGTTTTATTATTTATTTATTATATAGAATCAAGATAATTTAGTATGAGAAGAGTATTCTTAGCTATAAAGATGTAAAAATAAATATATAACGTTAATTAATAAGATATCTATTAATTACTTTATAGAATTGAGTATAAAGTCTAATTTCTCTTAAGTACATTTTAGTATAAGTCATAGCGCGTATATTACAGAATACTACCTTATTTCGACTCTTAAAAACGCGAAAGTGATACGAGATTAGCATATAGAGAGCTCTTATTAAGATAGTAGGAAGGTTAAAAACCTCGTTTATTACATTAAGTCAAAATTAAGAATATGCTTAAATTTCACTTATAATAGCTTTCTATGTTTTAGTTATAAATATAAGCTAAAAAAAAAGGTGATTATAAAAAATTCATATTGTAGTCATTCTTATAATATATAATATACAGACTTCAATTTTAAGCATTCTTATCCTAGAGCCTCAAAATATCAAGTCATTTGCTCCAATCGACTTGATTTACGTATTATTTTCGTGTTTAAACACAAGAAGCTTAATTTTTATCCCAGAACCCCTACCATCCGAGAACCCCTACCAGCACGGTAGTTAAACTCAACTTTCAGTCAAGCTCGTAACTTAGCTTGAAACTCACTATCTAGTAGCCTCTAGTTTGTGAGCTGCACAAATGCCACCACAATTCAAACTAACTTACTTGATCGTGCTGGTGACTTGATGAGACGCGTAGCAACGCGCTCAAACGCGTGGAAGAAGGTGTTGTGGTTGCATGGAATTGTGTGGCATGTTTGGCCATCTCCGGGCTTGGAATCAAAAAATGTAGATCGCGCACGTTTTGCTTCCAATTCGCTATTCAGCTCAACCAACTCATCGGAAATTCCCTTCCATTCCGGTATTTAATCCACGTAGTAGTCACGTCAAAACGCCTCTCAAAGCGCTTTCATTGCTCGAGTGACTCGATTAGCCCGCAAAGCCTGTCTCGGCTGCTAGTAACGTTACTGTCAAGCGGCATTCCAGAAGGTGCCTTCTTCAATTTTGTGCACATTAAATCAGGCCATAGCAGCAATAGGGCCATCTTCATGCTAACTTTAGCAGGAACTAACTTTTGGGGATCATATGGCTGCGCAAGATCGCTATGAGCATCTCAACTAACTACTATAGTGTCGCCAAATCGCGAATGGCTGAGCAGATGATCATCACTCTGGCCAAGGCATGAATTCAGCTCTGGGAAGCACATTTTCAATTGATCGGACTGACAATTGCCAGGCCACTTGTGAGAGTAACGTTAAACAGCTTACAAGGGAACGGTCTCCACAAGCATTTGTTAAGTTAGATCAAGAACAAAACCCAAAGCATTTTGCACTTCTATAGCTAAGTTAACGTTAACGTAATTCAGGGGCTCACACTTTCCGGCTTGTTACAAAGACTCTCGATGCACCAAGTCGTTGCGACATGCGCGCCTGGAGAGGCATGAGGTTGAAGGTATAAGTTAACGTATCATGCACAGACAACATAACATTAACGTTAGTTATCTAATGCTTTATTCAGCGTCTATCATTCACCATTCTGTGTCCGAGCCTTGCGCCAAGGGCAAGCCTTCTTGCTAACGTTAGAAGAAACGAAGACTGTTCATCAGATACTGCACTTGGACCTATAACTTATCCATAACGTTAGACACTAGCATGGTGTGTGTCAAGTTGTGGTTGCAAAGTGGCGAACGACATCACTGATTGAGTTAGGTGGCTCAATTTAACGTTAAATTATATCAAAAGGATGCGTGCACAAAACACACCGGGGGCTGTCAAACCCATCACTAAAAGCAGCTGTTATCACCAGGAAATCAACTCGGAAGGCAGAAGCGATCGACGGCATCAAAGAAAGAGTTCATTTAAACAGACGAAATGTGCGCGGATTTTCTCAAGTCCATTTACAAGTGCTAATTACACGCAAGTTTGTTGAATCGAACTCAAGCTAGGCTGGGTCAAAGTTGACTGACTAATTTAACTTAGAGTTAGAATTGAATTCAAGGTTAAATAAGGTCAACTCAGACGCAGTCCATACAAAGCTCGAGAGAGTTTCCTCAATTTTGGTGCCACATCGTGATCGACTGGCTTTGATTGACTAATATGTGTTACTTAACAGCGCCTTCAATTCACTAACGAGCAATTCAAGATCCCCCTGAATTATCTTGAGGTTAGTTACCTCAATGCTAGTCTGAGCGAGACTTTGAAACGTCTCAAACCGACATGACTCGCACAGTTCAGGCCACCAGATTTCAACAATAAGTTACTTGCTACACTGTTGACATGCCATTGCTCTCACCAAAGACGCTTTGAATGCTGTGGATACCCTTCGATAAAGGCCGACCTTACGATCCGGTCAGGACCTCCCGATGACGTTAAAGGATCTCAACCCTCAGCTTCTGTTGCGTTGAAAGGTTTAGATAACCTACGCCGTCAGTTTATGTGATGCTAACGTTAACTTATGTGACGCTTATAACATAACTACAGATTAAAGTCAACAGCAGTGTGTTTTGCCTCTAGATGATTACAAGTTGTGTCTAATTGACAACAAAAGCGGGCCACAATCTCCTTTACTTCACTGTCAATTCTCGCTATGTTTCGTGCTGCTGACCACGAAGTCTTCGCTAATAGTTGTAACGTTAAAGCTTGAGTTCTTCCAGCTCGTTACCGTTTGGAGTTCCTGTGTACTGCTCCAAAGCAACACCTTGCAAATATCTGAGCCTCTCCGTCTGAGAATTGAGTCTTTGGTACCTCGTACCAGATCAGTAACGTTAACTTAAAACTGAATTGCTAAGTTAGTGCCAGTGTCAAAGACAGAAGAGCCGCAACAATAGACCAACCACGCCCGCAGTAACGTTAACTAACTTAAGTTAACTTACATAAGATCGTCAGATCGAAAAGGCTGAGCTCCAGTAATGCCAGCGCAGTTCGCAGACATAAGTTAATGTCAATGGATGCTGCCTAAAAGAGATTCTCGGTACAAGGCACGGGGACATAAGTTGCCATATGAGCAAGCCTTTTCACCATTCACACCAACGAACTCAGGTAGCGTAAGCTGCATCTTGCATATGCATGGTTATGAGGCTAATGCAGCTCTTAGCCACCCACCATCACGACTGCCAGCCTCGAGCCAGCTAAGTGCTACAACTCCACGACGAAGCCTTTTCAGTCCAGTCAACCTCTATATAACGTCAAGGTGGCATTTCGCTTGAACGTCTGCAACCACAGCGCCTATCCCTGCTGAGCCGCCGTTACGCTCGCCTCCTTTCGCCAACTCCAAACGAGCTGTCCATGCCCGAGCCAGTCACGATCGCCAGTGCTGCTGGCGCGGTTCTCGCCAACGGGATCAAACTTTGCTTCGGCCTGTATGGGATCATCGATGGGATTGAGCAAGCGCCGAGACATCTCAAGGCCGTTTCGCGCGACCTGAAAGACTTTTATAGCATTCTGGGCACGATTCAGGCTTATCTGGACGAGAAAGAGCTGACACATGGTCTGCTGCACTCTCAGTCCTGCAGCAATCTTCAGAGTATCTTGACAAACTGCATCAGCGTGCTTCAAGATTTCGAAAGAATCGCGAGCGGGTATATCGTGGCAAGACAAGAGACAAGTATTACCAAATGGCAGAAGCTCTCATGGACCTGGAAGATCGCGGATGTCGAGAGTCTAAGGAAACATTTGTCGGACCATAAAGCATCACTAAGTGTTGCTATCGCAATGGCGAATCTCATGTGAGCCTTCGTAGTGATGGTCAAGGTCCGTATTGACAATTAACGCATTTGAACAGTAACAATGACATGACGAGACAGACTTCTTCTTCGCGCATGGCGACCGACATGCAAGAGTTGCGCGATGCGTCAGCGTTGCAGTGGGCAGACACGAAGGCCCAAATTACCGCGCTTGTGTCTAAGCTATCTTGCCTGGATGAAGCGATGTACGACAGCAATGTTGTTATGGAGAATCAGCGCAACCATAAGGGCATTCGCCGAAGATGCAATGTCGATCTTAACATCTCTCTCGTGGAACCAGGCGGTACACCATCTCCCGGGTGAGCACGCTATACGAGACCTCCACAAGATCAGAGAGCTTCGTCACCGCCTATACATCTGCGACTCTTCAAAACGATACCCCGAAGGGCAAAGTATATCCACAGCAGCTTTTGATCCGGGGGATAGGCAGTGGAACCACTGTTGTACGAGGATCGGAAAGTGGGGTTCCATTCACACACGGCCTCCAGCTACTGGTGGCCGTAGAGCAACACGCCTTCTCATACCGGAACGCCATTTTTGGCTAACCTACGCAGGTAAGGTGATTCGAGAAACAACAGATCTGTCATGTGTTCCGCACGATGCCACTGTCTTTGCATACTACCGAGCTCAACATATGCGAAGGGTCGTTGCTATAAGACCGCCAGCCGGAAGGCAAGAAATCGTGGTCTTGAGGTATGGTTCTACATTTGAACCCACGGTGGCAGATCTACAATCGGAGATTGAGGATCGCTTCCATATACCCAGGGATCAACAAAGAATTGTAGCTGATGGTCGCCAATTGGGGCCTCCCCATCTCACGCTTGAGTCCTTTGGAATCTCGACGAGCTCGTCAAATCCAGGGCATGTGCATTTGGACAATGTTCTACCTGACTCGCCAGCGCCATCACAAGCCCGTATGCCTAGACGTTCGCCTGCAACTGAGCCGCTGAGTGGGATCGACGAGGAAGACTCAGACGACGAAAATCCATCACATCGTCATACACGTGCGCTGAATGTTTTGGCAGCTCGAGTGAAGGAGGGAGAGCGTGCAATCGCGCCTAAAAAAGCTGTAGTCGGATCGTTGAGGAGGAGAATTGGAGCTCGGGCTCTCATACCAACTTGGAGACGACCAAGCCGATGGGCTGTATGAAATAGTGTCCAGTCCACTATGTGTTTTCGCCTAGTGCTGGTTCCCGTGAAGATTGAGAGCCTCAGATCTTGGGCAAAGGTCCGCATAATCGAGGGGGGACAGAGCACGAAACCTCTTTCTTTTCGTGCAATTATTATCTCAATGTTACCAGCGAAAATTCGGGCAAAACAAACACCGATGTGGGCAAGGTGGGCGATCGTCGCCTCAGTCTTACCGACACCCATTGACAGCTGCAAGTACTTTCATGCGAACTACTACCCGCTGCCAAGCGGGGTAGACTACCTCACGTAGTGGAATAGGCTGAGTTGATGATGAGTGTATGTATATATTCTTGATGCTCGCCGTTCAAGTAGACGTCTGATGAGCATTAATCCAATCGATTCTGGTCATGAAATCTGGAGTCTACCAATTCTTGATCGGCTGCTTTGCATCCATTGGATCGTTCCTCTTTGGTTACGACCTGTGAGTGGAGCAAGATCGTTCAAGCTTTCGCCCAGCTAACTCCATGCAGTGGTGTCATTGCAGAAGTCGTAGCATCAGACTCATTCAAGCAAAGCTTCCTAAAGAAAAGCTCCGATGCTCGCTCAGGAACAGTCGTGGCCCTTTTCACAGCAGGTTGCTTCTGCGGTGCCTTCCTGGCATCATACACCGATCGTCTCGGTCGTCGTGGAACGATACTCATGGCATGCTGCATCTTCGTCATCGGCGGTATTATACAGACTGCTGGCGTCGTTATTGCCATGCTCTACATCGGTCGACTTGTTGCCGGCGTTGGTGTCGGCATTCTGACAATGATCATTCCAATCTATCAATCCGAGATTGCCCACCGTAAGATCAGAGGTCGAATTACCAGTCTGCAACAATTATTCAATGCTCTTGGCCAGATCTTTGCCACTTGGATTGGCTATGGCTGTTATATGACATGGGCCGGAACAGGAAACAGCAAGGAATGGCGTATACCTCTTGGGTGTCAGATCGTTCCGGCGCTCATCTTAGGGGCTCTGATCATGCTGTTCCCCGAATCTCCCAGGCAAGTTTTATTTCTTGTGACCTTAGGCACGCAGCTGACCCTTATTAGATGGCTCTGTGCTCACGATCGAGCCGATCATGCTCTGCAAATTCTGGCTCAATTGCACGCCCACGGCGATGTCAATGACCGTACGTGCTGGCTGAGTACGACCTCATTCAATTCCAGATCTCGGAGGAGAGATCACAGAAAAAGATCACCTACCTTGACCTGTTCCGTGGCTGGCCCAATCTCCGCCGTACGATTTTGGTCATGGCTATCCAAGCAAGCTGTCAGATGACAGGAGTCAGCGCTATCCAATATTTCTCACCTCAAATCTTCGCACAAATCGGGATATCTACGAGTCGCTCTCTACTATTCCAAGCCGTCAACGCAATCATCGCTTTTGTTGCACTTCGATCTGCATCATGACCATCGACTCGCTTGGACGCCGGCCACTGCAGATATTTGGATGTCTCTTCCTCTGCGTCACCTTCATTATCAATGCAGCGATCATCAAGGTGTACCCTACCGACTCCAACAACACCAGCGCGCATTGGGCCTTCGTCGTCTTCACTTGGCTCTTCAATCTTGGTAAGAGTGCCTTGCAGCGGCAGAAGTATCTTGACTAATACCCTTCCCAGTCTTCTTCATCACGAGTGGTCCATTGAGTTGGGCGATTCCTGCAGAGCTGTTTGGAACAGCAATGCGTTTGAAAGGAGTGTCGTGGGGAGCGATGACATCCTTCGCCTTCAATACGATGATCGGCCAAGTCACGCCAATAGCCATCACTTCCATTGGCTGGGTAAGTGTCCATGTTGCCCGTCGCATTGTCCGTATGTACTGAATCTGTCGCAGAAATTTTACCTCGTCTTCGTCATCTGCAACCTAACCAACGCCATTTTCTTCTGGTGCTTCCAGCCGGAGACGAAAGGTCTCAATCTTGAGGACATGAATGAACTGTTCCGCGACAGCCCAACATTCGTGCCCGGTAGCAAGTGGGTACCGAGCTCACACGTTGATGAGGTGGCCGATGACATCGCAAAGCATGACAAATATGGTGGAGATCGTGCTGTCGAGCACATCGAAGCAATTGGTGATGCAGGGAAAGCTACGTGAACACCGAATGGTAAGAAGGATGTCAAACAATACAATGATGTGCAATATAATACAAACTTGAAATACGAAATTTTTGGTCGTCCCCGAGATCAGCCTTTCTTCATGGCGCCAGATGCATTACCCGTATCACGTTCCATCATCAGGCTTTGCGTTCGCAAAGGCAACGCTCCGCACATCTCAGCCACGAAGAGACCGCTTCCAGGCTCCATGGGATGATTAGGTCCAGCTCCATAGTACACCTGCAAACCCAGACCGCAGCTCAAGTCTCCAGTGCCAAACTGCACAGGGAACGCAAGTGTGCGCACGCGCCCATTCCTAGAATCCCAAGAGCTGGCGGCACACTTCTCAGCATCCGCACAAATCTGGCAGCATGAAGACGCGTCGGTGGTGTTTGTCTTGTACGTAGCGCCCGAAGAAGTGAGCTGTGCGTACGAAAGCCCGTACTGAACGGTATCTTCTCTGACGCCAGCGGCAGAAATGAGGGCGGAGGGCGCGCAACGGGCGTCCTGTGTGGTAGTGGCGACTGCCGTTGGGCACGTAGAAGAGGTGGCTGTGGCAATCGCGTATGCTGTGAAACCAGATGAAGTACTAGTTACAGTGGCCTGAGTGAAGGCGGTGTACGCGGTGTATGTGCTGGTGCCACTAGCAGGCGCAAAGGTGTATGTCTGGCCATCGGTGGTGGTCGATGTCTTGGTTATTGTGCATTCAGCGTCTTGACGCGCAGCTAGATCTCGAGGGTACTCAATGGAGCCGTATGCCCGTGGCGACGAACCACCAGATGTTGTGTATACAGTGGCAGCCGATTGTGTGGACGTGCAGTTGGCCTCCGCCGCGGTCAATGTCTCGAGAGTCTTTGTCGAGCTCACGCGAACAATATCAGTAAAAGTGCCCAGATCCTTCGGGGCTGTTGCTGTGACCGTGGTCACGTATGTCGATAGATATGTGGCGGTGCTAGTAGGCACGATCACCTGTTTTGTCGTAGTTTGACAAGGCTGAGGTAGCGCGTGGCCTATGGCTGCCAGCAAAGGCGCCAGGAAGTAGGTTCTCATCGTGTCTGCCGTACGATGCGTTAAGGAGCGAAGAGCATGAGTCGACAGTAGCAGAGCGCAACTTTCCCGTCAAGTTATAGACAATGCAGAATACGAGGAGGATTCGAGCCTAGCGAACGCGAACTCTGCAAAGTACGTCAGGCACGCGGTCTGGTCAAGACGGCAACAGGAACACCGGAAGGATCTCAGAAAAAAATATGGGTCTAAGACATGCAGACATCGAAGTGGAGCTTCGAATAAGTTAGTGAGGGTGATACGGATGTACGAGTCGTTGAGCCGTATTCAGATGCAGGTGAGAATGCGACTGGGCAGACGCGAAGCTGGATTGAGCCGTCACAATGCAATGGCTATCATTATCCTTGTCTAGATCGAGTACACAACATCAGCTGGCCAATCTATTTTGGCCTCCTGCGAATGGGATGGCACAACAGTGCATAGTTTGGTTTACGTTCCGAGTTGCCGGGAGCGACGGAAGTTGAATGAAGCTATCGCGTACAGAGGAAAGATCGACAGGGACGACGGACAATTCTGGGGATCATTTCGTCTTGGTTTGCGTTTCAGTAGCATTGGAAGGGTTGAGTATAACGCCACCACGGTCATTTCCTGCAGGAGGCAGCTTGTCTGCAGCATCGATATTTTTCACCACAGTGCTGCCCATCTCGTAGCCATCATCACATTGTGTAAGCAGTGCTAGCTTGACATAGGCGGTAGCAGAGGAGTGAGACGAAAGTGGCTGGATGTCTCATCAACTCCTCAAACAAGAAACGGTAGATTGGCGTCACTTTCCACACCGACTCTTGCTCACTCGTGACTTGACGGTGACTTGAAACGCGTGGTAGTCGAGGGTCTTGTAGTTGATGGTGGCCTGGTAGGTATTCCATACAACATCGATCATGTTGCACAACACGAAATGGCACAAGATGGTTTTAGACATGATCAAAGAAATTCATTTCGTGACAGGCCATACAATTATGCAATCCCATTTCCATCCCATTTTTGAAAATACCCTTTACCATTCCAGCGGCTCGCTCTTCTCCTCACCACGGTTGGTTTTAGGCACAGGCGCGGCCTCTACCTTGACGGGACCAGTGCGGTGACGAGACAGGTATCCGCTGCCGTCCAACCAGGGAGTCTCCTCGGTCCTCCTGCGCTCAAACTTGGTGATGACATCTTCCTTCATCATGGTGAGTCCGATCTCGTCAAGGCCGTTGACCAAGCAGTGTCTCTTGAAGCCATCGACCTCGAATTCGGCCAGCACGTTGCCTTGAGCGTCCTTGACGTTGTTGTTCTCAAGGTCGACCTCGATCTCGCGACCGGCCTCGGCCTCGGCGTAGATCTTCTTGAGCTTCTCGGCGTCGTTAATTTGGAGCGGCAGCATGCCGTTCTTGAAGGTGTTGTTGAAGAAGATGTCACCGAACGAGCCGGCGATGATGCACTTGATGTCCAGCAGCGCCCAGGGAGCGTGCTCACGAGAGCTACCACATCCGAAATTGGGACCAGAGACGACCATGATCTTTGAGTTGGTGTAGGGCTCCTTGTTCAGGACGAAATCGGGGTTCTTGCTTCCATCTGCGTTGAATCTCCAAGCGTGGAAAAGACCAGCAGACAGACCGGAACGCTTGATGGTCTTCAGGAACTGTTTGGGAATGATGGCGTCGGTGTCGACGTTGGAGCGATCGAGCGGCGCAGCAATACCCTTCAGTTGTGTGAATTTGGGCAGACCACTGCCGTTGCTTGTAGGAGCACCAGTGCTCACTGTGTTGCCTGGCCCTCTTCAGGCAGGTCGAGAACGTTGTCGAGATCAACATCGCTCTCACGCTCGTCGAGTTGGGTTGTAGGCGACTCAACGCGGTTGCTGGCGCGCTTGGCCGAAGGGACGGCCTGCTCGTAGCCAGCAAGGTTTCTGACATCCGCAAGCTTGCCGACAAGAGCGGCGGCGGCAGCCATGGCCGGGGACATAAGGTGGGTTCGGCCACCAGCGCCCTGGCGACCTTCGAAGTTACGGTTGGACGTGCTTGCGCAACGCTCGCCAGGCGAAAGAATGTCAGGGTTCATGCCCAAGCACATGGAGCAGCCAGCCTCTCTCCATTCGAAGCCAGCATCTTGGAAAATCTTGTCAAGACCCTCTGCCTCAGCCTGACTCTTCACAAGTCCAGATCCAGGCACAATCAAGACACGCTTGAGATTGGCGGCCATCTTCTTGCCCTTGACAATGTGGCTGCGATTCTGAGATCCTCGATACGAGCATTGGTACATGAGCCGATGAAAACCTTGTCAAGCTCAATGTCGGTCTCTTAGTGCCTGCGGTGAGGCCCATGTATTCAAGGGCGCGCTCGCAAGCCTTCTTCTTTGTTGTCGTCGTCGAAGTCGTCGGGTCCAGGAACAACACCGGTGATGCCGATAACGTCCTGTGGCGAAGTACCCCAGGAAACTGTAGGCTCAATGTCCTTTCGCGTCAATGAAAATGTCGACATCGAACTTTGGCGCCCTCGTCAGTCTGAAGAGATCTCCAGTACTTGACGGCCTTGTTCCACTCGGGTGAGTCGTATTTTGGTGCAAGCGGCTTGCCCTTGAGGTACTCGAAGGTGGTCTCGTCAGGTGCGACCATGCCAGCACGTGCGCCACCCTCGATGGCCATGTTGCAAATTGACATTCTCGCCTCCATACTGAGGCCGCGAATGGCGCTGCCACAGAATTCAATGACGTGGCCAGTACCACCAGCGGTGCCAATTTTTCCAATAATGTACAAAACAATGTCCTTGCTGCTGACACCAGGAGCCAGCTCGCCATCGACCTGCACTCTCATGTTCTTGCTCTTACTTGATCCCAGAGTCTGAGTTGCAAGGACGTGTTCCACCTCTGACGTACCAATGCCAAATGCAAGAGCACCGAACGCACCATGTGTGGAAGTGTGGCTGTCACCGCATACCACGGTGGTACCAGGGAGAGTGAAACCCTGCTCAGGGCCGATAATGTGCACAATACCCTGCCTCTTGTCACCCAGACCAAAATAGGTGAGCTTGAAGTCCTTGACATTCTGCTCGAGGGTCTCGCACTGCGTCCTGCTGTCGTCTTCCTTGACAAAGTCGCTCACGTTCTTGAAGTTTTTTCTTGTCGATGTGGGGACGTTGTGATCGGTGGTGACGAGGGTGTTATCAGGTCGGCGAACTTTTCGTCCTGCGTTCTTCAGACCCTCGAATGCTTGAGGCGAGGTGACCTCGTGGACCAGGTGACGGTCAATGTAGATAATGCAAGCACCGCCATCCTGCTCGTCGACGATGTGGTCCTCGAAGACCTTGTCATAGAGTGTTCTGGGGCCCTTGACGACGCCAGGCATTTTGGTGGGTTGTTCTTGAGTGATATGCCGAGTGGCTTGTGGTGTAGTATATTCGTCACACGCAATCGAATCAATTAAAAAAGATAAGTTTCTCTGTAGAGAGGAGGTCGTGCAAATGGAAGAGGAGGAGCTTGAGGTACAATTGTATCCTGGTCAGAGAAACGGCCTTCTTTCATTTACCACATCACCCCACCCGACATCGGATTCTGTGACATTCAGCTTGCTCTCATTCGCTGCTGGTCGGCCTCCTCCAAGTCGCCCACTGCCCGATGGTCGGGAGTGCGACACCGCCACCACGCAACGCCGAGATCGCAGTAACTTGTTACTCATCGCCGCTAGTCCTGGAACGCAGCACGATCCGCGTGCTCGGCGTGTCGTCCGCTATGACGCCAGCCACCGCCTCGGCTTAAGCTATTTGTATGAGCTCAGGTACAGCTCGCGTGCTGATAGGCAACACCAACACCATCGTACTACAATCAACCACGAAAAGTAAACACTGTAGCTTTCGTTCGTGATAATGAAGTCGTCTCTCATCGCTGCTGGCCTTGGTGCCACGCTGGCCCACGCCATCTATCTACCAGCCGACCTCAATTCCGCCGTGGACTACATCCAAGGCAACCAACAACCAGTCCTGGAAGCAGAGAAGTTCCTGGTCGAGCTTGCACCTGGTGACACTAGACTTGTGACTGAAGATGAGAAATGGCAGCTTCGAAGAGAAGGAAAGAGCTTCTTCGATATTACTGGCCTTCCCGAACGCGATCCGTCTGTCCAAGCAAAGGCATCAGTCAAATACCCCAAGAAGACTGCATACAACGAGACCGTGTCACCACTCTTGAAGGAGCTTGATCAGAAGAAGATGCGCAGTCATCTTGAGAAATTCACATCCTTCCACACGAGATATTACAAGTCGGATTACGGCAGGCAATCGTCTGAGTGGTTGTTTGGCCAAGTGAACAAGACTCTAGCGCATGCTGGCGCTGGTGTCGCGCACTTCTTCGAGCACTCGTGGGGTCAGAACAGCATCATCGCCACCTTGCCAGGCAAGAGCGAGAAGACGGTTGTCATTGGTGCACACCAGGACAGCATCAACCTTTTCCTACCTTCCATCCTCGCAGCTCCTGGTGCTGATGACGATGGCTCTGGTACTGTCACAATCCTCGAGGCTCTTCGCGTGCTTCTTCAGGACAAGGACATCGCTCAAGGAAAGGCAGAGAATACCGTTGAGTTCCACTGGTACAGTGCCGAAGAAGGTGGTCTCTTGGGCAGCCAGGCCATCTTCAGCGCGTACGAGAAGCAGGGTCGGGATGTTAAGGCCATGCTGCAGCAGGATATGACTGGGTACACCCACGCGACCATCGCCGCTGGTGAGCCGGAATCCGTGGGTGTCATCACCGACTTTGTCGACCCGGGCCTCACCACTTTCATCAAAGAGGTCGTCGGCACGTACTGCACGATTCCCTATGTCGAGACAAAGTGCGGTTATGCATGCTCTGACCACGCCAGTGCCAGCAAGCACGGCTACCCCTCGGCATTTGTCATTGAATCAGACTTCAAGTACAGCGACAAGAAGATTCACACCACCGAGGATAAAGTCGAATTTTTGGACTTCAAGCACATGCTTCAGCACGCGCGCTTAACACTCGGTTTGGCTTACGAGCTTGCCTTTGCGAAGTTTGACTGAGTGTAATTTGCGCAATCATCAAATACATACATTTCCTTTCTGTCATGATCCTTCGATCTCCTAGTAGGACAAGGCGTGAGTGGTCAATGGCATGAGTCAACGTGCATAATAGCTGGCATCGTATTAAGAATGAACAATCTTGAATGTCTACAAACCCGACCACCTAGTGTAGGCATTTTATCTACTGCACGGTACTGCTGGGTTTCCCTATTTGGAGTGCTTTGTCTCCACTTTGCTTGTTGCCAAGACTCCGAAGCGACTCTTTCAAACTTGAGTCTCGTGCTCCTTCGTTCACTTAACTCACACATGCCACTGGAGTAGCTTCCGCATATCACGGCCTTGAGCCTTTCGACCACGACGGACTAAACTTGCAGCAATAACAATCTGGAACGCTGTGTCTCATCCTCCACACCAAGCTAGAAATGAGGAGCTAACCAGTCGCGGGACGCCACCCTCGACCCCGGCGGATCCCCATTCGCCAGGCAATGGCAGCTACGCGCGGGAATAAAAGCCATGGCTGCAGCATCTATGCACGGAGTTGCGGCATTCTCGTCGCCTATCCTCCCCTAAGATCTGCTTGGACCGGCGTAATGGGTAAGGATGACACGAGATGAACGCGGCGTCTCGAGAATATCTGGTGAGACTTGCTCAATTGGGATCCTGGCAGACGAAAACACGCGAATCGAGCTCGCACTCGGAGCCGACTTGCGTGCTCAGAACCCAAATGTCAGGACTACTGGACAGCCTAGGTTATTTGGAAGATCCACACCACGTTTGAACAAGCCCAGAACTCGCCTCCTCTTCTACGGCAACGGCTTCTTGTTGTTCCCGTGACCAGCGTCCTCGAATTTGACTCTTTCCCCATGGGCACTTCTCCTCACCCGCAAAGATCGACCGCCATTGAACGCCCAGTGAGACAGCATTTGTAGACTTCCCGCGACTCTAATCCTTCCGCCCGTCCGGCATCAACATACTCGTCGTCGTCGTCGTCGACGGCTTTGCATACTGCAAGCAAGGGAGCTTCAGCTTGTTTCACGCCACAACTTGACAGCCTCACAAGACCAGTAACAGTCGCACAATGCTGAGATACTAAGTCAATCACCCGTATTGTTTGCTATCATCTCAGAAAAACCATCCCGAACTGGCCTAGGGCTGCTGCTCATTAAACAGCATCATACGACTCCGCGTTACAAGGCTCTGGGAGACGCGGCACGCCTCTCAAGCCGGGTAGCTGCGCATGCGAGATGAGGCGGGCGCCAGGCTGCTTCGGGATAGCTGTCGCTACATGCGTTGATGTTCCTCATACCGTGTGATGAATCGTCGACACCGTCTGAGTGGCCCTTGTTCAATGCGGCAAGGTGTGCAGGGCATAGGTTTGGCGCCGCATGCCCGTTCCAACCGGCCCAGCGCAATTCCATTGATGTTTGTGTCGTGGATGACCTAGACTCACGGACGCACAAGTGCGGAGCCGCTCCCTGTGCATATTGATAGCATCTTCATAAGACAGTAGGTCGCCTCCGCTTCCATCGCTTCCGGTTTCTGTCAACAACGAAGCGTGGGGCTCATTGTGATCTCGTTCGTCCTCACAGCCTACGTTCTATCCCTGTACATTGTTCTCTATTCACTCGTATCCGAATATCTGTCAACATGTCGGACACCTACAACGCAACACACGAGAATAACAACCTCACAGCTGGTGTTCCCAGTAGAGGCTCGAACGGAGATCCACTCGAGAAGGACTTCAGCAACGGGCACAATGGTAAGCCGCCTCTCTGCGCAGATCTCGCTCGACAGAATCTGACGCTGCTTGGTAGATATCATCTTGACAGAGACATGGATCCAGATCACGCATTGAACCGCATCAGGACAACTGGCAGCTTGTCAATCTCCCCTGAGTTGTTCGAGAAGATCTACCTTTCGCCTCAGAACAGAGTCGCTGGCGATCTCCGCAAGACCTTTGGTAACCCCACTCCTCTGTAAGCCACAATGAGCATGTCCATATCTTGCCTCCCAACCCTAACATCGACGCAGAGCACTCTCCGGCTTCCTCCTATCGTTGACTCCACTCTCATGCACTCTGATGGGTTGGCGAGGTGCTGGCGGCAGCGGTGCTGCTAACATCGGTACCTACTTCGGCTTTGGTGGCGTGCTCATGATTCTCGGCTCTGTTGGCGAGGTAAGCAATCAGCAGTTCATCGTGACAACTGGGGAGGTAGGCTAACTCGGTGCAGTGGATCATTGGCAACACCTTCCCCTTCGTTGTCTTTGGCACCTTCGGCGCCTTCTGGCTCACGTTTGGATTCACTTTGATGCCAGCGTACAATGCTGCCGGTGCATATGCTGCGGACCCTCTTACCAACCCTGCAGAAGGATTAACGACACAAGGGTTCAACGCGACTTTTGGTAAGCCTCTTCAACCCAATCATCGTATGTCACAGTCAACTGATCACAGCTCGCTTTCTTGATAGCTTTCTTCCAGCTCTGGATGGGTGTACTCTGCTTCATCTACATGATCTGCGCTCTCCGCACCAACATCGTTTTCTTCTTGATCTTCGCCGGCCTCGTACCTGCTTTCGGCCTCCTTGCTGGCGCCTACTGGCACTTAGCAGAAGGCAATGCGGCTACCGCAGGCAATCTCATCATCGCTGCAGGCGCTGTGACTTTCTTTGTGGACATATGCGGATGGTGGATCTTCTTCGCCATCCTGCTAGCTTCGCTTGACTTCCCCTTCCAACTGCCCGGTAAGTTGATATAGCCCCGTGTGGACCTCGGTTCGATCTTTGCTAATGTTGCCTCTCGCAGTCGGCGATCTCTCTTCCGTTATCAAGGGTGCGAGCCAGAAGAAGAAGGAACGCGAGAGGGCAGAAGCCGAGCGCGAGTATGGTGTCGGCGCTTGAGACTGGAAACTATTTCATGTACCTTGGACTGGGAGGATATGTGGATGCTACGGCTTTCAGGCCATAACAGCACCGCTTTACGAGAGCGGAGAAACAGGAAGAAACTGATTAGCTATGTGTACAGAATATTATAATAATTATATTTTCATTGCAGTCACTTGGTTCAAACTTTGCTCACTCGACCCAAACCACAGTCGTTCCCTCTCCTTCCGTGTATATATGGAATACCTCATGCATAGCAGGACATGTAAATATGTGCCTAAGGCCCTCCATGCGTGTGTGAAGACCACCCTGATTGAACCCCGCGGTCTTGTGAAGCTCGATGTGGCTTGACCGGGGTGTCACAGATTACGTCGTCGGTCATCCCACTCTTTCAGTCAACTCCCTGCAACAGTCCCAACAACACAAACACACTCTCAAAACACTACCCAAAATCTCCACTACCACCCGCAAAAATGGTCGCTCAAACCGCCGAATTCAAGAAAGCCGCCGAGGACGTCAAGAACCTCACACAGAAGCCCAACAACGACGAGCTCCTCGAGGTACGAACCTGTCACGAACCCTAGCAAACAAAACGTTCCCGCAACCGCTGACATTGGACGTATGACACAGCTTTACGGTCTCTACAAGCAGGGTACCGGTGAGGACTTCGCCAAGGCTGAGAAGCCCGGCATGTTCGACCTCAAGGTATGTTTCAGCACCTTTTCTGGATTCCGCCAGCTCGGGCAGTAGCTGACAATGTGGACAACAGGGCAAGGCCAAGCACTCGGCCTGGGAGAAGGTCAAGGACGTGAAGCCTGATGAGGCACAGAAGAAGTACATTGAGGTTGTGAAGAAGCTGCAGGCCAAGGACAAGAAGTAGATGGAAGTTCTAAGCAGCGCGGATAAGATTGCATCATGATGTATGCAGTATGAATGATTATCACGGCCTTGATCGACACGCAAGCACGAGTATAGAGCTGTTGGCCTGCGAGAGTCGTAGCTTGTCCATGTGCGAGCCGAGTGCTGAACTGAGACGGTACTGCCAAATGCTAGGTTAAAGGCGCTGTGTGTAATGCAGAGTAGGGCCGTTGCCGTCCTGAGGTAAGTTTTGCTCATAGCACCATGCGTACATCACCATTTCTAGCGTATGTGTTGTCAGGAGTCGCCAATGATACATGTTCTTAAGACGCCGCCATGACAGATGGACGGCACGGTAAGAGCCGCATGTTGTAGGGCGCAGATCGAAAGGCTAGTTTGCAATCATCACACCAGAACCCACCTTCCATTGACCGAGCTCTTATTGATTAGGCTGAAACTATCAGTATGACTGATACAAGGATTCTGATATTGCAGCATACATGACGGAGTCAGTGTCCAAGCCAACGTCTTGAGGTTTCAATTTTCCAGCTCTTTTACAAAGCTAGAATTGACTGTTGCACTGGTACTTTATGGTCGACCAACCCATTCGTGTTCAAACACATGGCTATCCAGCGAGATGAAGAAAGAAATGACATCCCATTGACTGCTATCCAGCCGATACATCCTGACGGCGATGACGTACAAGCACATACTTTGCCTCGAGCAGACGGTGGAAAAGACGCATGGCTGGTACTGGCTGGTTGTTTCGTGTTGGAGGCATTGGTCTGGGGGTAAGTGTTCGATGCTACGCTTGGTGATGTATTCCTCATCGATCGCAGGTTTGCTGATACTGGCGCAGCTTCCCATACTCCTTCGGTGTATTCCAAAATTACTACTCGACGCATGAGCCTTTTGATCGCAACCCAGCCGGCATCGCAGCCATCTCAACGACTGCCAGCGGTATAATGTTTATCGCTTCACCGCTCGTGGCTCTTGCATGCCAACGCTTCCCGAAACGCAGGCGTCTCGCTAACTTCGTCGGACTGGCTATCTTGACAAGTGCGCTGGTCGCTGCCTCTTTCACCAACACAACTGGTGCGCTTTTGGCAACACAGGGAATACTGTTTGCCGTAGGCGGATTGACTATGTACTTCCCTGCGATGTATGTCATCGACGAATGGTTCATCGCACGAAAAGGTCTTGCTTTCGCTGTCATCTGGACAGGCACTGGAGTGGGAGGGGCTATCTTCCCCTTCGTTTCACAGTGGCTGTTGGACTCTTATGGATTTCGGACAGCATTGCGAGTCTGGGCTGTTGTAATCGTAAGGCACCACCTATTCGTATACGGCCACTTGACTGATCGTGATCACAGGTCATTCTGGCTTTGCCATCGATCCTCGTTATGAAGAATCGCCTGCCTATTTCAGCCTCCAGCACGCTTCGACCTCTGAATTTTGCCTTCCTCAAAATGGCGCCTTTCTGGATCTACTCGTTCGGGAACATGATGCAATCGATCGCGTACTTCCTACCACAGCTATGGGTGCCATCTTTCGCTCGTGAGATAGGATTGCCTCCGATCGCCGGTCCGCTTGCGTTGTGCTTACTCAATCTTGCGGCCTGCGGAGGCTACATCACTACAGGCATGATCGTCGATCGCTACCACGTCACGGTCGCCATACTCGTCGCGACGTTAGGGTCTTTGCTCGCAATCTTTGTGTTCTGGGGTCTTACTACATCGCAGGCGATGCTTTACGTTTTCGTTGTCCTGTGGGGCTTGACCGGTGCAGGGTTCTCTGCCAACTGGGCGGGCTGCGCAAATGCCATCAGGAAATCTGGCTACCATGTTGACACTGGCATGGTCATATCACTGTTCTGTGTCAGCAAGGGCGTTGGATCGGTGGTGTCTGGACCTATCAGTGAGAGGCTGCTGCAAGTCTCTCCTTTCGACGACGCAGATTATGCTTATGGCACTCGCTATGGGGTCGTAATCGTGTTCACAGGGATTTGCGCTGCTTTTGGTGGTATAGCATGTCTTGGTAGACTAGTCAAAGCGGTCTGATGGATTCAAGAGGTCGTAAACTCAAAGCTCTAGGTCGACGGCAACACAGACTGCACATTCAAGATTAGGGCTTGACTCGCGAGTGTCGACAAAATCAAATACCATACATATTTCATGCGCCATATCATACGCAGAGTCCTCTTACAATCATCCTTCGCTCGCCTGAACCACCTGGGCCCAATCCGCATCGGTGTAGGCCCCAGGAACTTGCTCTCCATCAAACAGACTCGCCATGATTACTCGATCTCCTTGCTCGCCTTCCCACGGCTCCCTTCCGTGCTGAGCAATGACATTGTCGAAGACCAAGACATCGCCCTGCTGCCATTTATGCAAAACACGGATCTCATCTGTAATCTTTGCGAGATGGGCCAGGTATTTCTCCGGAATCGGAGTTCCATCACCATACAGCTGTTGCGTGATATTGCGAGTGGCACCATTCACCTTCGCATTCTTGTAGTAAGAAGCAAGTCCGGTGAACAGCGTGGGCAGTCCCGTATGCGGCTGTGTACGGATGGCTGGGAGACGATGCTCCAGGATCAGTCCACCGTCATCTGTCCACTCCCATGTGGTATGTTTGCCTCGCCCGTACCTGGCGATCTGAGCTTCGACTTTAGCACGCCTTGTGGCCTCGTCATCTCCAGGTTCGACTAATTTGCCAAACGCCTGCTTCAGCGTCGCTCCGCCCTTGTACTGCTGCTCGACCTTATAGGTGACTCGGCTGAGGATTCCTTTGTTGGCCAGCTCATCGATGAATTCAGGAATCTCTTGTTGGGCGCGGTGAAAGAGCTCAAGTGACGAGGATATGGGCGACTCGCCGCCTTTGTGGGGTGCCTTGTGGCTATAGAAGAAGATGTACTCTGGCGCATGTGGAACTTGTGGAGATTCATTGTGGTTGTAGATCAACACTTCTTTTGGAGCTTCGTTCGCTGGTGCTATGTTTGGCGCAAGCATCGGTCTGTCTACAACAATGCCGATAATCTCGTGTGGCTTGTAGCCAAATGCGTGAGCGAACTTGCTGAAGTCGTGAGCGCTATGAATCGGAAGGTCACGGAAAAGAAGTGTTCCGTGCGATGCAAGCTGTTTTGTGAGAATGCCATCTTGTGCTTGTAGAGCTTTGATGGTGTCTACAACCGTGTCAAGATCCAGATCAGAATGATCATGCTGGGTTTGGCCTCAGAGCAAGAGGGCTTACGGTCCCGGGCAAGTGAGGAGCACCAAGAACTTTTTGGTTGCTCTTGGGCAGATCAAATGCTTCGAATGTGATACCATATGGTGGGACAGAGCTTGATGGCAACTTTGTGCCATATGCCGAGTCTGCCAATGTCGTCGCCATTGTTGAAAATATACAAAAATCAACTCAGTCGACCAGCAGCTGTTGCCTCGATAGAGTACTCTTTAGTGTCAACCCCAACCAAAGATAAGAGCACATGGTAGTGGATATATATCGGGGGTCCATACTACCGTACCAATCTTACGTCGTTAAAGGATGAAGCACGCAAGTTGAGGGGCTGCGGATACGACCCCACTTGCATGTCATCTCGACAGAACATGGGAGGATCGTTTGATTGATCACGACAATGCGCTACAGTACGCAAACACGAGGGCAAACTAGCAGAGATCCACTAAGGGGTCATCACGCTTGCATATGAAACCTGGCTATTGTCTTCTACCTATTCTTCACGTTCTAGAAATGTCCGACCAACTCATCGTTCAATATGGCCATTAGCCGGATTCTCTAGGATTTTGAGACCGGAATCCGAGTTTAGTGGAGTGCTGTGAAGTTGCCATGCGTTCCAAAAGCTGGGCAACATGGCGTGCTTAACCTTGTTCAAGCTCATTGGTCAACTCAAGGCGAGATATCGTCTTGGGTCACCTTGGTTCTCGTCATGCTCAATAAATTCTTCGACATGAATCTGACGGCTGCAATGTCACTCTGGACTCTCATCTCAGGACTGATAGAAGAGAAATAGCAAGATGTCCGGTCAGCAGATTCCTCACGATAAGGAAGGGTTACAGAACGATGTGGAGCTTCAAACGACATCGCCAGATTCATCTTCAGACAACGGTGTACCTCGCCATGCAGCAAATACTCGCATACCATTCTTCCGAAGCACCTTGTTTCAGATCTTGGTCGTTGGCGCTTGTGCATTTTGTGCTCCAGGAGTAAGTAGCCCTGTGTCGGAAACGATCCACACATTTAAATCCTAACGATTCTAAACAGATATGGAACGCAATGAACGGACTAGGAGTTGGAGGGTCCCAGACTCCAGACCTGGTCAATGCTGCAAATGCTCTGCTATACGCCTTCATGACAGTCACCTGTTTCTTGGGGCCATGGTTGACCAATCTCATTGGATTCCGATGGACGCTGGCCCTTGGTAGCATTGGCTATCCACTATACGCTGCTGGTCTTTACGTCAACAACAGGACTGGAGCTACCTGGCTCGTATATTTCGGATCGATCGCATGTGGAATCAGCGCTGGCTTCTTTTGGAGCGTTGAAGGTGCCATCGCCACCGGATACCCTGAGCAACACAAACGCGGACGATACATCGCAACATGGTTTACTTTCCGAAACTTCGGCAATGTTGTAGGCGGTTCGATCTCGCTGGCCTTGAACGTCAACAGATCAGAGTCCGGCGCAGTGGGCTATCAAACCTATCTGGCATTTATCGCGATACAATGTCTGGGATTATTCATCGGCGCACTTCTTTCCAACCCAGAGAAAGTACAGCGCAAAGACGGCACCAAGATCGCGGCACCTAAGGGCATAAACTGGCGCGTGGAGTTGCGAGAGATGTGGCGTCTGGTTCGCAGTAGATCTATTCTTCTGCTTGTACCACTGTTCTGGTACTACGGCTGGTGTCAAGCTTACCCGGGAACCTATCTTGCTACCTACTTTACTGTTCGGTCGCGAGCTCTTGGTAGTCTGAGCTTCGCTTTCAGCGGCACATTTGGTACCTGGTTGGCCGGAGCACTTGTGGATGTCCCCTGGGTAAAAAGCCGCCAGACCAGAGCGATAGTGACATTCATCATTATTGCATCTCTTAATAGCGGCTCGTGGATCTGGGCTGTATACATCCAGAATGAGTTCAGACACACCAAGCCCGTCCTGGACTGGGCCAACCAGTCAACTTTCGGCCGAGGCTTCGGCTTGTACGTCTTCGAGCGAGTAAGCGTCGCGATGGTCGAAAACTACATCTATTGGTGTATCTCAAACCTGTCCGACTCTCCAGGAGATCAGATCAGGTACAGCTCGTTGCTGAGAGGCATTGAAACAGCGGCTGTGTGTTTGGGCTTCGGGATTCAGGCAATCCCAACGCCGCTGATTGCAACCGCGAGCATCAATTGCGGTCTTTGGTTCATCGCATTACCATGCAGCTATTTTGCTACTGTGCAGGTGGTGAGGAAGTTCAAAGAATTGGAGAAAAGCAGGGCTCCAGAAGGCTTTCAAACGAAGTGAAGTTGATAGATCTTATGTTTCGCCTTGATGATGCCCAGTACAGGGCTTGGATCGCGAATCAAACCAAGGCTTAATGCCACGAGAACTTTTTACATGATAAGCTAGACAATTATATTGTAATACATTTGAGGCAGATCCACGTGAAGATGAATGGGCTCGGAAGTGCTTTGAAAGCCCGCACCAATCGTTGCAATGACGTCCCACCTTCACGATCGTGCATCTGGCGTTGCGAAGCAGAAGCTCTTCAAGCTTCAAACAACCACTCGCGCTCTTCGATCTTGATTACGAGACAGCATACTGTCACTTGCAAAATCACCATGGCCGCCAGACTATCACCCATGAGATTGGCCTCGCCTCTGTTCGTCTTCCGCGCCGGATGCCCCGCAGCAATCACCACCACTGCCGCTCCTCTCAATGCGCGCCTTGCAACTCAATCTGCCACACCGAACAGCCCGCCCGTGAGCAAAAGACGCTCTGTCACCATCGTGAACGATACTGGTCGCGTACCTTGGCAAGACCTTTCGATCGGGGAGAAAGCCGCCCGCACAACGCAACAGACCTTCAATCTCGGCCTGGTTCTTGTCGGACTAGCAGTGACCGGCGGTGTCTTCACAGTGCTTTACCTCGAAGTCTTCAGCACAGACAGCAAGACTGCAGTCTTCAATCGTACCGCAGATCGCGTGCGCAAGGATCCCAAATGTATCGAGATTCTGGCCGGCCAGGGCATGCACACGAGACGCGAAATCGAAGCACATGGCGAGCCCTCGCACAGCCGGTGGGCGAGGAACAGGACGATCGCAAGCAGGCTGGAAACGGACAAGGCAGGCGTTGAACATCTGCACATGCATTTCTACGTCGAAGGACCTGCCGCCAAGGGCACCGTACAAGTACACATGACCAAAGCGCCCGGAGAGAAGGACTTTGACTATAGAATGCTTGCGCTGGACGTACCGGGTCATCAACGGCACTACCTGGTGAACGCCGATGGTCTTTCCTCTGGGCTGTCAAAGGCCGGCGGTAGGCTTTTTGGCGTCAGGTGGAACTAAAGCATAATGAACGAGGAAGATCATGTCTTGTGCACACACCGCGGATCCTTTATCCTGCGCCTGGGCTTATGTTCCTCCAAACGACATATTACCTGGCTCTTTGCCTACGTCCATGCCTGCTCTGCAAAGCAGGTCCGTCGGCTGTAGACGCAAAGATCGCTTGCCCACCTCGAATTCGTGCGAAACGAAGAACCTTCCGATGTTCGAAGCTGAGATATCAGTCTCAGCCCACAAATCTTTATTCCGCACAAAGAGATTCGCGGTACGACTGGTCGAGCAGCAACCGCCATTTGCAGGCTAGATATTCCAAAGACAAGATTTTGGCCATCGCGAAATACAGGTTCCGCAGTAGGACAGCTTTCTCCTACTAGTCGGCGGTCCTGTCTGATCGGCAGTGATGGGGTATCAGTAGTGGCGGGTTTCAAATCGCAGGATTGTTTGTCAGGTGCCACGGCCCCTGGATCAAAAGGCATTCAAGAACGTCAGTTGTTCAAAGGTCGACTGTACTTAGCCAATGGCGACAGTGTCAAGAGTGGTGTCATACGCGTTGCAGCAACTCGGCCTCGATGTGTCCGAAAGACTTTGACAACAGTCGCATATTTAGCATCAATGCTGTATATTTCAAAAGTCAAAGCCAAATCTACAGCATCCAAACCCTCTTGTCTCCTCTCGCATCCGTCACCTTGTTCTTGTTCATCCGACCGTACAGCAAACGCAGACAGAACGCAAGAAGCGCAGTGGCAAAGCTACACGCCGCACAAGTGAAGTTGCCCGTAGGATATCCTCGCACCTTTTCGTTCGCGATCCAAATCCACTGCGCAATGACCTGGCTGACGCCAGCTCCACTGTTGTTAAGAGCAGCCGCGATGCCCATGGTGACGATGGAAGGCACGTTGCAAGTCACCCAAGCACTCAGTGGACCTGATGAAGGGAAAGCTCCGCAGGCGCAGAGGAAGAGACAGCCATAGCGAGCGGTGTATGCATCGGCGGGTAGAAGGCCAGCTGTGAGCCAGCCGATGCCTCCGATTGTAGAGCTTACGGTGACGTGCCAGCCACGAGCATTGAAATGGTCTGCGCTCCAGCCGAGGAAGAGACAGACGAAGTAACCACATACCCACGGCGGGACTGTCGTGATGATCAGTATGCTTCAAGCAAGGACAAAGGGGTAAAATTTAGTCACGACTCACCAGTCATCAGCTGGGCTTCGATCGAAGAGAACCCCAGACCGTTCACGATCGTCGGCGTGAAGAACGTCAGCGATCCCAAAGGCACACAGTTGCAGATATATGCCAGATAGTGCATAAGCATTCTTGGACTGAAGAGGGTCTCAAGAACTTCTCTTCTCGAAGCATGTTCGTTGGTATATCCGCCTCCTCTGACTTTGATCCGAGCCTCAATAAACTTCTTGTCATCTTCGGTTAGCCACTTGGCCCGGGAGGGATAGTCGGGTAGGAAGAACAAGGTCAGCAGGGTGCAGAAGACGGTGATGAGACCTTCGATGATGAACTGTCATCATGGCGAGTCAGCTTTCGTCCGATCAATAATGAGAGCCTGGCCTTGCTTACCAGCCATCTGAAGCCTTCGAGTCCAGCTGCACCATTCATGTGCCCGACACCATCTGGAAGCAGTCAGTCAGCAAAGTCTGTTCATATGTCCTGTGAGACACTCCTGCGGCGACTTTGATGTTTTTCACTTAACGCAATACAACCGCCAAACGCACCCGCAGCCGTAGCCGACGCAAGCACAAAAGCGATACGAACAGATCTTTCCTCAACGGGATACCAGAAAGTGATGAGGAAGATGATGCCTACGATCAGTCAGCACAGTCCACCCGAGAACGACATCGCACCAGATATTAAACATACCCGGAAAGAATCCAGCCTCAAACATGCCAATGAAGAATCTCAGTATCGTAACCTGCGCAAAGGTCTGCACGCCCGCAAACCCAATCGTGAAAATTCCCCAAGCCAGCAGCAGCGTAGCCAACCACCTCGACGGGCGGACATATCTCTTCATAATCCAGTTGGACGGGACTTCGAAAACGGCGTACGCGACGGCGAACAGGGAGACGGCGACAGCATATTGCATATTGGTCATGTTGGTTTGCTCGATGAGCGAGTCGCCGGTTTCAGAGTTGAGGAGCTTCGAGTTGCCGATGTTGCCTCTGTCCAGGTAATTGAGAAGATACATCCAAGCGCACAGAGGGAGGATTCGCATGTCCATTTTGCGGCGGAGTTTGGCGGCGCGTGGTTTGTCGTTGAGCCAGGAGGCGTGTTCAGCTTGTGCGGCGTCTTTGGCCTGTGTTGAAGTGTCAGTACGTCGTTGTATGAAAGACTAGCTCACTGGGCCCAGGTGCGATGGGCAGCATACCAATGCATCGCCCGCGTCTTCGACTTGCAGGACTTCGTCTTTCTTGGGCTCGTTCATGGTGGGCAAATTGTCAATGATCAAAGCAACGACTGAGCGATGGGAAGGTCACAGACAAGATGAAGCGGAACGAAACGACGAAGTATACATGAGCAATGCACTCCGAACCACTATATACGGTAACTCGGGTATATGCCAGCGAAGAATCCACAAGGCACTTGGCCGGCCGCAGTTGTAGCGTAGATCTCCGCAACGCAAGTCAGCGTGCGGTATACCAAGTCTCTCAATCCATGCCGATGGCGTCGGTCGTTCACTTCTAGTGGATAAGACGAAAGCAATGTGGGGTGTAGAACGTGGAGAAGTGGCTGCGGGGAAACAAGAAGGCATAAGATCGTCGGGATGAGGTACACTCCGTACGTTAACTTTGCATGATGCTTGAGACAAGCGTCTGCAGCTCTGGAGGAAAGTCGGTCGGAGAGACATGTGCTTCTTGGTTCTTGGATTTTGAGTCAGTACAGTACTCTAACCCCTCCAAGTATAACCGGCTGCAGGATGCCATTCTCTGGCTCTCGGTCCCTTGCCATCCTGTAGGTAGTTCTCCCTCATGCTCGAGCCAGCGTACTTCTCCTGGATGACACCCCTCTTCTTCAGCTCGGGCCACAGATATTTGACGATATCCTCAAATGTGCCAGGAGTATGAGCGTAGCTAATATTGAAACCATCAACTCCAGCCTCGTCAATCCACTGCTGCAAGATGTTCGCAACAGTCGTAGGGCTTCCGATAGCACGTGCATGAGCGCCTGAGATAGCGAGATGCTGCAACACCAGCTTCTTCGTCCACTTCAACCCAGCCGTGCCAGGAACAGACTCAGTCCACGAAGTGATCATAGACTGAATGGCGGGCAGCTTCGTGCCGAAAGAAAAGTCCTCATCGTCAGAGAACTTGGACAAATCCGTGCCAGACCAGCCGCCGAACAGGGCGGCCGTTCCTTCGAGGTCAGCGTATTGCAGCAAGTCGTCGAATTTCGCTTGTGCTTTCTCATCCGTCTCATCGACGACGATGAAGATCCCGGCAATGAACTTGACGCTGTCTTCCGGCTTTCCGAGCTCGCGGAGGAGCGCTCGTGTGTCTTCGACGACCTTGCCGGTTTTCGCTGGGATCATGCCTGGTAGGAACATAGCTTCTGAGTGTTTGGCTGCAAACTCCTTTCCGGTCTTCGAAGCACCCGCTTGCAGCAAGAAAGGCGTGCGCTGAGGCGACGGGTCAACGATGCTGGGACCGGCACACTTGAAGTATTTGCTATGAAATGTCAGCGGAGCTCTTTAGCTAGCACAGGAAAGGAACACACCCAACATGATCAATCTTCCTAACCTTGTCAGGATTCGTCCAAACTCCCTGTTCCTTGTCTGCCTCAACAGCACTATCTTGCCAGCTACCTTCCAGCAACTTGTACACCACGTCCAAGAACTCGTCCGCTATTCTATACCTCTCATCGTGATCAATCCCCTTCTCCAGCCCATAAGACTTCGCCGCACTCTCCAAATACGAAGTGACGATATTCCACCCAACTCGACCATCAGTGAGATGGTCAAGAGTAGCAAATTTTCGCGCAAGCGCATACGGGTTCTCATAAGTCGTCGAAGCCGTGATGCCAAACGAAATATTCTTAGTGGCGTGTGCCATGGCAGAGACGAGCAAGCTGATATCGAGAATCGGCACCTGCGCTCCTGACTTCAGAGCTGGACCGTCGCCCTTGTAGACGTCGTAGATGCCTAGGACGTCGGCGAAGAACAGCCCGTGGAAGCCATTGTCGTCTAGGAATTTGGCCAGGCGGACCCAATGGTCAAGGGTTTGCTTTTCTTGGTCTGGGTGCCTCCAGAGTCCTTGGAATCGTTTAGCGAAATGTACGGAAACGTTGACTGTGCGAAAGATAGCTTGAACGTACCGGGAGCAAGATGGCCTGGGGCAGTCATGGCGAAAGCGTTCATGATCCATGGCTTGCGGGCCGTGTTGTCTGTAGTTGATCCCATGGTGATAGCCGTTGTCGTTTGAATATCCCAAAGTGAAAAGGAAGAAGAGCAGCACACTCAACTTAATACAAGACAGAAAAAAATGTACCTACGATCAACTTACTAACACGCATGCATATCATTACCTCTCGGCATGCAAGATAAAGAGAGCTCACTCACATCAGCACAGCGTGGACCACTCGAGCACGCGAAGTCACAGAGAGTGGCGTGCTCGCCCACTTGCGCCTGCCAGAGCGCGGGGTTCCTACCAGTAGTAATTTGTCCATTCCGGTGCCTGGTATCGCGTCATGTCGTATCGCAAAGTATAATGAGTGTGGACATGAGTCTCCACGTGCGAGTTGAAGTTACATATGGCGCATGTGCAAGCGCAGATCGCTCTCCACCCAAGCTTCTGGGGTTCGAGCACGACATCTCGTCGTATCGTCTGTGGCACGGCATTTTCCAGAAGTGCCTGTTTCATCCAGCTTCTGGTCTATCCGCGGCGTGGAGCTTATGTTGTCCTCGTGGTAATGCATACTGATATCAATTGTTGACCGTAGCGAGTCTGATAGGGAAAGAATCCGATGCAATACGCGGATGAGCCGGCGTGGTTTGAGAGCAGGGAAGAGATAGGAGATAAGTTGCAAGGGGGAAGAGAAAATAAACACAATGCATGTGTGAAAACCACAACCATCGCTCGAGAGAGCTTCGTTCTTCGTTCTTCTATCCATTCAAAAAAGCGCCTTCTCTATCCTCGAGTGTATTTTGAATGCAACTCCGCAAAGCGCGAAAGGGCGTTGAGAGCCTTCGGCAAATGCTATGCTATATCCGACCAACGCCATGCTTCGAAAGAAAATTCCTTGACATTACCATTCCATATCGTCTCACCCATTCGTTTCATCTTTTTGATGTTACTCTTGTTCACTAGCTCACTTCTGGCCATTCTGGCTGATCCTGCCCTGCCTCACGAGCCAAGTCAAGAGATCGACCTTAGTGGCAACAGCCACAGCCTTGAGCGCATCAGGGCCAGTCTTGGCGGGATCGCGCTCGGTGATGACAGCAGCGGCGTTCCACTCGAAGAAGCGCGCCAGGACGTTGAGAGGAGTCTGCATGGTGATCTCGACGTAGGCACGCTTGCTCTCGTCGCCTTCTGTCAGGCTTTGGTTCTTCTCCAAGGGCTTGACTTCGTCCAGCTTGGAGAAGTTGAACATGACGTCGGTGACGGGAGAGGTGACTTGCACGCGGCCAGTCGAGAGGTAGGACAAGCAGTTGCCGAGGGTGATCATGCCGATGAGGCGAGAGGCCTTGGCGGATGTGACGGGAATCTGGTCGAAGCCCTTCTCACGCATCAGCTCAACGGCCTCGTCGACGGTGGCGGTGCTGGAGATGGTCTGAATGGGCTTGAGGCGCAGGTCGGAGACGGAGCCATGTGCGTAGTCGTCCTTGGACTTCTTTGCAGGCTTGGAAGACTTCTCGTCGTTGACGACGAGCTTCTTCTCCTGGCCAACAGCGTCGTTGGGCTTTAGTTCCGGGGTGACGGGTGCTGTGAGAGGAGGCGAGGGAGGGAGGAGGTCGTTGGCTGCGAGCCAGTCGTCGTCGACGAACTTGGAGAGGTAGGAGCGGATGCTGTCGGGGAGAATGACAACGATGGCATCGTCTTTGCCCAGGTTGAGAGCCTTGATAGCCTTCACGCAAGCGCTCATGGCAGAGCCGGAGGAACCGCCGCAAAGCAGACCCTCCTCACGGATGAGTCTGCGAGCCCAGTAGAAGCTGTCCACGTCGTCGGTCTTGTACCACTCGTCCACCTCCTTCTGTGCAAGGACCTCGGGAATGAAGTCGTAACCGATACCCTCAACCTTGTATGGCTTGTCCTTGCCCTCGTCGTTCAAGCTGGCGGGAACTGCAAGAATAGAGCCCTTGGGATCGGCGGCGATGATCTTGACGTCGTTGCCGTAGTGCTTCCTGATACCTCTTGAGAGACCGGTGATTGTGCCACCAGTGCCAGCTCCAGCAACAAGAGCCGCAAATTTGCCCTCGACCTTGGAAACCTGGTCGCAAATTTCCTCTGCGGTGCCCATCTCGTGCGCGAGAGGGTTGTTCGGGTTGACGTACTGGTCGAGAATGACTCCGCCAGGATCTCCTTCTCCAGACGCCTGGCGACACCGATGTGGCTCTCGGGAGCGTCCCAGGCAGCGCTGGTGGGTGTGCGGATGATCTCAGCGCCCAAAGCCTTGAGCACGGAAACCTTCTCACTGCTCATCTTCTCGGGCAGGGTGATAATGGTCCTGTAGCCCTTGACGGCGCCGACCAGGGCGAGGCCAATACCGGTGTTGCCGCTGGTGGGCTCAATGAGCACGCTGTGTCCGGGTGTGATGCGGCCCTCCTTCTCGGCGGCCTCGACCATGCGCAAGGCAATGCGGTCCTTGACGGAGCCGCCAGCGTTGAAGAACTCGCATTTGGCGTAGATGTTGCAGTCGACTCCGAGGGACTTGGGAATGCTGTTGAGGCGCACCAGCGGGGTGTTGCCGATGTTCTCGAGGATGCTGTCCATGATGGCGGGCGGCTGGCGCGGGGTGCGAGAGGTGATGTGAGACATGATCGCGGTGAGGCGTGTGGTATTGCTCGTCGCGATTGTTCAGACGAAACAACAGTACCTTAAGGTGGGGTGAGAGGGCAAAAACAGAGAGTGGACCTACAGTCTTTGTCTTCGCCATGCAGGGCTGGGCTAGCCCGGGGCTAGCCGTACCACTGGGCAGCGCGCGCAGAATGGCATTTTCTGCCGCAGAATTTTGAGTTAGCCGATCAAGTCATGCGAGACATGTGAAGTCGCGCGTCGTCGTCGGCCGGAGGGGAGCTGAGCGAAATAAACATTCACACGCCGTATAAATAGCTGGATTAGGATGGAGCGGCTACCGCTTTAGACCAGCGATGGCTCTTGATTGCGCGTCGCCGGCGATTGATAAGGGCTCATGTATAATCAAGTGATGTGTCAAGTATCGCATAAGAATTGCCTCGCGACCTGTCATCCAGCCGCCTGTCCGCGCCGTGTTGGCGGCTTGCCTGCGCGCATACAGCAGCGTCACAAGCCCTGCGCTCACACGTCTTCACCGATCGCGGCCGATGGCTCACACTGCGCCGTGCGTTCACTAAACCGCTCGTCTTCAATATCGCTCACTTGCTCATGACTACAATACAATTCTCCCTCCGTCCGCTTTGATACTTGTTCCGGCATGGAAAATGACTACCTATACATTGGCGTCTGGAAAGGCAAGCGCATTCGGGGCCCTTAAAAAATCCCTCCCAACCTTCACAGCACAAGAATCAACCCGCCACTTTGGCAATGCCTCTCGAAGCCGCAACAATGGCAAGTCGTACGCTGCACGCAACGACGAGGATGCCCAGATCTCGCGTGAGCTTTTCATGGACGTCTTGACCGCAAATGCCACAAAGCGAGACGCGAAACAGTATTTATCCAGGTTTAATGAGCCCAAAGTGTCACCTACCAAAACACCTTCTGCGCAGGACGAGCGGATTGCCCGAAACCGTCGTAACCAGGACCGTGTCGATAGGATGGGCGTAAACTTAGGTGGTCTCTACGCACCAGCGAGAGCTATTGCCAATACGCCACAATTTACCAGAGAGATCATCCCAGAGAAGGTCCCTACAACGCGCAAACCCTTGCACACTGCTCTGGTATCTTTGCGTTCACCCGAAAGTCTAAGCGATGAACTGCTGGACGGCCTGGCAGTCACCCTCTCTCAGCTTGTCAGACTCGACATGCGAATTGTACTGGCCATCGACTGTGTGAACCTTGGAGAAATCCATCACCAGGATCTCCACGCCCGAAGACAGATGCTGTCCGATCAGGGCGATCGTCTTGTCGAGGCTATCGCGGACCACAGCCCTGAGGGAGCGCGTTTCGTGCCTGATGCCATAACCTGCGCGGACATGCCGGATTCACTGGGAGGAACTGGCGCGACTGTGGGTATGCCCAAGCTTCTGCTACACCCACTGAAGCGTGGCGCTGTGACTATTGTGCCCACCATCGCATATTCTGAATCTGGCCACCTGACTTCAATAAGTCTTGCTGAGACGATGAGGGCGCTCACCACACAGCTTGCGGGCCAAGGTGTTCCTCCAATGATCGGTAGAAATACTGAGTACCCAGATCCCGTCTCGCTTGACCGTATCATTATGTTGGATCCTGCTGGCGGCATTCCAAGTAAAGATAGAGGCGATGGTGCGCACATCTTCATCAACTTGGAGCAGGAATTTGACGCAATCAACAAAGAATTGGCAGCAGGCAACTGCTGTCCACAAAAGGCACAATACAGGCAGCATCAAGCTAATCTGGACATTTCTCGACAATGTCTTGCCATGCTGCCATCAGCATCGTCGGCTCTGATCATCACTCCCGAAGAAGCTGCCATCTCATCACGCGGCAGAACCGAAGGCGAGCCCATCAGAACCGGCACAAGGCAGCAGAAAAACACGTTAATCCACAACCTCCTCACCAATAAGCCAATGGTCTCATCGTCCCTGCCACTAGCACGCCTCCCAGCATCATCCGGCCAGAACGGCAACACAACACATGCCGCCCGACCAGCCGCAACTCTCGTCAAGAAAGGCATGCCTTTGACGATAATACCCTCAGCCGACCGCTGGGTCGGCTGGACCGCGCCCGCTTCTGGTCACTCCAAGATCGATCTTCGCTCTGATCCACGCATCAATTTCCCTCGCCTCGTCGCCCTCATCGAGAACTCTTTCCGCCGCAAACTCGACGTCGAACATTATCTCGACCGCATAGCCGGCCGCACAGCAGGACTCATAGTCGCAGGCGACTACGAAGGCGGTGCAATCCTGACTTGGGAACAAGCTCCAGGCTCAGACCCCAGCAAGCCAGAAAACTTGGTTCCATATCTCGACAAATTCGCCGTGCTACAATCCTCGCAAGGCTCCGCTGGCGTTGCCGATATTGTCTTCCAAGCCATGGCGCGCACCTGCTTCCCTCACGGCGTTTGCTGGAGGAGTAGGAACGACAACCCGGTCAACAAGTGGTACTTCGAGCGTGCTGCGGGCTCGTGGACGATTCCTAACAGTAATTGGACGATGTTCTGGACGGGAGAGGGCGTTGTGGAGGATAAGCAGAGGTGGGAGCAGTATGTGGCTGTTTGTGAGGGAGTCAAACCAAGTTGGGCGGACAAGGCCATGAAGGCTGACTGATGGGAGATGACTAGCGGTCGAACTAGGAAAGGGCTTGCGAGGATACAGGCGAGCACTTAGTCAATGCAACTGACAAACGCAAGAACCTCCAGGCGCGCCAACTCTCTTATCATGGAAAGGTAGTCTCACACATATACGGAATTATAACAATGAATCGATGTGCAATGGGCTGGAACATCACTACATTGGAACTGTTGATTGTAGCCGGACTTCACTGCCACCGGTGACCATTAAGCGACTTAAGGCAGCTTGCTTTCACTTTTGGACAACTTTACATTTAAGCTTAACACTCGCAAAGCCGCGACAAGCAACAAAGCGACAAAGCAGGAAGGCGCGACACAACACAACGTCACGCCACATCCACAACGTCACCTCACTCTCTGAAGCCACCAACGCCACCATCAACCCGGCAAAAAGATGCACCTCCCTATCGAGATCTGGATGCAAATCCTCGAATCAGTCACCCCACGACCAGCACCTCGCCCGCCCGGTGTACGTCGACTGCTTCATCGACGCTTTCCTGAAAAGCTCCGGCACCGAAAAGGAAGAAGAAGACCTCGTCCGCTGCTTGCCCGAGTTCGAGCGCCGTGCCTGGAAAACTACAAGGTCTTACTACGCCATCGACAGCAGGATCCGCCAAGCGGCAGAACAGGTCTTCCTCTCTGGCTTGCTGCTGCAGACATGCTCTGCGCCGCTCAACGAGGTACCCAAAAGGCGCTCCAAAGGCAAGCTCGTGCCACGAGGACGACTGACGCCGCCAGGTGCGGACGACGGCGAAAGCGCGAAGTCGTTCTACGCACCCGACATGCTAAGAAGGATGCGGCCGCGCGAGGGCAAGGATGGGGAGCTACAGCCGACGTACCTTGCTCTCGAAGTCTTCGAGGCCGATTCCATCAAGGAGATGGGCAAGAGTATGCCTCCCAGCCTCAGATCCTTGCCGTTGGTGGAACACTCATGCTTACTTCTGGAGGACATGTTCCGCGAGCATCGCAGGGGGCTCATGGGGGATGGTGACTCGGTTTTGGGGACGGTAAAGACGGTGGAGCTGCTGGCTGCATCACCCGATGATGATTCGTTGGAGGTGAAGAGCAGGGCGAGAGAATTCGCACAGTCGCTGCGAAAGATTGTTGAGCTGATTTGGGTGGATTTGCTGGTGGAGGGTGGGGTGGTGAGGGTGATGGAGTAGGTGTTTGTGCTGCTTTGGGCGGGCACGAATGTGGAGGAAAGCGTCGATTCCGTCCATCGTTGAGCTTGGCTGTTCCTAATGAGTCATCATGAATGACGATCAGGTGGTTTGCAGCGTAGGACTTGATAAGAGGGGGGTCATCAACACTCGTCTGAGAGACATATGTATACGAAACGAGAAACCAGCTGAACTTCCCTGTTAGTGGTGGTGTTGCTAGTGACTGGGTAGAGACTCAAAAAAGCTTGCTTCCACTTACAGACCTGACTAACATTAAGCGTATCATGAGCAGATTCGCGACAAGCGAAACGCGAGATTCACTTCATCACTAGTCGCGCGCGTCTTATTCAGCCACAGATGCCTGAAGGCATCAGTATATCGCGAAAAGTTGCCGCCGGCCTGCTTGTTTCACTCGGACTCCCCAGCAAGCAACGCAGAAAGACCGGCAAGCGCAACACTACACAACATCACACCAACCTTCTTTACCACAACACGGTCATCAGCCAACAAACACGACAACATCCAATTAGCGAAGATGCACCTCCCCACTGAGCTCTGGATGATGATCCTCGAGTCTCTACGCCACGATGAATACCTCGCCCGTCCAGTCTTCGTCAAACGCTTTCTGAAAGACACGCTAGAAAAGTCCGCCACTGAAGAGGACCTCGTCCGTGCTCTCCCCTCCTTCGAGCGCTGTGGAGCCTGGAAAGCCACTAGGTCTTACTATGCCATCGATAGCACGATCCGCAAAGCAGCGCAGCAAGTATCACTCTCGGCTGCTGTGCTGCTGCCGACGTGCTCGTGTTTCTGTTGTTCATTGGGCCTTGATAACTCTGAGCCATCAACAGCGTAGCGATGAGTGCGTTTGCAGCATGAGATTTCATCGAAGGCATCGGCATGAGTTTTCAGAGAGAGAGAGTGTGTGTGTGTATACGAAACAGCTGTAGATATACGAAAAAGCCATGCAAGCATCCAAGGTATAGTAAAATCAAAGTCATGGCCCTCAACCTTCATCATCCCATTAACGCCACCGAATGCGACCCCACGTCATGTCCGATCGGATCTCGATCAATCAAGAATCATCACTTCATATCCGCCGGCGTCAACGCCTGGACCACGCTAGTGCCATCCATAAACCTCGTCCTGAAAATGCGGTTCGCGTTCGTAAACATGCCGTCCTTCAAACTGACGACGATGAACTGACTTCCACGGAAACGAGTGCGGATCAGCCGACCGATGTTTTGCGTGTGAGACAAATCGAGAGCGGCGTCGACTTCGTCGAGAATGTACATGGGCGCTGGGGAGTATTGGAGGAGGGAAAGGATAAGAGAGAGGGCGATGAGGGATCTGTAGATTGAATTAGCATGTGTCACAGGATACGATGTGAGAGGAAGGAGACGTACCGTTGACCACCGGACAACTCAGTCAGGGATTGTTTCCAGACTTTGCCCAAGCAGACCTTGACTTCAAGTCCGTCGCTGATCTCCTTACCCTCTGGAGGGTCCAATTTGGCTGTGTTGGCCAGGCAAGAGATCGTTGAATATCAAGCCAAAGTCTTCATTAACCTTGGACCAAGTCTTGTGCAAAGCTTCGCGCTTGTAGTCGTCTAAGCTCTCGATGGTTTCTTCGATCTTCTTCTTGTCCTTAATGACGGTGCGCATCATCTGCTTCAAGCTGGCTTCTTTCTTCTCCACAGAGTCAATGGTCGCCATAACAGCTGGGTTGATCTTCTTCTTCATGCCCTGGAAGCGCTCGGTAACGTTTTTGAGGTTCGATTTGGCTTCGCCCATGTTTGCTCCGGCGAAGTCGTATGGAGTTCCGGCTTTGCCGAAGGATGACGCTGCTTCGTGAATCCAGTCGTGTTCTTTTTCCATGGTCGAGAGTGTAACTTGGGCGGCTTGCTGGACCTTGGAGAAGTTGTCGATAGCGTGTCCTAGCTTCTGGGCTTCAAGTTTCTCGTCAGAGATTAATTGAGCCTTCTTTTTGGAAGCACTCTCGAGGTCGGCCAATTCGGCATCAAACCCAGAGAGCTTGGCTCGCTCGTCATTGAGAGACGCCTGTGCTTCATCGTGCGAATCTTGGGCGGTTCTTTGTTCAGATTCGAGGCCCTGCAATTCGCTTGTATGTCCCTCAAGCGTAGTCTTGGAGTCTTGTAGCTCTTCCTGAGCTGCGGCGAGGTCACTTCCCGTTTGTTCGCTGTCAACGCCAGCATCACGCATTTCCTGTGCAGCGGCTTGATACTACCTTGTGCCTTTGACAGGGATTTCTTTAGCTTCTCGACCTCTTTCTGGAGTTGGTCAAGTTTGCCTGTCTTGTTCGCTGAGAAGTCCTTCATGTCCTTCTCGATTCTCTTCACATCGGCTTCAGCTGACGACTGTCGCTGCTTAGCTTCCTGGATGTTGGTCTTCAGAGCTGCAACAGTCTCTTTCATCTCGTTGACCGAAGCGATGATGCTGCTTGAAGAGTTCGAAGCGATCTGGCCTTCTGCAAGTTGAATCTCGTGAGACTTCAGGTCAAGCTCTTGTTTAATCTGTTTTGCAGACTTCATCTTCTGCGCATCCTTGGCCATAAGTCGCTCGAGATTCGCCAGCTTCTCTTCTTCATGTGCTAACTCCATGGAAATCGGTTGAGCTTCTGCAGTGTGAGCAAGACACCGCTGCCCTGGGCAGCGGAGCCACCAGAGAGAGTTCCACTGGGATCGTAGACATCGCCCTCTACCGTGACACTCTTGAGACGGACAGCAGGGTTGAAGGTCACGGTTTTCGCAGTCGCGGCATCAGCGCAGATGAGGGTGTTACCAAACACGAACTCCATTGCCTTCTCCACTTTCGTGATCGTAACCGATCAGCGTGAGAGCCAGATGGACCATGCCAGGAGCCAGCTTCTGTGCAGCATTGACTTTGTCAGGCGAGGCTCGTGATGCAGAAATCTTGTCGAGCGGGACGATGGTAACACGTCGTCTGAGCTTGCCGTTTTGGAGGAGCTGGGTACCAGTGTCTGCTGAATCAACGACCACATTGTACAGTCGACCTCCAGCACAGATCTCAAGCGCGGTGCTGGCCTCTGCCTTGTCGGCAGGCAGATTGAACAGCTGGGCGACAAGACCCTTGACTCTTCGGCGATCGAAATTGGGAGACGGGTCTGAGTAGGAGAAGTCCAGGCCCGCCACTTTCCTTCGCAACTGCTCAGCATCGGCTTGAAGACTACGGATGCGCTTCTCAATCGTGCTCCTCTCGGCTTGTTGCTGCTCTTCACGCCCGGGCTCGAATCCAAGCTTCTCCAGCTCCTTCTCGAGCTTGCCAGCCTGCTTTCGAAAGAGTTTCGAGATCAGAAAGCAATCCTGTGTTCTCCTTCTCTGCCTTCTCGCCGAGGCCGTCCTCTTTGATGCGCGATTCCAGATGGGTGATCTTCAATTTTGATTGCTCGACTCAGTGCCAGCTTTGCTTGCACCATCACGAGCCGCGGAAAGTTGACCAGCGTAACCTCCATCGGATCCAGCGTTGGAAGAATTCCAGTTTGCAATGTCTGAAGTAGCTCTTCTTTCTTCTCAACCTCAGTCTTCTGTTCGTCGAGGTCCTTGTTGGCTTCTGCGAATTGTTGCTGCAGTCTCTGGTGTGCCTCAGATCTTTCCTGCAACTGCTTTTCCAGATCCTTGACTGTGGCTTGTGCTTTCTTCATGCGCTCTTGCTCTTCATTCATAGAAGCCTTCTTCAACTCCAGCACAGTCGCTAAACGTACAAGCTCGTGCGAAGTGTCTTTACCGCCTCTTCAAGTTTGCGAATTTGCCGCCTTTGCGAAGCTCCTTGTCTCGCGCTGCTCTGACCTTTTCCATGTCCTCCTCCAATACGCGATCTCGCGCTTCATCTTTTCCGCGTTCTCGTCAATCGCTTCTGCGCGCTCCTTCTTCGCGGCCAGGTCGGCCGCACTTTGCTGGAGCTTCTGCTTTGACTTGACGTAGTCGTAAGCCACGACTAGTCGTGTCAGGCGCTCGAGATCGCTTGTGTGCTCTGGAACTCCAAGAATGCGCGCTTTTCACTGCGTAGCTTCTCAAGCTTGGGCTCAATCTCCTCTCGTAACAAGCCCTCAAGTTCTTCAACTTTGCTTGCTTCTTCGCCATGGTCTTAAATGCCTTCTCTCTTCTGTCCTCAAACATGCGCGTGCCTGCGGCTTCTTCGACCATGCCCAAATTTCCGTGCTCTTCATGTTGAGCACCTTTGTGATGCGACCCTGCATAATCAAGAAATTCGGGTTGTTGATGTTGAGCTGCACACTCTGGAACAGGTTCTGTACAGTCTGCTGCTGGGCTCTGTGCCCGTTGATCAAGTATTTGCTGGTCCCGCCGAGAACGATCTGGCGGGTGACACTGATTGAGGCATAGTCCTCAAAGCCAATTGGCGACTTTGGCTTGTCGCTGTTGTCGAAAACAAGTGTGACTGAAGCTTTCGTGATACCAGCCTGACCACGTTTGTAGATGAGGTCGCTTGCGCCGCCGCTCGCGCGCAGCAGTTCAAAGCGACCAATACCCAAACAGAAACAGATGGCATCGAGAATGTTGGATTTGCCGGAACCGTTCAGGCCAGTGATGGCGTTGAAAGTGGGATCCCATCCGGTAATGACAGTGCGCACGGCATACGACTTGAAGCCGTCGATAATCAGCTCGGTAATCCTCATGGTGGGTGGTCGTGGTCCAGTCGTCGCATGCTACGGCGTCTCGCAGCAGATGCCTTGAACGTCGCTGGCGGCGTTTCGTCTTGGAGAACACAGAGTAAACAAAAGCCAACGGTTTTCCTCTTTGGGCAAGCGCGACGCGGTCAGACTTCGGCACCGTGCCCATCTATTCGCACTGGTCGTCTTCTTCGACAACATCAACGCTATATGATTACTCAAGGTACCTAGTTGTGCCTGATGGCATTTGCAACCAGAAGTCTGTTGCTCAACTTCCATCGTGTTGTTTTCCGCATACAGATCCCAGCCCTACGAGCTGAGATATGAGCATTTCTGACCCCACTCGGCATTCAACTTACGGAGGTAGCAGTGGTGACCTTTTGAGTGTCGCATGCTTCCTGCATTTTGTCGCTGTGCAACAAAGTAAATACACATGCAGTACCTTGAGCGCTATATCGATAGATTGGTGTATGTAGCTAAAGGCGTACATGTAGCCATCGCCGACATCGCTACAGCCACGTCATGACATCGGACAACCGCGGCAGTTATCAGATGGACATGTGCATGTTTGTCAGCCGTAGACCTCTATACAAGAGGCATAACTTACATGTACGATAGCCATACTTACCTGAGTGTTTCTCAATATAGTGAAACAACACAGGACCGCCACACGATATTACAGATCAACATCATCCCCATTGAATCATTGCAATCACATCCAACATGGAGTCTGTCAAACAAGCTGTTGGCCTCAGTGGCGATAACAATGGCGGTCCTCGTCTCGCGTGGATCGGCCTGGGTAACATGGGACGTGGTATGGTGAAGAACCTCGTCGAAAAGGGAAGCTTCACTTCACCAGTCGCCATCTACAACCGGACCACAGCACGAAGCGAGAAGCTCGCCTCAACGCTACCATCAGGCAAGACGAAAGTTGTGACCTCCATCGAAGACGCCGTGAAAGACGCAGACATCATCTTCACCTGCGTAGGAGACGACAAAGCCATCACCGAAACGATCGACACGGCTCTCAAATCTTCTGGTGCAAAGGGTAAGCTCTTCGTCGACTGCTCTACAATCCACCCAGATACCACCGACAAGCTCGCCCAGACCATCAACAATGCCGGCGCCGAGTTTGTCGCCTGCCCAGTTTTCGGCGCACCTGCAATGGCAGACAACGGACAGCTAGTCTGTGTCCTCGCCGGCCCAGCAGCACAAGTCTCCAAAGTCAAGCCCTTCTGCAAAGGTGTGATGGGTCGTGCTGAAATCGACTTCTCTGACCAGCCTCACGGCACGGCTTCCAGACTGAAGATCATTGGCAATACGTTCATCCTCAACATGGTCAACACACTATCTGAGGGCCACGTGGTAGCCGAGAAGAGCGGTCTCGGCTCAGACAATCTGCACACTTTCATTGAGACCATGTTTCCCGGACCTTACACTGCTTATAGCAACAGGATGAGAGAGGGCGACTACTACCAGCGTGACGAGCCTCTCTTCAACGTCGATCTCGCGCGAAAGGATGCTGGACATGCTCTCGCGCTTGCAGAATCCTGTGGGGCGAAGATGAAGGGCGTCGAAGTTGGAGACGCACACCTGAAGACAGGAGCACATGGGCAACAAAGGCGATATTGCCGGTGTGTACGGCGCGGTGAGGCAGGAAGCAGGATTGAAGTTTGAGAACCAGTAGGCTTCACACATCGTGATTTCAAGATGTTAAATCTGGAAGTCAAAACGCTTTCCCACAATCAATCATGGACATGCCATGCTCCCATGTTCCTGAACTTCCGATTGTCTGCTGTCTGTAGAGACATCGCTCCAGTCGTTTTCGGAAAGATTGCTGTCGGCTTTGAGCGAGCGCGAGGCTTTGAAATCACATCTCAAAAACATCTCCAGCCACAACACGCCTACTCGTCTATATGGCGGAAGCAATTCCTTAGTGCCATTAATTTGACCAAATATGTGCAACAAACGGCGCGCCTACACTACTGGGTCGTCCGTCGGTGATTATTTGAAATCCAGAGCGGTCACGGTCTCTCGGGGCTGTGGAAGTGGATTTCTGTCCATAACAATGACATAGTTGTTTACCCCGCTATGCTCACTGGCGTCTGCTGGAAGAAATGTGGCTCTAAGGGCAGATTGGGCTTCTCCGGGAGCAGGTGTATAAGTATAAGTAGCTGTTGTGCTACCATTGAGGTCCTTCCATCGAGGTATTTTTACGCAAATCTCTCACCCAATCAACATACGTTCTACTATTATTATACAAGATGCCTAAAGGAGGATGCACGTGCGGCAAGATCCGTGTCAGCTGGGACAGCGAGCCTGCTGCTAAGGTACGTATTCCAGCAACAGGTGTACAAAGTTCTGTAATATGTAATGTACTGACAACCACATTCTCAGGCTCTCTGCCACTGCGCCGACTGCAAGAAGATCAGCGGCTCCGCCTACAGCACCAACATCATCATCCCCAGCGAAGGCTTCCAGGTGACATCTGGTACGCCCAAGACGTGGATCAAGAAGTCCGACTCGGGTTCAGAGGTCACCACCTCATTCTGCGGCGACTGCGGTACCAACATGTGGCGCGAGACGGCGACTTTCGGCGAGAACAGAGTCGTCAAGGTCGGTATTTTGGACAACCTCAGCGCGCTTAACGATGTGAAGCCGGATGTTGAGCTGTACGCCCCGCAGCGTGTTAGCTGGCTGCAGCCGCTTGCTGGTGCGAAGCAGTTGAAGGGCATGCCTGGTAGCGAAGAGGTTTGATTTGACAGGCTGAGTTCGGAGGATTCATAGTCAGATATGCCACAATCGACGAGTTGATGACAACCAAAGAGTCGAGCACAACGTGGCCATTTCCGTGAGACATGTCGCACAACGTCGCATATGGCATTTCGCCAGGTAGAGCTCGCCGCGCACGAGACTAGTCGCCTGGAGCAGTGAGGCATGTATGCTTGCCTCACTCGGACTCAGACTCTTCAGGCTCACGAACGGTATCTTTCAGAGTCTGTGAAAATGTTAGTATCTACCACTTGAGCGTCATGGCTTCGTAAAGTTCATACAGCGTTGAGTCTCGCCTTGAGCTCTTCATGTTTCGAAGCCTGGATGAGCACGTGCTCATCATCAATGTCCTCAATGATGTATACATTTCCGTTCTCAGCATTGATCTTGACAATGATCGCTTTGATGGACGCGTCGCACTCGACGAGCACCCCTGTAGATATCAGCATGTGCCCAATATCGGTCAGCGTTAGATTGGGTTACTGACCTGCTTGAGCACGCGGCATGCTGGCTTCGAGTTTAGCTCAAGAGCACTTTCTCCTCACAATAGAAAGCTTCCAAGCGGTTGCCAATGCGATCTACGCGAGTAGCCTATCGATGCAGCGATACAGAAGTCCGGATACTGCTCGACCAAGGCCGAAAGAGGACCTCGAGGAGTGCACGGAAGCCGGCACCAGCGGAAGGAAGCGCCCACCAGTTCCAAGCTTTCCCTCCCCCGCCGATCGCTACGCAACACGCTGCGCAAGCCCTCTTCACGCGGAGGGCAGGACAGTGCTTCTAGATTCCACTCACTCGCCACTCTTCACTGACACTTTTACTTGTGTTGGCCTCTGCGATGACAAACCACATCACTTGACGTCTGGACCGCAACGCACTTCCGCAGCTTCGCCACTTCTCCTACATGTCCTCTCACGACCTCTATCAATGTTAAACTTGAACTGTCTTGTGCCTGAGTGGTAACAATAACTCCTAACGCTGGCGAACGGAGCTCTTGTTGGGCGTGTCCAAATAAGTACCGCTAAGGATATCTCAACTCCTATCAATAGAGTCACTCTCGCTGCGCCGACCTCAGACACAACTCTAGTCCAGGAGTGATACTTCCTCAACAGCCGACCCATCTTCAGCGACCGTTTCGCTCTCACGCTACGCCTTCACGCATTCTCTTACTGTCACATATTCAGCTATACCACTCACAGCAACAATGATCGCCCCTACAAATGGAGCGCTCTCGCGCAGGTCCGGCTCATCCGCATCTTCAAACGTCTTGCAAGCATTCAATCCTACCCGACGAAACATGAACGATCTTCCACCCACCAACATGGGAGCACCGCTGGTTGGCCAGCTTGTCCCTAGGCAAGACTCTTCCTCAAATAGCGGGTACCCTGATAGCGACGATACTGGACCTACCCATAACATGTCGACCTACTACTTCGTGTTCTTTGCGATCCTCATCTGCATAGCTATCCTCTGCGTTTATTTCGTGTGGAGGAAGCGCCGCAACGCCCTTATGGTTCGTCCCGGTCTTCGTGGATCAGGATATCGTCGAGACGTGCAAGAGTGGGACTCGGTCAGGTACCGACGCCGGTACTGGAATACAAACTCAAGAAGTGGGCAAGTCAGTCGGGAGGAAGGTCTCAATGAAAACGGCGAGGCACCTCCACCATACATGCCAAAGGACGATGAAGAGGCAGGCAATGCGGGAGCACAGGTGAACGGACAGCGCACACACGAAGATAGCAGGCCAGTCCCAGGGGAGCCTTCGATCCCCATGCAGACGTTGTCCAGAGATCAGGCAGGCCTCAAACCTCCCGGATATGATCAGGTTGTGCAGCCGTCGAGCAACGGACCAAGCGGTTCGCATCAACCTTGAAGCATACCATATTGCGAAACATCCATTCGAAAGGTTGAGAAGTCAGCAATCAACAGCCAGTGGCAGGTCTATCACTCAATGCTTTGGCTTGCAACGCACTTTGGGCGTAAGGCTTTAGGAATCAACAGTACCATCATTTGTCAGGGAGTTCTTGGAACTTGAGCGAGTAACCAGTCGATTACAGATACCCAGATCGCAGAAAGTGTAGATACCGCAGCTTAGCGCATTGCATATACAATTCTAGCTCCACAAGTCTGCGCACATGTAGGGATATCCAATGCCCATCAGCAGCTACAGTCATCGAACCATTGTCTGTCGCCATTGGTCTAGACCGTCTGCGATGTCTCTAGATCTCTTAATAGTCCGCCTGCTACTAACATCGGGCAAAGTCTTGACATAGCTGTACTGTCCACTGAGACGGAGGGAGAGCATTCGTAGACTTAGGATTACGGGCTGTAGCACTGAACCAGACAACACCTTCCCTACGTGATATATCCATCTTATCTGAGGCATCCCTTTATATATTCCCGACTCGAAATTGACATGTACAGTCCTAGCTCATAAGTCTGCGCTCATTCAAATATATCATTCTGCCAATACCGGCAGATGTAGGTTCAAATCCTGAAAGTATACCCGATCGAAATCCTAGAGGCAGTTCGAAGACTCTTAATAGTTAGTACAGTTCTACCTTTCGCTCTGGTCTACTTGGGAGAATAGTTGCTGCTGAGACGCGGTGCGACTTCCGAGTAACGATTGCACAACCCAATGGTACCTGAAAGATCGTCATTGACATCACGTGGTTCGTGAATATATCGCGTCTCAAACCCCTGCTATGACGTACTACTGGTTCGGATTCGCTGGTCCTCCGCAGCTTTCTCAACTTTTAAAGAGCTAGAACAACTAAAAAAGCATATAATCGCTATAATATATCAATAAAGAACGCTTATTGAAATATATCTTAGTAAAATATTTTTAGATAGGTATATGCTTTAATATAAATTTATCAGATCTTATATATATACAATATAGCGTATACGAAAGCTAGATCTTAAGATGTCAAAATGGAATCACGTGATATAATTCTATTTTAGGATTAGAGTTAGGGCTATATAATTACATACTACATGTAAAAATTGCTATGATACATGATTCATAGTGATTTTGCTTGGTTTTTTATAATTTCAATTGAGTATCAAGCTTATTTATATGGTCTTAATATATTATATAAGTATCATATATATATGGGCTATATTAAGTGCGCGAGGCCTCGATTACGTTCCTGATACTGAATCCAGCTTTCAAAAGTTCGAAAAGCTGAGGAGGACCAGCGAATCCGAATCAGTAGTAGCAGCGCACAGTCGACCCTCCAGTCTCGATCAGATCAAACGCGCCTCGCATCTTTATGTCAATCGCCCGCTCCGTCGAGTTGTTTGCCTCCCTACTCTATAATCCATTCCCTTTTATTCAGAACAATCGAAAGCACCGTCAAGATTGAAGATGGTGCTCCCAAGTCAAGCTGCACACACTGTGTCCGCCGCTCGCAGCCCTCTAGGCGAAACCGCGAATAAGGGCAACGCGCGTGATGCGCCCAGCAGCACTGAAGCTGTAGATCTCACTGGAGATTCTGAAAACCAATCTCCAGGGAAGAAAGCAGCAGCCCAACCTGCGAAAGCAGGCACCAAGCGCAAATCCACTTCAAACGACGATGAGACTGAGAACGATGTGCACCTCTCGGATATCGACGTCGATGGGATGCCATTGAGCGATAATCCTGACCAAATCAGACGAAAGATCCACCGTCTGATTGAGAACGGCGGCATGAAAGTTGGCGAGTTCTGCGATACCATCAAAGTCAGCCCAAACGCCTACAGACGATTCGTCTCACAGTCTGGCAAGACGAAAGGTCTGCAAAGTGACGTGTACATGCAAGCCTCCGCATACTTCAAGCAGAGAGAGATTGCTGGCCTCAAACTGCCGACTGCGAGCAGCAAGAAGGCAAAGGCCAATTCCGGGGCCGCAACCAGTCCCAATGCAAAGAAGAGCACTGGCGGCAAAGGTAGCTCCGCAGCCAGTACTGAGGAACTTAGCAAGGTCGAGCTCCCAGGCGAGGCGACAGACAGCGTACCAGTCTTCGACACCTGCGCAGACGTGCGTCGCAAAATCTCCGCATATCTTCGTGAGCCCGGACACACTCAGGCCCAGCTGTGCCGGGACTTGCACGCGCAATTGCACGGTCCTGACAAAGGAAATTCGATCCAGGCCTCGCAGATGCAACGATTCCGAGGTAAATCTGGCGCAAATGAAGGCGGCGACAGCAAGGTGTTTTACGCTGGCTACGTCTTCTTCGAGAAGAAGCGGATTGCTGAGGGAAAGGAGAAGTCGAAGAAGAGGCTTGAGATGGAGAAGGAGTGGCCGAAGGGCGTGGATCGAGAGACTTTTGGAAAAGTGAGGTAAGTCATCGCATTGTCCTGGTCTGACGGCTTGGAAGTGTTTGTCGTCGACCATGATCGATGATCAAAATGAGTGTTGTACTAATTTGCGGAAATACGTTGTTTTTGCTTGAGCAACGAGCGTCCAACATTCGACGACTATGGCAAACTCCATATGGTGAAAGTCGGGCCTTGAACAGGTCAGATTGTGGGAAGACTGCAGATTGCATCGCACAATGATTGCTATCTTGTCTCTTTATTGTCTGCGACGTTCGGGTTTATGTGAGAGAGTATATGTAACGACTACGAAATATCACGACACTGTATTTTATGAGATGCTAGCAAATAATCTAAGATGTCTTACCAAGAATATAGTTCTAGCTCGCGTATCTACGAACACTCGAGTATTCATCTGACACTTGTATCAGCGGCTATTTGAAGTGCATCGATCTTATATGCCATTGAGAGACGCGGAAAAGCACGCCGAGATCTTAGCGATACATGTGTTCATATTAGCCGGCGTAGATATAGATGTTCGGTCGGCGCCATTGAGATGATGCGCAGACTTTTGACGATCAAATGTATAATGCCACACAAGCTGGGCAGAGCGTACCTGACATGCTCGTGTCGAATATTCAAAGTACCTTAGCTTCATCTATCGGCCGCGCCTAAATCCTTCGCGTTCGCTTAAAGCCGAAGCTGGTGCCTGTCACAAATCAACATCACAACAAACGCCTAAACACCAAGCACGAACCAAAAGAGAAAGCCATTGTGTAATCTCAACAAGATTTATTGGCACTTGAACCACATACAAGATCAATTGCCACAGAAGAATAAACGAGAGTCAAGATGGATGACACAAAAACTCTCCCACCCTCACGCCTCCTATCCCTCCCAGCAGAGCTCCGTCTACGGATCTACTCCTTCTGTCTCGCTCCCACAGGCAGCATCTATTTACATCGTACACCCACTAAACGCCACGCTGTAACTCCATCATCCATAACCCCTGCCCTGCTCGCCACTAACCGCCAAATCAACGCCGAAGCCACCGGAGTCCTCTACACGGAAAACGTGGTACACACCGCCATCGACGCCCACGACACCGCCTGGCCAGCGATCAATGAGTCCCGTCTCCCACAGCCCGTGCTCCAGAAGATAGAGCACTTGTGCGTTCTGCTAGACTGCACAGCGCTGCTCTGGGGCAAATATGGCTCCGTAGACTTCGAAGCTTTCACGGCTCTCACGGCCCTACGGACTCTTCGACTCCGCGCACTCGTCCTTCCAGATGAAGTTGTCGAAGCGAACGCAGACGAAGGCGCAGATCCAACGGCACCATCACCACGACCGGATCCGCCGAGTCGACATGGCACTTCGAGAACTTTCCCCACCTCGCAATTGAAATCCTCGAACGCATCCCCCTCGCGACGAAAATTCTCTACGGTCTCGACACCAGCGAAGCCGGAGCCGACGCTGCTGCGTCGCGGCTGCACTGGAAGAACAGCCCGGCCACACGCGCCGTTTGACGAAGTTCTACACGCCCAAGTTCAAGCTTGTAACTCTTCCATGGCAGACGCACGAGGCTGTGGCGAAGGAAGTGAGTGCAGAGGATTTGGAGGGGAGTTTGCAGAGGGCCGAGTCGGATGTGGAGTTGGATTTGAAGGGGAGGAGAGGTGTAAAGCTGGGTCTGTGGCGGATCCGTGGGGAGAGTATCGATGGGCGATGGAGGGGTGTACGAAGGTCGCGCTGGAGAAAGGGAATTGGAGGAAGGGAAAAGCCTCGGTAAGTAGAGAGAAAGGTGCCTCATGGTAGTCATGGTTGTTCATAGGATGAAGGTGATGGTCATATATAGCTACAAGACAATCCAAGGTTGATTCCGCAACATACACTGACAATTGCGCCACTATATCACCAGCACGGAGCATTGATAGTACAAGCCAGTGGAAACAATGGAAGAGAACATGAGTTGAAATATAGAAAAACATTTCGTGAGACTGCTCATGAAGAACGTGAGCACGTGCACCGCTACAACCTTTCATCGGAAGTCTCTACGTTCAGCCTACTGCTCGCAAACCCAGGATCCTCGTATTGCGCATCATCGTGCCGTATCATCACCCTCGTCTCTTCCTAAAGACATTCCATCATGCACACGCTTAAGCGCGGCTCATGACACCCCAGGCACGGATCTTGTTGTCGGTGTAACCGGCGAACAGGGTCTGGCCATCGGCGGACCAGGCGAGGGAGATACACTCGGGCTCGCGGGCCTTCTTGCCGACCTCGACGTACTCGGGCTTGAGCTCGTCAACCTTGCTCTTCTTCTCAAGGTCGAAGACGATGATGGAAGAGGAGGTGGCGGCGCAGAGCCAGTAGCGGTTGGGGGAGAAGACAAGAGCGTGGATCTCGTCACCGGCGGTGAGAGAGTACAGGTGCTTGGACTCGTTCAGGTCCCAGAGCATGGTGGTACCGTCCTTGCCACCGGAGGCGCAGAGAGAGCCATCGGGGGAGATGGTGACGGTGTTGATGTAACCGGTGTGACCGATGTGGTCAGTCTGGATACGGCAGGTAGCGAGCTCCCAAACCTAAGCGGATGTTAGTGCTTGTTCAAACATCTATAGCATATGGCAAATGTGCAAAAAGTCGCTAGTATCAGCGCGCCGATGAAGGCGAAATGTGTCTCATGGCCCGAGATTAGAGCTCTGAAGTAGCAAATACTTTTGTAAAACATCATAAGAGCGAAGAATAGAAGAAATAAAGTACTGACCTTGACGAACTTGTCCCAGCCAGCGGAGACGATGACGGGGTTCTGGGGGTTGGGGGAGAAGCGGACGCAGGAGACCCACTCGGTGTGGCCCTTGTCGGTGATGGTGTACTTGCAGTCACCAAGGGTGTTCCAGAGCTTGATGGTGCGGTCACGGGAACCGGAGACGATCTGGCGGTTGTCGGCGGAGAAGCTGACGGACAGGACGTCGTTGTTGTGGCCAACGAAACGGCGGGTGGTCTGGCCAGTGGAGAGCTCCCAGAGGCGGAGGGTCTTGTCCCAGGAAGAGGACAGAGCGTAGGCGCCGTCGGAGGAGATCACACAGTCGGAGACGATGTGAGAGTGGCCGTGGAGAGAGCGCTTGGGGTAGCCGTAGGAGGTCTCATCACGGGTAAGGTTCCAGATGATGAGGGACTTGTCACGGGAACCGGACAGGAGCATGTTGGGGCTGTACCATTGTTAGACGACTGCGCCTGCGATCCCGGTACTGCTACAAGCTCTTACTTCTCGAGAGAGGTGGCAAGGGAAGTGACCCAGCCGGAGTGGCCCTCAAGGGTGCCGCGGAGGACGAGCTGCTCAGCCATTTTGATGGATAGGAAGACTGCGCAGAGACTGTTAGTATGCGCGAATGCGACAGAGCAGTATTAATTGGTCACTTACAACTTAAAGGGTTTCTGTGGTGTGATGAAGGCGGGCGGGTGAGGGAAAGTCTGGCTCGAGCTGTCCAGAAAGTAAAGTCTTTGATTTCGCCCTCGGTGAGGCCCGCCAAGATTTCCTCACTTTGCCCGCATTGGATCTCGCGCCTCAGGCATCAACACAAGGCAGTACTAGACATGGGTGAATAGGTCTACAGTCAGAGGCACAATGGGAGGCCAGAGTCAGCATTGCATGTACTAGAATAAAATGTGTTTTAAGTCTGCAATTTCCACAGTCTATAACAACTTATCTACTGCTGTTCGTCCAGTTTTTCCCGCGCATTTGCTCGCTACAAGGCGCAGGCCGAGTTATGAGCCAGCCTATACTCTTTACTCGTACATAAGGCCGAACCCTCGAGCTTTTGAATGCAGTCTCAATCACGGCACACCCTATGCATCTCCGCTAACCAGGTTACTAAATCCTCCGTGAGTCCTGTTCGTCAACTCTTCGCCTCTACATAAGCTGGTGTCTCAACTCAAAAAGACGCTTCGGCATGGACCCTCTTCGTTCATGGCCATGCCCGTTCGTGTCCATTCTCGGTATAGCAACTGGAGCTTCAGAATAAAACATTCTGGGTCGAGCGCTGTTCGCGGCTCAGCTCTTACTGTCGCTGTTAATGTGACCTGAGAGCAGTATAATATCGTACATCCTCAAAACAGCAGGCCGTATCTATCGTCTACCCTGGTAAGATGGCATACCAGGAGGACCACCCATGCCAGGAGGTGGGAACTGCATACCAGCAGGTGGAGAGCCAGCGGGTGCGCCTCCTGGTGGTGCAGGGAATCCGGGCGGGAGGGATGGTGGCATTGCATTAGGCATGCCTGAATACACAGTGAGAATCTTGAACATTGGCTTAACATATCTTGCAGCACTTACCAGGTGGGAAGCCCGGAGGTGGTGCGAATCCTGGTGGGAGACCTTGTGGAAGCGGTGGCATGCCTGGAAAGCATTAGTATCCTGCGCGCGAAACTCGTATCCAATACTTCCGTAGGATTATACTTACCAGCAGGGAATCCAGGCGGCATACCTCCCGGAGGCATAGGAGGGAATCCAGGAGGCAGACCAGCAGGAGGCATCATACCACCAGGTGGTCCAAAGCCCGGCGGCGCAGTGTTCAGCATTGGGTTGTTCGCCGATTGTCCCTCCGCCGCATATGAGTTTGTGATGCTGTCGATGACGCTTTGTGCTTTTCATGGCCGATTTGCTGGTAGTAGTCGACGACATTGCGCAAGTGGTTGCGGCCGGAGTTGTGCGCCTTGCGCACGCTCATGGAGTCGTGGGTGAGGTAGACATCGCAGTAGTCGCAGAAGAACTTCGGCATGGTGGCGGTCGCGTGGTTTGCACGTGTCGCGTTGTGTTGAGGACAGTTATGCGACTGCGTTACAGCGCTTGGTGAGAGGGTGGTAGTGTTGACACGGGTGGTGTTGGTTCGAGAAGCTGTACTGTGCTATCGCGCGGCTGTCTGCAGTGAAGTTGAAGTCGGCCAGAAGTCCAGGCTTCCTTCAGGGTTCGCTTTGCGATGCTTGTTGCTTCACTTGCATGTGAACAAGACGCCCGGACAACCAATCACTATTTATTTCATGAATCGGATAAAAATATAATATGAGCGGCCCAGAGCCAGCTCGCAAAAGACTTTTGCCTCCTACTTTCCGTCACCAATTCACAAAATGTCAGCCAAAATGCCCAAAGACAGCGTTTGGGCGGCCATGAACTATGCGCCACCACGAGGCCGCTGCAATCACAAAAGTTCACTCATGTCACCTGCATGTCCATGCTTAAGATTCATGCTACATCCAATTAAGGTACACAGTTCTCTTTCAATCCTTTCAACGCATCACTCATATCTAACAACACACATAGGCAGCATCCAGTTTCGAGTGTGACGGCTGTAACCACCACGCCTCTTTCCATTCGCTCGAGAATCCAGCCGAGGACGCCATTCGTCAGAAATGGCTCGATCAGGAAGTCCAAGCCAAAGAGCAGCAAGCTGCTGTTGGCGCGAGTAAGAAGCGCAAGATGATCGCACCGAGTGCTGTCAAGGAGGACGAACGCATTGTGGTACTTGACGAGCCTAACGAGACCGAGGGCCGTCAGCCTGTCAGGGCGAGTAGAAGCTCGAAAGCTACATTCGGATGACAACAAAACATGCCCACTACGTTAAACGCGACCTTCACGAAGTAACACTATGCAGACGACAGCCTGTCTGCAAACATCCACGTAACCTCGAACATTTCTTCGGTAAGCGATCAACCAACAAATCAACAGAGAAATTATGGAATTCATCTGATACGAGAGGCTTCAAAGACGAACGGACGCATGAGCATCAAAGTGATCTTCAGGCCACCGACTCGGAAGCGAGAGTGGGTATCACCATTGCTCAAAACCAAGGTATGATGGTTTCGACAACGTAGCTCTCCTAGTAGATAGATCCCCATAACCGCTTCTTGGCCAACAGCTATATAGCAAATTCGACCCAAGCTTTCCTCCGTAGTTCAATGGCTTTCCTGCCTTCAATAGGATCAGATCCCGAGTCGAGACTCCTCGCGCCAAAAACCAGGCAGTAGTGCCTCATGGTACCAATCGGAAGGCGGCATCGAATCGCATCAAAGTGTGTTTCAAGCGAGGCAGTGTCCGTCAAGTCCACGGTGAATCTGGTCCTGCAGGTTGTGAAGCTCATCTTTGCCACTTCAGTCACAAATTCAGACGGCAAACTTGCGTTTCATCTCGTCACATCGTCGTGCGGGTCCAAGCCCGATCTCCTCATGCAACACCTCAAGGAATTCCTTCACCTCCCCACTCGTAACCGTCGTAAATTCGTAATAACTGCTCAAGATCGTCTGAGCAAATTAAATTCTTGAGTCTGCTTGAATCTGTAGCGCTCAAATCTCTTTTCTCTCACTCCGCTGTCGTGGCTTCTTCCCAGACACCACAGCTTTGAAACCTTCCGCAAGAGTCACCATGATAAGGGCAATGAGATATTGGATCATTTGAACGACCCAACGCGCAGGCGCCCAGAGCTTTCCTTCGGGGTCGTTGACTTGGCCTGCGCCGCGCATGAAGCGGGTGGAAGTTGAGGTGCCAGGTCGGTCGGACATTGTTGTTTGTGTGTTTGGTGGTGTCTTGCCGCGTGAGTTGGTGATAGAGATCGCTTCGTTTTGGACCAATGTCGCAAGGGATTTTTGTGGCAATTGCTGCGTGTCGACGAGCAATTGTTGATTCTGTATTGGCGATCTGGTTGACTTGAGATGAGAAGATCACACCAAAAACAAATTATTATTCCGTGACGATGATGATGTCGTCGTTCGCGCTGGTGGAGGCGGGTCGAGTGTGGCGGAGCAAGCAGAACGGCGAGTGGCGACTTTACCAAGCTCCGCGAACCTCCGGTGCGTGAACGATCAAGGGACACCTTCTATGAAAGCTTGTGTCACCTACTGCAGAAAGAACTACATCATGTAGATATGTTCAAATGGTTATAATACATGCTATGTCCAGCAAGTAGCCTTGTCGTCGGACAGGAACACGTGACAGCCGATTCAAGTGGCTCTTCCATCGGGGCGTGCGGACTTTTGCCTGCGAATACAATATCGTAGAAGGACAAACACAAAGCGGTTGAAGCTCCCTATGATCGTTCTGCATGTATTAAATCGATGTAGCGACCTCTTCGTGGTAACAAGTGCTACTAGGACGAGTGAAAGAGAACTGTACGTCCATAAAATGATCAGAAAGAAGTGAGTCCTTCACTCCAACGCCAATGTGAATGCAGGTGTGCAGATTGCATCTGATATAGTCACAGCTCGTTCCGTGCCTCACCATAGGGGACAAGATCTGTACGGTTTGAGCAAGCTCAATCTCCAAATCGCTCGACTCGCTCTAAGCTACGCTACGAATCGTCCTTAGGAGGTAGAAAGGCTGAACGAAACGATGAGCCCAAGCAGGATCTGGCCAGTTCGGAACGACTCCGATGAGGGCACTCATGCTGTCATCGTGCCTTTCATGCCTCAAACGTCATATCATACTGTACGTTGAACTGCGCGCATTCGGGTGCAAGCAGCAACACTGAGAGGGCTGGAGGGGCACGCAAAGGCTGGTGATTACCTTGTCAAGTCTCCCGGACGCCCGTCCGATAGTATGGTGTTGAGCCTCAATGTATCACAAGAAACATGTGAAAGTAGGTGTTATCTCTCACTTGCTCACCTTGATACAGTAGTGAAGTCACCAGTAATCCTCAGGACAGGCCACACGCACAGCCGGCAAGCGATGTGCGGGCCAACTCTAAAAGGCAAGATCGTGGAGAGAGCTGCAGGCGCAGGAAGACAGCACGGCCGTATCGACCTGCGTCCGGCGATCTGGCCTCACTGTGATTGGCCGGCGTTTGCTTGCGGGCGTGGCGCTGGGAAAGCTCTCACGCGGGTGAAGGACCTTCCCAGACACGTTGGGAATGCGAGCAAAGCAAGTTTATAGGCTGACATGATGTCGTGATATCAGCTGGACATCTTGTTCGTATCGACTTGCGGGGCTTGTGTGATGCGTCGATGGCAGATGACAGCTCTCGCAGGGCTACGGGCGTTGGATGACAGGCGGCAGAATTGTTTGTGGACTTTAGAGTGTTTAGGTAACAGAGCAAGGGTAGCATCGCCTCGGCTCCATCACGGCAAGGACAGCCGGAATGCCGCCACGAATTCTAGAAGCATTGGGAACAACCGGCGCAGAACCCTGAGAAATAGGCAAATAATGTAGATCCGACGAGATGAGTCGGTGACCAGCTAGTAGATAGGGGCACTATAGCCAGACCATGGATGCGAATACCGAGTGTCTCTGTAAGTAATGGTATCGTGTCGCACATACGCCGAGTCTCAACTGCACGGCGAGAAGGCACTTGGTAGGGCTAGCTATTCTGCCGGGACCTGCATACCGGCGGCTTACTGCTACGCATCCGCGTGGTCGTACGAGCAAGGCACCAGTAGTAGCGTAGTGGGCGGCGAGTCGCTCTGTCGCTCTCGCTCCCTCGCTTCTGTGCTTTGTGCCACTAGCAGCACGCGAAACAATGCTCGCTCAGGGCTCACGTCCGTAAAAGCGAGACGTCTCGCCCAGCTGCCGGTCATGCTCGACTGCATCGCTTGGTGGCGAGATTCACTGGCTGAAGATCTTTGCCCCGGAAATGCTAGGGCGACAGGCCATTGGCGGTGTAGCAGGGTTCAGTGGAGTAATTTGTTGAGCTCAAGCGCTGTGCTGCGGGAATGCCCGGTGCTGGCTCTCCGCACACCAGCAGTCACTTATAGAAAGTCCCTCTTGCTTGCTCCGAGCCTGTCTTCTTCCTTCCACCGCCCTCCTACCACTCCCTCCCCTACCACAAGGGTGCTCCTCCTCTCACGCCCACCCCCAGACTCTCGTTAGCACCGAGAGCCTATTGAGCAGACTCACCAGGTAGCGTTACGCTTACCTGTCTGCCCACGACAACACCCGAGGAGCCAATTTCGGCACAAAACTCGAACAAACACCAAAAGATGCCTTCGCATCAGCCCACCTCCGGCATGCCTGCCGTTGACCCGGCTTTCCTCTCTAGCCAGCCCTCCGCTGCCTCCAAGCCCTTCCGCAAGAGCCTGTCAGGAACAAGGCCTACGACCCCAAGAAGCCTCACATCACCGAGACCCCGATGACGAAGAAGAACTGGTACAAGCACGTCAACTGGCTCAATGTCATCCTCATCGTTGGCATTCCCATGTGCGGTCTCATCACCGCCTGGTGGACTCCTCTGTACCTAAAAGACTGCCATCTGGTCCGTCGCCTTCTACTTCGCCACCGGTCTCGGTATCACCGCCGGATACCACCGTCTGTGGGCACACACTTCCTACTCCGCCAGACTCCCGCTCAAGATCTTCCTCGCTGCTGTTGGTGGCGGTGCCGTTGAGGGCTCCATCAGATGGTGGGCCCGCGACCACCGCGCTCACCACCGCTACACCGACACCGACAAGGATCCCTACAGCGTCCGCAAGGGTCTGCTTTACTCCCACTTCGGCTGGATGCTCATGAAGCAGAACCCCAAGAGAATTGGCCGCACCGACATCTCCGACCTCAATGACGACGCCGTTGTTGTCTGGCAGCACAAGCACTACCTCAAGGTCGTTCTCTTCATGGGCCTTATCTTCCCGACTCTCGTCGCTGGTCTCGGCTGGGGTGACTGGCTCGGAGGCTTCGTCTACGCCGGTATCCTCCGCATCTTCTTCGTCCAGCAGGCCACCTTCTGTGTCAACTCCCTTGCCCACTGGCTCGGTGACCAGCCCTTCGACGACCGCAACTCTCCTCGTGACCACGTCATCACTGCTCTTGTCACTCTTGGCGAGGGCTACCACAACTTCCACCACGAGTTCCCCTCTGACTACCGTAACGCCATCGAGTGGCACCAGTACGACCCCACCAAGTGGTCCATCTGGGCTTGGAAGCAGATGGGTCTCGCCTACGACCTCAAGCAGTTCCGCTCCAACGAGATTGAGAAGGGCCGTCTCCAGCAGCAGCAGAAGAAGCTCGACCAGAAGCGCTCCAAGCTTGACTGGGGTGTTCCTCTCGAGCAGCTTCCTGTCATGGAGTGGGATGACTACGTTGACCAGGCCAAGAACGGCCGTGGTCTCATCGCTGTCGCTGGTGTTGTCCACGACGTGACTGACTTCATCAACGACCACCCCGGTGGCAAGGCCATGATCAAGTCTGGTCTCGGCAAGGACGCCACCGCCATGTTCAACGGCGGTGTCTACTACCACTCCAACGCTGCCCACAACCTTCTCTCCACCATGCGCGTCGGCGTCATCCGCGGCGGCATGGAGGTCGAGATCTGAAGCGTGCCCACGGCGAGAACAAGGACGTCAACATCGTCAAGGACGCCTCAGGCAACCGCATCGTGCGTGCTGGCGCGCAGGTGACCAAGGTGGTCGAGCCCCCCGCGAGCGCCGGCACCGCATAGATGAAACGAGTTGAAACGGCAGAAAAGAACACAACGATGATTGCATGCAAAAATTCACATGGCGCGTTAAGCGAATGGGCCTTGACAAGCTTTCCCATTTCTTGGGGTCAGCTGGAGTTTCCCGTTACTATTACTTCTTTTTTTTTTTAACTATGGGTTTCCCAATACCTACACATTCGCTGTACATAGATTTCCCACCTACACATGGGAGGTAACGGTATAGAGCTTAACTATGAGGCTTGGGTGGATTAGTTTAGCTACACAGGTCGGAATGATAATGTACTTTGTACACCCAATACTCGTCTCGTTTCCAATATATCCTATGGATGAATCTAGTACCTTGCTTTGATCCAGTGGGTGGATTTTATTTTCAGACTTGAGTTTAGAGTTCCGGTCACGTTGTACATGTATCCGTTCAAGCAACTGCTGATGAGATATGGACAGCAGGCGTTACGGCTGGTCGGACACTGCGGCCAACCAACTTTACCTCAAGTCGTCATCTGCCATCTTATTATTCGGATCATGTTGACGTCCTCGACCTCTGCATATGATGCATGTATACATGTACACATGCATGTGCATGTCAGAAGCAGAAGCGTGATTTGGGGTAACTAGGGTTGCTGTCCTGTCACCATGAAGGCCAAATCACAGCAATATTCTGGCCATACCGAACCATAATGACAGTAGTGGCTACTCGGGTGTCTGTAGCTGTATCTGATTAAGTCTCGAGGGTATTTGGGCTTATTGGCGGGCTTCGTTGTGCATATGGCTCTAGAGGATGAAATCCACATTGAAGCTCAGTAGTATATGTATCTTTGAGGTGAGAAGTGACGTGCGCTACATGTAGCTGTCTCGAGAGCACATCATGATGATGGCATATCTACCATAGCACGGGCTCTAAGCTCCATCATATCGGTTGAAAGTGAAGTGAACATATATTTTGTGCATGGAGATCATAATGGGCACAACTGCATACCGTACGTGCGAGCTGATATATCACATTCCATTGTCGGCCAAAGCTCGGGCTGGCGCGCTCCTCCGCGCGACGCAACCAGCATCGGATCGCCTGGGGTAAGTATTTCCATTGACATTACCAGACACCTTCACATTTGTCAAACACCACAGCAGCGACCATGGCAACTACTGACGGACTCCCTCCTGATCCTCTGGCCCTCTTGCGCTCGTCCATCGCCGAATCGGCTCTACCTATACCCACAACCACACAAGATGCCACTACACCAGCCGATTCACTTGCAGGAGCAAGTCATTTGGTGTTCAACCAGAACGGACAGCACATATCCATACCATTGACACAAGACACGCGCTTCATAAGTGTCGCCTTGGGAAACAAACCTATTGACCTGCGCTCTGTGTTCTTTTGCTGGCAGAACCGCGACAAGGGCACTGGAGAGTACATTGCGGCCTCACAGGAGCTCAATGGAGAGCTTTCCAGCCTGGGAAAGCAGGAGACAGTCACCAACTTGGTCTTCGTGGAGAAGCTCGACCTGGTCAACTGGCTTAGCGGGGAGAGCGGCGAGGAAGAGAGCGAGTTCATCAAGAGCTTGGATGACAACCTCCAAACGAAGGCAGAGGCGCGTGACGCTGCTGCCACGGCCGCGGGAGGAGAAGATGTGGAAATGCGCGATGCTGGCATCAGCGACGCCGCTGCGAGGAAGAGGGAAGAGGAGAGACTACGCGAGATCTATGCGCTGGAGCGCAAAATGGGCGACCGCAACACCGTCTTGCGCGGCGTCAAGGTGCAAGACTTCAGTGCCATCCGCAAGCACAGCGCTGCATTCCACGTCAAGAACGCCAAGGGTGCGCCAGCACCCAATGCACCACTCAGCACCAACCCTGCGCTTCGTCCGTCCGTCAAGCCCAACAGCGGCCGTCGCGCCGAGCCTATCATCCTGCTCTCGCCCTCTGCTTCCAGCTTGATCCGCATGCCGAACGTCAAGTCTTTCTTGCAAGAAGGTCAATACCAAGCACCTGAGACGGCCTCATCCACAGCACCCAATATCCTCCACCTCACACGCTTGCTACCATCCATCGACAACCAAAGACCTATGCGCTTCATTCTTGTCGACTCTCCAGATCAGTTCAGACCCGACTACTGGAACCGTGTCGTGGCGGTCTTTACTACCGGACAAGCATGGCAGTTCAAGAACTACAAGTGGCAAGCGCCTGCAGACTTGTTCAGCCACGTTCAAGGTGTCTACGTAGGCTGGAAGGGCGAAGTCACACCCGACACCGTCAAGGCTTGGGGCAGAGGAGTTCTGAGCGTGGGTCTGGACAAGGGCAATGCAAGATGGCGAGACCGCGAGGTCGTGGAAGAAGTATGGAGTGGTATCGAGCAGAGGATGAGGGCTATGGGCTGGTCTCGGGACGGACCCCGGCAAAGCTGATCTTGAGGCGTTTCCGCAATTAGGTTTGCTACGCCGCTACACCACCGTTATGGCTTGGTGGCTGGCTGGGATTTTACGTCGAAATGTGATTATTACAACTGGGTATGCGTTCAAGCGGGAGTTCTACTTGATGTAAGTGGTGGAGAGCGACGGCACGCTAGTTTTCAGCTCGTATTCCTAGCAAGGGTGCCACGCTGCGCTATAGCGAGGCTGAACTGGGCACGGTCCCTTCGAAGGATTCGTTCCGGCAATAGCGCGCGCATTGCTTCCCTTCTCTGGTAGCTGGTAAAGATGTCAAGTTACACAAAATTGAAAACCAGCCCAAGCCTCACATCCCTCGGAGAATACCATATATGAGCGCTCTTTCTCTCATTGCAACCCGGTTTCTTCCTAACGTCTGTTTCATCGATCCATCGAACCAAGATATCTGCAGTCAATCGATCGTAAATCAACAATACCAACAACAACCATGTCGTCAACTCCATCAGCAGCAGCAGAGACCTTCATCCAGGACATCAAGCAAACCCGGAATCCAGAAGTCCTTACCCTCTCTCCTCATCCTGTCACGGGCAGACTCATAGATTCACACCCTGGCGTTCGCACGCAACCTATGCAAGTCCTTGTTCTCGGTAAATCGGACTCGAAAGCATCAATCGCGTTGATCCTCGTTGACTTACATTGGATGATCAGGTGCGTCTCGTACTGGAACCGTTTCCATCATGACCGCTCTCGAGCAACTGGGCTACAATCAGTACCACATGGCCAAAGGTAAGTGAAAGCAAAAGATGGCGCAACAGCCACGACAGTCCAAAAACTACCATCCTCCCTCTCTGCCCGCCTCTTCTCATCACTAACCTCCCAACCCACACAGCAATGAAAACCCCCAAACTCTCCTTCGCCCTCTGGATCGAAGCCCTCCAAGCCAAATTCAAAGGCATCGGGCAGCCCTGGGGCCGCGCCGAATTCGATAAGATTCTAGGCGACTACAACGGCGTCTCCGACGTACCGACCATCTGCTTCGCCGAAGAGCTCATAGCAGCGTACCCAGAAGCCAAAATCGTCCTCAGCACCCGCGATGTAGACGCCTGGCTGCGCAGCATGGACTCAACCGCAGGACATTGCTTACGCTGGAAAGGCTGGGCAACGCTGGCGAAATGGGATCCCGCGCTCGTCGGACCGTGGTGGGAGCATGGAAAGATCGTCTGTCCGGCTGCGTATGATACTCTGTCGGATTTCTCGCCGCAAGGGCCCGCAAGAGCCGCGTTCCATGCTCATTATGCGAGGGTCAGGGCTGCGGCGCCGAAGGAGCGGCTGTTGGAGTATGATGTTAAGCAGGGTTGGGGACCTCTGTGCGAGTTTTTGGGCAAAGAGGTGCCGGACGGGGAGTTTCCGAGGGCGAACGATTCGAAGGAGTTTGTGAGGATTCATGGGTTTATGTGGTGGTTGGCGGCTTCGAGGATGGCGGGGACGATTGCTGTTATGGGTGCGCCGGTTGTTGCGGTGGCGGCGGCGGTTTGGTGGAGGGGAGAGGTGAGCGAGGTTATGAGGAGAGGTGTTTGTGATTGGTCGTGGCTGGGTCTGTTCTGGGTGTGTGATGAATCTGTCTGTTTTGTAACTTGTTCTTGGTAGCATGACTGGATGTCTCGAAAGAGCTTTTGAGCCAGATGAGCGAAAAGGCTTCTTTTGCCTTTGGTTATCGACAGTCATTGCTCTGAAAGAGTCCAGTGTCCACGCAAGGTTGCTTGCGAAGTTGATAATCTACTCATTCAGGTTTTTAGAGGTTAATTAGTAGGAGGAGAGGCATGTTGTTGTGAAGTCGTTTCATACTTTTCACGACACGGCTCGTCGTCAATTACATAATTTCTACTTTGTTCGTCCATCTCTTTGTTTTGAGGGCAGGCAAGAAGTTAGAATCTACAGATTCTCCTCCTTCAGCTCTTGAGCACTCTTCTCACCAGGCTTGGTAAGTGGCGCCAAGTTTCTGTCCAGGTCGTACATCTTCTCCTCCTGAGCATCGTAGTGGTGGAACAAGAACCAGAACACAACAGCGGTACCAGCAGTGAAGACAGAAATACCGACGTACATCCAAAGAATCTTAGGGTCGACAAGAACGGGGATCAAAGCCTCGTTGAGAGCGGAGCCGAAAGCGTTGGTGAAGAGGTAGATACTCTGCACAAAGGACTTCATCGAAGGAGGAGCCTTGGTGTAGGCGTACTCGAGACCAGTGACGGAGATGAAGATCTCAGCCAGGCCGATGAAGACGTAGGCAGGAGTCTGGACGGCGATGTGGACGTGGTTGGGGAGAGGAGTCTCGCCGTCCATGCCGGCCGGGCAGGCTCCTGGGGCGTCGAAACAGGGTCCAGCAGAGTAGACGAGGTGCTGGACGATGGCGGCGTAGGCCAATGCAGACGGCTGCGAACATGAAGCCGATGGTGATACGCATGATGGGACGGAGCTCGATGCCCATGCGGCGGAGGATGGGGTAGAGAACACGGTCCAAGAGTGGGGTGAAGATCAGGATGGAGATGGGGTCGAAGTTTTGCATGAAATCGTTAGGCATGCCGTGACCGACCATCTGTCCAGCTTGAGAGACGAAGTTGGACGAGAATTGACCGTAGCAGACCCAGAAGATGGGGTCTACAAACAAATCTGTTAGCGAGATATTCATGGCATGACAGATGCGTGGTCAAACTTACAGAAAACGAAGACCTTGCAAGCCTTAAGAGCACGCTGAAGCTCATCAATAAAGTGGTCGTTCCAAGGTACAGGCTTTGTAACATTGTTCGCCGCACGCCAAGTCGGCTTCGGTGCGTTGGTGTTGCGAGCCTTGATCATAATACCAATAGCCTTGAATGCATCGGTGATAATCTGGCCCTGAGGAGGACGCACGACGTAGGACTTGCGCCTGAGGATCAGGACGAGAATGCCCAAGTTGAACATGCAGAAGCACATAAGGAAAGCGGTCCAGAAGCCCTTAGCCTTCTCCATGAAAGGAGTGGCGATCAAGGACAGAGAGCCGAGGTTGATGCACCAGTAGAACACCATGTAGATGCGCTGGTAGGTGATGGCTGGGTCGATGATGGTGCGCTCGCCAGATTTCTGGACCTTGATAGCCATTGTGCGACGCTGGTACTGATCGGCAATGAGAGGCGCGATGTTGGATTTGATACCACCGGTACCGAAACCGATAATGATGATTGCAGCGATGTATCCACCAAGTGCGTGTCCGCCTGCGATAGACGCAGGAAGAGCGCTGGCCCAGAGAATCAAAAGACCAACCCAGTAGACGCCAGCGAAGATCAAGATGGTGTTGTACTTTCCGAGATACTGATCGGCAATGATGGCTCCGAGAATTGGTGTGACTGTAACAATAACTTAGCGAGAAATTCAATTGGTGTTCTGGACGATTAGAGCATACCATAGCAGAACCACTGGAAGAACAAGTTGAGGCCAGTGGCACCCTGGTGTCCGAGACCAAGACCGGCAGCACCATCGGCGCCGTTGGGGCGGTTGTTGATGTAGTTCTGGAACAAACCTTGACAGCCGTAGTAGCTGATTGCTGTCAGTCTCAATTCGCGTTGGAGTCATGCTGGGTTCAAACTCACGTGAAACGCTCTGTCAACTCGACAATGGCAATCAAGTATGCGGCCGCGGGCAGGTTCTCGCCTACTCTGCGGAGTGTGCGTCGCTCATGTTCGTTGGGCTCGCCACCCTCCTCAGTGGGGTCCATCTCGACATCTGTGGATGTTGCATTGACGTCCTTCTCGTCGATATCGGCAGGGCCAATGTAGCCGCCGGCCATGTCACGTTCCTTGTTAGGCACGCGCTCGGCGAACTCTTCGTGGAGCCTGGTGGTGTGTGAGCTTGCAGTCCCTGGTGATGTGACCGATCGCATTGCGGTGTCATGGTGGTACTCACTCTGCAGCTGCGTCTTGGTGGTTCTGCGCCATGGCTGTGAGGCAACTTGCTTGCAGACCAGAAACGAATGGGTGAAGGCGATGGAGCGTTTCGAGATCGCCGAGAGGGACACGAGCGGTCTTTTGAAAGGGCTCAAGGCGCTCGGCTCATTGACTGGAATGAGTGTACATGGTACGGTCGCACTGCATGAACCGCAGGTAGAGCGCACGCGACAAACGAATTAAGTTCGTCGGCTGGGCCGTGGGGTTGCAGCGGTGTCGTCTAGCGAGAGTTTGCTTGCATGCTGCCGGCCGCCTGCGACCATGTTTGGTGGCGCTGCTGGTGGGGGAATACGACGGTACCTTAAGAGCTACCTTACAATCACCGCAACTCAATTGGCTATTGCGCTTGTTCCGTTATCTACAGGATTCACGATCACGGGTGGAGGACAACGACCATACCTGCGTACGGTGAGGAAGCGTAATCTTGTCCACATGCCGTCTCTTCGATAGTCGCGAGCGGTGGTCGCCTTGGTCGAGATGGTCTTCTTCAGTCGCTAGCCTTATTACCCCGGGCCCCGCCAAGGCGGATAGAGGTGCAGCTAGTAGATTAAGAGGCGGTCTTGTCGAAGCTAAGATTGCTCTTGGAAGGTGCTCAAGACTTCCCCAAGCCCTGCCACGCTCTGCTAGCACAAGCTTGTGGCAGCGCCTCAGCCGTCGCTAAGAGTACAAGTGGACGAACACCTTGAAAACTGCTGTCTTCACATCGACCACGCATTTCCGCTACAATACTGTCACAGTATATCGCCGAAGAAGCCATGTCAGCATGGTTTGCCACAAAAAGAAGGTTATCACCTTACTATTGCGGCATAGGCGCAAATGGCTCTCAACAGGCCCAGACAAATCCTTCAGCAGATGGTCAGCAGGGCGCACCTGCGATTATAGGCTGCCGAAGGCCGAGAAGCTTAGTGCGTGCCACATTTTAAGGCACACTGCCGGAGTAGCATCAAGATCTGTCTTAGCGCTGCGGTTGCTCTCGGCTTTGTACCAAAACGTATGTCAGTCTTGAAGATCACCTTGCTAACCTTCAAAATATCATGTAACAAACATGGAGAAGGGTCGCATCTGGCAGGCCGTTTGTCAAACATTCCCATGGGGCGCGTGGAGGAGAGTGATAGACCTGTGGGGAACACGTGGTCTGTCGTGAGAGATGTCTTCTTTACCAGCATGAATGGACGAGTTTTGTAAGGAGCGCCACTCTCCGGCTCGACAACCGAGCTGAAAGGACTTTTCAGATTAGACTCTGCGCCTCAGACGACACAATTTTTCCACAGGGCTGCGTTCTGTCTCACACGCGAGTCGTGCGGAAGTCCGTAGCGATGTTGAGGGGACTAGCAACCATGGAACTCGCCTGCAATTTGCCTGCTGTTATGCGAATCTATGAGTCCGTAACAGGCATATCTTTAAGGCGCGCCGTAGTCGAGAGCAATGCGGGTTAGCAGCAATAAGCAAGCTCCACTCTCAGCGCAGCCGCACGCTACTAAGGGCGATATATTACTTAATGATTGCCGCTAATGCAGCATGCCATGCAGAGGGCTTTACTTGAAGTAGGTAATCGCATCTGTCACCTCGCTCCGTGGCTTGAAACACAGTCCGAGTATGGCAGCGCTTGTCAGGGCCTGTGAGCATTAATCTGTGGTTAGAAATTGAGGTTGTGTTCCTCTGTGAGATCATGAGCTTGAACGAGGGAATAAAGAATGAGGTATTGGCCGATAGTCCAGATGACCGCAATGCAGCTGAACTGGGCAGGAGCTTCGTGCGTGAAACGAAGTGAATAATATTGGAGCTTGGCGGCCACAGATTCGGCGCTCAGGCGGACAAAAAAGCCCAACAGGAAGATTCCACACCTCCAGCGCAGACCGACAAAATTGATCAAAACTCCACTTCACGAAGAGCAAATATCGTGTTTAGCAAGCCTGAAGCCACAAGTGTGTGGTGGCTGGCATGTACCGAAAGTCTGAAGACCGCCTACGAGTCATGGCTGTCTAGCTGAGCACAACATCAAACATCAAAGTCATGGTTGTGTGTGGCCATTGCAGTATGTGCCATCGACAATACTTCGATTATTTTCGAAAATTTGGTTCCAGCACACCAAAGAAAAGATTGGGCATCCTCGCGCCATCCAAGATTCTCGTAATGTTCGCTCTACTGCCCCTTGGTCCAAGGGGTCCCTCCTAGCAGGTAGCAGAATGCGATGAAGTCGAAGAAATCCTTTTTCTGGAAGCATGATAAGAAATGGCAACGATTCGCGCTACTTCGATGTCTACCCCCTCTTCCTCTGCTTGTGCTGCCAACTTTGCCATTCACACAGATCTTGACCGCTCGCGCTGTCTCGTCACTCTTCAATTGCAAATTGTTAACATCTGATGTTGACGGATTTCTCTCTTTCGCTTGGCACGACCACGTTTACACAGGTCATTATGAACATCGTCTTGATACTTAAAGGAATATGTTGATGATGATGTGTAGTCTCCACATACAGCACAGAGATACCACAGGTTGTAAGGGTTTCGGCTGCCAAGCTTGTGGTTCTTCCATTGTAGTGACAGATCTGAGCCGCGTGAGGCTGAGAGTCTTTGCGTCTTGACCAATAGACCAGGATGCGTATGCAGGCTAATGGACACAGCCACTTAGCCACTCAAGCCTTATAGCCACAAGCGCTTCTACGCAGCTTAGCCTGATCGACTTGCAAGCTTCCAAATTGCCAACAACCCATGCCAAAACTGGTTATGCGCCATGGAACGAAGTCGCAGCCCTATGGCACATCAGCGAGGCCAGCAGCGGATTGATCACAATGAAGGTGCAGCATTGTCCCATTCATCAGCCGGGGCTCACCTGGCCCAAGATCCGGCCTGGATGCACCTGGTTGACAGCAGTATCGTTCCGCAACAGCAATTCGCACACATAACGGGGCATGGTTCCAGCCGGATCCACGCAGGGAATTCGTATGTCGGTCAGCAAAACCATTTCTATGGACGCACAGAAGAGGATATAGAAAAGGAAAGGAAAGAAAACTTGCGCTTGCAGGAAGAGCGCGAGTTTCAGGGGTCGCTGGCTTTCCCTGAGATGAGCCTACGCTCTGCGAAGATAGCAGCGGCACAGGCTCAGACCTGCGAGTGGCTCTTCAGAACAGGCGAGTACAAGAGATGGCGCGACCCGAGATTTCGACATATTAATCACGGGATCTTGTGGATCAAGGGGAATCCTGGTGCGGGAAAGTCTACTCTCATGAAGTATGCCCTAAGTTGTACGCAGGAGCTACAAGACAAGAGCAAGGTCCTGTCGTTCTTCTATAACGCCCGAGGTGAAGGCCTCGAGAAATCGACGGAAGGAATGTATCGCACTCTTCTACATCAGATGCCAATGGAGGTACCAATGCTGCGAGGAATGAGCGAGCAGACTGCGAGAAAAAGCTACAAAGAACACGGGTGGCCTCTGGAGCTACTGAAAGAAATGTTTCGCAAAGCAATCCTCTCCGCTACGCGCGTGCGCTCTATCACCTGTTTCGTTGATGCTTTGGACGAGTGCGATGAAGACGAGGTACGAGACATGCTTGTGCTATTCGAAGACCTTGGAAGCACAAAACATAATTTTAATCTCTCCGTGTGTTTTGCAAGTCGACACTATCCTAGTATTACAATCGATCATCAACAAGGTCTTGTGCTCGACGACATTGGAGGCCACAGGGAGGACATCTCGCTATACGTGCAGCGTCGGCTCAAACTAAGACATGTGGCCTTCAAACATGAGCTTGCTGAGGAGATTGAACAAAGATCCGCCGGCGTCTTCTTGTGGGTAGTCCTCGTCGTTGGCATACTAAACAAGAACGACGACCACGGGAATATTCACGCGCTTCGGGATCAATTACGAGCAATTCCCACGAATCTTGTTGACCTGTTTGATGAGCTAGTGGACAGAGACAAGCTAAACGACAAGCTCGTTCCCATCATTCAATGGACATTGTTCAGCGGGAGACACATGAGCGCTATCGAATTATACCATGTCATCTTGATGAATACACAGCAGACGACAGACACGCCAATCACGGTGAATCGTACCCTTGTGGACGAACGAGTGCTGCACGACTTCATACTTACCAATCCAAAGGATTTCTTGAGACCACGATCTCCCCAGGAAATCCAGCCAAGGGGGAGACGATGCTGTCATTCGAGAGAGCTCTCTACACAGGAGACATAGGCTACCAATTCATCCATGAGTCTGTACGCGAGTATTTTCTTAACTACGGACTCAAAAGGCTTGATCCAAGTCTAGGCAAAAACGTGGCTGGTAACAGTCACCATCGGCTGGCCAAAGCATGCATAGACTATCAGCACCATCTCAGTAAGATCATCTTGGATGACTGTAGCCCAGAGCTGAGCATCCAGCTGGAATATCCGTTTCTTGACTATGTCCGCCACTACGGAGGGCTCTACCACGCAGACCAAGCCGAAAGCGAAGGCGTCTCTCAAGAGGACTTCTGCACTATCTTCCCCATAGGCGACTGGCTTCTGGTTGGCATGGCATTAGAGCTAAACACTCGTGTCTTCCAGCATTTCGTTGAATGCCAAGCGACACTCCTTCACGTTTTGGTCTACAATGGGTACGAGGACTTGGCACTGCGAGAAATCCATCAGCACGGCTTACCTAGCAGTCTTCCATCGACGAGTAAAAGGTATATCGACGCTCAATGTGGATCATCGGGGAGCTCGTTGCATATTGCGGTAGAACGGAAAAACGTCAGACTTATCCGTATGCTCTTGTCGAACGGAGCTGATCCAAATGCTCAATGCGATGGGCTCGGTACTGCGCTTCATGTTGCCATGAATGGCAAAGACACGGAAATTGTACGCACGATCTTGTCAAGTGGAGCTGATCCAAACATGTTGAGTGATGGTCTCGGAACCGCACTGCATGTGGTGGCATTCGTTGTAGTACGATGAAGAAGCATGCCCCGTCCACCCCCTCCTGGACATGGACAAACTCTGGATACATTGGGCGGGTCCGCCCGCGATTAGAGGAAAATATCTTGCTGGCCACTGGGGAGTTCATCTGCGCACTTCTTTCAAGTGGAGCTGACATTAATCGTCAATTTGAAGGCAAGGGCACTGCACTTCACGTTGCCGTGAAACACAGCGACATAAACATCATCAACCTTCTATTGACCAACGGCGCGGACATCAACATTCGTTCTGAGAATGAGGGGACGGCTCTGGAGACTGCTATTCGTTTCGAGAGACACGAAAGCATGCGCTGCTTGCTCGTGTTTGGGACCACCCAAGGTATCTGGGGCGCCTTTGAAATGGGGGCGATCCTTGTAGCTGCTGCGGGAATCTACGCCTATGACGGGCGAATCATCCATATAATTGCGGAAGATGAACGGCTGTCGAACGTGCAATTCTTCCATTTTCTCGCAGCGCTCGCAGTAGCTGCGAAACGCAGCCGTGGCGGGCCCGATATCGTCCTTGCTCTGCTTCAATATTTGCCGACTGCTGCACTTTGTACACCCGAGTACAACCGTTTGATAGAAGCCACTGATACAGCAGAAGAGCAAGTGACAAGGCACCACCTCCAACGAGTTAGGTGCGAACGACTTTCCGTTGAAGCGTTCGTCTGACCAGCTCGTCTTGAGGCAAGGTAACTCGTAGGGTAAGCTATCTCAGAGCGCTTTGTATTTGCTTCTGGTGGAACCGATTTTGGTACTCTAACGACTTTAATTGTAGCACTATATTACACAAACTGATAGAACAGAACCAGTACATACGACCATAGGTCAGTGAAAACTGGGCATCCCGTCCGCTCTGCCATACATAAGCACTGAACCGGGCGACTAGTACTAGAGTGGGTGACCATCTGGGAATCCCGCCTGTTGTATGTTTTTGATTTCTCTTTTTGGCCCACGAACCCACGCTGGACAGGAATATCATCTGAAGAATCACCAACAACCTTGCTAAGCGATTATGCGAGAGCATTAATGGGCCGAAGGCTATTCGGTTGTGATCACAGGGCACGACGTCTCGGCGTCGTGGGCGTAGCAGCGTGATACAAGCTGTCTCAAACAACAACATCTCCTGTCTATGTGTGATCTCCGGTAGGAGGTACGATATGACAACATGACGTGCGCCGTTCATGAGCACATCCATAAATGAGATCTGCGGGTCCGTGGTGCCCAAGGCCGCCGTGATGGAAATTGTAAGGTACCTCCGTAGCGTTCGAGGCGTTGCAGCCCAAAAGTGGATCGACGCCATCGTGAGACAAGCCTGACAAGGCTGAAGAAGGCCACCATAGCATTCAAGTGTGGATAGTCTTAGGCAGACAAGGTGTGAAAGTGCCTCATACCAGCCTTCTAGCGAGTGGTATTCCGAGAGTATTGGCTCGACGAAACATGCACATCGCAATAATAAATATGTTTCGCTCTCCTACTCTATCCAAGACCAGGCTCCCCTTGATATAACCCCGCCAAATACACGCTATCTGCCAGGGAAGCGTGGGCGTGACGTATGCCCATCTCCCTCCCAGCCTCTGCGACTCTTCCTGTACGCCGCACGCACCACAACCACTTCTGCATTTCGCAAGCGGCTCTTCACATATCACTGCTCGTTGCCTGCTTAGTGTGCGCTCGTCAACACTGACGCTTGCCTCCTGCTTTACTGCTGCCCTGCCCCCACCGGCGAGTCCGTCTCACACCACCCGAGCCCCGCGCCTTACCGTACCACTCCTTACGACCACCAACGACCATGTCACGCTTCGGCGGCGGCTACAGGCAGTCGGCCGACGATCTGGCCTACGGTGACTATCCTCCAGCTCCTCAGCGATGGGACAGAGACCGCTTTGACAACTTCGGCCGTGGCCCACCCGGGCCTCCGAGGAGTGGCTTCGAGGAAGACATCCGTATCACTGAGCGAACCGCTCCTGTGCAAGAGCGCCCTTACAGTCGTGGTCCTCCACGCCATGTTGAAGAGCGCGAACGTATTTTCCAGGACACTTTTAATGACGGTCGTCCACGACGTAGGACGGACAAGGAGCTGTTTGGCGAGGTGGATCCTCGTGAGCTTGCGCAAATGGCTCTCGCACCATACAAGCCACGGGAGCCTGAGTACGACCCATACGCTGCTCCGCCTCGACCTGGTCTGTTGAGACGTCAAAGCAGTCTGAACACTTTTGACCGCCGCCCAGCCGGGCCTCGTTACGACAGGGAGGAGCACCGCATGCCTGCGTACACACCCATCCGCTACCGATCAGACGCCCAGAGGAAGAGTACTACTACGAGCACCACCACCCCGGACGAGAACTACCGTGAAGTCGAAATTAAGCGTGAAAGATCAGTGCATCGCCGCCGCGGTCGCGCCAAGAGCCACAAGAGCTCGAAAGCACCATCTACGAAGGCAGCGTCGACCGTCCGTTCCTCCAGCTCGTCTAGCAGCAGCAGCTCCAGCTATGAGGAATCGAGAGTGAGCACTTCTCCACCGCGGGTCGGTAAGAAGGGCAAAACTCGCATGCCCAAGCGCTTGGTGCACAGGGATGCCCTGCACGATCTGGCTTACCCATATGATGAGGAAGAAGACTTCTTCATGCTCCGCATTGCTTTGGAGAAGGATCAAATTGACGAGGTGATCAAGATCAGTGAAATGTACAAGGCAGGAGGTCAGTCGTTTCAGAGTTTACAATTTGAGGCATTATACTGACTATAAACAGACAAGAAGACCGTTTATAAGTACGAGGAGAAGATTGACGAGGCTCCGGCTCCGCCTCAAGAGATGGGACACGAAGAGCTCATTCGCAAGGAATACATTAACCCACCTTCGGATTTCGCACCCTCCACCATCAAATCTCACCGTTCTCGCCACTCTCGCCATGAGTCGCACCACTCACACTCACGCTCTCGCCGTGCACCATCACCGAGTATCGCACCTTCCGGTACGCGTCACCTATCGCCTCCACGAAGCGAGCGCAGCCACGTACACGAGGTCGTAGTGCGTCAGAGGCTATATTCCAAGAACGTAAGACAGTGGTCGAAGAAACTGCACCAGCGCCGCCAGCACCGCCTCAAGCGCCAGAGTTCTATGAAGAACGTAAGACAATCATCGAAGAACGTGCGCCGCCACCGTCACACAGTGGTGCACTTGTCTTCCAGGAGCGTGAGCACCGGAGCCAGCGCGATATTGAGGACGAAATTCGCGCCCTCGAAAAGGAGCGCCGCGCTTTACGCCTCGAGCGCGAAGACCAGGACAGACTCGCGTTGCGTGTACGCGACAGGACCGACGACGAATACCAGCTGGTCGAGTACCGCGACCGCCGTGATCGAGAGTACATCCCAATTGTCGAAAGAAACCCTAGCCCACCGAGGAATGTCGTTCGCGTGGAAAAGGACCGAAAAGGTAGGATGGCCTTGGTTCGGTCTGCTCATTAGTCCTATCTCTCTCTGGTGGGTGACGCCATGTCGGGTCTCTGCTTTTCGTTCAAGATTCAACAAGAACTCCTGCTGACTATAGTTTCTTGCGTTAGCCCGCCAGAAGGAGAAGCAGGCGAAAAAGATCGCCATCGCAATGGCCACCCTCACCTAGAGTGTTGGTCGAAAACTTGCTGCTGCTTCTTCGATCTCATCTCGGTTTCATGTTGACGCCTATACAAGATACGAATGCATGGCGGGGGTTTTGGATGCAAGAGAGGTTGGGCACGCAACGTCGTTCAACGAGCTGGCTCGATGATTGGACGACGCTAAACAGATGTATGATGCAGAGTCGCTGGGAACAGCAGAACCTCGACATTGGATCTACAGTGCGATATAAACGGCCAAGCAATGAGGCTTTTCTTTTGACGGCCTTGACGAATCATTGACGGACTTTTCTAGACCTTCCGCAAGTACGCTTTTGCAATTCTTCTCAAATTCTGTGCACTTGCTCCGTGTCACCTCCATTGCTTGGTTATTCTATGAAAAGCATATTCGCCTCCGTTGATTGAATGCGCTCTGAAAGCTGGGTAATTGTCTCCCAAAATTAAAAGGCGGCCCACGAGTTGCAGGACTTTGTTCCATCGTTCTACTCCGGAGCCACCAATGGATGCTGACATCGCTGATCTTTTGCACAGTACACGAATAGCGTCCACTAAATTCAGCCCACCACTTGCCATACAGTAACGCCTCGGCATATCATACGAATACGCTGATGTTCCTTAGTCAGCTTCATCACTCCACGGTCCACATGTCACGTGATCTGGATTTTATACCAACCATCTCGGTTGCTTTATCGCTTACAACGAGCAACACTCTTCGTGTATTACCTACTAACTGCGTCAGCTGGCAGATGCAGAGTCTTTGCTGCGTTTTAAAAGTGAGACATGTCCGATGTCTCTCGCGCTGCGTCTCATGCTGAGGACAGCAGCGCCTTTTCCACTGGATCTCAGTCCTGAGGACAAGCGAGAAGCAATTAGCTTTGGGCCTTCTTTGCTTTCAATCGTCGCTTCCAGATACTTGAAAATCGCAAAGAGCGCTGCATTTTCCCAATTCCTTCTTGTTACATAGGATTATTGACCGACTGCTAGGCGCAATGAATACTCCCACTAACCTTCGTGCGAGGAGACTGCCCACGCTTGAGCCTCGCTATTTTGTCGACGATGAAGAACCCGAGCGCATATACATCTGGTCTAATGAGGTCGCTTACGATGGCGACGACGAGCAAACCGATGATGACAACGCGTCTCAGTACCAGGAAAGCGAAGGTTCCGCTGTCAACGCTGTTTTTGTTCCGCAGGATCCACGCCACATTCAAGACCTAGAAGACCAAGTCGAAGCTACGACTGCTCAGGAATACATTGTTATTCCTGCAGAAAATAGTGAAGCGGACGATTTCGCAGATTTGTACCGGATTCCGCAACAAAGTCCAGTACAGGCTGCGCAACATGATCAAGCACAAGCGCCAAATTGTCCGTCGGAAGAATCACGAGAACAACAACAACAGCATCCTGATACCCTTGCTCCTCTGCTACCGGGCTGGAATCGACTGTCTGCTCCACCACCAGCCCTTCCACCTATTGGACCGCTGCTCAACGAAGCGCAGACATTCGACGAGCGCATTGCGGCGCGATCGGAGTGGCATCAAGAGCATTGGCAGCCTCGATCGCCTCAGCTGTATGAATACGTATACACAAACCAACCGCCAGAGGGATATGGCCAGGATCAACAGCCTCAGCTTGTCCAGCAGCGTCCATATGAGCACAGATATCACCCGCCAGAGCAATTTCAACATCAACAGCCTCTCCACCAGTATCAGCATTACCAAGAGCCTCAGCCACCTCAACAGTATTCCGAATGAGCGCCATCATCATCATCATCATCAACAACAACAACAGCTAGAGCAATATCAGAACAATCAACAGCCGCAGCATACGCACCGGTACCATGATCATCAGCAGCCTGAATCTCCTCAACATTATCGCCATGAGCATGTTCTTCAACATCCAGAGCAACACGAGCAACATCAACAACAACAAAAATCTCAACCTGCCCAGCAGTACCCATATGCGCACGACGACCATCGCCCGGAAGTCCACATCCACGGCGATCCAGTCTTCCCCAATGAACACAATGGCTATCTGCGTCACCCTGTTCAAGAACAAACGCAAGCACCATCGCCATCTGCCGACATGAATGTCACGCAAAATAAGACGCTGGTCCCAGGTCACCTTCGGCCCACACCAGCGAACTGGGTGTCCGAAAACGAAATGACTCCAGGCCATCGCGAAGCGCGCATGGAGGCACTGGAATTGGAATACCACATGCACGAACTCGATTACAAGATTTGGCTCCGTCAGTGCGAGCTTCGGAGAAAGCTTGAAAGGCAACAACGTAGATAGACAGGGATGTGACAGGGTCATGCACAGCCTCCGGCGTCGTGGGGTTGAGGTTCAGTTGCTGTATCTCCATTTCGATGCGGATTCATAAGGAAGGTAAGCGAAGCAGAGACGAAATCGCGAGTGACGCTCTAGACTCGCCGTGCGAGCCGCAAAGCCGACAGAACGATATCCAGCGAAGTTTGGAACTATATTCTCGCTTTTGTTCAGGTTGAAAAGACACTCTTTATGACCCGAGGTCACCCGAGTCACCGTTTGAGGTAGTGTCTGTCCATCGCACGAGCAAGTAGGGAGAAACGCCATCGAGATACGCCTCCGATGCAGAGCTGTAAGGGTGATCTTCGCTCAATGAGTATAAAGGACCGGCGTTAGTAGCAGTAGCGTTCTACCCGAAGAAACGCGCCTTTGGACGGCAGATATTATCGATAATGCTTGGGACTGGCAGGAAAAGAGCTTAGCTCTAGACATGATACCATAGAGATGTGTGACACGCAGTATAGCAAAATATTAGGAAGTCCGTTCATGAAGTACTATCCGAAGACTCGATCGTCACCCTTGGTTCTCGTTCTTACAATTTGTTTATTACATCCTCACGACCTTTGCCTGCGGCCTGCGCAGACGATCAGTCCATGGTTACGGCTTTCGCAGCCCTGTTCTCCAAGCTTCTGCATCGTAGGCTTCCAACAAAATGTGCCAATACGCCGCCGGGTGATGAGCAAGAGATTGGGACCTCTCATTTCACTCCTGCGCTCACCACTTCATCATCATCCTCTCGACGCCCTCTCCTCCATTGATATTACCACTAGAGGTCTCGGCGCCGGGAGGAGGATTGGGGTAATACCACGCACTGACTGCGATGAGCACGTAGACGAAGACACTCAGCGCGCCCTCGAGGTAGTCGCTCTTCTCGTCTCGCAGGAAATTGCCGACCACGATGATAGCCAGGATCAGGACAATCGCGTCGAAGACCTCGAAGTTCAGGCTCATGTCCTTGTTAAGGCCCCAGCCCACGAGAACGACGAGGGGAGTGTTGAGGAGAGCGGTCTGGATGGAGGCGCCGAGAACGTGCGAGAGGGCAAAGTTCATCTGGTTGTCGTAGGCTTCGTCCATGGCTGTGATGTGTTCGGCTACCTTTTCGACGACGGGGACAAGGATCAGACCCATGAAACTGTCGCTCACGCCCTTGTGTTCGACGATCCACTGTGACTCTGTTAGAAAAATTATCTTTTTGTTTGGAGGAGGTGGATGATGGCTTACGTGGATTTGCTGGACCAAGAACACCGCCATGAAAGAGACGAAAGTGACTCCGATGACGACACCAACAACAGACTCGGTGAAGGTTAGCTTCGCCTTCAGCAAGTCCTTGTGTCTGTCGTGATCTGCGTGCTCATCGGCTTCCAGGATGTCCTCGTACAGGCCGTGGTGAGATCTTATCTGGAACCACATGTATACGACGAAAGCCAGCAGCAGCACAATGGCCGTTATGCGCGAGATGTGTAGTGCTCTGTTCTCGAGGAAAATCGTATCGTAGTTGGACGCCAACGAATTGTAGAAGATGGCGGGGATGACCAGACCCATACCGGCGACCAGCATAAGATTGCTACCAACCTCGCTGATGGCTTCGTGGAAAGTCTGGTTGGGATGGAAGATACCGCCAATGAAGAAGCACAATCCGAGGCAGAGGAGTAGGTTGGCCAAGATGGAACCGAGGATAGCGGCGCGGATAATTTTGATAGAACTCTCCGAGTCAGGCTGCTTAATCAAGACCATGAACAAGACAATCTCCACGAGTGAGCCGAACGTTGTCTCAAGGACCACACCAAACACTTTCGGCAGCTTACGTGCTAGTTCCTGACCAGCAAAGCCTACCAGGTTGGCGGCCGGGACCATTCCTATGTAGGCCGTGATGAAGATCCAAAGTTCAACGTTATTGCTTGGACGGTTATAGTGGAAGTGCAGAACCATGGCGGCAATGGTGAAGGGCCACAAGATGTTGGTGAGCATGCTGGCTTTGCACGACGACCTCGCGCAAATCGAGAGGAACTTCAGAGGGTGGAAGCCAGTGCGACCACTCTCGCCGTCGGGCTCGACGTACTTGGTCCTCTTCGAGTTCGGCGGGCGGACGGCTTCGTCTGCCTCACGCTTTTCCTGGATGGCGTTTTCATCAACGGGCGAAGGTCCATGATCTTTGCGCTTGAAGACTTTGACATTGTGTTGGCGCCATGAGGAGTGTCTGCGCTGTTGGTGCTGACCCTCTGGCTGAGGCTTTGGCCGGCTCGTCATTTTGGTGGCCGGAGGTTGTGGTCGGACAGGTCAAACGAGATGTGGTGGTTCTGCTGAGGGCACGCGCCGGTGCAGAAAATAGAAATGGATGTGGAACGGTCGTAGGAGGGCTGTGCGTATCTCACACTTCGAACACCGCAGTGATGGCAGCGATGGCCAGGTCAATGGTGCACGAGTGAGGTCAGCCAGCAGGCAAGAGCGTATCGCGCGCGTGGAAGGTGCCCAAGTCGCCTGTTATACTTGGCCTATGCAATGGCAAGAAGCGTCCAGGTTATGGGCGAAGGATGCACAGAATCATGGAGTAAACACTACAACAGGCGGAGAAGAAAGGAGCGCGGAAAGATCCAGGCCTGCCAGCGCATGGACGCATCTGATACTACGAATCAGTAGACGCCATGTGCATCATTGGAGCTACTCTGCTGCTGCCAGCGCCCGCGAGCCTGTTTGCTTGCATCGAAACGCGCCAGGTGAGCTCGCGCCCCTGTCTCGATCTGCCGAAGCGAAGCATCGCATTTCCTTGGAACAGCGCGGGTTAGCTGTGGCTTGCGCCTGTGCCACGCGAGGCGGTCAATTGTGCTCTCTGCCGGCTGAACAAGGGCAGACTGGTATACCCAATTGCACTGCCACAGCATGTCATTCAGTCTTTACACTAGCATCCACTATCGTGGCATTGCTCTGTGGAGATCCAAGACGACGTTCTGCCTCGGTGGAGCTTGTAGAAGTTTAATATCCTTATGCTTTCTTGACTTTGTGCCGATCTGCACTGCTTCGCTTGTCAGGAGAGGCTTGGCCCATGTCATCTGGAGCGAGAAGCTGGAGAGAGCAGCACGTGGGTGTTGTGATTGCATGAACATGAATCAAGCTTCATATGGCTGGGCGTGATAAGCTTGGGGAGAAAGCAAGGTTGATGATGTCGTTCGATAAAAGTCTGCTTCGAGGAGGAGGTATGTGCTGGCGTACGTTGGCTATGAAAGGTAAACGCCAGATTTCGTCTAGCGGATCTGCAGCGACTTGGTTGTCCTGGTGGAGTTTGTTGTTGCAATTTTTCCCAAGGTAAATTGCGTGTGGGCCTTGCGTCTGACAAAACTGTACAAAATTGCTAAACAATGTATGTGACGATATCCGCAGGCGCAAAGAAAGAAGCGATAGTACTGAGGTCACAGACAAGGTTATGCGTTGCACGCTAGTAATGCTCCTTCCGATATATCACCGACATGTGTTGTAGTATGGTGTAGAAAATTGAGCGAAGGGAACATCAATTGATTGATTCATTTCACTACAAACCAAGCCGCGCTAAGCGCCAGCAAAGATCCAAGTCCAACAGCCTGCTTGAACCAGCTGCCACCCTCGTGTGCCATATCAAGCGCGACTCTAGGCTGGTTCTGCTTGGTCGCAGGCCCGACTTTTTCGCTCGCTTCTGCGGGCTTAGCCTGTTCTGCATGCATGGCGGCCTCCTCTTCTGCTTTCGCAAGCTCGACGAAGCGTTCCAGCTTCTTTAGGTCGTCTTGCCAGCTTGTGGTCGATTCGTTCTCCGTGCTGTCAACTTCGACACCCTGCACGTTGCCGAAGAAGTCGAGAATCCGTCGGTCTCGAACTGCCTCGCGACCGCCTGGGAATAGATCGTGCCGCACGCCTGCTTCACTGTGGACGCGTTCAAAGGTGAGTAGTCGAAGAGCTCGCCGAGCCGGACGTCTGAGGAAGTGCTGTTCAGCCGTGATTCGAGGAATTCGAGGTTGGTGTATGTCCAGCGATCGATGACCGCAACACCGACATCCTGGTCTGCGTGGTGAGAGTATGAACTCTGGTCTTTCGCGGAAGAGCCAGTGGCGATGATATTAGGCGTGTAAAATGCAGGGTACATGGTGTTCGCCTGGCACGTGTCGATCATGAACAGTAATTCGTTATAGCGCTTCTTCTCCCACATTTGCTCAAAAGCGTCTGCCAGATCGAAGGATGAGATCTCCTCGGCGTCCTGGAATTTCAGGAACTCGTTTCCGCCGTGTCCGGTCATGTAGATCAAGATATTGCTTCGGTCGTCGGTCATAAGTCTCTTGCTGACAGGCTGGCTGCTTGGCCAGCGGTCCGTTAAAAGGCGGATGAAGTTCTCCACTGTCACCTCGTTTCCTCTGTAGTCCACTTCGATTCCTCCCATTCCCTCCTTTTGTTCTCCGCTTCCATCTCCTTGGCCCTTGTCGTCGTACAGGTCCAATAGTCTGCTCTTGTCGTTGAAGACTGTTCCAGGAAAGCTATTGCGTGGGTTGCAGGCCATATCATCCGGAAGCATGAGGATAATCTGGCTGTCAGGGATACCCAAGCGCTTGACTGTGCGATAGAGCGAAAGCACATTGGCGAGATGGCGGTAGTTGAACCAGAAGCGCGAAGTGCTGACTAAAACAGCCCAGTTTGAGGTATGAGTGGCGCTTGCAAGCGCGAGGAAAAGCGCCAGTAGGGCGATGAGGTATGCGAAGGGTGCCATAATGGTCGTCTAGTACTTGAGGCTGGATATATGGAAGGTGTTGTCCCGGGCGGCGGTGATGTGCTCAAGCGCTGGTACGCTGCATGGCACTTTGCAAGAGTTCAGACCCTCTGAATGACCGAAATGACACACATATACCTCTAGAAAAGCTGGTCGACCGGCGTGTGAAGTGACATTGTGTAAGGTAGACTCGATTGGTAATGGCACCCTGAGTTTGGCATGTGAATGCGACGCAAGTCCCACAAGTTTGTGCACAACGTGGGGGTATCGCCCACGCTAGGTCATAAATGTACGTACACTGAAACATTCAATAAACTCGGCCTTTGCAGGCAGGCCGGTTGTCTCTAATGACTCTGAACATAAACTGATCGATCGTCTTTTCGATTCCCATGATTTTATCAGGCTTGGCTTAATGGAGTATCTGAAATTCTCTGCCAAGGGAAAGCATGCTAAGAAGATCTTGAACGCATCTCACTCGAGTTCCCATTATCTGGAATCAATACCTTGTAGTCCGTTGCATTGTCCATACGCGGTGAGAACCGCGTATACAACATCTCGCAAGCCTACTGCGCCCAAGGCGTGGGAAGGTGATAGCCTTTGGGTTCTCTGGTGGATACAGTCTTGCTGATCGGACGAGTGCCGTGTGATTCTATGCCTTCAGACATGCTGGGAGAGTGCCAACCTTGGCTTGTCAACTGGTTGTTTCTTACCAGACCCAGAGCCTCGATTCCACGGTTTCCGTGCAAATTATTGACGAAACTAAGACTGTGCCCCTAGTCTTACCTGTCATTGGCGCGTGTCCGTCTCTCTCGTTCTAGATTATGGATCTTTCTCTTCTCAGTCCTGCTATGAATCTCATACTATCCCTGGCATGTCGGCTATCTAGTAACCACGAGCACTCATCCCGAGCCGATCTTTATTACTTGCTGAGTGGCCTTGGTAAAGGCGAGGTGTAATGCGAGAGTGGGTACAGCCTGACGGGCATTCATCAATAGATCGTCATAGGTCTCCTCGAGGAGCAGAAAAGCCTGAGCTTGATGTCGAGCCGTGATAGGATATGTTATGATCGTGGCGGCAGCGGATGTTGTGGCGGTTCTACGCACTGTATCGCACAATAGTGGTGAGCGCATATGGCGTTAGTAAACACTGTGCTCTTGAAAGGGAACAAATCGTGTCATCGTGCGCATACTAGTGCTCCATAAAATGTTCAGTAGCTCTCAGGTCCAACACTTCGGAGTGTACTCATTGTAGACTATGAGTCTGGTGGCAAGTTGTCGAGTATTGTGTGTCCGATGAGATAGCTCTGTTGACATGGCTCAAGAAGGAGTTCCTGCACATTCCATGGACGTGAACCCTTGCATCAACAGTCTGTAGACGGGAACATCTTCGGACTGCTGGAAATTGAAGAAGTGTATGACTGACTGTGAGTCCTGTGAGCGTTACAGTCTCTGTGTATGCAAATATCATGCCTAGCTTGAAGCCAACAGTGGTCTTCCAAAAGTTCCGCTCAACTCGCTCCATCACACGACCCTTTACCATTTTTGCTCCAGATATACCACGATATTAGCTCAAGATCTCGGGTTCACTAGAGTACGTGGACCCCTCGAATCCGTCCCGGTAATAGCCTCTGCAACGCACGATCGCGGCAATTCTTGTGAACTGCGGCCCTTGAGGCAGCTCCTGCTCCGCCAACGCAAATACGGAGACGTCTCCCACCACGACACTAAGCATAGTTACAGAGACCGTGTGTCAGTATACGAGTGAGCACTTTGTGGTCTTGTGGTACTCTCATCGAGGAAGCAGAACAACGCGACGCTGCTCAGCGACCTCGCTTGAGCTCTAACGGACTCGCCACATCGCTCAGTATTGTATGCCACTAGTGCTCCGCCATCAGCAGCGAACGGACTGGTGAGAGAGCACGGAAGTGGCAAGATAATACTACTTAGACCATGATATACCACCTGCCATATTATGACCGGCGGAAAGCGAGTCCTTCGACCTTTAGGTTGGTGTGGAAGAACGGTCAGCGCAGGAAAGAGCCACCAGAGCCAAACATCGGATGCATATTTGAAGGCATTGATGGTCTTCAAGAGACACAAAGACACACTCGGCGTCTCCTGTAGCGATGGTCTTGGCCATTGTCGGCAAACCTAAAGAGCTGGACATGCGTGTTGAGCAAAATGCCAGAGATCTTTGTTCCGGCCTTCAAATGCGTATACAAGCAAGCTCTGGGCATGAAGTAAGACTTGCGACCCGATTGAGCCTTCGATGCGAAGTGTCGCATCAGCATAGCAGTCTGTTCTGGCTGGACATACAAGACCTGGCCAAATTTCGAAGGACAACTATACATTCGGTTCTTATCCTGTGAACCAGGCATAGATGTCAGCTTCAAGATATCGCGACTCGGCTTCGCGGGTATCTATGGTGTCAGCACCAATCTTTGTTATTGGGAACGGAAATACTATCCCTCGTTCATACGTGCTAAACGATGGCCGCGAACACTTGGAGGAAGGAGCTGTCCGCCCACAAGAAACTTTGGGAACAACTGTACTGCCAGTAATTAATAATAGACTGAACCAGAGCTTGCCGTTGGCTGACTATGAAGCTATGAGCAAGTACCCAAAAGTTCTAATCCAAACAAAAACAAAGGACCAACGAGACCAACACACGGGCGCGAAGACTCACACCTCGGGATGCCTAGCATCAAACTCAGGGTGATTGCATCGGCATGAACGACAAGTAAAAGACAATCTGAACAGAAGGTTGCACACCCAGCAAAATACAGGATCTGACCCGAGGTGGTCACACCAGCATGAACGAAAAGCAAAGATACCTTGAAGCGGAGAACAGAACGTCTCGAGGCATTGAGGACCCAGCCTAAAGTGGTGGCCTCAGCAAGAAAAACAGGCAAAGGTCCAACTGAGTGGAGACTGAAGCACACCGCAATGTATAGTTTTCATCCAAAGCTGGTAGCTTCGGCATGGATGATAGTCTAGCCGAATGAGAAGTCGATGAGATTCAAGCAGGGTATCGCGGAGCGATCTCCTAGCGGGAGGTCGATGGTCCGATTGGGTGCTGCCAGGTGCTACGGCCAAAGATCCTCTCGACCCGCGGTATGACTTCCGAAGAACGAGGCCTTGATGTCTTGGGTAACATCTTATGTGTAAGGTACCCACTCGATGTCTACGCCTCTCGCGAGGATCGTTGATTTCCCTTCAATGGTTTGCTTCGTAACCCACCAGGCGACCTCATAGGCTTCAGGATGGCTGGACATATCGAGCCCAGAGAGGTCTCTAGCTGCTCGTTTTCTATCCCCTTCGCTCACGAATCGCCACTGGCCTCCTGGAGAATAGGAAAAATGATACTTAGAGGGTATCTTTGCGGTGGCTTTGATGTGGCCTTCGGCGCCTGGAAACTCGCGGTGACCAGAGCCCTCAGAGCCGCTGTCGTCCTCTTCTTCTGCGTCGAGGACAGTATGCTGAGCATGAGCAGCCTCGTGTAGGTCGGAGGCTTCTTCTTCTCCTTCTTCAGGAGCAGCCTGTTGGATATGAGCAGCCTTGTGTGGGTCGGAGGCTTCTTCTTCTCCTTCCCCTTCCCCGTTCTTGTCTCCCGTGGAGTCTCCAGCAGACATGATCAGAGCCTTCTGCTGGTCGACCTTGCGTTGCATTTCAATCACGTCCCAACACTGCTCCTGGGTTTCAGGTCCACACATGATCTCCTCCCATTCTTCACTGGCCTTGGAATACCTCCTGGAGCGCTTCTGGCGCTTAGCTGGAGGATCTCCAGCTTCGTCCAGCAGCTTGGTCCATACCTCCTTTGGCTTGATCCTGTCTTTGTATTTTTCATAATGCTTGTCATAGTTCTCCGAGAGTGCTATTTCAGAGACGTTCTCGACACCCTGCCTGTCTAAAGACTCGCGAAAAAGCGCGTGGAAAATCATGGCTCTTTGCTCCATATCTAGGGCTTCATCTTGCATGAGCAGATGGAGGGCAAGTCTCAAGGGATAAAGCCATTTGAAATTCGAGCTCGGAATGGTAATCCGGTCCCTGTTCGGGTCGTTAAGCTCGAGGACAGCAGCGGCGATATCCTGCTTCATTACGCCTTACTTGGACTTGTCGATCTTGTCACGAATCTCATCCCAGGTCTTCTTTGTGCTTTTGTGCAATCGCGAGGTCCATTGTTGCTGCAGCATAGTCTGAGTACGCTTCTCCCCGTCGGACAAGATGTTGTAGACTTCGGTGACCTCTCGCCACTTCAGCTTAGTGCACTCCTCCCTGATCAGCATCAACCTTGCGCGATTCACGTCCGTGAATTGTGGGCCACGCATGATGGGCGGGCTGCGAGATTCTAGTTGGAAGGGAAGCTCTCGTTGAAAGGGAAGCGTCTCGTAACTCGAGTTGCGCGGCGTGTGTTGTGGTGTGAGCAAGCAATGCAGGGCAAAGCAACGGAAAGCAAAGCTCAAGACAAGTCGGGGCGTGTAGTGAATCAACGACCCTCCCACAGCGTCAAAGCTCCCAATAGCAACACAGCAACAGCCAGTGAAAGGGATACAAGCAATAGACGCACTGCAGAGTACCCTCCTGGGTATCCTCACAGCCAGCGCAAATATCGCTCAGTCATCTTCGAAAGACATCGTGCCTTGAACTCGTGGCTCTTCCCAAGAACCCAGTGTTAGCTGAAAGCAGAGGCATTACTGCACTTCAGAGAGGGCTGCAACATCGATACACGGGGCGATAGAGGCACTCTGTGCACAACAAGGCCAACATGTATGCTTAGAAACTCCAGTCCAAGACATGCCTTACATCTCACGAGTGTGATGATTCTCACACTCGCGGACTTGCAAGAACTCTCTGTTCAGAGCCGTGCACAAGTACATTACACACGACGCTGAGCCTTTTGGTACATTGGGACATGTTCGATAGAGATGTGGCTGCCATCTGGAACAAGCATCAGTACACCAATCTACTAGTACTGGGAGCGTGAGATCGAACAAAGGTGATTCACTGCGACGCTGCGCGGTTCTTTGGCTTGACGCGACTTAGCTTTGCTGAGCTCCAACACCTTGTTTCACCACATCAATCCCATTCTCGCATCTCACATCTCCATCTTTTCAACGAACCTACTGTGACCACGCAAGAAGATACTCACGACACATCTACCGCCGCCACTACACTGCTAGAGCAGATGGCAGACAGCGAAGACGACCTCGCATGGACCAAAGACCTCCCACCGGTCGAGGAATCTGCGCCCGGCGACAAACTCTACGACACTCTCGAAGACTTCGTAGCGGACATGTCTGATGGCGAAGAGAGCAGCGACAGCGAGGTAGAGAGCGCCGAGATGAGCGAAGGCAAGGATGGCGAAGATGTCGCTGGCGAGGGAGAGGACCAAGGTAGGGCTGCGGAACGAACATGCTCGCGTCGACGATACAGTCCGCTAATAACACGCAACCAGGCTCCAACACGCAACCTGCAGCATCTGAGAAGAATAGACACACTTTCTACACAGACGAGCATAAACTCGTACTGTTCCTCCTTCGCCGGGATCACCGTTTGAGTAACAAGGATGAGGCTAGAGTCTTCAACCTCATCTTTCGCGCTGAGGGTATCGTCCGTGCGTCCGAAGGCCTTCGAAAACGCTGGAGTGTTTGGAAAGAAGATTTGCAGGAGAAATTCTCCAACCCTACTCAGGATGAGCTCGCTGGACACGACGTGTGGGAGCAGAAGATCACGGACGCCAGAGGAGAGCTGGGGATCGCATGATTCTTGCGAACAGATTAGGAGGGTGCTAGGACAGAGTGGTATGTCGCTCTTGACATTCGTTCGATCTCTTCCTGACTGTGAATCCAGGATAGAGACTTGTATCGAATTCCAACTTTCTGGTGATACCAGTCCGAGTTTTGTTCTTATCGGCAGTCTAGAAAATCATTAAGGTACATCGCAATTAGAAACACCGCCAGCTTACCTCAGCAGAAAGGTGCGAATCGATGAGGACATCGTGTCTCGGTCCAATCGGACCGCAGAGGTTATGTGACAGTCGTTACTCATGAGTCCGCGCGTGGCACCTCTCGTTGTGCCATGGCTTGTTCATGATTCCATGCCTGTTAGTACAGGCGAACCGGACCCTGAGGCTGGTATACAGCCATTCATCTCTCAAGGGCGACTAGAACTAACTCTGGACCACCAGCTGCTGAAAGAAGCATTATGGAAATGTCCAGGGATGTGCAAGCTAGTATTGTATGTTTGCCGCCATCAGGCATTGTTTTGCTGGCAACAAACAGTGAGATACTCAAACGCAGAGTAAGCACGCTTTCAGATGCCAGACGTGAGTCAAAGCCTTGCAGAGAGACTTGATCGTCATGACATGACGATGCGTATTCCTGTACTGGTTTAGCAGTCAGCAGCCAGGCCGATGGTTTTGATTCAAAGTATATGACGTCGTGTAAAACTGGCGACTGGACGAGCCTTGCAACAGAAGATCCTTCCTGTGGCCGCATCTAAGGCATGTTCGACAATTTGAGGGAGTAGTATATTTTACCAACGAACGAGACGTGCGAAGTGAAGTCAGAGGAAGCATCGCGACGCCAAGGCTCGGCACGTGTCCGCGCATTGGATCCGCGTTTCTGGCTTCAGGGGAGGGGGAGTGTTTCAACGGCAGCCCTCCTGATCGAGTGTCTTAGGCTGGGGAAAGACAAGACAGGCCTCCGAGCGCTACTAGTAGTACTGTTGCTTGCCTCCGCGACGAGAAGAAGACCTCTGTTCTCGCAATTCTCCCTCGCTGCCGCATCCTTCCTTGTTCCTTCGTTCTAGTATTGCGCTATACCCCGACATTCTTTTGACAGTCGTTTCCGCTAGCGTGTAACAAGTCCCCCGTTTCGCGAGATTGCTGAGAACAGACCACGCCAGGATATATGGCTGTGCCGGACGTGTGATCCTGGAGTCTGCTGGACCGGAACACTCTGGACGGTCCCACCAGGGTACCCTGCACAACATGCACGCAGAACCGAGCAAAGAAGCTGTGGACGAGCAGGTCACGCCCGGTGTGATGGAGAGAGAAGATCGTCGACCAAGGCGTTCCTTTGCCAAAGGAGGATACACAGCAAGTCATGACTAAGGATTCTGAGGCTACGGAAGAGAAGGTCGAGGGCAATGCTGGCGAAGATGCCGTTAAGCAAGAAGAGGACAGTGAGAGCAGCACATTACCGGAGATCCCGGTCGAGCAGGATAAGGAGGACGAGGTCGTGAATCAGGAGCAATCTATTGTTGAAGTGCCAGAAATGGCACAAGTCGGTGACGATTCCGACGCTCAAACGGAGAAAGCTCTGTCAGATGACGGCTCCCTTCAAAGGCAATCACTTCAAATCGACACCGACCAGACCGCTACTAAAGATGACGTTTCACATCTCCCGTTAGACGACACGGCGACGACGCCAATCGCGAATGAAATCACAGAATCACCAACGCCTCAAACCCCGACGACACCTGACAATATTCGAATTTCGAATGCCAGCATGGCCTCTGTCCCACTTTCAGAGACCGACATGTCATACGATCACCTCACGGCTGAACAGGTCGAAGATTTCCTAGCGACACCCCGAAATAACGGCTCACGACACTTGCGCCGACCCAGTAGTCTTGAGATCCTCCAAAACAGCTGGGAGCCCGCCAGGCAAAGTACACTTTTTGACGCCAACAAGCCTAGTGCACCGCCTACACCCAATCTGGACCAAGGAGAAATTATCAGTGAGGGACAAAACGTGGATTCTCAAGAGGAAGGTCGCATGTCAACAAGCAGGAAGAGCACTGCAAGCAGTAATGTTACCACTACTCGCGGGTCACAGTCGTCAGAGGACGATGCAAACGAGGTGGATTGGAAACAACTGGAACGTCACGAATGGCAAGAGAAATCGGATAAAGATTTGCCAGAGGGTGCCGAAGATGATTCTACAGCATTCCTGCTTGCGCGTTTGGAACAGGAGAATGCACTACTCACATCTGATCCGAAGGCTGCAACGCACAAGCACGTAAAGAGAGCGCGAGGCAAGAGCCGCCCGCCTAGCATGGCGCAACTCAGAAAACTTGTCACCCAGAACGATACGCCATCTATCAGGTACAGCTTGGCTCCCTCAATGGAACTCTTGGAAGAACCACCACAAATGACGGAACTGGAGTTCTGGGCGGCGCTGGTGCAAGACTACCCATCGACGGCCACTCGCTTGCCCACCCTGACAACTTCTAAGATCCGCGCTGGTATTCCTCCTCCTCTGCGAGGTGTTGTATGGGCAAGCATGGCCGGTGCGCGTGATAGGTCGCTTGAAGATGCATTTGATCGGTTATTGGATGAGAAGAGCCCATACGAGGGCATCATCAACAAAGACGTCGGTCGCTCATTTCCTGGCGTCGACTTGTTCCGCGATGCAGGCGGAGAGGGCCAGAGGATGCTTGGACGAGTCTTGAAGTGCTTTTCATTGCACGATAAAGATATCGGCTATTGTCAAGGTCTCGGCTTCCTTGTCGGGCCACTTTTGATGAACATGGGCGAAAGGGAAGCTTTCTGCACACTGGTACGCCTTATGGATCACTACTCACTGCAACCATCGTTCCTTCCATCTCTATCTGGCCTGCACATGAGGATCTACCAGTTCAGTGCGCTTCTGAAGCAGCTGCACCCGGAACTCTCTGAGCACTTGACGGTCATGGGGATCGAACCAGCATACCTCAGCCAATGGTTCCTGTCTTGCTTCGCCGTCACTTGTCCACTACCCATGCTTTTCCGCATGTACGATGTGATATTCGCTGAAGGTGCCAATGAGACCGTGATGCGTGTGGCTCTTGCGATCATGCGAAGAAACGAGCCGAAGCTGCTAGCGACCTCGGAGTTTGAGGAGGTCATGCACTTGCTTCTTGGGCGCACTGTGTTTGACAGTTATGCTTGCAACGCAGACGAGCTCGTCGACGACTTTACAAGCCTGGACGATGTTATCACTCACGCTAGACTAGCGGAGCTCGAAAAAGAGTTCGAGATGCAATCAAAGGAGGCTGTTGGAGAGAAGGCAGGCTTCTTGCCCGATGTACAAGCTGCTGCAAGCAGATTCTTGGGTCGATTGTGGGCTCCATCACACTCAGCGAGCAAGTCCACTGTAACTCTATCGCCAAACACTGGTGGAAACTTGCGCAGGAGTGCCAGCAAGCAGAGCATCAGCACTTTGAACGACAGTAACGATGGCAATAGCAGTGGAGTAGTCAGCTTATCTAGCACTGCACCAACAGAGACGGACATCGACATGTCTCGAGAGAGCATGGCTGAGACGATGAGCTTCAGGTCGAAAGCGGACTCCGTGCGGACTCAATCTGCTGTGCCTCAGCAAGGCTTAAGCAAAGAAGACAGAGATATGCACAGCCAGATCGAAGATCTACTCACTGCTCTTAGCGAGATGCAGAGAGAGCATGCTCAATTAGCGGCCATGTTGCAAAAGGAGCGCGAAGACCGCAACGATGACCACAGGGTGGTGAGACAGCTTGTAGACAGGATACAGAGGGGAGAGGATGAACCCGCCGCGGATTCTGTTGATGCGAGAAGACGCACACTACCTCCACCACCTCGAAACATAACTCACAACCGCCAGCTAAGTCAGCCAGCCAAGACTCCGAGCGGTCCTAAGCATCAGTTGAACGATTTGATCGAAAGAGTTAATGGGCGCTTGGAAGTCAACACCCGCTTCTCAACCAGTCTTGAGACCAAGGCACAATTACGGAACACAATAACTCGTACCCGTGACCAACTCGCCGCCGAGGAAAGTCGGTCAAGAGATCTAGTCTCGACAGTCGCTTCAGTCCAGGCTGAAAGTGAGGATCTGCGAAGCGAGGTCAGCGAGCTTCGTGCTCGCGTGAGCGAAGAGTTCAAGGAGCGGCAAAGGCTTGAGCATACCATTCGCGAACTCCAAGCGCAGGCTCGCGTTGTTGAGCGACGAGAGCTTTTATCACGAACGGAGGGCGGCAGCGAGAGTCCATCACTATTGCGAACCGATTCCAACGACAAACGCATGTCCGTTCAGAATTTCTCTGGCAATGGCGTGTCCGGCTTACGAGAGCTGAAGCTTGGGCGCCGCGAGAGCAGCTCCTCGGTCCCATCCCTCAGGAACGTGCGGGCAACCTCACAGACTCGTCAATCGCCACCCTCAACCGCTGTCTCCCCGCCTCCGACCACTGTCACATTTGGCGACCGCACCTCTTCACTCAACGCTCAAATTGCACCTGAGCCTGAGCCTACCGCTGATGAAGCGCTCCTTCTCGAACTTGTAAATGCGAAGACTTCCGAAGCGCAGGCGCGACAAGAGGTCGATGAGCTACGCCGTAGCCTTGCTGTGCTACGACGCAAACAAGATGAAGAGAAACGCGCTCAGGAAGAAGCCCTGAGTCGTGTACAGGCGGAGCTTGAGACCGCCAAAGCTGAAGCATCTGCTTGGCGATCTGCCGATGGCCAGTCATCCAAGCCATTGGGCAACAGTGACAAGAGTCTGCCCTGTACGCCCGCCGAAGACAACGGAGGCGTAAGTCTCTCTGGACCTGAGACTCCAGAGAAGGACGCGAAGCCTGCGACTGCGGCGAGTACGGTTGGTGGCTGGTTCTGGGGCCGACGGACGGCGAGCACCACGACAGCAAAGGTGCTTTCACCTTGAAGCGAGGAGAGAGTCGCCATTCGCCTTCTATTTTCTGCGTTCGCAGCGTGTAATTTATTCTATTCCTTGTGGACCTTCTTTTCTTTGCGACAGAGGCGCTTAATGTTTCTCTACATCCCTCGGGTTCAAAGTGGATGGGGCTCATTTGTGGTGGAAGGGTGGGTCGAAGAATAGACTATATGTATTACAACAAATGGCTGAGATACAATTTCTGCACCCAGCATGATGTCTTGTCCTCAGCTTTTACGGCTCGTTTTGTGATTAATCGTGGAGTTGGAGCACGATCCAACTCTTTTGAGAACCATACTACTCTTGCATCTCCGCCAAAATACCTACCGCGAAGGGATCTTCCGTCTTAATAGTCGTCTTCTGTGGTTTCAAATTCCTCTGGAGACTTCGATTCCTCGGTAACTGAACCGGACGGAAAGAGAACAAGGTCATGAAATACTAGTACAAACCGAGTTGAATGTTGCGCCTTGTAGGCCCTAATTGCCTATTCGCTTCTTGGATACGCTAGAAGGCCTTCCAGATGCACGGAGCGCAGGTGAACTACGTCGTCCGGCGCTGAAAGTCCGATCAAACATTACGAACGATGTTGTCTTTGTTACACAAAAACAAGCACCAGTCAAAAGAGGCCACGCAATTTCCCACATGACAGATGTGCGATAGCGTGGGAGACACATTTGCTCTTTCATCTCGGCGACTTGTAATGCCAAGGTTCAATTGATACAGCACTTGCAGTAATTTTGGACTTCTCGTGTGAAGGATGCCGACTTGCAACGCGCTAGATCCTTCAATGGACATTTGCAGCGAACGAACATACGGCGAGAGCCGCTGATAATTTGTGCGACTCGTAACACCGCCGTGGACCTCTAGAGATCATTGCGCCTGACGTGAAGGAACGAAAACGTCCTCGTACTTTTGGTAGATTTCTCCTCGACTTGACTGTAGTCTGGTATCTTTTGGAGAGTTCTCAACCACGATTGATCCAGCTTTCTCTATTGACACGATGATTGCTTTCCAACTGTTAGTCTTCAGCCTTACCGGCGCTAGTGCTTTCGGTCTTTCCAGAAGACAAGACTCCGATGCGAACAAAGGCTCTCCTGACGTCTGCATGCCAACGAATTCAACCGGCTTTCCGGACCTGAATGCGCCCTGCAATACATTCAGCAGAATTCAACAATTATGCGTGTACGGCGAGCAGATCCGATGGATCCTCGACGGAGCCGGCCTCAACGACTACGCCCAAGTCGACAGCAAAGACATGAAAGAGCATTCTCCCGGATATCAACGCGATTGTATTTGTCAGTCGCAGCAATTCGACCAGATGCGAGGCTGTATGGCCTGCTACGACGCTCATGGAGGTGACTCCCAAGCGCTCTTCGAACCCAGCGCGATAGAGTCTTTCAGCAGCTCATACTGTGCCGTGACAGCCACGCCCACGGTCGGATACCCGACGGCCATCCTGGCCATCATCAGCGAGACCGAAGAGACTGGCTCTGCAAGCTCGAGCTCTTCTTCCACCTCCGACTTGATCGGAACACAGACCGACGTCTCCTTGTACTACACGCCAGCAGCGTCCGGGTCGCAAGCATGGGATTTTGTCCTGCCTACTGGCGCTTCAGCCACGTTCTCGAGCCTGGAAACGTCGGCTGGACAGATCGTTGCCACAGCTGCTGTGGAGAAACATACGTCCACGGCTGATGCGACCAGTACCGCTGACGATATCAGGGAGACCAGTACGGAACGCGATGCCTCTGAGCAAACCAGTACTGCCTCTGAAGGTAGAGCTATGGCGACTGGCGCGATCGATTGCAACATGGCTATTGGCGCGGATAGGGATTGCAGCAATTGTGGCTGGGCTGTAGGCATGCGGCGTCCAATTTATTTAAGAAAGCCTTGCATGTAGCCGAGCTGATCTTCTACTGAACAGCAGACAGACATTCAGCTCGACCCTGCTGCGGTTTTTGATCAATGGGACACCTTGGCGGGGTTGATTACGTGCAATTGACAAAGCCGGCATACCATAATCTCAGCACTGACGATGCACGTAGCATGGAAGCAGGAACGATAAAGTGATGAGAAGGCTGAAATGACGTATCATTTCGAGCTTAGGGTGGCGAGTCTATCTATCGCTTTTGATTATCTGGTAGCTTGAAGCGTCCTCTTTAGACGTGGTGCTTCTCGCCACCAGTAGTAGAACCAGCGTTGCCAAGCGTCTCCTCAGGGATCGTTCCCTCAACAGCCTCAAACTCGGCAGACTCGTGGTTCTCCGTAGTCTGAGTAGTAGAGAGAACGTACTCCTCCTTATCAATGTGCCTGAACAAGAAGTACTACAATGACAGTCAGTATATTGTTTGTGATGGAAGAAGTGTCGAAGTGAACTTACGAAGAGCACAGTCACAATACCGCCAACGATGGCTGGACCACCGAAGTCCCAGACGAGGTGAGGGTCAGTGATGACGGGAGAGAGGGCGAGGTTGATAACGTAGGCGAAGCCAGTGTTGAGGAGGTTGATAGCGGAGACAAGACCTCTCATGTTGACGGGAGCGCGCGAGTAAGCAATACCGTAGGCTGGGACGTTGATGAAGAGCTCGGAGAATCCACCGAGGGCGAATGGAAGGGCAGCCCACCACAGTGAGATAGGTGAGACGAGGCCTCCGTCAACGCAGACCGGGTCTGTGCTGCCATACCAGCCACAAGGGTTGGTCTGGTAGGCTTTGTAGCAGAGAATGCAGTATCCAATGCCAGCGAGGGTACTGATGAAGAAGCCGGTGGTGATGCGAGCAACGGGGCCGTAGTGGATACGGTATTTGCGCAGCGCAGGGTAGAGACCGTAGTTCAGGACAGGGCCGAGAACGATAATGCTCAAGGAGTTGAAGTTGCTGATGACATCGTTGGGGACGCCGTTACCAGTAAGCATGGTAGTCAGGAAGTTTGCAGAGCTGCCAATTCCGTTGTCGTTCCAATACTGGACTGGGAAGAAGCAGAACATGCCAGTAGCCTGCATAGTTCTCTTGACATCCTCAACGAACTCATCCGGGTAGTGAGTCTCAGGCTTCAATCCCTTGGCGGCAATGACAGAAGGCTTTGCGGCATCCCACCAGCCACGGCGGCCGATCCTGAAGACACCACCACCGGCCAAGCAGTGACCAATGACTCTGAAGCAGTTTGGCAGATCGGATCCACCGGGTTTGTGCAGAATAAGGCGAGGCTTGAGCCAGATGAGCATAAAAGGCAGGGGAATGTAGAGAAGCAGAGGCAACAAGAATGCCAACCACCAACCGATGTCGTGGGCAGAGTATGATGTAGCCGTCGACATGAAAGCGCCAATGTTGATCAGAAGGTAGAACCAAAGCATGACACGCTCAGTGCTGTGCTCGGGGTCCTCGATGACTCGCTCTCCAGACTTCAGGGTGATGACTTTCGGTACGTGGGATTTCATTTGATCGAGCAGCAACGGGGTGACGTTCGGCTTGAACATGGCTAAGAGGTCCATTAGTCATGACGGAGACTGTGGATAGTGAACTTGTCCTCAACTTACCGGCACCAACAGCAAGAATGTAAACACCAATGAAGAAGGGGATCTTGGCTGTGTCGTTATCAATGAGGGTCTTCGCACCACCAGCGACGATGAGCACGTGTCCAACGCCGCAAAGAATGATGCCCCAGAAGATCATAGGGTAGCGTCCAAACTTAGAGTCGGCAAGGTATCCAACGACCAAAGGCAAGCAGTAAGCGATCAGACTGAACGACTGGGAAGTTGCGTTTGCGATCTGTTCGCCGAGACCCAAAGCACCCTGAGTAGCCTGGCTACCAGGGCCTACAGCACCCCAGCCATTGCCACCCTTGGGCAAAGGCCTGTTGATATAGTTGGTCCAAATCTGGGCGCAACCTACAACTGTTGTTAGCTATACTCTTGTGGATTGTGAGCCGATTTGCCGTACCATAGTAAGACGCTCTCTCGCAGAACTCGACAGCGCACAAGAGGTAGGCGACAGTAGGAAGTGATCCTGGGACGCGGCGCAAAGTCTCCAACTCCTCGGGAGTAGGTTTGCCCTCGTAGTGTGTGTTCAAGATGGCGACATCGTAGTGAGGCTCATCCGGAGTGCCTTGAGAGGATGGAGCATCATAGGACAAGCCTGTAGCTTGCTTGCTATCTTCGGCTGCATGGGATTAGCAGGGGATCGATGTGGAGACGCAGCAATATCCGTACCCATGGCTGTTCTGTCCTTCCCACAGAGAAGATCTGCGAAAGTAGTGCTGATGTACGAAGCAACGACAACAAGGCTGAGAAGACGGCACTCTCACGGTACTTAAAGGCTCTCAGATAAGGACTGGTGGTTGTGCAGTATAGGGCAGACTTCGGTTAAGGTCACAGTAAAGTTAGCACGCAAGATAGACGAAGGAACAAGCTCCTGCCGTGATAACGCATGGCAAGCATCCGAGGCATACAAATTCATCTCACTGACACATACAGCTGCCTTGTTAGGAAAGGAGCGCCGATGATGTGCTTGCTTTTGGCGTTGTGGCGGGACTCACAGAACCAGTCGAACGCTGTGAAGACGAACTTTAGGCCGGATCGTGCGCAGGTGTGGGAGGCTATCTTGCGTGCGAATGGCACCTTTACTGTACCGATGAGGCAACTCCCTGATAGCGTCGTGTTGTCCCCCAAGCTAGTTGACGCTAAGCATGGCCAGAGTTCAGGGCGGGTAGTAGCACTCGCGTGCCAGCCACGACAACAGGCGAACGAATCAATCTCGAAGCCGTATCGGAACAAGATAGCCAGTCAAACATGCAGCCACACTGTACCTTTCGCGTGCAGCAAGAGATAGTGGGTTTTGACAATTATTCCAAGCGCCCTGCCTGTCTCACATCGTCCATTGAGATAGTGTTGTTCTAGAAGAAGCCTTGAGGAAGCCTTGAGGAAGCCTTGGGCCAGACAGTCAAGCAAATTCGCATGGAGCTTAGCCGAAGCTTAGCTCGCGCCAACAGATTGTGTGATAGACCAGCCCGTCGAATCCCCAGCTTTCGATCGCGCGGTGTGTGGAAATTCGCCACTTGGTGCACTTAATTATCTTAGGGCTCGTGCGGCGTTGTCCTCGTTATCAGTAAGGTATCAAGATTGAAACATCTGGCCAGGTGTGGCCAGGCTTCACGCATTGGCGCTATGCGCTTCTTCCGTGCCACGCCGTAGATTGCTCGTGGCGTTTTGAAAGCGGCCAAGTCCGTTGGAGTGAAGTGTCTCTTTGGTCGCATGACCAGATGCCGTGTGATTTGGCATTCTTTACGAAAGCTTCGTATCTTTTGAAGAGGCTTGTGTACCTTGCGGCGATGCCTTGGCTCCTTGGCTGCAGCACAGCGTTACATCTGTGGTGTTGTCTGTAAAGAGACGCGTTCTTCTGAAGATAACGTCGCTGGCCCGGAGTGCAGTCGCATAAGCGAGCGCAGAAGGATCGCACAGTCGTTAGTGTGGTATTGAGCTGGATCGAGCTCTCGTTATCGTCTGCTCAAATGCGACCAGCCTAGACGAAGGCTGCAGGTCTGCGAGGCATGATGTCTTCGCGACAATCGCCGTCAAGGTTCAAAGCTGAGAGTAAACAAAGGTCGCAGAGCACAAGCTTTTATAAGAAAGGCAGCAACCTAAAGGCAGGTAAGCAAAATCCTATTAAGGCGTCCTTCGATCCTTTGACTGGTGATTGAACTCCGCGTTTGAATTCCGAGGCTTTCGGTTTCGCTAAGGTATTTGTCCCATCCGCGTTTGGCGCGTGCCTTGAGGTAGCGTTCGTTTGTTATAGCGACAAGTAACTGTGAACGAGCACAAAATAAAATGGTGGAAGGCGATGTTGCGGCTCTTCAAACAGAAGAAGAACCGATGTCGGTAGTTGCGCCCTTCGAGCAACATAAAAGCGTGTGAGCCTCGTCAAACAGGCTATGACAGACGCGGACACCGCGTCGGATCCTTGTCATCCATTGGCTTTATATACTCGTACTCCGACAGCCTTACGAGCGATGCCGGAGTTCGCAGGGCAAATACAGTATAATCACGACATGCAGGGAGGCAGCCATGGCTTGCCCTTGGCGCTGGCTGGAAGTCAACTCCGTTTGTGTCTGCTTTTTAAGACAAGACGAGAAAGGCTTGGATTGAGTCGAGATTTCGCTAACATCTCAAGAGTTTACCTGATCGAACCAAGAAGACAACACAAATATCTAGTATACAAGAATACCCTCCCTGTATGTGCCACAGCTGCCGTAAGGCGCAAGCGCTCCTCTATGTACAAACAGATTCTGGAGAGTGGGCCGGCCTGACACAGCCTGATAACGAACGCCGATGCCAAATGCAGAGCGCGGACCCCGGCGCTCAGAAGCGTGAATCGCTCGCTTTTCTTACTCCTTCTCCCTGCAACAAGAACTCCGTATCATCGTACATGTACATGCTGTCGTCTTCTCCCTCAAAGATGGCATCTTCTCAGCGGTGATCGTCCATAGAATTGACCTTATCACTTCTTCGGCTCATCTTTCTTCGAAGGGTCAGCCTTCTCACTGTCCTTCTGCTCTCCCTCCTGTGATTTGTGCTGTCCTGAGATGTTGTGCCACATGTTCTTCAAGAAGCCTTCGTCCTGGTGCTCCGAAGTCTTGGGCTCGTTCGCATTAGGCGTGGACTCCTTGTTGTATTGGCCCAGGTTCATGACGCGCTTTGCGTTCTTGTCACCCATCTCATCTGCGAGCATTTCGATGATCGTGCGCTGGTTAACGCTGAGGTACTTGGGCATTTGCACCTTGAACTCAACGCGCAAGTCGCCCTTGGTACCGCGGCGGTTGCCGAGTTTCTTCATGCCCATACCGGAGAGTGTGATCTTGTCGCCTGTGCCAGTACCTGTAGCGACCTTGACCTTGACGTCGCCGTCGAGTGTGGGGATGGGGATTTCGCCACCGAGAACAGCAGTTGTGAGAGGGATGGATGCAGTGTAGAGGACGTCTGAGCCGTTGCGCGAGAACTTGTTGTCTGGTGCCACGCGGATGAAGACGTAGAGATCGCCCTTCTGTGTGCTGGCGCCTGGGTTTGTTGACTGTCCAGTAGGAGGGAAATCACCCTCGCCCACGACGCGGAGGCGCATACCATCTTCCACGCCGCCGGGGATGTCTACCGTGACTGTTCGGCGGTCCCTTGTCGCACCGTTGCCGTTACAAGTGCCGCACTCGCTGCCCTTAGGCGTGGCAGTACCTGCACCACCACAGGCACCGCAAGTGCTTGCCATCTGGAAGCCTTGCACGTTGTGCACGCGCGCACCAGTGCCGTCGCAGACCTTACACTTCGATTTTGTCTGACCCTTCTTCAATCCGCTGCCTGTGCAAGTCTTACATTGCACCAGAGGCGTGATAGTGATATCCTTTTGCACGCCCTTTGCAGCATCCATGAAAGAAATGTTCGTCTGCACCTCAATGTTCTCGCCCACCATGACCTCCTCTTGGAATGGGTTTCCGCCAGGTCTGCCTCTCCTGCCTCCTCCACCTCCGCCAAATGCGTTGAAAAGATCCTCAAAGTTGAAGTCTGCACCGAATCCTCCTCCCCTCGCGCCTCCGAATCCACCACCAAATGGACTTCCTCCGCCAAATGGGTTTCCTCCACCAAATCCACCAGGTCCACCAGGTCCTCCTCCACCCTGGTCGAAAGCCGCAGAGCCATATTGATCGTATTGTGCCTTCTTGGTCGAGTCGGTCAAAATCTCATAAGCAGCCTGCGCTTCGGCGAACTTTTCCTTGGCTTTAGGGTCGCTGTTTGTATCCGGGTGGTATTTCTTCGCAAGACCGTAGTAAGCCTTCTTGATCTCGCCAGCAGATGCCGACTTGCCGACTCCTAGGGCCTGGTAAGGATCTTTCATAGCCAGCGAAGTCGGCGAAGCATGGAAAGCGCGCCGTTGCGTCTGGGAGCGCTCGGGGTTGGAGCGCGCTCGACATAATGGCGAGGACGATTGGTTTTGTGAAGGGCGCAGGCGTGATTGAGTTGAAATGGCGGCAATCGGGATTGCGCTCATGGTGTCTTTGGCTGTTGGCTGAACGGCTGGCGGCGAGGATGCGGAGTGGTTGCGCTGCTGCTGCTCGTGGGAGCAGGGCGGGCGAAACCAAGCTCATTGTGATAGACGTTCGTGATATAATACAGGTGGAAATTGCTTCAAGGAGCTTGGGCGATATATTGTGTATTTGCGAGTCTGAGTCTCCTCAGTCTCCCTGGCGGTGGTGTCTTCAAGTGATCGGGGAAACATTTTGGGGAGTACCGCGGAAGAGAGAGTGCTTTGCCGACGACCGGCGACGACATCGCCCCACTTTTAGAAGCTTCCAGAGCGAATGAGCGTCTTCTGATTGCTTGTTCTCCTTTTGGGTTTAATATTTTATAATAATATGTTTGAAAGTTGTCGATGGTTGTTCTGCTATGGTTCATTCAATATGGTCACACAATGCGCGACACTGCCACAGCGATTCACTCGAATTCTTACCAGCAACCGAACCAACCAGGGTCATGATTGAGGCTTTTCGTCTGAAAGTCCCCCATGTTCTTCGCTGGACAAGTGCTAGGAGCCACAGGCAGGTGTTGGTAAGGTACAGTTCTGTGCATGGCACTCGGAATCATCGCTGTGTCTCTAATCAACTCTGGGAGTTTGAAACATCATATTCAAAGGGTATCTGGGAAAATATAATCTAGACTGCTATGTGCTGTCCAAACGCCAGACCATCTGCGCCCAAACCCAGAGCGAAAGAAAGTTGCACATCCCACGCCGATCCAAGTCTCATGTTGTATGTCCAGTGGCTATACTGTATGGTATGCAGTAAAATTAATCGTCGTCTATGTCGTGTGCCAAAAGTGTGCAGAAAAGTGTTGTGTATAAGAAGCTGTAAGTTAGGAGAGTGTGGTCCGTGCTAGTGGATTCGGTCATGACTTCTTGGTGATTGTAGGTGCTGAGCGCATTCGGAACGCTTTGTCTGCGTAATGTTAGTGGTGTATTGATATCGCATTGCTAATTCAATCATGGCATACCTTTATTCCGACTTTTGTAGACCAGCTCTACCACCACGTCTATCTCGTTCACGGCAGCACCATTGAAGTGCTTGCGAACGTTCGTTGCCAATTGTTCTTTCGAGACTCGTCTCTTATCTTTCCGTCGGGCCATTGTGGGCGACTGTCTTCCAATTCCAGGATTTGACAACAACGCTTGGTTGAGTGGTGATGTGAAAGCGGCTGGCGTCGAAAGGTTGTGTGAGACTCGGTATGTGTTGAGCAAAGACAATGGAGTCGTGTTCCATGCCATCTGAGGATGTCTGTCAGCTAAGCACAATATGCCTGTACATGCGCATTGCAACTCACTCCAGGCGCCTGTGTGGTATTTCCAGCCTCAGCACTGACAGCAGCCAACTCTTTCAAGGCACTGCCACTATCTCTGCTAGCCGCAGCAGCTGCGGCAGCATTCTGCTTGCTCTTCCTTGCATGCGCCGCGGCAGCAATTTGTCGTTCTCGAACGGTGGAAGCGTCTGAGCGCGAGTCTTCGGGAACGACTTTCTTTGCTGGAGGCATTGTCACTCGTGACAGTCGTGTCGCAACTGTGCGATTGGCCTGGAAACGTGGTAGAAAGTTCAAATGGGTATTGTCATGCACAGCATGTCGATCTGGTATGTGAGGTTGGTGAGAGCAGTAGTGTCGATCCCAGTCAGTCGCAGCACCGGCAGATGCGCACGCGCGCGAGCTCAATTGCTGGCACGCGAGTAAATTCTGACATCACTGCCAGGGCACCTGCCAAAAGTCCCTCGGCTGCAGGGTCTCGCGGAACGCATTCCGCTCGAGATTAACGATGATCCTCAAAACGGAAATGGTAAGTGAATTGTGGAAGTACAAATGTCTTTGTTGATTCTGGCTAAAGTCAATTGCGAAGTATGTCGCAATCTATAGCGGCGGTCATCGCCAAGTGTGTGGCATCGGTCTACGGACTGCTTGCATTGGGCGTGGCCGTGCTCTACAGCCTCTCGAGAGCGGACACTTGGAGGCAAACGACTGAGGACGAAAAGCGGGCTCTAGAGACAGGTACGAATTATTATACATACGACATTACACAGGAGACTCACACATCCCGCTGTAGTGAGCGACCAACTATGGTCTCTCTCGAAGAAAGACAATGACCTATCTCATAAGTTCCTCGAACTGAGCAATGGACTACAAATGCACTACCTGTCAAACAAATTGACTCCTAGGAAGTATGACAATCTAATCATCTTTCTACACGGGTTTCCCGACACATGCTATTTATGGGAGCAACAGCTTCGCTCAGATTTGGTATCGAAAGCCAAACTAGTCGCTCTCGATTTGCCAGGCTGCGGTGGAAGTGACAGCCATTCGTCCTACGGTCCCGATCAGATCTTGAATGATGTCGCCGAAGCCATTGTGAAGCTGAAATTACGGTACCTGCACGAGACTACGCCACCCCACACGATTCCCTCGAAGAAGAAGACAGTGCTCGTCTCGCATGATTGGTATCTTCGAACCTCTTGCGCTCCTTGGAAAGCTGGCTAACGATTGATCAAGGGGTGGAGTTATTGCATATCGTTTAGCTGGAGAGACGTCTGCCCTCGTGGACGAGATTGTCGTACTCAATTCCACATATGTACGACTGAAGCCGCTTGTGATTATGGAAAGTTCTAACAGATTCCTAGATGCTGGCTACCAAAGACCAAGTAGCATCTCGTCTGGGTCTCGCTCGTGATGCAATCTATGCTGGCAAATTTAGCGACGCATGGTCACAGGTGCAACCTATCTACTACCAACTTTTAAAGTCGAATTACGTACGACATATCCCGTAGGCGTAGTAGAGCTCACCTAGTGCTGACCGCAACCACCAGATTTCATGCTGAACCTCCGCCTACCTCTTGCGAGGTGGATGCCATGGCTAGCCACATCACTTGTGAAACTGTGCACGAATTCGCATATCGAAAGTAATCGTCGTCCATCATCAAAAGTAAACGCCCAAGACCGCCGCTAACACTCTGTAGCACGCCCCGTGCGACGGAAGCAACCTACATCAGAAGTCTTGCAGCATCATATGGCCCAAGCCTAAAAGACTGCTACACTCATACCCCATCGGCCGAACCCTTCGGCCCAGACACAACAGACTCTGACACCGAAATCGAAATCGAACCAATTGCTACCTATGGAACAACAGTGTTCCAACGTTCAAAGCAGAATCCGCGAGGCGACTGGGACGAGCGTGTACGCATTTACTGCGAGGGCCTCGCGCTTGGCGAGTGGCATCCCAGCTACTTCGGCTACCAAGAGCCTCTATTGAAGTCTGATCCCGAGCGTGCGGCCCGAAAAGGGCAATTCAACTATCCCGTGCACGTGATGTTTGGGATGCAGGACGTTGCACTGCATCCGCGGATTGTGCTGGAAGGTCTTGAGAGCTGGATGCGAGATGCTGAGGATGATTGAGGAAGCCTCGGTTGGAAACGAGGAAGGTGTTGAGGTCCAGGTTGTTGGTCGGAGTAGTATCACGAAGCTATGGCGATGTGGTCATTGGGCTACAGTGAATGCGCAAGGGTCGAGGGTTTTGGCGAAGTCCCTGGAGAACACGATCGGTGCATCGCGCTGAACGTGCCTGCGAGGCTGCGATGCGGTTTGAAATCAGTATTGTGGCGTGTTGCAGGCAGCCGCGCCGTTACCATCAGTGTGGATCGTTGTTTGAAAGAGAGCATGAAATTCTTCCGGCGTGGTATGCTACATGTAACCGACTCCAGCGTCCACGTCACCAGGAACGTTCATTAGGTTCTGATACGATCATGTCCGTCTAAGCCATACTTTGCGTGCTTTGCATGCTTTGCGTATTGTCCCGAATGGTGGCATCAACTGCGCGCGCACACGACAGCCTCCAACAAGTCGTGTCCCCGCGAGTTCAATCAACCCTTCCAAACATGACTTTCGAAACTTCTCTGAAGAAACAAGCTTGTCGTCGTCTTGAACACATACGAGATCAACAGCAGTCGAAGATTGTATCCTTCATAGTCAGAGGTCAATTTTGAACTCAACTATTCTTGGCTCCCTTTTTGGTTGTAAGCACCCAACCCGTGGCCAGATGCCATGTTCTTGACCTTGTGGGGCTTGAGAGTCGCTATATTCGTCAAGTAGGTACTGGGTGGCTTTCCAAAGCCTTGAGCAAGAGACTGATCATTTTGCTATCGCCTCGCTCGAGTGCAATATCAAGGGCAGTTTTAGCGTTCCAGCACTTTGCGTGCGGATCACCTCCGCGGCTAAGCATTTTTTGAACATTCTCGAATCGGCCTTTGGTCACAGCAATCGCCAGGGGTGTTGATTTTGAAAAGTAAGGTTGCATGGAGGCACCGGCGTCCAACAAGCGATCGAGAACGACACAATTACTCCTACTTGCACCGAAATGCATGGCAGTCCAAGTGCTGCCGGTGTGTGTCGTGTCCAGGTTGGCACCCATGAGTGTGAGCAATCGTAGATGTTCGTGACCGGCCTGAGCGGACATAAAGATGAGCTCAACTTCGCGATCACGTTGGATCTTGGGCAAGCCGCGAGCGTAACCGATGCTGAAATATACTTTGTCGACTATTGCCTCCTCGAAGCCCAGTGCTCGGCCGAGTCTCATAAAGGTTGGTTTCTTCATCGACATGGACATACATAGTCTCAAAACACTTGTGCCATTCTTAGCTCGGATTCTTGTATCCGCACCCTTATGAATAAGTGATTCCAGTAACACATCGTTGAACGGCATGTCGTTTGTCTGAACATCCAGCCAGGGCATTTCCCATCTTTGCAGCGGGGGTCAACGATTTCACCAGCCCGGAGCGTTCGCTCTCGGTAGTGGGGATCCATGGTCGAACCAGCTAGAAGGATAAGAAGCAATGGTGTGTAGCCATCTTTGTCACGAGCATTGATCTCAGCGCCAGCTTCAAGCAGCGCTTGCAAGGATAGTAGAGCACGTGTGTGATGACTGGCGTGATATGCACCAATAAATGAACAGATTCGGTGCAAAGGGGTGTCGCCAAAAGTGTCACGCGAATTGACTGATACACCATGCTCGCACAATATACGAATGATGTCATGATTGAAGGACCAGGCTGCTTCGTGTAACGCTTCAATGTCGAGGTTCGCGCCACTCTCGATGAGGTACTTTACCACTTCAGTGCGCCCGTGGCACGCAGCCGAGGCCAGCGGCGGGTAAACTGCGTGATGTGATTCGAGTGCAGCTCCCTTAGCGACCAGCACTTTTACCAGATCGAGTTGACCGATCGTAGCACAGCTGTCAATATACGTATGCTCAGACGAACGGTAGTTCGGCTCAAAGGGCCCTCGCCATACATTTCGTACGAATCGATGGCTATGTGCCGAAACACTTGTGCGCGTGCCCTCGAAGAATTCGATGGTGAAGTTGAATCCAAGTCAGGTGGTAGTAGCGGCTCGAGTAATTCTTCCTGTAGCGTTCTGATTGCAAGGAAAGCGGGCGTGGCATCGGACAAGAAACATCCATCAAGTTGTTCCAGAGACGCTATCGGAGTGCGGTCGTCGCCATCCCAAGCACAGACCGCTTGCATCCACCTCGTATCTATTCCGGCTCGCGTTGAAACTTTTGCGCCTGCATCTTTCAAAGCGATAGCAGTATTTTGGTGTTCTCCACTACTCAACAAACAGCAGTGAAGTGCGGACCCCAATTTCTCGGTAACAATGCTAGCTTTTGCTTTGGATTGGAGAAGGATCTGAACAGCTTCGTCCATTCCTTTCAGGGCGGCAAGACACAGTGGTGTGCCGAAGTCTAAGCTGAAAGCGTTGACGTCCGCGCCAGCATCGATCAGTGGCTTGAGTAAGTCTTGATGGACACTCAGAACCGCACGATGTAGAGCCGTAAGATCGGAAGAGCCAGTCTCGTCGAGGTCTACTCCCATGCGCAAGAAGTGGAGAACTCGTGGAACCTGGCCTTCGACAACGGCTTGGATGAAGACTCGATGCCGGTCGGATGCATGCAAGGTCTCATCGGAGCGTCTCTGTCGGAGGGTATAGTTATAATTATAGTCTTGCTAAGTATCAGCTTGGCTCACTTCAAGTCAAGGAAATTGTCATGGTTCGATTTCCATACTATTGTAATTGTCACCAGCGTGGAATCTGGCGTGGTCACTTGCTCCCAGATTTGTGTATGCGACCTCGCGCTCTCGTTGCGCCGCCATAGCGTCAATCAGCTGTCTCGAGCACTGTGTCCGCCATAGGTTATGTTGTGATGATGCTGTCCATCTGCTTGCGGTCTCGACTTGCATCAGGCTGAAGCTGATTGCGGACGACTCTTACCTGGCTGTGCATTCGGCGGGTGGCGTTCGAGGCGCATGCACAATGCACTTCACAGAAGCTAGCTGCCGTGAGGACGGCTCGGCCATCTCACGTGTTGAAACAAGATCAGTCTTGAACGGAGTATGATGGATATCGGAGCACACAACCCTGGATCTTGAGATGTGTCACGCTCTTCGAGATGAGTGCACGTATACTTGACCGTATCCATGGTGCTCATAAGGCAAAGGCGTGATGAGCCCACACTTGCTCGTGTAACTGTGGCTGTACACTTGTGCTAACCCAGGTTGTCGATGTCATGCCACAGGCCGGCGCGTAAGGACATGGACACGGCCGCTCGATTGGCCGCATGGCAGCGGCCTTGGGTAGCTACGCCGAGGCTCAATGGACAGCGAAGCGCCTGTTTGACGTATACATCGACCAAGATGGTATCTCGTGGCTGTCTATGGTAGAATACTTCATAGCGGCTGTACACATTGTCCCTTGGTCGTTACCGCGCTGCCATAGAAAGGGCCGACGTTGGGCTTTGCCCCACTGCATCGTCACCTGAAGCTCGCGAGCCGCCATCGTCACCGGCGACGTCTGCGCGTTCCGGACCAACAACACCTGTACATTGTAAAGGCACCGTTTTGATCTTTTGCAATTGGTCTCAGAAGAAAGAACAGAAGCTTGTGTCAACATCACCTACGCACCACCCGGTCAACTTCCTCTTGTGCTTTCGTCCCAGCCCTTTCTTCGTATTCGACTGCCTGGATATGGCTTGGCGATAAGCGACTGCATCCCTCACTATTGTCACGCGAACCTCTCCTAGTCTCAGACTGTGCTTCTCTACGCCTTTGCTACCCGTACGCCCCACGCTGTCGCGAACGCTTTCCGCCGCCGACATGCAGATCCATGATCTCAAGTCCGCTCAAGCAGACCAACGAGATCGACTGGATAGCCCGCTCAAGCACCACATACGGACGAACTATGGCGATGACCCTGAAAGATATACGGAGGAATGTGTGCAGCTCAACCGCTTGCGCCAGGATATGCGAGGAGCAGGGAAAGATAGTGCGGCTGGACGGGACTTGCTATACCGATACTATGGACAGCTGGAGCTTCTGGATTTGCGATTCCCAGTGGACGAGAACCATATCAAGATCAGCTTTACGTGGTTTTGACGCTTTCACGCAGAAGCCCACGAGCCAGTACAGCTTAGCATACGAGAAAGCGAGCATCATCTTCAACATCTCTGCCGTGCTATCATGCCACGCCGCCAACCAGAATAGACACGAGGATGTTGGCTTGAAGACGGCATATCACTCTTTCCAGGCCTCGGCTGGAATGTTCACCTACATCAACGAGAACTTCTTGCACGCTCCGAGCACAGATCTGAGCCGCGAGACCGTCCAAACTTTGATCAGGATAATGCTGGCGCAAGGACAGGAGGTCTTCATTGAAAAGCAGATTGCAGATGGGAAGAAACCAGGTCTTCTCGCCAAATTGGCTTCCCAGGCGGCTTTTATCTATGCACAGGCAGTGGAAGGAACCCAGGACAACGTGTCAAGAGCAATATTCGAGAGGGTCTGGCTCTTGACCGTGCAAATCAAGCAGCACTATATGGCTAGCTTGGCACAGTACTATCAGGCTGTTGCGGACTACGAAGCAAACAGCTACGGCCAGGCAATTTGCAGACTACAAGCTGGCCTCAGCGCCTGCAAGGAAGCAAGCAGACTTGCGAACGGGTTCCCCAGCAGCGTACCATCAAGTAGCAACCTCAGCTCTGAAACAGGCACGGTACTGATCGATGTTGTTAAGAAGCACATGGCGACGATACAAGACCGGATTGCCGAGTACAACAGGGACAACGATATGATCTATCACCAGCCTGTGCCTGTAGAGGCCAATCTCCCTAGCATTCCAAAGCTTCCAGCAGCCAAAGCGATTCCGGTGAGCGAGCTCTATCAGGGCCAGGACATCCAGAAGATCATTGGTCCGGACATCTTCCAGCGCATTGTACCAATGAGTGTCACCGAGAGTGCAAGTTTGTACGACGAGGAGAAGGCCAAATTGGTGCGTGCTGAGACTGAACGAGTCGAGGGCGCGGATGATGAGTTGGCAGCTTCTCTGGACTATCTCAAATTGCCTGGTAGTCTCAACATTCTCAAGGGAGGTACGGATCAGGAAAGTATGGGCGTTGATGAGGAATTCCGCAATTGGTGCTCCGAACTTGCTGGCCATAGCTCGTTTGATCCGACGTTCGACAGATTGCGTGAGGACAAGCAAGGGATTTTGTCCACTTTGGAGAATTCTATGAAACAACTTGACATGGAAGAATCTGTATGCGAGAAGATGCGCAGCAAATATGGAGGAGAATGGACGCAACAGCCGTCGAGCCGTCTCACATCAACTTTACGCACCGACGCTCGCTCATACAGGTCTGCGGTTGAAGAAGCATCCACGAGCGATGCTCAGCTGTATAGCACATTCAAACAACATGCTTCAGACTTTGACGAGATGAGGTCAGCTGGTGAAACTGATGAAGCAGACGTACTATACCAAAGAGCCATGATCAAAGCAGGCGCCGGCAAGAAGGACGCGATCAGCCCTTCGGGTGGCGTCGAGGGCAACCTATTGGACGATGACTTCGAAGACGATTCGGGACAGACTGTCGCTGGGCAAATTGAAAGGGTTGAGGAATTGCTGCGAAAGCTGCAGCTCGTCAAAAGAGAGCGGCAGCAAGTGTTGAAGGACTTGAAAGAAAAAGTAAGTTGTACGTGCACATGGATATCAACATAGCTAACCATGTTTAGATCCACTCCGACGATATCAGCAACGTGCTCATCCTCAACAAGAAAGCCACTACCAGCCAAGAGAGTCAGCTCTTCAAGTCGGAACTTGAAAAGTTCCGACCTCACCAGAATCGCATCCTTCAAGCCATCCACAAACAGTCCTCGGTCATGAAAGAGCTTACCAGGACATATGGCGATCTGCTGCAAGACAAGCGTGTCCGCTCGGAACAGAACAAATATGAATCATTTTCACGCCAGCGCAACACTGTTCTTAGCCGCTATCGCAGAGTCTATCAAGCATACGTTGATCTCAACGCAGGTCTGGATCGAGCTAGACAGTTCTATTCCGAGATGAAGGAAACTGCAGAAAGCCTTGAAAAGAATGTCCAATCTTTTGTCGAGAACCGCCGCAGCGAAGGCAGTCAGCTTCTGAACGCCATTGAAGCTGCCAAAGGCAGCGGTGCAGACCGCGAACAGACGCGCCTCAAGGAGCTCATGGAGCGTATGAGCGTCAATCCATCTCCCCAACCGCACTCAAACTCACCCAGTTACCCATCATCTGGCCATCGTCCTCCGCCTTTACAGCCTCAGACGTCATACGGCGCGCAGCAACCTTCATATAACCCTGCCGCAAGCCCACCGGCAACACCACAGTACCAGAACGGCCTGCGCTCGCCACCTACCTTCCAATCCTACCAGCCTCCGAACTCAGCGACGGGTTACAGACAAGACACATACCCATCTCACAGCCAAACATCACGTGATTCAGGCTACAATCCATCATCATATGGCCCTGTCTCACCTCCCGCCCATCAGCAATACTTTTCCCCTCCACCAAACCAGCAGAGCTACGGTGGCCAACCCACGACAACACAGCACGCCTACGGCCAGCAGCAACAACAGCAAAGCCTTCCGCCAGGCTGGCACCCACCTCCACCTCCGCCCGGTCCGCCGCCTGCGGACTACAGCGCAATGCAGGCGTCGAACTACCCAGTGGTCCGGGCGGCTATGCTAGCGATCCAAGGAGGAGTCAGCAGGGAGGTAATGCAGCGCCGGCGGGGGATCCATGGGCGGGGTTGAGTGGTTGGAAATGATGGAATGTAAGGGAGGAGTGATGTGTTGGGATTAGAAAAAATTGTCTGGTGCTAACGAGCTTACGATGGATGTGTCGTTGATTGATCATATTGGTTGAATGATTATAGCATTGTGCATAAGCATTGAAGCATCTAGCGACATTGACCAACGTTTCATGCTGCCACCATATCCTTTATACCTCTATACCGCCTCCCATCGAAGTACCTTTGCTCCCTCCGGTCCCTCGTGTCTCTCGACAGGTATAGGTGTGCCAATGTACGTGTACACGTACGTTCATGGTTTTTTCGTTCTCATCGGAAGAAGAACGCGATATATGCTCACGCTAACCCTACTAACCCCAATGTTGCAATCGTGAAAATGCTTGCATGCACTGACAGTGTGTCAAATATCATTATGCTTGACTCTAGGAACCTTTACCAAAGCCTTTAGTGCCGACTGTAGTCGACGGTGCACCGATACGAAGTGTTTGAGAGGCGCCCTCGGGCTCTGCAAGCCTTTCAAGCAAGTCAAACGTCTGGAGTTTCGAAAGTCATGCCAGGGGAGCATGTAGTTGGGCAGAGGTAGAATCTCGATTAAAAATCATAGCCAAACTCCCAAATGTCTTTGGCGTAGTCTTCGGTGAGCTCCTTATCTTCGCCGTATCTGTCATTGAAAGTCAGCACTCGCCACCCAGCAATACCATGGCCTCCTACGCAACATGGACGCAAGAACTTACACTTCCTGCCACTGCACAAACCCACCCTCAAGCACATACACCGTCTGCTTGCCCTCCTTCACACCCTCTCCATCCTCACTGGTCGCAGGCTTCGCGCCCTCCAACCTCTCCTTCTCCCTCAAATACCGCAGCGCCGAGCTCGGACCCCGCTGCTGGCTCAGCGCACAGTGAAAGACGACGGTGTCTTTGTCCTTAAGCGTGCGCACGAGTTCTGGCATGCGGTAGTCGTGAGTATGTGTGGGCACATTGAGGCCGTTGATGATGTGGCCGCCGATGTAGTCGCTATCTCGCACGTCGATCACGGCGAGACTGGATGACTTCGAGCGGATCAAAGAGGCGAGGTTTTCGCGCGAGATGCGGGGAAGGTCGGCGATTGTGAAGAGTGACATTTTGATGGAATCTGCTTGTTGAGTGTTTGGTGGCGTGATAATCTTGGATTGATAGGTGTTTGTGTTGATGGTCTGTTTTGAAGTTGATCGCTCAACCCGCGGACTTTGGGCTTGATGCTGTGAGCTTGCTTCTTCTTGCTAAGATTTTGATCGTTTGCTAGTGCTACGAAGAGGAGCGGTATTTTTATTGTGAACGTCGTATGACAATTTGCGAAATATTTTGTATAAGAAATATTCCGGACTCAGCACGAACAAAGTTTCATCATCTGTGGGAGTACAGTACTACAAAATGGAATGCGGTGGAAAGTCGCTCGCCTCAGGCATCTCTGTATTCTGAAGACTAAAGTGATGATCTTCGAACCTCAATAGTCTACGATGACGAGAACGATAGCTTGGTTTCTTGCATGGAGATGACTATACATGACTGTAATGTCAGCGTATTAGAATCGAAACATCACTGAGAGTGAAACAGGGCTACGCGTTATAGTCTAGCTTCTACATCACATTTTACACAATGTTCTCCTCTCGATTCTTCATTGAATAGTCACTCAACAATTTCCCCTGTCTGTACATATGCATTGGGACCAGACTTATGCCAACCATGCCCATATCCTCTTCCATACATTGGATTCCCTTGGTAATGGGAGCAGATCAGCAGCGTGCATTTCATCCAGCTCTCTTTTCCCAGAGAAGACATCCACGTTCTTCAAGCGATATGCTAAAGGTGTTTTGAACCACACCTTGTGACCGATGTAAAGCGCGAACATTATTGGCAATGTGATGTAGCTAGCCAAGAAGTCCGCCACAGACCATCTCCCTGTTGTGAAGACCTGGAATCCATTCGTGATGGACAACAAGATCATGAATATCAGTGTGACCCATGTGGCGTATGGCTGCAATGCTGCTACGAATGGTCGTTCGCTTAGCTGATTGTGGTATCGGAGTGCGGAGCGGAAGCGAAGGTAGGTGATGGATACGATGATCCAAGCCATGAATCCTGATATCGTGGATAGGTTCTGCAACCAGGCGAATACGGTTGCACCAGCAGACGATATTGTGAGAAATGAAAGCAGTCCAAATGACCAGGTCGCTAGGACTGCGACATAAGGCACTCCTGCCTTGTTCGTTCTGCTGAAGATCTGAGGTGCGTCAGCAGACAAAGCCATGCCGTGGAGCATTCGACTACCAGAAAAGAGGAAGCAGTTCCCGGAAGACCAGGCCGAAGTCAGGATAGCGGCATTAATCACATGGTCTAGACCCACAATTCCAGCACGTTTGATACCAATCACGAATGGACTTGCAGTTGCGTTGGATTCGGGAGATAGTAAACGGCCGTCGTTTGAAGGAACCACCACACCGGCGATCAAGGACCCGCATCCGTAGAAGAAGAGCAATCTCCATACAAACCGACCAGCAGCTTTTGGAATATTGCGGCGGGGCGCAACAGCTTCTCCGCTGGCCTGGGTGATCAGTTCGGGGGATGTTACAAACGCAAATCCAGCTCGAACCGTGGCCGTCCAGTAGGCCAAGAAACCTCCGAATGCACCACTAGCGACATATGGTGTGAATGCGCCAGGATCGTTCCAGTATCGAAAGCCGATCCGACCCTCTGCAGGAGCGCCACCAAAGAAGATGACAATTCCCAAGATGATCAAGCCGAGCAGCGTGATGAACTTGATGGATGCGAACCAGAACTCGGCTTCTCCAAAGAACTCGACGGCGAAGAGATTGAGAGCAAGGATAATCACGAGATATAAGGCAATCCAGGCTGCCGAAGGAACAGGGGTGTTCCAATAGTCAAGAAGAATTGCACCTGCTACGGCGTCTGCAGCCATGAAGATAGCCCATGTGTACCAATAGCTCCATGCACTGACAAATCCGAGCGACGGTTCCACGAAGCGGCGCGCAAAGTATGGAGCGTTCACGCCTGTGATTCTGTTAGCATATGCACGTTGTCCCTAATGATTCAGCGCTCTGACCTTTGAATGGCAAAAACACAACCATCTCGCACAGTATCTGCATGATATTCCACACGGCGAACATCAGCGTCAGGTAACCCATAAGCAGCGGAGCTGGTCCAGTAAGAGCAAGAATGCTGCCTGAGCCAACAAATAGTCCGGTACCAATGGCGCCTCCGATGGCACTTGGATTGTGGTCAGTACAGACACTCTGTCTTGGTAAATTCAAATCCTTAAGTAGAAGTCTCACAGGAATTGGATATGGCGAGATTTCAACCCGCGCCGTATCTCACCACTTTGTTCGCCATTGTGGTGAGCGTTGCCTCCGATGATCTCTGCTTCTCCGTATGAATCCCGCGCTCTGATAGAGACGCCGAAGCCAGATTCTGCAGCCTTCTCAGAGCCGTCAGTAGTCATTGTGACTGCCATGACGGCGCTGTGTAGACTCGGCGACACAGCTCGAGATCAACCGTACTTTATCCTGGGTGTTGTGATGCGGGAAGATCCTGTCAGCGAAGTTGAGAGACGTCGAGAGCGAGCGGCCGTAGATCATCCAGTATGCTTTCATTTATACCACGAGATCCTCACAGCAATTGGCAGGCTGATAAAGCGTAAGTGCTCTTATCTTCGGGTGGATCCAGACACTGGGCAAGCGGGCAATCCTTGGAGTAGCCATGCCATACGGGCAAGGAAACGGCAACAGCACTGTAGCCGTCACCCTATCTTTGAGATCAAAGGACAATCGATTGCAAGAGCACATGTTTGGGGCCACATGCAACTCGTGGCAGAATGGGGAAAGGAATACAACGGACTTCAAAAGTCCCCTGCCTCAAGCAAAAATTGATATTTCCATGGTCGATGGAACAATTGAGACTTCAGCCCGTCGACGAGTGATAGTCCATGATGGGAGGTCCGGTGTGATGCAAACCAGATCTCGCCGCGATAACGCAAGCGACGGCGTGCCAGAACCAGTGGGGGACAATAATGCGGGTCGGGCAAGTGCCCCACACTTGGCCGGCCAAAGGGGCATGGTGAATTGCTAGGTTGCCGATGCACCATCTCTCAATCTCATCACCATGTTCTGTCCATCATACTATTATTTGAGTCTCACTGTTGCAGGCGTAGCGCATACTTTAATCCGCTCTGATGACAGCAAAAATCGTTGTAGGTCTTACAGCTCGACACGCAGATCGCCCAGAGATTGAGACAGCGCCCGTTCGTCTCTAGTGGGCAAAATACTTGAATACTGCCTACTATTCCATCTTAGCTCCATTTATGAAGGGTAAAGCTCAATTCTGGACGGTGATAGGAGGTATTGCTATTCAGGTAACCAATACAAAGGATCCGCGAACAGACTGATTCAGTAACAAATCAGCCGTACTATCAACTCTTGTTACAGTCCTCCAGCTCCTTGGAAACCTGACTTCTGTAGTAGAACACATGCAAATGGCTTTGAAAGAGCACTGGTCGAATCACTATATGCCTGTAAGTATATATGTTCCCTACAGATCGGCTACATATATGTTAATCGTTGCACAGTTGTAGCAGATTGACAAGGAAGCAGTAAGGATCCCGGTCCGTACAGCTTCAAATAAGCGCCTGACGGCTCTCATCCTCTGCCACACCCCACATTTTCCACCTGTCACAATCGTCAAGGCCAAGACCTCTTCGTCGGTGTTGACGGTCCGTATGAGCGTTAGGGGATTTACTTATTACTTCTCTCACCTTCAAAGTACAATGGCACCATCGGCCTAGCACATCTGCGTGCTTTGATGAGGGTTATTTGTCATGTGGGCTCGCTTAGGCAAGTTGAGGCCTTGAAACGGCAGTGGTGCCATACGTGTCGCACAAGAAGCGACGGCAAGGTAGAGCACGACATACACGAAGTGTTATTCTGTTGCGGAAACAGTCAATCTATCTGGGAGCCGCACGAAGCTCTAGCGTCACATCGTTGCGCCTCAATCGTCGGAAAAGTCAGCCACCGGCAGATGTGTTGCGTGGCTTTGCGCATCTTTGCGCAAATTGCACAGGAATATTAAAGATCCCGAGCTACGACTAAGTACAGCAACAGCTTCTCACGTCTGCTCAAGCGGTGACTGACCTCACTCCGTCTTGTATTCGCCCGATTCTGTCCGGAACATATGGAGACTGCACGCCATGGCTGCCAACTCTCCTCGAAGCCCACGACAAGCACTTGCCAACGCACAAGAGCTCGATATACACCAATACGGCGCCATGATGACTCCTGTAATTTCCCTTGGCGTCTAAAACGTAATGAGGTAGGTGGCTAGAATTCGGTACTGCAGACTGCGGCTTACCGGCAGACGCCCACGGGGTAGACTCGCGATATCTGACAATTAGGCGCCCGTGTGACTTTGAGATAGATTGCTCTACTACTTCCGTGCCTGAGATGGTCCGGAGGAAGATCGTCAGCCTGGGGCATCCTTGGCGGGAACCTTTGTATCAACATACACTCTCTGGCACGTGGCATATATAAGGCAACGAGAACATGTCTCCCAGTCGTGCCATGCTCTCGTACAACGACAACCTCCAAAGATCTGGAATCCATTCCTTCGCTTATAACAAATACCGGTGCAGAGCATCATACTATCGTTGAACGATCATCATGCACTACTCTTCCTTCGCGCAGGACGCAATCATTGCCGCTATTGCGGCATTGGCCCTTGCTCCAACTGCTAATGCCCACGGCCACGTCTCATCGATCTCGGTCAACGGAAAGACCTACCCGGGTTCCGACCCTGTAAGTTGCCAGAGTGATCTGTCTCCGTCGAGCCAGCACTGATTCGAATTTACAGAGCTGGTACTACCTTCCCGCCAACCAGGTTGTAGCAACGGCCGGCTGGCTCGCATTGAACCAAGACAATGGTAAGCGGATCAGCTCAACATCCATCGTACCAAGCTGATGTCCCTTCAGGTTTCATTGAGCCTGCAAACTTTGGCACCTCGGACATTGCTTGCCACAAATCCGCAAAGTCGACCTCAAACTCCATTCCTGTCAACGCTGGTGATAGCATCAAGCTGACATGGAACACTTGGCCGGATAGCCACCACGGCCCAGTGATCGACTACCTCGCAAAGGTCAACAGCCACAGTGCATCGACCTCTGCTGGATCTCTCAGCTTCTTCAAGATCGCCGAAAGTGGTCTTATCAGCGGTGCCAGCCCACCTGGAACTTGGGCTTCGGACAACCTCATCAGTTCGTGAAATATTGCCTTGCGCTGAGTGAAGTAGTCACTGACAGGTGTACAGAAAACGGTTTCTCCTGGACTACCAAGATCCCAAGCTCGCTGGCTCCTGGCTCATACGTCCTCCGTCACGAGATCATTGGTCTCCACTCTGCAGGCAGCAGCAACGGTGCTCAGAACTACCCGCAGGTGAGCGAAGTATGGCGTGCCGCAAGAGAAATTGTAGCTAACGATGCCAGTGCATCAACCTCGTGGTCAGCGGCTCCGGCTCCACCGTCCCATCTGGCGTTCCTGCTACTTCCCTTTACAAGATCAACGACGTGAGTATTGCAACATAGATGAAAAATCTTTGAACACAAGGTTGATATACTATACTAGCCCGGCATCCTCATCAGCATCTACTCGTCTCTCAGCAGCTACAAGATTCCCGGCCCAGCCCTCGCTAGCATCAAGAAGATGGCTCGTCACGCCCGTGACTTCGCTGTCGGCGCATAGATGATATTGTCTATCTTAGCACGCCTACGAATGAGATATGAGCATATATTGGTGAGCTTGGTTGTAAGCTTGGTGGTAAGGGTACCTTGGCTGTTCGATTCAACTTGATCCGAGGTAGTACAAAGTAACAAGAACTTCATGTTGGGCAACTTTCGCGTTCCCCCGTTGCGTTCCATGCATGCCTTTGTTCGACCAGCCCTGTGACTGACTCGAAGTTTGCGCCATTGCATTGGACCCGGGAGACGGGCACCTGCAGCGTACGCGATAGCGTACGGTTGTTACAGCCTCGAACTCGAGCGCAAACACCTATCAGCTTGCCCGATTCTAATTCTATGAAACCCGAGGTCGGTAAAATCATCCTCACACAGACACCCTCAGTGACTCGACAATTCGTCGTTTAACGTGGCACTTCACTGATGTGGCAGCTGCGCATCGCATCGCACCTGCCCAAGCGTTCACTGACGCGCGCTTGCTCAGCCTCTTTTTGACCTCGTCACCGTTTGTCGCGAGCTCGAATTCTCCATCGACACCCAAACACTTGCGTCCAGATTTCAGATTACTCAATATGCACTTCAAAGACAAGCGCAAACTCCAGGCTCACCTGGACGGAGGACCAGACATGGAAATGCTGAACACGTACGATCCAAGATCACAGACAAAGCATCGCATAAACTGATGCATGGAGCTAGTAGCAGTGATCGACTGCTTGTCGAGGACCGTAATGCCAAAAGCGTGGTCAGAGGTTTGACGCCATGGCAGATGGCCTCCACGATTATCGCCTTGGTTTTGAGCATCTTTTTGTGCTCTCTGGACCTGACCATCATTGCGACCGCGATCCCTCAGATCACGAAAGAGCTCCACAGTCTCGAGGACGTTGGGTGGTATGGCTCAGCATTCCTGCTCACGATCGGTACGATGCAATCATTCTGGGGCAAATTGTACAAGTACTTTGACCTCAAAATTGTCTTCTTGACAAGCATTGCCGTTTTCGAAGCCGGGAGCCTGGTCTGTGGTGTGGCAAAAATAGCAAAACACTGATTGTCGGCCGCGCGATGACCGGTGTCGGAGCAGCTGGCGTGATCAGCGGATGCTTCTGTATTATTGCTTCTCAGTCGCAGCACATAAAAGACCTATTTTCACGGGTATACTCGGCGCTACATATGGTGTCGCGAGTGTCACCGGTCCTTTACTTGGAGGAGCTTTCACGGACAAGATGTCCTGGCGCTGGTGGTAAGTGTGAGATGCTTGTCTCGTCTCAACTATGAGATGCGAGCTTGAACTGATGTTCTCAATAGCTTCTACATCAACTTGCCCATCGGAGGATTTGCCGCTGCTATCATATGCCTTACTTTCTCAACCCCAGCAGCACAAAAGGACAGCTAGACAGGCATGTTTCTGAAAGAGAAGTTCCTACAAATGGATTTCCCTGGCTTGTTGCTCGCCCTTGGGCGCTATGGAATGCTTGTTACTGGCTCTCTACTGGGCGGAGTGTTGAAACCGTGGAACGACAACAAGGTCATCGGCACTTTACTTGGGTTTGGACTGCTCTCAATCGCTCTCGTCGCGGTTGAGTACCGACAAGGCCAATACGCTATGCTCGTCCACAGACTGCTACGAAAGCGCGAAGTGTGGGTCGGGTCTGCATTTTGCTTTTTCCTCTCTGGTGCACTCTTTGTGCTACTTTATTTCTTGCCGATATACTTCCAAGCGATCCGGGGTGTACTGCTGTAGAAAGTGGCATTCGCTATCTTGGGCTGGCGATTCCCATCTGTAAGTAAACCTTCGACTTGTAAAGATCATCGCTTCCAGCGAGCTAACAAGGAGTACAGCGCTATGTACGATCTTGGTAGGCGGGTTGATCACACTCTACGGATTCTTCGCGCCGTTCATGATCATCGGATCATGTCTTGCAGCCATTGGATGTGGCATCTCTACATTCAAACCAGAGTCTCCGACTAGGACTTGGCTGGGTTACGAGATCTTCACCGGCATAGCATTCGGTCTGTCTTTCCAGACCCCAATAATGGCGGCCCAGGCACTAGCTGCATACGAAGATGTCGCGACCACGACCGCGATCCTCTACTGTAAGTTCAAATGAAATTCACTGCATCTTCGCAACAGCAAGAGTATCAGCTAACGCTCAACAGTCTTCCAACTCGGCGGAGCAGCGATCTTCGTTTCGACAGGAGAATCGATCTTCTCCAATATGTTGATCGCGAGTTTGCGCAGAAATGTGCCCATGATCAACCCTCTCCAGGTCATAGCTGCTGGTGCCACGGGCCTGCGTGAAGCCTTTCCACCCGATGTGCTGGATGTGATGATGATGTCGTCTCATGCTACATGGATGGCCTGCGTGCTACGTTGCTGTTGCCCGTGGCCCTCGCCTGCTGCGCTGCACTTGCTAGTGCTTTCGCGCCTTGGGTGAGCATCAAAGGGAAGATGGTTGCGGCGGCTGCTTGAGCCGCGAGATTCGAAATTGACTACTACTACGACCGCCGATTCCAACGTTAGACATGCTCGGACGATACTTTGAGTTTGAGAGCAACAGTTGTTGAATTACTTTACAAAGCCTTATTTGTCACTCCAACTTTTTCCGCTGTGTCTGCGGTCATGTCCTTGGTCTCTATCCTTCTATATTCCGTGGTTCCGTGATTCATTTCCTCCACTGCGTCATTGGCGTCGCCTCATTGTGGCATTCATTGTGGTCTCACCAGCATCAATGGCTTAAATACAGTGGAGCTCACCACCGGCATGGGTGTGGCAGTGCTTGGAACAAGTTAGCATAGAGTCCAACGACATTAATCATTTGTAGGGATATATTCTAACTTACCGACTCCGCAGATTCAGTGGCCGACTCTGTGGTTGACTCAGCCGCGTCGGTGGTGCTAGTGGGTGCAGTAACGGATGCGGCCGCGGCACTGCTAGTGGTAGATGACGATACGGCGGAAGATGCGCTGGCGCTCGAGGACACAGTAGCAGTCTCAGTCTCCTCTTCCTCAACCGGCTCACCAGTGCAGCCCTGACCGGGAACAGCGATGTCGTAAGCGTACACGTCGAGTGCAAAGTACTGCAGCGTGTGAGCGTGCGAACGGCGTACTCGGGAGACTCGCGTGCGAGATCAAGGCACTCGGTGTAAGTATCAGCGTAGTGGAAGACAGTGCGTTCGCCGATCTTGTCGGCGTGGAACAGGCGGTGGATCAAGTCAGAGGCGAAGTACGAGGCAAGTGGTGAGCCGGCGACAGTGTAGCCGTAACCACAAAGACCGGCAAGGTTCCAGCGAGAGGTGTACGACAACTCGCAGATGACGGTCTCGTCGGAGCGTTGCTTCCGCGCCAGTGGCCAGCCCATGCTGAGGACGATGTTAGTACGCCATCTATTATGATTTTGATGATTTGTAACTTACCATCCTGAGTCGCGCAGTTCTGATCCGGGTCATCGCAACGGAACAAGACGCCAGCCTTGTCACTGTTGACGATTCTGTCATACCAACCAGCGGGCTCTGCAGTGCTAGCTTTGCCAAAGTACTTGGTGTAGTACGAGGAGCTGTTGCCGAATCTCTGGATGTGATCGCGAGCGTGAGCAGCGAGGATCTCTGTTTCAGTCAGAGCCTGGCGCAACAAATGCGGTCTCCGTAGCATTGCAGGACTGGTGAATCTCATATTGGCTCACAGCTCCCTTCGACCAGTCATAAGCAGAGGAGACTGGAGAGACGAGCTGCCGTTGTCCTCGAAGGAGCCATACGAGCTGCGAGATCCTTGAGTGGGAGGGAGGCCTTGAGGAGCTGCAATAGCTGAAGGCAAGACTGCCGCGGCGAACGCTTTCAGAGCCAGAGAGTACATCTTGGAAGGTTGATGATGATGCGCTGATGTGAATGTGATGGTAGACTGGCTTGATTGCTAACATCTACGACAGGCTCCGGGCTTTATATAGGCCGTCTCTCATGAGCCGCCGCAATCATGATGACCATGCTGGCAGAGTCTTGCGTCCTTCAAGGTTCTCGCCATGGCTCTACGACCGTGGCGGCCGTCGAAGCGATGCTTGCCAAGTGGTATACCTTGGCGAAGGAGTTGTCCATCAAGGTGTAGGTTAAATTTCTCTTCCTCAACCTGCCCTTCTGGGTTGTCAGACTGCAGCGGCTCTATAGGGCGTGGTTGTGAAGAAGGTGATTTTTGCTTTTGTGACATAATGGAGAAGGCCGGGTCAGCGATGCTACTCGGATGTCGCCGTTGCATTTGCCATTTTGCTGGTTACATGAACATACTTGAGCTCCATCGTGGGTTTGAAAGGCCCGATGGCAATGGAATCTACCCTCCATGGGCGATATCGGCAATGTTAATACGAAAGACGACCTCTGTGCACGTCAGCATGATTGGCGGATGAAGTGTATCAATTCCAGGGACAAAGTCATCCAGCCTTCGGTACCATACGTCGTTCTAGAGATATCGTTAGCTTTGGAGGACCCTATTGTACTGGTCATGAAGGTCTGTATGCAACGGACCGGCGATCGCCACGTGGATGCGCTTGCGATATGAAAAGCATTTCCACTGTATAAGCTGGACGATCTCTCGCGATACAAGCTGCCTGCCGCACTAAGCACATCCAATGCGCGAACGGCATCGATGCTCTGCACGCTGTGATGCCTCGATGTGGTGTGGACGGGTCTCACGTTGCGCGTGCCGCTCACGTGCATGGGTCAAGCCGACCATCAAGGTGTTGCTTGGCTCCATGTCGAAAGTGGCTCACTCAACGCTACTAAGCTGCTGTCCGCCAGTCTTGTCCACTTGGCAATTATACTAATGCTCAGAATCACAGTCTCTGTGAGGATGGACGCTCGAAAGGTTCCATTGCTCAAGCCTTGGCCAAGTTCTTGGTATAGCCGACAGCGAGTAGACCACTGTCACCAAGTATGCAGACCTTAATGGAAGGAGTAAGCGTATATTGGCTGAAGATGATCGCCTTGGAAAGATCCTGTCTCTCACAATTCACTGTCAACTTTCTTCTTGATATCACCGTACCGTCGTCGCGCTTGATCGCACGCTGAAGGGTCTTCACAATGGTTTCTCTACGTCTCCTAGCGCTCGCAGCCCTTGCGACTTCTGTGTCCGCACATGAGCAAGCTACCTCCCAAACGGAGCCTTCTTCCGCCGCAGTTAAGCGTCAGTCCGACTTCTTCGAGGTAACAAGCTGCCATGGTCACGGTGACGTTTTATTCTGCATCTACGATGGTGAAGAATGGGAGGTCACAAGTGGCATGGACGCTGAGAGCGCGCCGAGCAGCTTCGAAGGCTGTCACAATCATTCTGAGCATGAGATGTGAGTCCCGATCAAAAATTGTAAGCTCTTTACGCAACTGACGATTTGTAGACATTGCGTGAATGCCGACCGGACATATGATGTTTCACTGGCGCTGGAAAGCGAAGAAGATCATGCTCATACCACAGAAGACGCCCACGACCATGCCTCTGAAACGAGCGGTGAAGCCGACGACGAAATCACCGAAGTAACAAATTGCCATGCACACACCACCACGCTTTACTGCATCGCTGGTGGTGAGGAGTGGGAAGTTACTACTGATGTCGACGTCGACAACGCACCTAATGGCTACACCGGCTGTCACGCACATGGAGAGAACGAATTGTAAGTTCTGTGGCATATAATATACCATGAAAGTCACTGACTCAATTACCTAGGCACTGCACTGAGGGCGATGTGGAGGTCAGCCTCTCTCGTGCCGGGGCTGAACACAGCGAGTCCAGCTCTTCCGCTTCTTCGAGCGCCGTTGGCGAGGCGGTAGACTGTCACTCCCACGCGGGTGTTGAGTAAGTAATACAACAATCATTTTGTTGGCGCTAGCTTACATTTCCCAGGCACTGTGTCGACGCTAACGGTCGGACTGTTGATACTGGCTGCGCCGCACCTAACCACGACTATGATGTACCCTTCAGAATCGGGCTTCTCTTCGTGATCTTGGTGACTAGTGCCATTGGTGTTTTCGTGCCAATTTTGACTTCGAGATTCACGTCTGTCAGCATGAATGGTACCCTGATCGTGGCCATGCGCCAATTTGGCACTGGTGTTGTCATCTCAACAGCCATTGTTCACGTAAGTATCGCTATCACGCCTTAGAAGTCCGGATCACTGACCAGATGCAGCTTTTCACGCACGCAGAACTGTTCTTCTCAAACGACTGCATCGAGGGTATCGAATATGAGGCTACCGCGGGTGCGATCATGATTGCTGGCTTGTTCATCACTTTCATCATTGAGTATATTGCTCACAGGTGGGTTGATCGAAAGCGCCATATGTTCGAGAAGCCCCATGCTCCAGCAGCAGCAGCCACCGCCGATTCGAACACACAGAAAGAAGCCTCCGAGGGAGCGCTGTCTGAGACGAGCTCATCCGAACAACACTACACACCGAAGTCATTGGCTTTAAACACGGCTGTCATGGAGGCTGGCATCATCTTCCACTCAATCCGTGAGTTCATCTTTTCCAGAAAAAAAACATGATCACTGACAAGCAATTTTTTAGTCATTGGCTTGACCCTCGTGGTCGCTGCCGACTCTGGGTTCATCACGCTTTTCATCGTCATTGTCTTCCACCAGATCTTCGAAGGCTTTGCGCTGGGCGCCAGAATCGCCATGATACCAAGCACTTTCCTGCGCAAAGCTATTCTGGGAGGCGCATTTGCTGTCACAACTCCTATTGGAATGGCAATTGGCATCGGTGTCCTCTCATCCTTCAATGGCAACGATCCCTCAACACTGATCGCAATTGGCACTCTCAACGCTTTCAGCGCAGGCATCCTTTGTGGGTCGGTGTGGCCGAGATGTGGTTTGTGGAGTGGTTCCACGGACCTCTCGCCCACGCCGGCCCTCTCAAGGCAGGTATCTGCTTCGTCAGCCTTGTGGCTGGCTTGGTCCTGATGAGCTTCCTGGGAAAGTGGGCATAGGCGTGCATGTTTCACCAGGAACGATAATGTTCGTTCGGCACTTATATAGACATAGATAACATCCCCGAAAACCCTGATCAATAGCAGTGCAACCACTTTTCCACCCTGTGGGAAATGAAATCACAGGAACATCCCGTCTGTGCCTATCCAGAGATCAAGACAAGAACCAACCGTCCTTAGATGGGCATGGCTTATACTGACAGTGTTGACTGCGAGCGTAACATCGTTACACAACAGGATCCAGGTTTCCGCTTTCGCGCACCCCCTCACCAAGCGCGTGGCGCCATGCATTCCACAGATCGCCCCAACCACCCAGGAAGCCGACAGCCCACTGATGGCATATCAACTGATTGCGAGCCATGGCCAACAGAGAGGCTTGACGGTCTATGTCAAATTTTGGCAAAGGCTGAAGCCACAATACATTTCAAACATTCGGAGGCAGAACATATATCATGTTCTGTGTAAGGACGACTGACAATGGTCCGGAGACTCTCTGGCATGCAGACTTCTCGTCGCATTCAGGACGACGTCTGCGTTCTTTGTCTATGAAGACCTTCCATTTGCGGCACCGAGCAGAGCATTCGGCGATGGCGGCCATGTTTTCAATCATCATCCCACTCTTCGCATCCTCTCACGATCCTCATTCGATCTAACACACGATTGAGTGATATCAACATGCCTTTCATTGGCAACAGATTATCGTCTGACGTTGGTGCGACACCCGTCGCTTCCGTCGACTTATCCTCAGTTGTCGAAGAACTGAGCAACAGCCAGCTCAGCAAAACCGCGCGACGCTTCACCAAATCAACCGCTCTACCAATTAGAGGAACTTCGCGATCGCAGGAGTATAGGAAAGAGGCTGTCATTGGAGACTGTCCAGAGGGTCAGAATTACTACGCTTGCCAGTCGACCGGCTTCAAAGGTTGCTGCTCAAAGAATGCATGCGATCCAAATGTTGTCTGCCCAGAAAGCAATGATTCTACGAACACAAACTCGAACAGCACGTCTGTAGAGTCTTCAACACAACCAGCAGCCGAGAGCGGCTCAGCTTCGAGTGTTCCAAGTTCCTCGGCCACTGTCACAGGAAATACCACCAAAAGCGAAACTCGCGAGGTCAAAGCTGCTGTCACCTCAGCATCTGGAGGACCGGCACATTCTTCTACAAATGCCACTGCTATTCGAGCTACAGAAGACGTAGCATCAGCGCCATCTTGTCCAAAGGGCAACGGCACAACGTACAGCGACAACAACAATATCGCTTACGTCGTTCATTGCGCCAGCGACAACTTGGCCGAATCATACAACAGCGTTCAGGTTTCGATTGGTGGCTATGCGCAATGCTTCTCGAGCTGCTCCGACACAAGCGATTGTGCCGGCTTCACATTTGTCGGGCTAGATGGTGGCACCTGCTATCTCAAGGCGACCATGCCAAAGGACACCTACGTGGCAAAAGCCATGAACAACTACGTATCGTGCGCGAAGGTCAATGCCACAGCAGTAGCATCACAGCCTACAGCAACACCAGCACCGTCAGCTAAGCAACCAAACAAAGGCGCCATAGCTGGCGGAGTGGTGGGTGGAATCGCAGTCATCGGTCTCGTACTCTTCTTGATCGCCTTCCTGGCTCGACGCCGCAGAAAAGAACTTGAGAGCAGACGTGCCACTCTCACGCATGTGTTCGGAGGGGCCATAGAACCCGGGCGACCCGACGACAGCGATCGCCACACGCTCCCTTTGCACAATCGCCACGGCAGCACCGGCGCCGATCCCTTCGTGCAGTTTGGAGGTACGTATAATCCTCAGTACTCCAGTGCACCGATATCCCAGCAACCGCCGCCGCAAATGCAGCAGCATACACGGCAGCGTTCGGTTTATCGACCTATTGGTGAAGGGACCTGGCTCTGACAAAAATTGCTTGACGTAGGATTCCAACGTGGAACTGGCAGTATAGCCACCAGAGACTATGCGACCCATTCGCAGACGACCAGTCCGGCTAGCATCAAGACTGCCAACGCCTTGAATGTGCCCAAAACTCCACAACCTGATACGATGCCTTTCGATCACCGACGAGTGAGGCCAAGACACCCCGCCAGTGCCATACTTCCTGCCCTCCACAACCTACGACCCCAGACAGGCATCCCCAGAGTTCATTCCCATGCTAGACAGCACACCTGTCCACGGAGCACATCTCGGTCTCCGCGCTTCCATGAGCACATTTCCGAGCTGGAGGATACCTCTTCCCCACCACCAATCCAGACTCCTCATGCTCCTCCAATGAGACAGTGGGGCAGCATGCTCTACGCCAACAACGACTCGCCTACTCTCGGCGTGCCGCACCCAACCACGCTCCATCCAGGCCACCGGAAATGCTTGACGATGCGCGCAGACGGCAGCAACAACTGCACCAGATGTATGGAAATGACCACATCGAGCGTCAAACTGGGCAGCCGCAAGGCGGCAACCTTGGTATAGGCACAGACATTGAGCGAGAGCAGCCTCGGTCGATTGATGCCAGAGTGAATGGGGAGGAGGAGAAAGTGAGTCCCGACGACAGTGGCTCGCCGTTGGATCGCAAGTTCATTGTCAGTCCTATGGGTACGTTGGATAGAGGCAGGAAATGATCTGGGAGGAAGCTTTGTAGCGCGTGTCGAAGTTACTATGAAGTTACATAGACTGCCTAGAAGTGGTAATTCTGATTGGGGGAAAACTTGAAATTGTGCTACGACACATCTTTGTCATCATGTGTCGAGCTGTATGACCATCTTCAGCATTTCGCCTCAGAATCAATGCAGCAATTTGCTTGTCTTAAACCGATGACCACTTCCACTTTCAGCGCCTGTAAAAAGACAGTGCACTACAATTTTGCGTCCACAAGTAAGAGCTATGAGCGCTAGTGATCAGTGTCTCGCCTGCGAATTCATCCCTCCTGGTGAGTAGGCTCCCATTACCAGCCAGCGAAGTCTTTCTTAGGCTTATCCTTACCGCCAGCTGGTTTTGTGGTACCTTCGCCGACGACTACGAAGCCATTGCCTCCACCGGTCTTCTCGCCTCCATCCGGCGTGAACCCAACATCGGGCTTGGAACCAAAATCAGGCGTGAACCCAGGATCCTGGCCTGCGGGCTTTTGAACAGGCGATGATGGCCACCCACCCAAGACTGGCTGGGTATGTACTGAGGGCGCAGCGCTTTTTGCCTTTGATTCTGCTTTATCCTCTGCCTTGGAGATCTTAGTAGCCGGCGCCTTCGCCTGCGTCTTCATCAACTCTTCAACAAGCTTCTCGCGAGGCAAGTTCATCAATACTCCCCTGCCCACTTCCTCGGCCACCAGGGCCAAATCAGCCTGTACGCTCTGGTGCAAGATCTCCTCGAGCTTCTCAGCGCTCCTGTAATTGAACACAAAAACCGCATACGGGTCCTCCATCGTGTCGAGATATTTCGGACGACGAACCCGATGAGTGTAATCTGCGCCTTTGCCCGCACGCACACCATGAGATCGGTCACCGACTTGGTCAGAAGTGATGTGCGGAGCGGAAGCCGGTGGGTATGGGCAGGCTTCTCGTGGTTGACGCGCGAGAGGTTTGCCTGCGAAGTTTTGTCCGCTGCCACGCCAGGCCTCGAAGTATGGCTGGACGTAGGCGTGTGGGTCCGTGGACTTTGTGCTCTTGCTGTGGTGCGAGCGATTGGCTAGTTTGTTCATGCCCGACATAGAGAAGTTCACCGTACTGGAGGATTTTGTGCTTGATGTCTTTGCCTTCTGGTCGGCTTCCTGGCCCCAAGCATTCACAGCGTTGGATTTGTTCTCGTTTCCCCAGCCGTTATCATTGTTGTTTTGGTCGTTCTGCTCTCCACTTGTGTCATTCTGATCGGGCCATGCGTTTGCGCCGATGTTACTCCAATCACCCAAGGACTTCAGGCTCTTTGTTTGGCTTCTCCTGTGACTGCTTTGGCTCTTACGGTCCCTCGAGCTGCCACGCTTTGACCTGTCGTCATGCTTCGACTCAGCTTTGTTTGATTCTTTTATCCAGCTCATAACCTTGCCACCACCATCCCCTGCCTTGGACTGTCCGGCATGTCTGTGGCTCGACTCTGCGCGTCTCGACGATGAGCGGCGTCTGCGGGACCTCGAATGGCGATCACGCGAGTCGTTGAATTCCTTCTTGATCGCCTCCCCATTTGGGTAATAGCCGCGATCGAGGCATATGTGGAGATCTCTCTTCAAATCACGCATTTCCTCGAAGCCGAGGTCTGCGATGGGAGTCGCCTTCAGCTGCGTCATGTATGGTGCAGCGGCTGCGACAAATCTGTGGTCAACGCCCAGCAGCCTTTCAATCGTCTCTGCCATCTTGAATATTTGGAAGCGCTGAAACTCAGGGTCAATGATTGCGGGTACTCGTGGAGTCTCTTCGATAACTTGGATGGGACGCGAGTGAGGTCGTGGATCGATGTATGACCTAGGTACGTCATCCCGTACGGCAACGGCATGGCGAAATCCACTTGCTGGGTCAATGTAGTTTTGTGCCGGCGCATGGTAGCCTGATGTTTGAGGTTGAGGTTGATCATAAACTTGGAGGTATGGCTGTCCGGCAGGTGCAAAGGCGCCTCGTGGCAGTTGTGCATTTGGTTGTTGTTGTGGGACATATGGTGGGACAGACACAAGAACAGGTGCAGTTGTGTAGCCCGTCTCCGGACGGTGACCACCAAGTGCTCGTATGGGTGCCCCTCTGGTCGAGACGTAGTCGAAGTTCGCGTTGACATTTCGTCTGTGTTCAGTGGGTTCCGGCCTTTGAGGGCCGAAGTTGTGTTTATAGGGCAATCTTACATCATAGGGTCGGCCGTACTGGTCGACTATCGTATGAGGGTGTTCGTATTCCTGACCGTCGAGACCAATAGGGATGTAACACTGCTTGACCGAGTTTTCGTTGCTCACTCCATCAGCAAGAGCATCACAGGCCCCTTCGAAGAGCCCGAACAACCCACCTAAGCCTCCGCTGACGGCGGATGGTGCCATTGCCGATGGTGGCTTGGTCGAGGGTGCTTTGGCCGAGGGTGCTTTGGCCGAGGGTGCTTTGGCCGAGGGCGCTTTGGTCGAAGGTGCTTTCTCTGGAGCCTTTGCACTCGCAGCAATTTGAGTAGCTCGCATTTGACGCTCCAACGCAGGGAGACCGTCATCGTCGCATCTCAGCACCACGACTTCGATCTTTCCAATACGGTCTTGCGTCTCTCTATCGACATTGGTCGCTTCGTTGGCTTTGTCTGTCGTCGACGCATTAGCACACACTCGAACGTCATTTCGAATCAAGTCAAGTGAAGTCGCATACCAACATCCAAGCTCACCCACCGCCACTCTCTCCCAACAAAATCGCCCTCGCCACCCGCGACCTTCTCCTCCTTCTGTCTGAGCGTCATTTCAATGCCGCTGCCTCCCACTGAGCCGGGCGGAGGCATGCGCTTGCTGCGATTACACTGGTAGTGGCCATCGATGTAAACAAACATTGCGAGGCCAGGTGCGATATATCCGTCTGTCCATAGTTGAATGTTGAAAGAAGGCGCAGCGTGCAGAATCGGGATGTCGGGTACAGGGATGTAGACTGAGACACTCGAGTCGAGGTATTTGCGACGGTATTCGGGGAGAGGTGTGTCTGTTGGTGGTAGGACGATCGCGCAGTTTACCTTATTGCAGGTAGGCATTTTGCATTGAAGGTGTGCAATGTGTTGGACTGGTTCGAGTGAGGATATCCAATGGTATCGGAAGATATCATTCAAGTGGAGTAAGAGGACATTAATGTAAGGTGTTGCTAGGTGAGCTGTGTTTACAATCACAAAGTCCGCGTTGATGGGCTTTGGTCATTCACGCTTCGGCTCATGAAATGACATACCTTCATCAACGATCACAAACCGCCACTTACCATTTGGACCAAGACACGCTTACAGCATTGGGTGCGACACTTACATGTTATTGGCCTCGGACTCTCCACTATATCAATCTTCAGTATCTCGCACAGCCAAACCTTTCGCTCACAGAACCAGGAGAAAGAAAGATCGAAGATGGAAATTCCTCCATCGACGAGTGTTCTGTGCGACGAGGCTGAGAAGTCACGTGCACTCAGAGTTCGATGCGGTGAGCAGAGACGACCTTGTGCAGCGTTGCATCGCGTCTCGTATCCAAGCACCAAAACACCTTACTTTAGGCGCGAGAAGCAGAATATGGAAAGCAGTACAAGCGTGAAGATCGCGTGCGCGGTATCATCAAGCATCGTGCACAGCGACAAGGACTTGTCAGGGCGAGGTTCTTGCCTGTTCTCGTGCTGGATCAGCAGCAATATGCAATGTTATCTCGTGGCGGCACGTGGCGGAGAAGCGATCAAGAGAAAGATGGAGCAGCATGAGCGAATACATTGATGATCTCGGCAGGTGATCGCAATTGCCGAATGAAATATGAGGCGCGCGACCGAGCGCCCCTCTATCCATCGCAGATAGATTGCGTAGTGGGCAACGAGAAAAGCGCAAATGCTCTGCAGATCGACGCAGGCACTGTCGCACAGGCAGGAATGGCTTCCACGCGCATTGCGTCAGGGCATGTCGATTGCACATGGCTGGCACGTCGCAGGCTGCAGGCGAGGTGGCACGAGAGAGGCTGTCGGGAGGAGTAAGAAGCGAGTCGTGCAACAGAGAGTCGTTGCTTTGGAGCATGGGCCGGGTGATCTGTGGAGGGTTTGCGAAGGATGAGTGCTGGTACCTGGTGTTCATGGGAGAGCGCAGGCGGAAGAGGATGATCTGTGACGATTCTCGTCTGACGTTGGACCGGGATCCGGAGGCCTGTGTGACACGTTGGAGTCTGGCCAGTCTGGCGGTCCTACGTCGATGTTTGACAGGGATGTGCGGACGACTTCTATACGGTTGCGCGCCGGGCGATCGTCTGTAAAAGGCTATTGCTATCAGATGGGGATGGGGAATGAGCTATGCTGACCATTGGGCGAGGCGCAAAGGGACTTTGGTCTTCCAGATGTCAGCGCGCCAACACTGTTGACCATCTCAGAATGGTGTATGGCTGCCATTGAGCTACCCAAAGCAGTCGTATCCGAATGCTTGAGCATGCACTATAGAAATGGCAATAGACGCAATTTACAGCGGTGAGCGAATGGCAGGGCGGGCAAGGTCGAGGGTTCATCACAACAGTAGATCTGATACTCCCGTCCGGCACGAAGCGTCGGCAATGCGGCTGCAAGTAGAAGTGGGCGGTAAGGACGGAACAAGGTTACATCGAATGGCGAGCAGGCGATGGTGACACGGACGGAGACGATCGATAATCGTCGTCTGCGGCGCGCACAACAGCAGTATATGGGTAGCTACAGATAAAGGCAGGCTGGACGAGCGATTGCAGCATCAAGGTATTCCTTTTGCGCCTCACAGCTCTACGTCAAGCTCTCTGTCTCATCGTCCCCACGCAAGCTGCTGCTGCACTGCGCAGCTCGTCCACGTGCGCGCGCCAAGGCAGCGTGGTGGTAGGTGCCGGCGGTGAATCCTTTGCGCTTGACCCGAGCTCATAAGCCTCGCCCCTCCCGCGCCCTTCCTCGAGGCATCATAATTGGACGACTGCCAACTGCTCGTCGCTCGCCTTGATAGGTTCCATCCAGCAAGACGCCCATCCTCACGGCCAATCGCGGCCATCACTCGCGCTCCGCCGCAACACGACCACCAGCCAGCGCGTCGCGTGTCTCACCAACGCTATACACGAATGAGAGTGTCCAGGTACGCACCCAGTCGCCACACCACCATCCGTAACGTGACCATCGCGCCCTGCGACGCGCCCGCCCGCCACGTCGTCGCAGCAGATCGCGCCCACGCCGGCCTGCGACAACTCGAGGCGAGACGAGACGACGCAAACCGCCATGACGTCGCGCCACACCGCCAGCGCGTGCATCGTGGACCATGGCCACCACGCGCATGGCATGGCTGGCCGTCGCATCGCGGCCGCGCAGTCGCCAGAGCTGTACACTGCGCCAGTCCCGTGCTAATCGAGACGTAGGACATTACTACTACTCCCATCAGCGACACCACTGCGGCAGCACTCTACAGTACCAATTTAGATTGGCCGCGCGCGAGCGACACAGCCCACTCCGCCAGGTAAGTCAGCGATTCCGTTTGCCACCGCACATGCGACTCCAACCCACGCCGCCGCAGCGAGCACGTACTGCTACACAGCTGCGCAGTACCTACGCGTGCGAGCTCTTGCCCGTCGGCCACGCTTTTACCGGCAGCCTGCAGACGCCCGTCGCCCAACACCTCGGCTCGCCAACACGGCGCTGCAGTCGTGTCGATGGTATCGCGTCTGCTACCAGAGCCATGGGCCTCGTCGCGCACTGCTCCCTCCGACATGTGCTGCTCTTCATGTTTTGCTGCCGCGCTGGCCCTCTGCCGGCGCGTCACAGGCGCCGCGGCTGATGCGCTGTCCCGTCTCGTGTCCATTGGCGGCGTTGCGCTGGCGCTGCAGCTGCTGTTGACTTCTCCCCTGCTGCAATCCTTCCCACCGCCCAATTACTATGTATCTTGTCGTGTTTCAGCATCGCTAACCTAGGCCCGTTCTTAGATCCCGCTGCCTATACATCGCCTCGACGTTGTGACTGGCAAGCCCTGTTGCCTTCCCGATCTTGCGTAGCCAGCCTGTCAACCAAACTTGTCTGTACGCACAGCCTCGCCGCCCTATCCGTGCCAGTCAAAGCTCTGCGCTGTCTCTGAGCCTGTCTCGCTATAGCCGACGCATCAGACGTAACGCGTCCCGGTGGCCTGCAGGTTGCGACCGCACGCCTCAGATTGGGCCGCGATTGACAAGTCATCGTCGCGTGCCATCTACTCAAGCTTCGCGTGAAGATCCATTCTAACCCTATTCCGAAGCCTACATCAACGTTCTTCACGGCCGACGCGTGATCCACATCTCGCTGTCGCCATTCGCCAACATGGATTACGCACAGCATTATCAACAACCTTCGCAATACCCTCAACCCCAACACCAGCCACAGCAAACCCACGCAAGCCCTGTGTTGCAAACGCAGCAGCAACCGCAGCATTATCAGCAACATCAACAACCAGGTCAAATGGCTCAAACGCAGATGATGGGTCAAATGGCCTATCCTAATCCCGCGGCATACGCCATGCAACAACCGTATGGCGTTAATGTTAACTCATCGCATGCTGCGGCGATGGCAACAGCTGCTGCGTCCGGATATCCTCCGGCGTACACAATGGCTGAAAACTCACTGCAAGGCTCGATGCCACAAACATCTCCCCAGATCAAGACCGATGGCTCGGGGTTGCAGAGACCGAGCCCTCAGTCGCCTCGCCAGCAGAATCCTATGCAGGTTCCTGGAAGCCTGGCAAATCAGATGGCTATGCCCACAGCACAGGCAATGTCAAACAACATCCCACAGCAAATGCAACAGCAAGCTCAAAGGCGCATGTCACATACCGTCCCAAGCCCGGCCCTGCCTTCACAGCAAGCTCAACACGCTATGAGCGCGCCTATTCGTCCGCCATCGCAGCAGGCTGCACCACCGCCACCTCCACAGCAACAACAGTCTCCTGAGGTTGTTCCTGCTGCCGGGAGTGCGGAAGAATCGCCACTTTATGTCAATGCAAAGCAGTTCCACCGCATTCTCAAGCGCAGAATGGCACGCCAAAAGCTGGAGGAGGCGTTGCGTCTCACCTCGAAAGGACGTAAGCCGTATCTGCACGAGTCCAGACACAACCACGCCATGCGCCGGCCACGTGGTCCAGGTGGCAGATTCTTGACAGCAGATGAGGTGGCAGACATGGAGCGTAAAGCTGGCGGCCTCCCTGGCGACATGAGCAGCACTGTCGAGAATGGCACGCCCAACGGAAAGCCAAAGAAAATCAAAGACAGCTCTCCTACCAAGAAGAGCAAGAGTGAAGATGATGAGGACGAAGAAGATGGCGAGGAGGAAGGCTAGCAAGCAATTTGCTGCTAGATTTCCTCTCTGCTAAACGTTGCGCCTGACATCGCCATTTTTTACCTCTGGCTTATCTCTTCCCAGAGCAGAGTCAGTCGTGTCAACCCTGTACAAATGGGACAAAGTGACCTGGTCAAGAGATTATCTCCCCACCACTGGTCCGTCCTCAAAGGAATCCACCCCGCACGAAACAAACACCATGTGTATGAAAGATTGGAATTCATGTCACATACCTGGTTCTGCGAGGATGTCTGCTGCAGGAGTAAAGGAGTGCTTCATTGTTTATTTTCTTGGTTCGTTTTAGACTTGGCGCTGGTGGGCAGGCAAAGACACGAGACGAGAAGGAAACCCGAGTGGCAGTGGCAGGCTTGCCAGGGTGTACTCGCTCGCTTATACCCCGGTTTTTCTGGACAGTGGATTCGTATTTAACTTCTTGATGTTCTTTACTTTTTACCTTTACCATTCCTTTTAGATGAGTTGCAGTTGTTCGCTTGGTTTTATCCCCTGGGACCATGTGTAGGGCGAGAGACAACGTGAGCAGCGTCCAAAATATACGGCCTCTCCAGGTATTGGAATATTTATCAACGAAATGTGAAGACAATTAGACTCGCAGTCAATTCGCGTGATATGTGCAACAGTAAGGAGCATCACGTGCTGGGGTCGGACCCCCGATTATCTCCCCCGAGAGCCCTACCGCATTGGGACTTGAGCCTCGATCTTCCAACTTCAAGGTTAGGCCTATAGAACAGAAAGCCAGCCAATTCCACCAAAATACACCAGGCCGACACACCGCGCCACAAACAACAGCAACCATGATCTGCAACCGCTGCTTGACACGCCTCTCACGGCGCACGCCCTCCACTCTCGCCCGCACCTTCAGCACAACCCCATCCCGCGCCTCAACACCCATCACAGCCGAAACCGCAACGACCTCCACCCCTCGCGCAGCAACAGGCGCCCCCGCCGCGACCTCGAAACCTGGCGTCGCACAGCCCTTCAGCACGCCGCTCACACCCGGCTCGAAACCCACGGGCAAAGCAGCGGCTTCCGCGCCGCGAGTGGTCAGCTCCGTGCCCGCGGGTACAGTGCTGAAAGGATTGAACTTCTACAAGGATAAGCAGGATCCGGTTGCGATGGCGGATGAAGAGTATCCCGATTGGTTGTGGAGCATATTGGACAAGAGTGGAGGAGATGCGAGCGGCGCGAAAGTGGATGAGGGAGATCTTTATGGTAGGTTCCTCACAATCTGCTAGCTTTCGATGCAGCAAATTTGTTGGGAGAAAGAGAATATCTTACTGACATGCTACCACAGCGAAATCGAAGAAACAGCGTCAACGCGCCGCCAAAGCCCTGCGCAAGCGTGCGCTGCAAAATCCCGACAGCCTGGTGCCCAAGATCCCGGTCTACGAGCAGAGTGTGGATCTTCCTGGTGGAGATGGCAGCTTGGAAGCGGCAAAGGAGGCTGGAGAGGCGAGAAGCGGCTTGACTAAAGCTATGAGAGATAAGAGAAGGAAGGCGATCAAGGAGGACAACTTCTTGAGGGCTATGGGTTAGAGTTGCTGAGGGTTTCAGAATGGAGAGAGAGGCATTGCATTGTATGTTTATAAGCGCCAGGAAAGGGTTCGATTGATCTTTGTACAGTATGGATGGGATGGTCTAGGCAGACCAAAAGTGTTCAGCAAAGGGGTGTATAAAACGTAAAAGAGGCTGCCATGAACGCTGCGCAGTATCTTGTGGATTGCTAGCAAGTGGAGCGTTGAGTGTAAACCAATCCAAGCGAGTACTGCCTTCCCTTCTCCCTTGTTTCTATCTTGTCGCGAACACTGTCTGCAACGAGAGAGAAACAACCCAGCCATTCTGAAGCTAAACAACCACTCACCAGAACGGTTGATACTGGGCCTGCTTCGACTTCTTCGTTGTCTGCGGCTTCGGTTTGGTGCTGACCTTGATCGCCTCTCCATCAAAACCAACGACATCGAGCCTTGACACAACATCATTGAGAAGTGCCTCCAGATCTTCTCCGCCGTCGTGCTGCAAAGCGGCTTCCCACCATAACCTGCCCTCTCTCACCATGTCCTCTTCCTGCTTAGTAAAAGCCTTCACAGTAGCTTGTCCTGGCTCTAAATGGAGATCCCACACTTGTGTTACCACCCAGGTACCGGATCCGAGGCTCTGGGTCAATTCTCGCTTTGCGAGCACATTTGTCACCAGGAAAGCAGAGTCAGGTATGCATGCCTCGAACACCGGCAGCGAAGAGCCGCGGTATCTCTTTGGGGTATTGAAAGTCTCCAGGAAGGTCCTTATGTTTTGCTGCAAGTCGCTTCCGAGCTTCATTGCGCCAGTAGCCGTCCAGTCGAGTTGCTTGTGTTGGATGCGAGCGTCCCAGACACGCAATGGGTAATGGATGTAGACGCTCGGCTGGTAAGTGTCGACCGGTACTACTTCGACGTCTTCAGGAGACTCTTGATTGAAGATCAGGAGCCATTGAGCACCATCAGACATAACGATAGTAACCTCATACAACCTCCTGTCATTGATGGTGTGTTTCCCATTTCCCGTCCAGGCATCGACTAAAGTCGTGCTGCTCGCTGGCGGAGAATCAATTCCCTGTCGAAATCGTTGTCGGAAGTTGCAAAAGGTACATGCCATCTTTGCGTCTTCGTCCCAAGGCTGTTATAAAGGAAGCGCTACGATGTTGCTTGGTGAAGTCATCGAGCTCATGTTGCAGCTCTGGGTGACGTGAGGCCCTTTGATCCGCCAGGTCCTCGGCATCAGTCATCAAGGTAAGCCCAAATTGGACGACTATGCCCTGCTGCTCAGTGACGATGGGGATGAAAGCAGTAGGTCCTCGATTTCCTGGTGAAGGCGATCTGGAACGTCCTCCTCGTTGGCGCATAGCTTCTCGGTGTCAGGCTTCGAGCAGCCTGGTCCCTTATTCATGGCCTGCGCTGGTTCCATACGTGGTCGGGGTAAGGGAGGTGGCGATGGTAGCTCTAGAGTGGCCGGACGTGACAAAGCAGGCTTGCTGCCAGACGCTTTCGCCTTCTTCTTTTGCTGTTTCTTGTTCTTCCCAGCCTGTTGCTTCATCGTGACATAAAGACGCTGGTGACTTTGCGGTTGATCATGCACTCGTTCAACAATATCATCATCGAGCTGTATCAGATCGTCTTCCTATGCACACTAGACTCCACGGCATTTTCTTCAGCTAATTGCGATGAAACCTTGGACCCAGAACCTTTGTTGACGGATGCTCGTTGGAGCCGAGCGGAGGAAATTGACCGAGACCAAGTTCAGGAGCTCTCGCTTGGCCATTATGATGAGCAGTCGTACTTGTATCGATAAGGACACCATTAGGGACTGACTTGGTGGGCGGCACAAGTTTGTTTGCCCACGATTCATCGCCCCCAGGGACAGTATCTTTGTAAGTCATGGGCGTCTTGCTTATAGCCAGCTTGGCGCCCAAGTCGTGTCCATTCGATGTAGACATTGCAATCGGTTTTTCCCTGCTCAAAGCCAGCGCTTCATAGGTTCGTAAGCTGGTTGTGCTTCGACGAGAGTCCAGGCAAGACGCATTCTCATTCTCCCATGCCACCTGATTGGCAACATTGCCGCGCAAACCAAAGCGATCCGTCTCTGCATATGATCTGGTGTAATTCGGATAGTTGTCACTACTACGAGTTTGTTCTGAGCTGGATGAATGAGGTCCGAAATCACCGTTTGGCGGTCCTTTGATTCTGGTACCGGGAGATGCAAGGGCGACGTGAGTGCTAGCACCACTTATGCACCTTTGTCTCACTGTCGAAGATGAATCTTTAGTGCTTTCGGTTGCAATTGTGGTAGCAGTGTTTTCCCTGATCAGCTTCGCCACGCCGGGCGGCTTAGTTTTCTGCGAAAAGTCGCACTCATCTGTAGTCGAGTCACCACTTTCTGTATCCGTATCACCGTCGGCTCTCGAGTTCAGGAGTGCTGCGAAATTCTTATTGACTTGTGTCTCAGACCTCTCCGGTTCCTCGTCCGCTTCGGGTTCCTGTGGCTCCAGAAGCGTTGCGCCTCTGGGTTTACGGACTCTGCCTTGAATATTTTGTTGTCTCTGTGAGGCAACTGCGAACTGAAGAGCATCTCTCTGTGCCTCTGGCTCAGCTTCAGGGTCTACCAGCTTCGTCTCGCCCATACCTTCGAGCCACTGATCCAATCGGGGTGGCTCACCAACAAACTCCCACAGCCTAGCCTTGGGCTCGTCCTCGGCATCATCATCATCATCATGCCCTGGTAGCGTGGTCTTTGCAGTGAAATCAACGAAGGTCAAGAGATCGAAGAGCCAGTTAAGATCGTCGTGCTGCTCGTCGGAGAGTTCTATCAGATCATTGCCCACATTGGCATCGAATACATGCTCCTCGGACGTGTCATCCCATCGAACCCGGCAGAAAGTGATCGCGTTTGCAAGATGACTGTAGTCGTGGCGGCTGCGAACTCGAAGTCGCAAGGCAGCGGGCAGCTTGTGTAAGCAAAAAGCTTTAGCTTTGCCGTATATATTGATGCCATCAAAGTTGACCAAGTGAACGATGGAATACGGCTGTTCCAATGAGAGAGTGTCGGCCTCATCGAGGTCTACCTCGTAGTCGTCGTAAGGGTCCGCAATCTCGCATTCAGCGAACCTCTTGATACCCGCGGACTCGGTCGCAGCGTGGTCGCGAATGACATTTCGAGATGCTCATCCAACTTAGCGCCGGCATGATTTTGACAGACCAGGATAAACGTGTGGTCTTTCTCCTCATAGTGCAGCGAGTACGGTCCTGTGCCACCCAAAATGTTTGCAGTCGCGGCTGCGACTTCAAAGCTTCTGGTGATCTCGTGCACTGCGTCCCTGTCAAACTGCTCTAAGGATGAATGCAGGTAATGAGCGGAGTCTTTCTTTGGTAGCTGAAGCGCCATGGCTGCATTGTTCTCAGAGAGACATGGATGTGCGATGAAGGTGCGGTGGAAGTCGCGTCGTGTTGTTGTCCCTGTGTGAGTGATCGCGACAAAGTCAATTCCGGCGCTTGGACTGTGAGGAGCGAAAACAAAAAGGAGTGAAGTCACGAGGAAGGCGCGACGCAATTGCGTCAACAAACCGGTCAAGGTAGGAACCTACTTTATTAGTAAGGTCAGTTTGCCACTCGCCACCTTCTTGTTTCCTCGGGCCTGAAAAGATAAATTAGGTGTCCTTGTTCTGATCCAGTGTCAATCATAGGCGTGGAAATAGCCTCGGTCGTTTGTCATATAAAAATGTGTATCTGTGTGCGCCAACCTCAATTCCAGAGTGACCCTGTACATCCGCCCATACAAAGTTCGCCTCATTCATCCCAGAACGCCGTACCCAATATGTCCGTAAGCGAAGATTTAAGAAATGATAAAGTGCCCCTTGTCCGGCATTTCAGGGGTTGCCAGCTCGCGAAGTCTCGAGAGCCATAACCCACTTCATCTTGTTGGGTGACTGTCTCCATATCCTCACTGAGCTTCCTCATCTTGTTGTTTTCGAAGCTCGTACTGTCATCCACGCCTGCTTTCCACTCATCATTGGCCTTTTGGTACTCATCCCATTTCTCCACGAATTCTGCCTGTATCTTCCTCGCGCGTTCAAGCTCGGAGCGCATTTGCTCGCCTACCACATCTAGGCGGGAAAGCTTTTCGCCATCTGATTGACGTTGACTTTTCAAATCTGTGATATCTTTCCGCCATCGCTCCGCTCGCTGTCGATATTCCGAGGATAGTTGGCGGTGGCTTTGTTCCAGTATAGTCGCATGTGTAGTTGAATGCTTTGCTTCCTCGTGGGCCATTTGAACATCGCGTCTCGCGGTTTCTTGAGTTTCTTCGGTCTGTCGCTCGAGGCGTCGTGCTAGCAGGTCTGAGGCTTCTCGCCTGCTCCGCTCGGTTGCGACTTCATCTTTCAGTTGCTCGATCTTACGGTCTCGGCGTGCCAGTATTGCTCCATCCATGCTGTTAGCGTGGTTCAAGTTGTCGTTTTCAGTCCTTAAGGCTTCGATTTGTGGCCTCATGGTCTCCAGGTTGCGCTCCAGTTCTTGTGATCGCAGTATTTGCAGTTCCAATTCTCTTTTCAGACGATCATTCTCAGCCATAAGTCGCTCAATAACACGTCCGCTCTTTCCATTCGTCGTAGCATGGCCGACTGCAGAGGACCATTGGTTCTCGTTCGGAGGAGAAAGTGTGCCTGCACGAGACATGTCGCCGTTTGCGTGGACGTCGAGGGTGTCGCTGACTCGCCGCACAGCACCAGGAATTGAATTTGAGGCCTTTCGTGTTGGTGAAGATCTGCTAGGGTCGCCGTTCGGGCTTGCCGTGGTTGTGCCGTCTGCGCTGTCGTCGAAGACCATCGACGGTATGCGATAGCTGTCTGCGCCTAGGCCTCAATTAGCGCTGTAGATTGGCCGAATGTGGCATCGAATTCTCAAGCTGCAACAAAGCGATACCATGAGTTCTTTGTCTGCCATCCGCAATTGTGCTTACCCTCGCCATTAATCCGGGGGACTGGAAGTGTCTGCTTGGTACTCTTGCCAGGACTGTCCAAGCGGAACAGCTTGCCCGATATCTTCTTGCGCTCCTGCTTCATGTTTGCCTCGTTGGCATTTGTCGAGTTGGTTTGTGGGACTGGCGAGGCTTCTTTGCCCACCGCTGAAGTTCGGGCGAGGGCGCTCATTGGGACAGGTGCAGCGCGCTTGCTGAAACCAGAGATGTGATCAGGCTATGGCGCATCGGTAGTCAGTCGCGTGCAGCGGGTGGTGCGAACGAAAGTACGCAACAATGAACGAAGAGTGAAACGGAGGAACGGTGCTTTGACCGCTGCTTAGTTGTTAGTTGGAAGCCGGCGCTGCCGCTGACAGGGGTGTGGACGCTGGAGGATTTCGACGCGTGAGGCAGTGGTCACAACACTGGAAGTATGGAACTGTACCCTGTATGTGAGAAATGCGGCCGCTCACTCGTTATACAGAGTGAGACAGGTAATAGAATTCGCAACGGTCGCTGCCAGCTTCACGTTCTCTTCGGCTCATTCGGGTCCATCAACATTCTGAGTTCAGGTCATAAATGACAATATTATTATTGCGGGGAGCACTAAGCATCTCACAGGCAACGGTCACGGGAGGCGCATGATGTGCTGTGCCTGTCGATCTATCTATCAATACCAGGTCATGTGCTGGAATCGTCGCGTTGATTATGCGCTGGTCAGGTCAGGCACGCGTGGTGTCATAGAATGTTCTTGCTCACGTCAACTGATATCTATGCTTGTCGACCATGGCATAAAGGCATGTGCAAGCGCGTGTGCAGGTATAGTGGTTCTTCAGGAGTCTGTATACGATCGCGTCTCATCATACATGGCGAGCCTTGAGCTTCGAACATTCCATCCCACTCCGGAACGGGCTAAGGTATCTATCCGCCCCAGGAAATCAGGTGATCTGCTTTAGATACTTTCTGTCCATACAGAGTAGGGTGATCAGTGTACGGCCGATCATACATGTGGTGATATAGTAGCTGTGGGTACGAGCAATCGTACGTAGATCTGTGCTTAACAACTAGCCGGACCGTGCCATGAGCAGCCAAGATTTTCTCGGAGAATTGGAAGTGGGCCTAGGAGGTATCACATCTGGACTGTGGATGTGTTCACCTGTATTGACGGGCTTCAGGACTTACGCATTGGATCATTGACTCCAAGGATACATGTATACGGCTTCCGTATCTCTTGTTCACTTGTAAGAGTGCATGGGGTTCGCTTCATAGGACTTCAGATTGGAATACATGTAAAACACGAATGCCGTTGAACGCATTTCAGGGTTCGGGTTTAGGGCAATGTGATTTTCCTCGATTTCTCTTTGGCGGTGCCACCCCGTTATTGATATTCTTTGTCCAGCAACTCTTGATACGCAGTATTGTATGATGTCCTTACTATCTGTACGCTGCTCGTGGGGCGCCTAGTGGCGTTGGTATCGGTGTCTACGCCAGAAACGCTCGAACACAACATGGCATCTCAAACTCGACCTAGTACGCATTGCCACTGTTGTCTGGAGTTTGATCAATTTTAGCAAGCACGATAGAAACTACTGGCACAACCTTGGAATAGATCCTGCATGCAATATTCACATGTCTCGTAGCGATCGAGCTTAACAGTCGATCGAATGATCGATCGATTGCCATGTGAGTGTTGCTGCCAGAGTCCAACAAACAAGTTCTGAAGCATTTTACTGCGTAGTCGATCGATGAACATGATTTTGCAAGACACTGGCAGTAGCAGCAGTAATGCCAACCTATACGTACACAATGGTCGCTAGCACTCTGCGTCACTGGGCTCACATCTGGCACGCCGCCAAAAATACATCATGGAAGAACTTCCCATCACCGCCTACTTCGCCGCCTGCTCCTTCGTCGACTGAACGTCGGACTTCTTCTCCTTATCATCCTTGTTTGCTTCCTGTTTGAGTTCGATGATCTATCAATAAGATCAGCCGTTACTCAAGTCTTCACAGGATCAGCCTGTTGCATACGTTGTTGCACGTTGCGCAGTGGCCGTGCGTTCCGTCAGGAGTCACATCTACATTCGCGCCACACTCTGCACATTTAGGATTCGCCATGACGTCGATGGTAGCAAACAAATTTGTGGTGTGAAGATAGGTCGACTTGTTAGAGGTAGAGAAGTATGTACCTTGCACACACATGCACATATGCAACGTCAGACACCACCGCGTGGATGAAGCTCCTTGGCACTATCGCATGGGCGGCCGAGGGGCGGCCTCTCGCTCGAGCTTGCTTGCAATCTTGCTTACACGCCAACAATGATGCACGTCGGTTTATTCTCATGTGATCTGTTCTTCTGGAGATGAAACACTGTTTCAACCTCCCGAGCACTGCGGCATGACCGCTGCACATTGCCATGTAAGCAGATCGGAGATGCTAGCCGACCTGCTATCAGGACGACTTGCATGGCTGCTTAGTCCTGCTCTATCTCACCTGGGCACGAGCCGAAACCAGCCCTTCGCAAATGACGCATCTGAGACTGCGAGCACGACGCACCAACAATATCTCATGGAGGCGCAGTAGCGCGCGACATGTACCTCGAGTACCTGCTTGTCATCAAGATCGCGGCCTCGATATCCCCGTTCCCTGTGTTGCATCACGCGTTCAGGGCGGCCTCGCGCTCACGGATAGCTGCGTTGCTTTTACCCCATCGTTATTGGCCGCCCCGAGATTAGAGACTCAGAGGAGAGGCCGCCTGCATGAACCGGCATGTGCAGACTTGTGTTTGCCTTGGAAAGCGCGTCTTTCGCTTCGGTTTGCTGCTTCATAGTGGTGTACCCTTGGAGCCTCGACGAGGTTGTGGCATCCTCTTGCATGTGCAGTTCGTCCGGATCCTCCCGGAATGTGGCCACCGCAGAAGCAGAAGCATTGCGGTCAACCATGGTGGGTGCATGGCAGCTTCTTGCGTTGCACCACGGAACATTGACTCAACTGCTCCGCCGCCCTTTGAGTATTGCAGGCCGCCCTATCTGTGGCCGACCCCTGCAAACGACCTATCATTTGAACTTCGGTCGGACCATATTCTCCTGCAATTCTCGACTTGCCTCTCTCATCGTTCATCCTTGTACTTGTCTCAGCCGTGTCCACATTTCTCACATCGTTGCACGGAAAAGTTCATGCAGCAGCAACCTGATCGATCAGGCTGAGCAAACAATATACCTCGAGTCTAAAAGTAAGTAGTCATACACACCCACGCTATGTATTCTTCGCATGGTGATATGCATGAGATCGACCGCCAACTTAGCCGATTTGCAGCCTACTCTTTTGGGAGTAAAGATCAAAGGGAACTGACCAATGCTATGGTAGAGCCTCACAAAGACTGTCTTAACGATGACGAGTGACAACAATCTGTTCGACCTTTCGACATCTCTGCTGCCCCAATATGACGATACTGGGCAGCCTCGACCGCCGGTGCATCCGATGCAGCAACATTACTCGGAATCATGGAACTCGCTAGCCCTCAATAGCCCATATTTGTTATCTCCCCAAGATGGGCCTTGGTCGTATAACGTATCCAATTTCCCTGCTCATGATGCTGGCAATCGATCACAGCGGACCCAGAATGCGCAAGATACACTCCTTGACCTCGGACCATTGTCTCCGAACCGGGATGCCGCAAACAAGGTGGACATGCAAAGTCTACTGAAGCCTGCGGCGGAAGGTTGGCGACCACCATTTCTTCCACGTCCTTACGATGGCGCAGAAGGATACCAGAACAATACATACACAAGGAGCACTGGTGTGATGTCGGAACCTTTTGGGAACGAAGATGCCTACAGCTTCGTCGGAAGCGATTTTGCACCGACTCACGATTCTGGCTTCTATTCTGGGAAACAAAACTCCAAGAGATCCTCATTCCGACAAGAAGCGGTTACAGAAAATCGTTCCGAAATCTCCGAGATGATTGGAGATCAGCTAACCGAGCTCACGGAAAGACCATATGCTGGCCGTATAATGTCTGATCCCCAAGTCGTGACGTACAATGGGAAAAGGCGAAGGTCGAGCCAACCACTGCCTTTATGTGAATACTGCAAAGACTTCCGGCCCAAGAACCGCTCAGATAAGATGTATGTGACGGTGTCGCAACACTGCACAAGAACCGCGCTGACTATCTATAGAAAACACGAAAGGAAGCACACAAAACCTTTCAGATGCCGTTTCCCCGAGTGTATCGCAAAGAATGTCGGCTTCTCAACTGAGAACGATCGCGATCGCCACTATAAGTCTGGAAGGCACCGTGAGATCCCCACGAAGGGCTCCATGAAAGGATACGTCTGTGTCGCTTGCACAGACGGCAAGTATAAATGGTGGCCAAGGCTTGACAACTACAAAGCACATTGCAACAGGAGACATGCCACCTGGAACATCGATGACTTGATCAAGGCGGTATGTCCAACAAATTTGGTATGCCAGTTTACAGAACTGACAAACGTCAAGGTCAGAGCGCTCTGTACGACCTCCAAGTGCATACACTGATGACAACACCACCACTTTCTCTGAAGGAACCTACCAGCAACAGTCTTTTCCACAGACCGAGTTCGTCAGTGCTTACGACATGGCACAACTCAGGCAAGGTGAGGATGGTTTGTGGTCCGACCACACCGCCGCACTTCTTCCCGTCGACAGGCTGGCTGGTGTAGGTCAAGCACTGCATTTAGCTGACGCTTCAGCGGACAGAAACGGATCTGTTGACGCAAATGCCTTTCTCGGGGGCCAACTCGGGTATGCAGGATTGGGGTTCGCATCAATCGATGTAGCATCGGCACCACATCCGTACCAATTGGATCCTACATCGTCATTCGGCGAAGGCTCCTACGCCCCGCAAACTGGCGCGGCTAGATTGAGTACATTACCTCATGATAAGCCTCTCAGTACTCTGGCCTCCCCACAACATAGAAACGAGAACAGCGATGGCGAAGGCGCATTCACTTGTACGGAATGTGGTAAGCTGAAGCGCCGTCGGTGTGAGCTCAGGTATGCCGACATGCCACACGGCTTGCCAACGTGACTGCAAATGCTAACAATGCTTGCAGAAAACACATGAAACGACATACTCGACCTTACATCTGCACATTCCCCAATTGTATCTCTCGCCACGGCAGTCGAAGCGATTGGAAACGCCACGAGGAGAGCCAGCACGTCCTTAACGAATCTTGGAAATGTACTATGAGTATACCTGGTGGCAAGAAATGCTTTGTTGATTTCGCTTCGGAGGTTGAGTTGCAATGTCATCTTATGAACGCTCATAAGTTTTCTGCGAAAGAGGTCTCCTCGGATTTCTGTGAAAATATGCGGCTCGGCGAGAACGGAAGCGATCGTTTTTGGTGTGGCTTTTGTCAGAAGGTGATCGAGCAGACGGCCCGGATCGGCTGCGATCCTCGCGAAATGAGGATGCAGCATATTGGCGATCACTTCGACCAACAAGACTTCTCTGATGGAAATTTAGTATATTCGGGGTCGGATATCAAGGGCGAAGATTATGACGGGATGGGACCGTGATTGCGCCACAGTAAGCCTGGAGCCTACTTTGCGATGAGGAAAAGATTATTCAATGTTGCAAAGCTACGAAATAACGATCTATAATTGAACGAACATATTGAGGGTTTCGAGCAGAGCTTCATTTCGCAATGAATGACTGAATTCTATGCACACAGCTGAGGACGAAATAGCGGAACTGTGTAAACGACTCTTTCAGGACTATCACGGCCTGGACCTGTCCTCGTCTCGAGCTTGGTCAAGGTAACGACATCCACAGCTCAAGCATCTTCGGGTAATTTGGCGTGCCTAGGCCAGTCACCGGATCCCACCAGCTACCGCATAGAAACCATCCGTTCCACATCCTCCATTTTTACCCCTCGTGACGTCTTTGAAGACCTCCGGATGAGCGTACGCCGTTGGGTTGATGAAGCCAACACTGCTCTTCCCAGATTTCAGGCGCTCCTGATTAATCAGCGTCAAAATGCTCCCAAGCACAGGTGCCGAAGCGGACGTGCCATAAGTAAGTGACCACTGCGCGTTGACTGCGAATGCGTAGTTGGCCCCGTTGGCGCTGATGTCAGGGAACCCACGAGTTCTTTGGCTGTTGTTGAAGCGGTCGCTCCCGTAGACTGGTGGATGGTTCTTGAACCAATCTCTCACAGCTTGGGCCTGGTAGTCTGGCAGAGAAAAGACGTTGCTGAAGCCGCCACCGGAAAAGGCTATCTTTGACAGTGTTTTCTCAGGCTGCTTGTTTGTAGCTAGAGCATGCGTGAGGTTGGTGCCTTCTATGACTTGTGTTGCCCCGACAGCGGTCACGTACGGGCATCCGGCCGGAATCATTGGGCTGAAAGTCCCATTTGTACCATCAGTGTACGTGGCGTCAGGCCCTGGTTCGCGATCGTCAGGATCAATACACGCATCGCCGTTGCCAGCAACGCCATTATCACCACTGGAAACGAGGAAGCTTGTTCCCATGAGACCGAGTTTGAGATACTCATTGCACTGTCGCTGTTCGTAAGCCGGCAGCAGGTCGTGCTCATTGTAGGCGTACGATATGGTGACGACTTTGGCAGCGTTTATTGTACCGCAGGTCTTCCTTTATAGCCGCCGGGGGTTGGATCAGGGTAGATCGCATCGCCGGTGGGGTCGTCGCCGTCGCAATACGTCGCATCGAAGGCGTCAAGAAAATTGTTGAAACTTGCGCCTCCGATGACGTCTCCAACCTGATACAGAGTGACTTGCTGAGGATAGACCAGTGTCATAGCGTACTCTAGGTCGAGGTTCGACTCGCAGTTGAAGCCGCATGACTTGTTCTCTTGTTGCACGATGGCACCCTGAATGTAATTTGTGATGGGACGCTCACCCACAAGTCTATCGCTGAAGTTCGCGAAGAAAATATCCAGATCAGTAGCTATGTAAGCTTGAGGCGTGAATTCTGCCACTCCGAAGCTGTTGCCCTCGATGGCTTCTTCATTGATCGGAATGTCATACAGGGCGCGTAGACATGCTGGTGTCGTTTGCTGATCACACCAATCCAGACGATAATGCAAGTCGGACTTGTCAATTTCTTGGACAACCTTGGGCAACCAACCATTTGATTGAGGGTCACCGATACGAACGCCGTGTGTATCGCGTGCCGAGAGCCGCTCGCGGTCTTCTTTGGGGAATCCGATCTTAGTATCGAAATGGACCGAAGGAAGAATAAAGTCTACGTGGTCTCGGATGTCGGATGGCAGACTATATTCGTCACAAGCGACGTGTGTCTTTCCAGTACGGTCATGTTTCCAAATGTGATACTTGGCATGGAGAAGGCTTTCAGCCTCACCGATACTGGCGTTGAATTGAAGCCACGACAAGCCATATGACTGCCTGATGCGGTCGGCAGAGACACCAACAGAAGCCAACCAAGCTTTGACAGCATTGACAGACTCTTCGCTGGCAGCTAATCAGTATGACGTTCCACCTGTTTCATCCGGTGTGGTACTGTACCTCGGAGCGAAAGCCTGAGCGACGTCGTCCGCGCTCCAGTGTTGACCGTACATCTCCGAGTCTGGTCGCGAGACGTCCATCAACCATTGATGGCCTCGATCGAGGTTGCTCTGTGTGAGAGCAATGCGCATGGGAAGAATTGCACCAGTGTTGAGTTGACCATGGCGGGTCCAGCCAGCCGGATGTGAGTGCCTTTTCTCGTGGACCACATGATGTTGCGTGAGAGGCGAGGCTGTTAGGCTAGGGACCAGCGAACTGGTGGTGAGCAGAGCGAAGAAGAGCATTGTGCGGATATAGCGTGCGGAGCAGATGTGTGCCAACTTTCGTTTGTTGCAAACAAGGGAGAGGAGGAAGACATTCTTATAGACTGCTCCTGCGCCATGGTGTTAGGTGTCTGCTCAGGGTAGGGATTGCGTGGCTGCAGGAATCACACATCGCCATGGCTTGAGGACGGCTAGGCTCGGCCCTCTTGAAGCATATTTACTTGCGTGGATCGCAGGAACAATCGATATGATGCGGCGGGCGTCGAGTGGCAGATGAGAGCGAGCCACTAGTATCGAGTGTCTGCATCGCGGCCTGAATCTGGTCAGCATTATCCTGTCAAACACGAAACTTAACAATACGACTCATCCACCTCTAGAGGCAAGCGAGGAGCCCTGGCGTGATGCGCATAGGCCGCATGGCAACTCGATTCAGGGCAATGCAACGCCTCAAGTCACCAAGTTCGTGGGCGGCGTAGCCTGGTGCTTCAGAAACCAGGTCACTGGGCATAGATCGTGCCTCCGTGGCGGGAGTAACTCAAGTTGTTCCATCCTTCGAATCGGACCAGGCTCCGGCATGATTGGACATTGTACGTCAGGTGGAGTTCAAAGGCAGGGAACATCAGCCTCTTCATAAGGTTGCGATGTGAGCGCACGAGCTTCGGCAGACCATACCACGTGACTGAGATCATTGTAGCATTCACGCAGGCCAAGGTAGGACAGAAGGCAGGTCGGATATCGATCTTGTACCGCAAAGCGAACCACTCAAGCACAGCCGAGTGCATGACCTCAAATTGCTTCCTTGATCAGGTGCAGGACGAGTTTCCGACAGCAGGCAGGGTCCATGCGTGCCCAGAGAAATGTGTTTCTGAATGGCAACAACGCCTAATTAGTAGTAAAGGATAATCTTGACCACCCGTGTAAGTCAATCCAAAATTCGTCACAAGTCTTCTACTGCAGCAATGTAATGTTGAAGCTGCCATCTTGTCTAGTAATCTATACTCTTCAATGCCCGTTCTCCTCACGGAAATGGTGAATCTAATCGAGCTTCCCCGGCATGCCAGGTAGTGCTGGCAGTGTGTATTGCATCACGAAGGTCCTGAGGTCCGACCAGTGCTCCGAATTCGCGAAGCTGAAGACGAGAGGTCAGTCGTGCCAAGGCAAGCGTACCAACAACATGCAGAAGCAAAGCAGTGATACGCAGGGTGAATGTACAATGGGTATTCAAGTATGTCATAAAATCGTGAAAGTCTCATTTGTTGTGCCAAAGGAAATTGCCAAAGCCGTCCCATGTGTCCGCATTGTTGTATCTGGACGAGAGAAGTCGACGTCAGCCCTGTGTCAGTTGGGAAACCCGCACGAGAGCCCTCTCGGCCCCATTCATGCCACAAACACGGAAGAGGGGTGAAAAGAAATGTTTCACGTACATGTATGTCATGCTGTTGCGCAGACTTGGTTGTAGCATCTCCGGGTACCACCTGAACATCCACATTACACTCGCCCAGCTCAAACTGGCAAATACAGGCCATGAGCGTGTCCTTATGATCGCGAGCTGTTCCTCGTTCAGGCCAAAGATACCTTTGCCGCCGTGGCCACCATACGCGCCACCAATGAGGGTGTTGTCTCCAGGTGGTTGTACAGCCAGTTTCGCCATTCCCAGTACTACTCTTGCGAAGACGTATATGACGATCTGCTGGCTGACGCTGCTGAAGGCTGCCTTGCCGTGTCCGAACACCCAGTAGCCGCCGAACAAGCCCGCAATGAACGAATGTACGCTCTGCTCTTTGCCGTTCACGTTCTTCATCGCCAGCATGGATGACTTGTAGAGGAAGGCGAATTTTGCAAGATTGAACGCGTGTAACCGAGTTGCCTTGTAGATTGACAGTAGCTTCTCGCGTACAGTTCCAGAGCGAAACAGAAAGATCATCACAAGCGCATGTGGGAAGCGGACCTTGACACCGTAGACGAGACCATTTCGGATAGCTTTGAGGAGGACGAGCGGCTCATGGTATTTCGGGTTGAGAATGACCTTCTCAAGTTCGCCCTGAGAAAATCGTCAGTACATGTGCTGGCTACTGCGTTCCATCTGTAAGCATACTCGAAGAGCCTTGATGTCGTCCATGTTGACAGCGCGTTCGGTTCCCTATGGGAAGCGTTCGGTTTCTGTGTGGAGATCTTTCTGCGCAGGAAGACGAAATTGGTCCAACTCAGTTACCTCTGATCAGTACAGAGCACAAGTCGTAAGGGAGAGGTAGACATAAGGGTGCCAGTAAGAGGCATAGCCGCGATTGTTTGCATGTGCACACTTGCCGCATGCTTGAAGAGCCGCAGCGAACCTCGGCACAGAGCGCAGCATGCCACAGCGTGACGTCTGACCCTTTCACATGCCCGAGCCAGCCGAGACACCTGGGCGAATGGGGGTTTCTCGGGGAGTTGTAAGCATCTATGCATCTATTCATACGCAGTACGTCGGTCTCAGATTGACCGGGCGAGATATCTACTGCTTTCTGTGTGGGCAATTATTACCTGCAGGTGCTGAAATATCAAGACCTTTTGATGTAATGGAGAATGAGATGGCAAAGCTTCAAGTCCGCTCGCTGTCAAAGCTCTTTGATGTGAGGTAGCTAGAAAATACATAATGTACACACAATCGTGCGTCCATCAAGCCTCCGTCTTGACTTCCCCATTTCCATTCCCATCAATGCCCCTTTCAACCACCTCAGGCCTCCATTTGGCCAGATGTCTCTCCGCCGGTTTCCTCGCGTCTTCGTTCTCCCGCCAAAGAGCTTCAAGTGCATCCAGTGCCGTTTCTCTCACGGGCGGCCTAAACATAACAAGGTACAGCAGCGCTTGCACAACCAAGTTCACACGCTCAGGATCGTCAGCGATCTTTTGCAATTTAGGGAACAACTCTGCTGGTAGCGAGGGGATTTCGGACACCAGGCGAATGAGGACTCTGTTGTCCTTTGTGTCGAGATAAGGAATCAATGAGTCCAGCAGGCGGAGTGTGTAGGATGTGTACGTTGGGGTTGCTTCAGTCGAATCGTTCGACTCGTGCTGCTTTTGCAGTATGCGATCGCAGTACCACTCCTCGTTCAGCCAAGAGATAGCAATGGTGATTCTGGCGCGGAAATTCTCCATGACATAGTTGAGCAAAGCTTCTCTGATGCCTGTTGACAGACTGAAGCTGCTGCCTTTCTTTGCCAGGCTTCGGTCGCCATTCTCCTGCTTGACTGTGCTCCATCACTGTCTTGCAGCTCAAACTGTGATCTGGTAGCTAGTCTTGTAATTAACGCCAGCCAGCCTTCTCTGTCGTGGCTTGGGGCGGATGGTCGATTGAATCCCTTCGCTAGCTCCTGCTTCTTGGCGGTCTTTTGTCGTGCGTCCTTATCCATCTCCGAAAGTGTCTCGAAAACCCGTGTGACAGCCGTCTTGCTGTATTCGTCCTTTTCTCGGTCATTGAGTGGCGCAGGCGGAGGCAGCTCGAAGGGTCCGATTGCGATTCCCGGTCCTTCAAATCCTTCGGGTGGCATCTGGTCCAGCCTATTCAAGACTTGCTCTGCGTCTCCTCCCATAGTCATCGAAGGATCGTAGTCATCCTCGTCGTCACCAACGGCTGCTCTTGCAGCAGATGTTGCATCTGGTGGTGCTTGTTTGCTGAGATTCAGGTATCGCGATTTGACTATGTTGATTGCTTCATCGAATCGTGCTTGGTCGACTGATTGCATCAGTGGTGGGATCAGCTGAGCCACGATGTTGTATGGTATCGCTTCAACATGGAAGCCAGTAGCGGCTTTGTCGTCTGATAATGTGAACAACTGTGCGATAGTGGACCCGTAGGGTAGATGTGTAGAAGCTTTGCTTTGTTGTGGCGAGGTGGCGGCTCCCGCAGCAGCTGCGTTCTCGACGCGTTGGCGTTTCGCATCGTCCAAGCCGTCAATCGGGCCATCAGGAGCAGGTCGTTTCAGTTGGTTCGCATCGGCGAAGGCTTGGATCAAGCTGTGTCTAAGTCGTTCGATATGTTGTTGGATCCTGGGCGCAAGGGTGTGATGTGGGTTGCGCTTGAGCACATGAAGCAAGAATGTCATGGTAGTACGGGTCATACTCCTGACAGAGACCTTATCTCTGCCAGACATGGCCCGTGAAGCAAGTTTGAGTGGGTTGAAGTTAAGCACGACACCCAGGATTTTGTTGCTGATGCTCGCTCTTCGTTGTACGAGGAAAGACAGAGCGTTCAGAGTCGCCGTCACCAGAAGCGCATCCACTGCATCGTCTTGGAGTACGTATAACAGACGATCTGAGAGACCGCTTGCCTCGGCTTCGAGGAGGCCGACCTTAAGAACAGCATGATCTCTAGGCACAAGTGCAAGGCTGACTTCGTTCTGCTCTTGTCGGCGCGGGTCGGCGATCAGACCTGGCGTCTGCACTTGCACAACCATTGCGACAAACTTTACGCAGCAGATCCTCACACCACTAGGCGCTGTGTCCATACGGCGTAGAATGCTCGACTTGATAGACGCGATTTTCTGCCACGCTTCATCGTTCGAGGATTTCATAGTATACCTGAAGACGAGCGGATACACACTGGCCGCGCACTGCACAGCGCTCTTCACCACTGCTGGATCCTCGTCCTCTCCCATTTCCTCCTTCCGGTTCAGATATCCCCTCAGCGTGTCCAGCACTCCGCTGCCAACGCACATAGTCTCCTTGGCGTCCGCGCCAATGACAGGCGATGCGAATGTCTCTGCGAGGAAGTCGGCACCCCATCGTCGCTGCTCCACTGGTGTAGATGGACCGATCACGGGCAGCACACCAGGGACAACTTGAGGGTAGATGGTGGCATCTCGGAGGACAATGTCACGCGCTGAGTTCAGCTGCCTTATGGTGTCGGCGAGCGCACTCATGGTTGCTGCTTACGGCGTGACGGGTAGGTGTAATCACGACAGTCCGAGTCTTGTATGCGCGGCGCGACCACAGAGACAGTACGGCTTTTAGAAGGAAAGCCTCAAGATCTACAAAGAAAAGGAACGACGATAAGAGCTTCCTTGCGCAAGCTCATGGCACACTGGTGGATTTAGATAGCGGTAAGCATAGAGCGGGGCGGTGGGCGCGTGAATTGTGGTCGGTGAGTTCGTGGGTCGCCAGGAGCGCAGTGTGGTGACAATAATTTGTTTCCTTTGTTGTCAGAGCTGGATGGCCTGCGCAATGCGCGTGAACTGGGGAGCTCTGTCTTGCTGTCGAGCTCGAGCGCGCGGCGGCTTGGCTGCGAACTCCCGAAACCTAGACTTTCGCCATGCACGCTCACATGTGGGTGGTGGCAGTAGTTCGAGATCAACCCTCTTGAGATAATCAGTACTATTGCCAACGCCAAATACAGCCTTCAAGATGCCTCTCGGACGGTTCGCATGCCTTTATATGACATTCTGGCGTATTCAAAGCTAATGCGACCCGTAGCATGCCCCAGTCGTCGTACTACGACAAGCAAAACCGCCCAACTGCCGCTCTCTACCGCGCTCGCCAACCCTACCTCCTCAAAAACATAGCGACTGGCCTCGTACTTCTCGGTTTCGTTGGTGGAGTCTGTAAGTATACTTCGAGCTAGACTTGTATGGGAGCGGACAGCTCATTGTGCGCCACAGACACATACACACTCAAGGCTATCGGCCAGGACGACTTCAGCGACGTGCCCATGCCCGACGCACCCATACAGACCGGCGCGACTGTCGGCAGCACCCCAAGCGTTGCGGCGCCGAAGGCTCAGAAATAAGCTGGTGCTTTGCTGGAGGGCTTGTAAGATGTGGCATTGAACATCACGATGCATATGGGCGGCGTTTGGCGAACGGGCAGGACAGACCCAACTCTTTCATGAAACTGTAACTATACCAGAGGAGAGAAACAAAAAGGAGGAGCTAGCCTCCAAAGATTGTATACCATCAGCGATGGGAAACTGTTTCCTCCCACATATACATCACGTGACTGTGAATATGAAGCACATAGGAAAGTCTTTCCCCGGCTTGTTTGCTGGGTGGGATATATACAAATTTGAACAATTGCGTCTTTCTACTCGTCATACACCGTCCTACCGATGTCATCCAGCTCTAACTGTCAGAGGCGGCGGGTGTGGTCTTTGCGAAATCCACGACAGGCTGTTCCCTGGGAACCTTGTTCTCCCTAACCTGTTGGTGCTTCCTCTCGTTTTGCTCGTATGCCTCCTTCTCGTACTTTGCGATCAGGTGGTCAATGTTAGCACCTCCTTGGCCAGCGGGGACGTTGAAAGGTGATCCGGTGTTGAAGATCCTGTGGATTTCATGTCAGCACAATTTCTCATACGCGCTCAGAAGCTTCGACTAGTGCCGCGTCTTTTATCGATGTCCTCCAAAGTTATGCGCAGGGTATAGACGTACTCTGGGAACCTCAAGTCGACGTGACGGACAGCGTTGCTGGCCTCGTTCAAGAACAGAACTCTGTCCGCGGCAGCTTGCTCGATCATTTCTGTGTGGATGTTGTTGCGGTCCGCCCAGGCGCCGGCGTACTTGTTGTAGGTGTTGGTGATCAGACGCGTGAAGTAGGGCTCCTTGTCGCCAGACGGCGTTGTAGCGTAGTTGAGAGCAAGGAAGGAGACGGGCACGGCAGTAATCGCAACGTAGAAACCAGGCTACACCCTCAATTAGTCTTTGCCTCCATTGTATCTCTCCGCGCAATCGCTATTCTTTCCGGGTCCAACGTACGCCAAAGCTCTCAGTGCCGCCGGAGGTGTGGTGAGCGTCACCAGCGCCGTGGCTGGCATAGCGACGCTGGATCTGGGTTCGTACGCCGCGCGCAGAGCGCAGGGCTGCTCTTTGAAAGGGTTGCATGGTGTGTGGGCAAGCCAATGGGCGTATGTACGGCTCGTTTACTCGTAGTTGATCGCAAGGTGAGGTCCAATGCCTCTGGCTGGACGGCTACGCCCGCATTGCTAGCCGCACAGGCTTACTCATGCGACTTTGCTGCGACGTCAGCCCTCGAACAACGTGAATTGGGTTGGTCGCTCGGAATGCGACAAGTCTGCTACATTAGATTCGATATAGAAGCCATAGTCGAGTGTGTATTCTGTTGACTTATAGTTTTCTCTGTGGATTATTAACGATATCGGGCATCCTCTTGGAAATCGAACCACATGAAGACTAAGGAGAGCGCGACACAGCGTGCAAATGATTGCCACAAAAATTAAGGTACCTCGATACTGTCGCATTTTCTGGGGTTTCCAGGAAAGATTCATTTCGTACAATAGAGCACCTTCAGCTCGTTACTCCGATGAACAGCTTGATCTTTCCGCGAAGACACATTTCCAACTCGCATTCCGAGAATGACAGACCGATCCACGCCAATGTGATTCAGCAGGCAATTGCTCATTCGTTCACGGGCATCCCCTCTACTGCGGTCCCATCGCATTTTCGTAGAAGCCTCCGTTGATGCCAAAGCCGTCATTATCCTGATCGGACGGCTCCTCCACCTCCTTCTTGACCTTGGTCTTCTTCGTCGGAGTCTTCGTAACAGTTTCTTCGTCGTCGTCGTTCTCGTTCTCGTCAATCTTCTCTGCGACGGCAGTCAGTGTCAATGAAGTCAAACGAAATGTGAAAGTGCTTGAGACATACTGCTACGCTTCTTGCCTGCCGAAGCCGGCGCCTTCTTCGCGGACTTCGGGGTCGTCGCATTGGCAGATTCGTTACTGAGCTCAGCAGCCAACTCTTTGGCACGGGCCTTGACAGCGCGGAACTGGTGTTCGAAAGACGACGCAGAGCGCTGCCGTCCAGCTTTGACATCAGCTCGTAGGCTTTGTTGCCCAAGCTACTGCCTTTGCTGTCCATGACGGCGAGGGCGCAAGCGATAGTTTCAAAGGTGAATTGAGCGTCGGCCTTGTCCTTTGGAGCCATAGTGGCTGGTGGTAACGTGGTTGATGCGGGTATGTTGTTGGCTGCATGATGTCAGTTGGATGTCCCTCCAATACAAGGATATGTGGGATGAAGCAGGCTCAAGACGTACCGTGTTGGGCGTTCAGATGCTGGCGGTTGTTGTCAGTAGGTATGGTAAAGAAATTGCGAAGCAGAACGAGGGAAGGGCGGCGTGCAAGTTATACGAGTAAGAGCGCGCTCGTCTGCGTCTGCTGCTTCGGGCTCATGTGACGCATCGGCCCATGTGAACGCGCGAGTGAGCTCAAAGTGAGGCGTAGTCCCGCCTGTCACCGCCCATGAAGCGCACTGCGGCAGCGCGTCGGCAAGCAAACGCAACTTCACTTCGATTGCCTCGCCGCCCGTCAGAATTCTGAGACGCAAACTTCGACGACCAAGCAGGGAGCCCCGCCATGTGGAAGCAGGTATAGGACAGGTAATATGATGATAGCACAGATCTATCCAAAACATCAGTACTGTTCAGCAATGTAGGCTGTGTGCCAATGCAGGCTGTGTGCCAATGCTTCCTTCTTGTCCGCTTCTAGTCCGCTTCTACTGTGGATTTCGTACGCAATGGAAATGCTGTGACGATAAATCAAGGAGCCGAGTGGTAGTAAATCAGAAATTGAGAGCTTTTCATTTCTCATCTTGCGCTATATTACGAAACTCTTCTTCGCTCAAGCCGTGCATGAATCTTCCTCCCTCGGACGATGTACTGATGTGTAGCGCCTGAGCACACTGGGACATCGTCTATTTGGCGAAGTGAAGGTCGTAGTTCAGCCACTTCCTAGACTGGACCTCGGGAACGCTCAAACCGGGGGTACCATAGGTAAGTGGCGCGAAGAAGAGGAAGCCTCCGATCAGCGCTGCAATAACAACGCCAGAGGCAGCCCAGGTAGCAAGCAAGGACTGGCCAGCAATGCGCTCGCGGATCGGCCTGCTACGGGGAGCCTTGGTGACAGTCTTGTTGCCATCCTTGGTGAGGCTGGCAACATCAGCAGGCTCGAGGTTGAAGATGAACTCGATCAAAGCTCCTGCCACAAGGGCGCTAGCAAGGTGAGCTGGCAGATAGTGGTGCAGGAAGAGTTGGCGGCCCATGATGAAGAAGGGAATGTAGTGAGCGGCCCAGGTCAGGAAGAAGAAGCCAGTGCTGTTGTACAAACGAGAGCGGGTGCCTGATGAAGGTTAGCTAGATGATATTAAAGGATAAGAAGTTACAAACTTACGCTTATCGAGCGCATCCACACCACGACGCATGCTGACTTGGTCTGCCAGGATGATGCCAGAGAATACAGCGAGGATGGACGAGGCGATCCACCAACCGGGGGTTGCCAAGGAAGTAAATCTGCTGTCTGGTCTCATTCTCAGTCCAGAAGCTGACACCACGCAGAAGGAATGGCCACTGGATCGGGAACGAGGAGTAAGGGTGGCTTGAAGTCAAAGCGTTGTTGTGGAAGAACATGGCGCGTTGGAGTTCGAAATACTTCTTCAAGAAGGGCATCGACTTGACCTTGCGCTCTTCTTTCATCAAGCGCGGAGAGTCCTCGGGAAGGCCAGGGATTTCCTCAACATACCAGATGTTAGAGGACTGGGCAACGTTCTTATTACCGTTGATCTCGGCCTGCTTGTATCCCCAATCCGGAAGAGGTGTGGTGTGGGTCCACATGGCGACCTTTGATGGGAAGTGGACGAGTTTGAAGTGCGAGGACATAGTCTTGAATGGCTGCTTGGTCTTGCCGTTCTCAATCCTGATCTCAAACAAGGTGTCGTTGAAACGGCTGCCATTTGCATCATCGACGCCGACAGTGGTGAATTCTTGGTTGGTAGGGTAGAAGGGAGAGGCGACATCGTGAGTAAGAAGCCAGCTGTCAGTCACAAGGTGACGGAACCTGACAACATCTCCGTTCTTGACAGGGTGACCGCGACCTTCCATTGCGACCGAGGGAATAATCTGCCACAGGTTGTTGGTGTCGTTGTGAGGGTAGCCAGTGACCTGTTGTCCCTGAGAGGAGATGCGGCCATCGTCGTAGCGCAATGGGTACTTGTCAACGTGAGAGTGGAGATAGACCTTCGTCTCCTTGTGCTTCATCGCAATGTTGTCAAAGTAATCAATGCCAACTGCCTGCTGGGTCATGAGGTTGTCGCTCAGAGTCTCCTGGAACTCAGGTGTCATGAAGTCATCACCAGGGCCAGAGCGAGAAAGGATGGTGAAGTGAACCTGGAACCAGAACAGGTACATCAAGAAAGGAACGACGATGAAGCCGATGATGCGAGCGCTCAAGTGCTTGCCGAATTCTGGAATGCTCAAAGGACCTTGCTTGCGCTTGATGTCAAGCAAGTCCCAAAGATCGATGATGACAGGTACACCAATCGAGAAGAAGGTGAAGGCACCGACATACTTGGTGCTGATAACACAAGACATGCAGATACCAGTCAACAAAAGCCACTTCCACCACTTCCGGCCAAAAGGCGCGTGTCGCAGCTTGTAGAATCGGATGTAGCAAAGCACGCTGAGCGCCATGAAGAGGACCAGAGTAGCATCCAGCAAGATGAGACGAGTCTGTCCGATGTGCGCATTGTCAAAGAGCACGACGGAAGCCGCAACAATGCACGCAGGAAGACTGTATCCAGACTCCCACATGATCCAGAAGACAACGCTGACAGTCAATGAACCCATCATGGCAGGCATCGATCTATACGCGACGTAGGGAACCTTGTTGGTAATGTAGGAGTCGCCAATGTTTTCAAAGAGGAAAGATCCATCGTATCCCACGAGCCAGCCAGCGAATGCGAACAGGAGCTTGCCGAAGGGAGGGTGAACGTCGAAGAAATAGGTGCGCTGCAGGTAGTAGGATGCGAACTGTGTGGTCTGAAGTTAGTACTCCTATTTTCATCATTCCTATGCTGGTTGTCTGAAGCGCTTACCTTGCCAAAGTGTACCTCATCGAACACGACCTGGTTGGGATGGCTGATACCCCAGAAGCGTGTGATGAAAGCCAAGATTGTTATAACAGCCAAAGCAAGCTTGTAGTCCCATTCGCTCTGCACGGTCTCTTTCGCAGCACCCTTGAATTGGTTGATCGCATCCTCGGTGTCGACGACCGGAGTCGTTTCTGCTTCTGTTGCGCTGCGCTTTCCCCCTCGCTGACGTACAGCATTGGAGGACATGATGAGTTGATTAGAGCTTAGAACAGCCCGATTATTAAAGGAAGGTGGATCGAAAAGAAGGACAAGAAAGCGGTTGGCGGCCGCAAAGAATTGTAGCAGTTCGCCGTTCTGGGCACGGATGTGTAGCTCCTTCAGCCAGGAAATGTTCACTTGAGAGTAGTTGCCAGCTAAGCTGTCACGATAGCCCCTGTCGGCGGCTTGTGAGCGCCAAGCCCGACTTGACTTTGTTACACCAGTACGTGAGATACTACTCCTTGCTCAGTCAGTGTCAATGCTGAATGCCACTTGTTACAATATGAGCGAATGGCTACTACCTTGCACGTGTGTGTCCAACCAAAGCACATGCTCTGCATTGCCACGTATCGGCGGTATCTGTAGGCTGCTGGAGACGAAAACACAACCCTAGGCACAGATGCCAATCAGCCCCCGAGACAACATCTTCACTTACTGCGTGTACTCGAATGCATCCTGCAATATGCCTGTAGCACTCGTCTGACCTACAAGCTTCTTTGACATGCCATTTGACACTTAGCGCTGTGGAGGAGCGTGGCACAAAGCGAGGCCGTTCACGATGAACAACCTAATGCACATAGCCTAGAACGACAATTATAACACCAACATGTATCGAAAGATCACGATATCAAACAAGAAAGGGTCCGAACATTCGGCACGATTCAAGTGATCGTTTCATTGAAGAGGCCATCAATGCCAACCGTTGCGAGAGCGGCGCATCCTCCCCATTGAAAAGTGGACGACGCGCAAGGGACATTTAACCACCGACACTCTTAGGACTGCCTCGGATATTGAAGAGGTCATTGTAAGCGCAACCGGAATGACTTTTACCGCTGAGGGTAGTTGGAGCCTGTTCGCGATGCTACGGCCTACCACGTTCGGCGATCCGGCTGCTCGCTGCTCGCTGTACTTCCACCACCATAGGCATATCCACCACCATAGGCATATCCAACACCTGGTCTAGACGCGAAACAATAACCTCGTGACCTTGGACGAGACTTCCGGGATACTCAAGCCTACACTAATATTTGCAATGGACGAGAGCTCCCCGCATCCTGAGCCCTGTCTCATCCCCGCGCTCCAACCCCGCCAAACCTAATGTTATTCCCATGCCTCGAAGTCCGTCCAGAAAGGATCGCGTGGCGCATTATGTCGACATGAATCGAGGCCAAGATCATCGTCCATTGGTTGAAGTGGTTGTATTCCAGATATTTGTGCATGCTGGCGGGGTACGCGTTCTGGCCGACTACGGTCGACCGGAATCAACGGAATCAATAGCCACCGTGGTAGAAACCGATGCTTATATTACTCGTCGCGCTGGTCTAGCATGGTAGACTGTAAGCAGTTTTCCCTTCAAATTTACAGGTATTTCAATTCGCCTACAGGATAATATAGCAAGATGGGCTCCATCAGCCAGGAACCAGAGCCGGAGCGTATCCTCAAGACAGATCTTCGAGAGTACAGCAACAGAACTCGCACCGATGGACCTTACGCAGACAACCTCGACATCGATGTCCTGATTGTGGGAGCCGGTAAGTTTACTTCTCCACGGTCAAAGGTGACACTCATCTGACGTTGCACAGGTTTTGGTGGCGCTTTCTGTCTACATGAGATGCGAAAGGCGGGTCTGAACGCCGCAATCTACGAAGCAGGAACCTCATTCGGAGGTACTTGGAGATGGAATGTCTACCCGGGTGCTCGCGTCGACAGCCCAGTCCCAATTTATGAGCTGTCCATTCCGGAAGTGTACAAGGATTGGCACTGGACTACCAACTATCCCAACTGGGAGGAGTTGCAAGGCTACTTTGACCACATGGACAAAGTCCTCAACCTCAGCAAAGATTGCTCGTTCGAGACCGTCGTCACATCTGCCGAATTTGACACTGAAGAAGGCAAATGGAATGTTGGTACTCAGGATGGTCGCAAGGCCAAGGCCAAGCACCTGGTCGTTTGCGCTGGATTCGCTGCAAAGCGATATATTCCAGGATTCCCATCAATGGACAAGTTCAAGGGCACAATTCACCACTCTTCGTTCTGGCCGGTAGAGGGCGTACCCTACGAGGGCAAGCGTGTTGCAATCATTGGTACTGGAGCCTCGGGAGTGCAGATGATCCAGGTAATTTTCGATTCCGTCGAGATCTCAGAATACGATCAAGGCTGACGTAACTAGGAAATGGGACCGACCGCAAAGCAACTCGATGTCTACCAACGCACACCAAACCTTGCTCTACCAATGGGCAAGCGTCCTCTATCCAAGGAGGAGCAAGATGCATGGAAGCCACTTTACCCGAAGATTCACGCTTTGCGTGAATTGTGCTTCGCAGGTTTCGACTACGATCTGTATGAGCACAACACAGTCAGTCCATACCTCACAGCTGTAAACAATGCCCCTTACTAATGATTTACGCAGTTTGACGATACTCCCGAGGAGCGAGAAGCCCACTTTGAGAAGCTCTGGAAGCAAGCCGGCTTCGGTCTATGGCTCGGTGGATACAAGGACTACCTCGCAGATGTGAAGGCAAACCGAGAGGCATACGTAAGTCGCCACCAGCCCACTCTCCGACTTCTCCCGTGAATATCAAAAAGCTGACACAATCATCAGAACTTCTGGCGAAAGAAGCAGTCGGTTCGCGTCCAGGATCCGAAGAAGAAGGAGATTCTCTTCCCCGAGGAGCCTCCTCACGCATTCGGCATCAAACGACCCTGCCTCGAGCAAAACTTCTACGAAGTCCTCAACCGCGACAACGTCGGCATCGTCAACATCAACCCGGAGACTAAGTACGGAAACCCGATCAAGGAGTTCACAGAGAAGGGCATCGTCACTGCGGACGGTGTGGAGCGCGAATACGATATCATCGCACTCGCCACCGGCTTCGACGTGGTGACTGGTGGTATGACCAACATGGGTCTCAAGAGCATCAACGGCACATACCTGCAAGACGAGTGGAAGGATGGTGCCAACACATATTTGGGCACCACAATTGCAGGCTACCCCAACCTGTAAGTCTACCAAGAAAGACTACTGTAGAGCATCACTGACCGGTCCCAGCTTCCACTTGTACGGCCCTCACGGACCCACTCTTCTCTCGAACGGCCCCTCGTCTGTCGAAATCCAGGGCCGCTGGATCAAGGACGCGATCAAATTTGCCAACCGCGCAGGCTACAAGTACATCAACCCCACCGAGGAGGCTCAGAAGGCCTGGAAGCAGCGTATCAACGAGCTCGGCGACGCCACCTTGTTCCCTACAACTCGCAGCACATACATGGGTGGTACTGTGCCAGGCAAGAAGGTCGAGATGGTATGTTGAGAATACGAATGGCAGTCCCACAGAACAACTTGCTGACCTCATTAATCACAGACTTGCTACGCCGGAGGTGTCGGAGCCTACAATGCTGAGATCCGCAGCAAGTTGCCTGGATGGCAGGGTTTCGACTGCGTAAAGGCTTGAACGATAAATGTGATAATGAATTGAAGGGAGGACACGAGATCTGGCCTTGATTTAGTCTTTGCGATTGTGCGTGCTGTAAGTTATCATTCAACTAAATATTGACCCAATTACTTCACCTGTACTCGCCAAGTTCTCATTCTTCCACATCCAGTCGTGAGTGCCGTTCCTCCCTCGAGTCGTTCAGTCTGCATCAGTTAAAAACCCTTCCGCATAATAAGATCCCAAGCAGTTCCAAATACATCAACCCATCAAGCCTTCATTGAAATCATCACGACCTCTCCTCCTCGCCCATCCTATCACCCAGAATCCCATCCACTCCAACCCCTAAGCAAACCCAACACACTGCTTCGTGCCCTCTAACTCCCCCCGCCAACCAGCCCTATACTTCGTCCACATCTCCGCCTGCGGGTTCAAGCTCTGCAACACCTCCGGCCCATCCAAACATCCCGCCATAACAATCACCATCCCCTTGAAAGCCTCCGCATCAGCTTCCTTGCTGAGAGCAGAGCCACACTCCGCGCAGAAAGTCACCGTCATGGGAAAGCCTTCCTCGTGGTGCGAGACGGTGATTTTCTTCAGAGGAGAGAGGGAGGTTGAAGGTTAGGGATGGGGCTGGGAGCAGGATGGCGGTGGAGTACAGGGAGGAGGTGAGTTTGCGGCAGTTGAGGCAGTGGCAGAGGGCCTTTAGGATGAAGTTTTGTTAGTACGTCAATTTTGGTTGATGGAGGGCAGACTAGGTGTTGGAGGATGAAGAGGACTGGCGTACTGGTCATTACCGGCTCGCCGTCGACGGTATAGGAGGATTTGCCGCAGAAGCAGCTACCTTTGGCTTGCATGTCGTTCGATTGATAGGGATGATCGATGGGACAGCACAGATGGATGGTTCTCGATTAGCAGCCTTCCCTGGTCTTATACAACCTTCGCTATCTCATGCGAAGCTGAGAGGGTTCTTGTTGGTGGCTTTTGGCATGAACAGGCAATAGCTCAGTAAGGACTTGCACACATATCAGCTGAAGAATTACTGCTCGCAACGTCGCCACCTCCTCCCATATATATAACACACTCTGAGCGCTACGCCCTCAGCTCTGGATCGCGTGGTACCAGCTGCGGTGGTCTGACAGACTGGAGCCTAGAAGTCGGTCTGTGGCGTCAGATCTCGCGATAGTGGTTAGACGCTGACCACAACACAATGTGCCACTGCCACATCGCATCACCTGACGGGTTGTTACCCTGATTCTTCTGCGGCTCCTGCCGATTCTAGAAAAGCATATCGTGAGTTTATCGTCTTGCGGTTCTGCTCTCGGCGGGACCTACTCCGGATCCAGCTTGACGTGTGCTCTTTCGAGCTTGCGCCATTGTGCTGTAGTCAGCGTCTATGTCTATGGGTTGTCAAGCAGCAGGTCGTGCAACTCATCATAACAACGCTCAAAGGATCGACTCGTCAAAGCACATTGAGATGAGGATACGATGCTTGTGAGTAGAGGCGTTCATTTTCCAGACCTATATCGTGCCATCACAAAAAGCCTCCCACAGTCCGGCATCGCTAACAGGGTATCATGAGCACATATGTATAGTTTCCATCCCATTTCCACAATTCGTTTCCGAAATCCTTCTACCTCAGGCCTGTTCAACCACTAGGTGGAGGTGCCCTCCCAGACAGCAGCGATGCCGTAGGCGTACCATATGATCCCTCTGCCGGCCGGAAACCGTGACTCGCATACATATCTTTGTTAGGTCCACCCTCTGCCGCATTGGGGTGTCGGTGTAGTTGACTCGTGTCGAAAGCTTGTCCCGGAGCTGAATGCTCAGTGTGTAATCCCGGTAGATATCTGGCCAGGAGGGATCCCTCATGATGGGGTGTGCGGTCTTTCTCTTGCTGATTCTTTTCAGCTGACAATGGGGCGTCGATCGTGCTTGTGCTGGAGATGTTCGAAATATTGCGGAAGCCTGTGAGCTCCCTCTCTCCTGTGTGCGTAGTACCGCCGTTTTGTCTATGTTTGCTGACCTGCAATGGCGAGCCGGTAGAAATGCCCTGCGCAGGTGTCTTTGACATAGACGGAGGCGCTGCAAAGGCAGAATTTTGACTATCTGGTCCGTCGGTGAAGCCAGTGGGACGCTTACCAGAGACAGGGGTGGCAAATGGACTGCCAGTCCGTTGCCCTGGTCCCGTAAGGTTGCGCATAATATGTCTCGCTCCAGGAGGTTGGTCTGCCCAGTCTGGAGTATGTGTGAAATTGGGCGTTGCGTGTGTTGATATAACAGACTGCTGAGGTCTCGCCCAAGCATTTTGCTCGAGGAATTGATCGTGTGCTTGTCGCTCACTGGGCGCTGGCTGCGGAGCTTGCGGCGCAGGGACATAGGCAAATTGCTGTTGCTGGTTCTGGGTGTTTGCGAAGCCTGCTGTGGCTGCTGCGGATTCCGCTGTTGCTGTAGGAGCTGAGGAGGGTGTATAAGCTGATGTTGATGAGGATTCATCTGCTGCACTGGCTGCTGCATACGCCGAGGTATCTGTGCGAACCTGTCAGCATATGTGAAACAGTTAGGAGAAATTATACTCACGCGCATAGCCTTGAAGTCATCCTCCAAACCCGAGCCTTCCACTCCAGAGATATTGGGCGCAGCAGGAAATCCCACGTACTTCGCGACACCACTGAGCACGCTGACTTCCTGGTTGTATTTTGCTTGTTGCTTGATCTGCGCACTTTTCTTGCTTGGCAATTTGTACAAGAACCTCTCTTCGCCCTCCTGGTGCTGTTGTCGGCGCTCTTTCTGAATGCCGTACCAATCCTCTCCAAGCTTGTAGAGCATATTCTCCCGAAGCTCGCGAGCAGTCTGGAAGTATTGAGAATGGAGTTGGGCACGTTCGCCGAGCGTGCGCTCGCGTACTGCTTGCATGCGGTAACGGTAGAATGCCTTCGCCTCACGAACCTGCTTGGCTCGTCGGTCGTCGATGCATAACACCTGTCGTAGGTACTCCGGATGCATGCAATCCGCTTGGTTGAGTAGTTGCAGCTCATGCTCAACCGAAGCCAGACTCTCGTTGACCAGACGCTGCCGAAATGCCGTGAATTGTTTGGCAAGATCCTCAAAGGACGAGGAAGCTCTCTCCCTTGTGCTTGAGCTCCTCTTCGCTTTTGGGTACCGCTTCTGCGCCAGCTTCATCTGCTTCGACACCCATAGCAATGTCTGCGATGTCTGCATCTTCGGCCTCTTCCTGCACTTTCGGCTTCCTGCCAGGTTTGCGCCCTCTTTTGCCTTTCACGCCTTTCGCTGGCATGGCAGCTGGGATTTCAGCATCATCAGCCTCAGCTATGTCGGCTTCGGCAACGTCAATGTCGCCGACATCTTGCGCATCGTCTAGACCATTCGGCTCGGTCGATTCTGCAACTTCATCCTCCAAAGGATGCGTAGCGAGTGCGTGGCTTCGTTTTCGGGGCGACTGCTCGACGTCTGATTCTTCGCTCGTCAATGGACTATCTTCGGCGTCTGAACGCTTGCGCTTTTGTCCTATAATTATCGCATTAGCATCGCATGTCCTATTTGACAACCAGGTAGCTTCGTAGGGGACCAGGAGAAGCCTTACCGGCCGTCTCAACAGTGGACGTACTAGAGGCAGCGCCTGGGCCTGCTGGCAAGGGCGAAGGTGGCTCCGACAGATCGTCTTCAACGCCAGCAGCTTTCGGAGCTTACTAGGTGTCCTGCCAGTGCTGTCGGCTTGTAATCGCAACTTCTGCGGAGATTCTTCCAATCTTTCGGTCTCGGCCTCAGAATCGACCTCCAGCGTTTTCTGCACAGGCTGTGGATTTGCGCCTCTTGCACCATTGACGACATATCCCAGGCCCTCATCATCGTCATCCACATCTTCAGGTTCGCTGAGACTGCTAGAGCGATCGTCAAGAATATCGCCGACGTCGGCATCTGGGCGATCGGCGGCCTCGAAAGCCTCGGTATCCTGGTGGTCGGGCTCAATCTCGCGCATGGTAGCATCTCTTGTAGCGATGGGTGAGCCTCTAGGCGCTCTTGAAGCGGTGCTCAAGGGAGATATGGAAGGGCGAGGAGTTGGCGTTCTTGCAGGGGTGTGGTGGGATGATTGACGCGGAGGAGTGCGAGCGCCTGAGTCGGCATCTAGGTCTAGGTCTGCAACAGATTTACGTTAGCTGATATGCTCTACAGTGGAGTCCTGTACAGCAAGGCATGCGACCATGCCAGTACACGAATGAAAGCACTCACTGCCGTGTAGCGACTCAGTGCGACGCGCAGTGGCCGGCGTCGCCATGGCCGCAGATGGTGTTTGGGTGTTCGCGTATGGCGGACGCAGGTAGATTTACTCGCCCACAGCCGTTGCTGTCTAGGCGGAAGGGTACCAATGCGTGAGTGTAGTGGGTGTAGCTCTCTTGAGCAGAGCTGGTGGGCGCACGCGCTGGTTTTGCGGTATCGGTAATAGAGGTCGCGGACGGTCGCCAGCGCAGTAGACGGCGCTGCTGCTAGAGAAATGCGGTGTGCTCGCACGCCAGCTGGGGCGTCTGTAAGGATGTTCGGCGTGAGCAGTGGCGGAGGGGTCTGCCTGGGTGGTTGTTGTGTGTGTGGATAGTTCGAAGCACGAACAGCCACGAGCAGCATGGCCCTCCGCCAGTGTTCACGCTCGCTCGCTGTGCCTCGTTGCCGGGCCTTGAACGTCACTTTGCGCTTGACCTTCCTCCTGCCAGCCAACGAGCAAGGGTCATGCTCACCAGTCTGCGTGTTCTCCTATGCCTGTAGGCATTATGGCTAGGAATGTCCTATGCACTAAGATGCCACTATGATTGTCAGAACACTCATCCCTGGCAGCAAGCGAATAGCTGAGCGTCTTGTGCGCTACCATGATTTGCACAATCCTGTCAAGCAATGCCTCTTTCATCGAGGCCTTGTATGCAGACATGTGACCCGAAGCTTTCGGCTCAACATGGCAAAGGCAAATGGAAATTTGCTGTTGTTATGCTCGGCTTTGGAGTGAAATGCAGCAAAAGCAAGCTATGTTCTCATCGACCACTACTTGGTCATTTATATAGCAATAGGATAGAATACTAGTTAGGCTAGAGTGCTAAAGTACAACTTCATGTATCTCGAGTCTAATCGTTGCGACTGCGTTTCAATGGCCAGCAAGCATGCCTCGGTCGATTAGCGCCGGCTGGTCCCATCTCCAAAAAAAGTCCAGCCAGAGGCATACCTTGATACCCGCATATTCCCATACAACATCACATACGCATTCACAATGGGCGCAAAGACCAGCGATAAAAGTCCCAAAGTGGAAAAGGTGTCCAAAAAGGACAAGTCGGAAAAGAAGAGCAAAAAGGACAGCAAGTCGGCTGCCGACAAGCAAGAAAAGATCGCAAAGGCCGCCGCCGTCTCACTACTTGCCGACAAGAAGGCTGTCAACCCAGCGCTTTCCTCTCTGTTTGCCGCACAAGTAAGTGCAATATCGGAACTCTTGTATATGGCACGATTGCTAACCAAAACAGCCTACACCACCCACTCGCCAGGAAATCGTACCAGAGCCTGAAGCAGACTCAGAGGATGATGACCCCGACGCCGAGCTGAGCGAACTCGACGAGGACTTTGACGACGAGGATGAGGATGAGGTAGTCAACATTGCCGCGGAAACCAGCAAGGCAGTCGCACAAGCACCCGAAGAGGACAAGAAGCGCAAGAGAAAGCGCAAGGATGCTGGTGACGAGATTGAAGATGTGTACATGCGCAAGCTGGAGCAGAAGAGGCGAAGGATGCTGAGGCTGCCGCTAAGGAGCGCGCTGCTAAGCGACAGAAGGGCGAAGAGGTGAATGCCGAGGAAAGCGACGACGACAACGATGGTGTGGACGTACGAATTGAAGCGGAGAGCGACGACGACATGCCGGATGCCGACGAGGAGGACGACGAAGACGAGGAGGACTCTGAGAAAGCCACCAAGAAGGCCAGGAAATCTTCTCCTGTACCCAAGCATGAGACGCAAGCGGTGAACAAGGATCTCGACAAGGCCAACCGCACCGTATTCCTCGGAAACGTCTCGACCTCAGCAATCACCTCCAAATCCGCCCGCAGAGTCTTTATCGCACATCTTACCTCATTCTTCCCAGAAGTGCAGAAGAAGGACCCCGAAGCCAAACTGAAGCTCGAATCTTTGCGTTTCCGCAGCACACCATATGCCGCAGCTCTTCCCAAGAAGGCCGCATATGCTAAGAAGGAGCTCATGGACGCCACGACCAAATCTACCAACGCATACGCAGTCTACAGCTCTTCCATGCTCTCACGCGAAGCCGCTCGCCGCCTGAATGCAAGCAAGACTCTCGATCGCCACCTTCGCGTCGACGAAATTGCCCACCCGGCTGTTGTTGACCACAAGCGCTGCGTTTTCATCGGCAACCTAGGCTTCGTCGATGATGAGAGCAACATTCAAGCTGCCAACGCCGCCGATGGCCGTGAGGTGCGCAAGCCTGGAAAGCAGCCTGCAGACCACGAGGAAGGTCTCTGGCGCACAATGTCACGCCACGGTGCCGTCGAGTCTGTGCGCGTCATTCGTGACAGCATCACCCGTGTCGGCAAGGGCATCGCCTACGTGCAATTCGTCGACGAGAACAGCGTTGAGAAAGCCCTCTTGGACAACGAGAAGAAGTTCCCTCCCATGCTGCCCCGAAAGCTGCGCGTCTCTCGCGCAAAAGCACAAAAGCGCAACGCAAAGCCTGGCTCCGGTCGTCCCGGTGCAAACTCCAAAGCAGCTGCACCAAGCGGCTACCAGCGTAAAATCACACAGGAAGAAGCTGCGCAAATGGGTAGGCAAAGCAAGCTGGTCGGCAAAGCTGGCGCAGCAGCGCTGCTTAAGGACCAGCACAAATCAGGCAACAACGGTCCTAGAGATGATAACAGGTTTGCACACAGCCTGGCAGGTTTCAAGAGACCAGAGGCGTTTGTGTTTGAGGGTCACAGAGCGACTCAGAAGCAGGGCACTGCTGGCCTCAAACTTGGTGGCAAGAAGGGCAACAAGGGCAAGAAGGGCCCTCAAAAGCAGGGCAAGCCTACAGACAGAAGCGCGAAGAGAGGTGCGGCGTTCAAGGCCGCTGGCTCGAAGAAGGGCAAGAGCGCTGCTTAAGGAGGAGTAGTGAAGATCTGTATACCTACCTAGTACTATTGACAGTTCCTTTTGTCGGGCTGCTTGCATTGAGACATCGATCGACCTGAGCAACATCCGTACTTGTTCAACACCTTCCGTATGACAATGACACCGGTGACATGTTAGGTGCGGGATCATAAGGCTCTTCAATCCAGATCCATGTCTCGATCATACCTCTGATTATCCACCTTCGTGGCGCACCTTTGTGCTCCTCGAGACGAGATAAGCATTCTGCATACTGCAGGCGTTCCAATTCAAGAAAGACAGACCCGCAGCAGTGGCACCTCAAACTCATGCTGGTGGACCTTTTGGTATAGTTACATAGTTGATTCCACCACACATGAAACATCGACCCCCACAGTCAAAGACATCGACTTTCACCGTCACACAAGTATTTCACACTATTCTCCATCCCTTGAAGAACAGACGACTACGCACGTTTACGACGCGCCATACCAAGCAATCAGGCGAGCACCTCATCTCGTCAGAACCCGCCGCTAGCGCATGTATCCATCAACACGAAAGCTGACACCCTTAGCGTGTGCGGCGTTCTCGACAGCGGCGTCTATTTTCTTCACTCCGTACCCGTAGAGATTACCATGCCGATCTTCAGCAATCTGCATCTCCATCTTTTTGCGATGTGGTCAGCCTGCCAGCTGATGCTGATATAGCGGCCGGCGGCCGAGACCCAGGGCGCTTCGATGGCGAGGCGTGAGACATGGTGCTTGGCTTGCAAAGTCTCTCTCCCTCCCTTCTTCTAGCGAGATTCGTACTTGATAATGTTCGGCAGCGTTGAACGCATGACCCATGATGATGGTATAGACAAGCGCTGACAAGCTCCACAGTCTGCAGACAATGTTCTTCACAGCGCTGGGTCATGGCAGCAGAGCTAGGAGGTACGCTTCTCACCGCAGAGACAGCCATACCACCATTTCTATTTCCGGACATTCTCGGCTTGGTGTACAGTAGCACAGCCAGCCACTGCGGCGCGGAGGGATGCGGACCTCTCCCAAACTTCGGCAGCCTTACTTTCGCATCCCACCTCAGCCTGGCGGGCCAGCCGAAATACGATTTACTCTGGCCCACGGCAGCCGATAATAGAGTCCCTTGCGCAGTAGCCGAATGGCGCAAACTCTGCCCAGCTGGCCACTCACGCCGCACGCCTGCCTCGCTTCTCGTGCTCTGGCGACTGGCCGTCCAATCCAGACATCCATGCGCAGATGAGATGGAGATTTCCAGCTCGGCGCCACTCTTCACTGAAGCTTTGCCTCGCCCTCGCATGATGGCTAATCGAGGTTGCATCTGGCACTTCCTTGCGCAGTGGGCAGTCGTCTCGTCCCGGTAGGTCAGTAGGTTCTGATTCTTGATAACGTCGTGAGTGCGCCTGGTGGGCAGTCGCCGGTTCCTTCGTTCTCCCCAGCACCTGCCTGCCATATCTCGTTTGTCAATCTGGTGTACACGGTTTCTTCTTCGCTACGCCTCACGGCGTTGACCATCGCAAACAAACAAGTTACTTCTACTGTCGCACTCTTAAAGCCACATATATTGGGCGGATCGTGGCACAACCGCGCCAACAACACGCCTCGATGTCACCATACCTACGCAGTCTATCGCCCTCAGGCAAAGGAATGGGCCGACGCAACTGCATGGGTCTTTATTGTGTACTCGCAGCAGTCGCCGTATTCGCACTCTTTATCTATACACCACTACCAAGCGGCTACGATACCCAGCGAGATGCCCTGGTGAAACACGTTTCCAGTGTAACGACCTCGACAGGCACGACAAAACCCGACGTCTACCGTCCATTAACTTTGGAAGACGTCAACACGAAGTACGCATATGCAACCCTCCTGGCCGCCGATTCATCGCACCCCGACGACCCTTCCAACCTCCACGATGACTACTTCATCGCAACCCGCCTCCTCGGCTACCAAATCATGCACGCCCCCGAAACCCGAAGCAAAGAAATACCCCTTCATCGTCCTCGCCACCCAGGGCGTGCACGCAAACAAACTCGACCGCCTGCGCCGCGATGGCGCGATCGTAATCGTCGTCGATAGAGTCGAGAAACCACACTGGGTCGACGGCGCCGGCGCGTCCAATTGGCAAGAACTCTTCGACAAGCTGCGCCTCTGGGAGCTCACGCAGTTCGATCGCATTTGCTTCCTGGACGGCGACATGGTCCTCAATAAGCCTCTAGACGGGATATTTGACGACCCCGCCGTCGCCCTACACCAGACCCTCGACCGCCCCGCCGACATCAAAGCAGACGAGGGCCCCCTCCCAAGCACCTACGTCTTCGCCGGCCAGCCCGAAATGAACGTCGGCCACCGCTACCCTCCCTCAGAAGAATCAGGCGACTACCCGAACATCAACTACCTGAACGCCGGTTTCTTCGTAACCCAACCCTCGCTCGAAGTGCAAAAGCTCTACATGACCGTCATGCAAATCCCGGACCGCTTCAACTCAGACCTGATGGAGCAGAACCTGCTCAATTACGTCCACAGGCGCGAGGGAGAAGGCGGCATCATGCCGTGGAAAGCTCTCGGCACGGAGTGGAACGTGCATTATCCCAATATGGCGGATCTGAAAGGCGGGGTGGCGAGTTTGCACGAGAAGTGGTGGTCGCCGGTCAATAAGGAGCTCGAGCCTTATTTGAGGAGTTGGAGGTGGAGGATGGAGGGGTATTATGAGGCGGTGGATGAGATGAGGAAGTGATGAGGTGGATTCTGGGGGATTGGGATTAATATGGGTGGCTGGCAATCTTTTATCTTGGGTATATTTGTTGAGCGAGGAGTACGGGAGTCCATTCTTTCTCTTTTGTATGGGATATATCCATTGCTTTGAGAGGCTGGGGGATCTGTTTTAGATGGGCCTTGGGTTAGGCGAGGATTTTGTTTTCTACGCTGAATACTACTATTCTTTCAACTAAATCGATGGATTCAGAAGCGATTTGTTCCTCGTGCTTTTTTTCAGATCCAGAGGAGACTGATAGAGATCTTCAAAAACAAGCTGTCCTTGGCGCGATGTTGTGTGCAGTTGGTCGTCTTAGTGCTGCTGCATTATGATATCTCGCAATAGCCGACAACAATTTACTCCAGTTCCACGCCCGTCAGTACATGGACGGTGATCTCAATGGTAAAGAGACCAAGCTTTTCAACAAAGCTATTAGCTGCTAATACAAGGCATCCTGCAAGATTGGGAGTTGAAATGCGCAGACTTCATGACCGAGAACCGTATATGCGTCGTCGCTACTTGCAAAGCCTCCAGGCGAGGGCAAAGAAGATATGGGACATTTTCACGTATTGTGAGAAGTGTAGCACCTTCCACAAGCCTGCGCCGGATGTCTTTGCCAGAATTGCATGTATGCAATATTTGACCAGCGACCAAAAGAGTGCGGGCATTGCACGTCCAATATCACGGGCCCTCAAGGGACAGGACGGCATGCAACTAGCATGGACGGTAGCGGAGAGATGGATATCTGGGTTGGTCATTCGGCAGTAAGAACGTACGCCGCAGTAGATTAGATCTCTAACGGGATGGCACGAACTAGATCGTCACTTCAAATGCAACACATCGCTGCCCTCCCCGTAGCACTCCGCCCACTCGATTTCCGCCGCGGCATTCTCCTTCCCAAACCCTCGCACCAATTTCTCGACCTCCGCCGCATCACCAGCAACAACCCTCCGCGCCTCGTCTCGCTCTTTCCCAGTCGCGCCCTGGCCCCAAATGTACTCAGACTTTGCGTCGAGGAATGTGTCGATCTGCCTGAACGTCAGACTAATTCGTTCGCCGTCGTACGCTTTCTCTGCTGCTGTGAGCTCGACTGCGGGACGTTTGTCGGCGTTGATGGAGTGGAGGTATTGTGCGTTAGTTGCGAGAGACATGAGGAGAGCGGAGTTGTGAGGGAGGCGGACGCGGTGTGTTGTGCGGGAGAGGTCTTGTGGTGGTGGTGGTTGCTCTGCTGGCGGAGTTGTTGTTCTTGGTGCAGTTTTGCTGTCACTTTTGGCGCGTTTGGTGCGCAGACGCATTACACGCTCGGCGCCGAAAGAGGCATTGACGATGAAGCTGCCGGGACATATGTCGAGAGTCTTGTCTGAGTGCTCTGAAATGAAGTCGGTTCCGGCGCGGTAGAGTTGGATCAAGGCGTGGTTGAGTGTGTGTCCAGCAACCACTTCAGCCGCTCGACGGATTCATCAACCGCTGTTGTCCATGGAAGGAGAGCCATGGTCTCGTCCGAAGGATGTCGGTAGACAGGCATATTACCTTCGACGTCGATGGTTCCTTGGCAGCAAACAAGTCGAGGGACTTCGCCGGTTTGATGGTGCATCTTTTGCCAGGTGACCTCCTCTTTCAGTTTGTGAAATAGACCGTCAACACGATCAGGTGGTAGGAGATCATATTGTATGCTGGAACCACTGCTTTCCTCCTCTTTGCCCAAACCGAAAAGAGGCTGTCCTGCCTGTCTTTCAACGACATCATATGACTGGGCCTTCCGATTACGTTTCCGAGACTTCGTGGAAGTACTTTGAACTGGTGCTGTCCTTTGCTTGGTAATGCTCTTAGGACTCAAATTTTTCGATATCCTGCCTTCCTGGGTGACTGTCGCTCGATGGGATGGGTCTGACAGATTGACCTTGATTGTGTCGACAAGGGGTTGACTCGTGGCATTTGATCCAGTAGCATCACCTGTGATCTGCGATTGATCTACGTTTCGGGCGACTTTGAGCTCGATGGCCTGGATCTCGCTTGGACGTTCGATATTGTCCTTGGCCTGCCGCTGGCTCGCGCTAGGGCTTGCGTCCGACTCTGCAGACGCATGGCGCTGAAGTTCCGAATGTGGCTTTGGTCCTGTGTCACCCGCTTGTAAGTCCTTGCCCTTTGGTCTGCTACCTCTGATCTCCAAAGGTCTATGTGACTGGTAAGGAGAAGCACGTACGGATAGCAGATCTTCATCGTCTTCGTCATCGCTGCTTGCGACCTCGAGAATGTCAGCTGCAACATCAATGTCTGCGCCGAATGTGGTGTGCGTAGTGGTGGTTTCCGTTACTTTCGCTCGAGGAGCTGCTGTGTGACCTTTGAGGGTTGCGATGACCTCAGCGCTTGTTGCGACCTTGGCTTCCATGATGTTGACCAGACGCTTGATAGCTAGATCGTGTCGCTCCTTGATGCGGTAACCCAGGCAATCTTCTACCAGAGTGATCTTGATACCATGGCTAGCAGCATCCATTGCTGTTGCGTAGACGTTGAGATTCGTCATGGCACCACAGACATACAGCTCTGTGATGAGCTTCATTCGCAGGGTAGAGAGAAGCGAGGTCGAGCTGAAAGCAGAGTAGCAGCTCTTTACCACTTGTAGATCCTTTGGCTCGACTAGAGGTTTGATGCTGGCAGCGAAGTCGGCACCTGCAGTGCCTTTGATGAAACACGCGTCCCGATCCGCAGTCTTCGTGAGGAAATGCTCTTCGTCAACAAGACTTGGGTCGCCAGTGGATTCTTCGTCATCGCTCAGTGATGACCGTCGTTGCTGGCGTTTTGGAGTACCTTGTCTGGCTACTGGCGAGGAAGTGTCTCTGCCAGATTTCCGCTTCCTTGAGGACTGCGCTGTCTCTGACTCGGAAGCATCGTCCTCGGAGTCATCCTCAGATCCTGTCTCCTTGTGCTGGGCTAGCGAGGTGATCACATTGTAAGCATCGTCGCTCAATTCGGCTGATTGCGTAGAGCCCTCGACCTCTGTGCGAACCCAGATGATCTGTCCATGCTCACGGAATTCGTTGATGAGCGTCTTTGTGCGTTCGAGGAAGCCAGATCCCAGGTTGCTGACCGGCAATTTTCCGTCCGGTGACAAAAAATCATGTTGGAGGCCAGTCAGGATGAGCCCTTTCCTGGTCGTCAGGTTTGGAGTCTGCTGAGAGAGCAAGGCTAACAATGACGCTGCCATGCTTTGAAAGTACTTCTGTGTCCTGTCGGATTTCGACGGTCACCCTGCAGGCATGCTTAGTTGAAACCTTGACGTTGCGAGTGGAGTAGCACGGCCCTACCACCAGAAGCAGGAAGTCGATGACCTGGAGCCAACGACCCTGCCTGCGTAGCTAATGACGATGTTATGGTGCAAGAGATCAGATTATAGGCGGTGGGCGGGCAGACGTTGTCACGGTGTGGGAAGGGCGTGGGCAAATGACAAGTGGAGCGGACGGGCCTGCAAGCATCGAGGGCAGCACGGCGACTACATGTTGTGACGGCGGCGACCCAGCGGTATGGTTCACGCTCTGGCAGCTGTTTGCAAGCAGCCCAACGGGAGAGTCTGTGTCAAGGATGCAGGCAGAGAGGACGGCGGCGCCAACAGTCTGCATGGACGGCCGTCTTTCCACTCGCGGCATATGCCGGTGCTTCTGGACGAGGCGGCCGCGGATGACAAGTCAAGAGCGTATCTATAAAGTTGGCAGCGTCGGTGTCTGCTGTCTTTCGTGGCCTCGCGTGCTGTGTGTCTGCAGGAGTGCGTGGTGGAATATAGAGTACTGCGCGTCGAGCATGGCCGCTGGTGCTCGCCTGTCGCAACCGAGATTCGAGGGCCTGCCAGGGCCGAATCACAGTGCGAGTGCTCGTGTCCCCATCTTTCGAGGCCGCGAGCAAGCGACCGCATAACTTACCTCCGTAGTTGCTAGTGCCGGCCACTGCAAAAGAATACCGCGCGGATGAAGGCTCACGCAGGAGTCAGTCACAGCTGCACCTAAGAGGTAGCTCGTCCCGCAGGCCCTTAGCTGATCGCACGCCGCCATGATCGACCGCACACGGAAGCACTGCACGTCTATACCGGCGAGGCAAATGCGTTTGGCGGCACGGCACACACGCCAGCTCCAGCCTGGCGTCTGTCAGGTCGCACGCCCACGCCCGCTGCCATCGCCATTGTTGCCCACCCGCGCCGCCACCATGCGGCCTCGCGCGTCACTCGCACAGCATGGCGCAAGCAGCGCCATCACAGTACATGCCTACAGACGACTTATCACTTCCCTCGAGCAGCAGTAGTCACGGGCGTGCAACCACAGGCGACAGCTCCGCTCTGTGCGAGGCTAGCCCATGCGAGCGAGGGGTCGATTGAACTACAGCAAAGTGCATCCTTCGCTTATGATTGAGCCGCTCAACGAGCCTGCACGTGGCCGTGCCCTAGGGTCAAATCGCCGTCTCGCGCACAAAGTAGAGCCCTCTTGTACTCCCTTTGCCTTCCGTCAGTATGCAAAAGTGTTGCCGACGAGACTGCCCTCGCAGCTGGCGGCATACATCGCTCGATAATCAGATCATGACATGTATATCACACGCAAGCACTTGCATTCGGCTCGGCATGCAACGCCGTTGCGCCGCTGTGGCCGGCACTAGAAGAGGCGCCAGGCTCCGCAGCAAGGATCTCGTGTCATGTGGCCACGCGAGATAGATTGCCCGCGACAAACGCTTGCATGGGTTTCTCGGACGCACAGTATTATTGCGTGCCCGTGTTGCGCATTACGACCGCATCGGGCAAACCGCATCTTCGAAAGTGTATCGGAAACGTGTCTCAGACGTGCTGACGGCGTTTCCAGCTTTCTTTCGAGTCTTCTGTGAAGGGCGAGGTTCTACAAGCTCAATCCTTGACGCGGGAACGCAGGCTGGAACCGTAATGGCAAATGCCATAACCCAAAGCCAAAAGCCCACATGCAGACTGCATCACAGATCTGTCGTTATGGTCTTCGCATCGACGCTCCAGCTTGGAACACACATGTGCAGCTCATCTTTGTAATCCTGCGCGTAGTCCATCCGTGAGCATTATCGCTTTTATGGATCAGCATCCGGCGATAGATTCAAACTATTCACAGGTAGCCCAACAATATCCTCAGCATATTCTCAATGGTGGAGATATCAAGATGGATAACTACAGCGCTAATACAAACACTGAAATACAAGTGTTGATGTGATGATTGCGCATTCCTGTGAGCCAGGACCGTACGTAACACCTCGAGCGGGTAGGCACATATCAAGAAACAGCCTCATGCTAACCTGAGAGAAGACGCCGCCATGGAGCGCTTCAATACATCGTCCTGCATTCATCACGCAGCGCTGTGCTTCGTCTGGAACCAACGTCGAGCAGCAAATTCTACTTCTCCCTTTACCAGAAACAAGGAGCACGACAGATCGTGCGACAGCAGTAGTAAACCTGTACTATCATTGATGTTTCTTTCCACTTTAGCCGGCCCAAAAAGAAATTGCCATGATGCAGCTTTTGCGGCAATAGTCACGGAATGTACAGTTCCGAAAAGCCATGCGTCCTCGCACAAAGGAGAGTTGCAATCTCTGTTTCTCAATCAATATGCTCACATTTATGACATGGGCCAATCCTGTCTTGAGAATGCCATACAGGTGAGCTGCTTCGCGTCGGCACTCTTTGGGATGCTGTGATGGCAGGGACATGCATGAGCTGTTGAACCTGATGGTGATGATAGATCGTACCCTTAGTACTGCATGTGTTGCTGCATTTTGTTCTTGGCACTCGAGCTTGTGGAAAAGAACATTATGTGAGCATTCGTCTAAATCCATGATAAGGTGTGAGAGCTGAAGCTGCGAAATCAGTGATCGGGTTTAGCAGTAGCAGTCTGGCAGCCCGTCTTATTGATCTGCCATTCGCTCCTTAATATCATACAGATGCGTTTCTACATGTCAATTATACCTTAGATTTCAGCTCCTTCAGCCTGTCCTGGCCGTTCTCCACTCCCTCCTCGAAGCCTATAGCCTTTGCTAGACTGATAGCTTCTGTGTACATCTTCTTGGCTTCCGCCAGATTTCCCTTCATCTCTGCGAATTCGCCCAGATTGTGTAAAGCCACTGCGCATCCCATGTCGCACTCTTCGTTGCGGACTGGTGGCTTGATTTGCGCAGCGACGTCAATCGCCTTCTGCGCCCAAGTCTGTGCGTTCGAAATCATCGACTCGCGCGTCACGGGCGGTTGTGCTGCAGGCTGCTCAGAGATGGCCTGGCTTTGCGCGAACTTCATGGCGGCCGCGGCTGCGCGAGGGGATTGTTGAGCTATGCTAGAAGCGAGGTTGTTCATGAGCACTACCGAATGGCAGGTGCTGGCGCCGTGAAGACTGAGAGCTTGCAAGAACAGAGGCGTAGCAAGATGATGTTGGTTGCTCTCCTCGTATGTGTGCGCGAGAGCCTCCATCGCGGCACCCATCTCGGAGTCGGTAAGCCATGAACCCTCTACTGCTTCGTCGACCTTGAGTGCGTCTCGACGCTGGCGCTCCCTAAGCACAGTCTCCACAGCCCACACAGTTCTTTCCTCGGCCATGTCGCGGTTCCAGATTACTGGGTTCGAATAGAGCTCGCCCAGCTTGAGCGAGATGCCGACTAATTTCTGCAACACCTTGGTGCGCTTCATCTTGTTCTGCTCAAGGCCGCCCAACTCCTCCATCCATATCAAACTATCCCTACGCAGAATCTCCAGAACCTGAATCGCTTTCGAGTACAGCTGGATGTTCTCCATCATAGATGCGACTTGAATCTTCACGCCCATGATCTCATCGCTGAACGGGTCCATACCCATCTCTTCCGCGATTTGGAGCGCTTGCCGGTAGTATTTTAGCGCTTCTTTCGGTTGCACGTCGGAGTTTGTGTAGTAGAGCGCTCTGCGCAGTTTGACAGCACCGGCTCGGGGTAGTTGTGGAAAGCGGCAATGATGTAGTCTTGGTAGACCTTGTTGGCGTATATGACAGTGAACGAGCCGAGAAGAATCATCACGCCTGCAAACGTCGCTGTGATAGGATTGTCTCTGAAGAGTTTCTTTGCATTTTGAACAGTTGATGCGTTACGGCGTTGCTGGATTGTGTCCGAGCACGGAATGCGCCTTGATTCGGACGTATGGGTGAGGGTCGGGCGTGCGGATTGGTGTGAAGACATCTTGATTGTGTCTGTTGCGGGACGGTCTGCCTGAGCAAACGCGCCAATGGTGCACGAAACGCTGAAGAGACAGACATTTTGTCGAATTGTGATTGAGCTGGTAGGATTGAAGGACGAGCTGGAGAAGCGACGAACGTTTTGGTGGACGAATCTAATCTTTAGATTAGATCATGACATCACCCGCCACATCTCAGATCCAATTGACATTGATGAGTCCATCACAATCACACACTCGCTCAAGTCAAATCTTGTAAGTCATTGGGAAATTTTGAAGAACGAGATACTCGACGCAGAATGTGTGGTCGATATGCGTTGTCGCTGCGGCCATCGCAGGTACGCCAGCGACTTAATGATCAAAATATGCCTGCCGACGACGTTCCAGATGATGACAACGACCGCATCCGCCAAAGCTACAACTTCGCGCCAGGTTACCACGGCTTGATCTATCGTGCTGACACGCCAGATTCCGGAGCTGGATCTCAAGATCACGACAATGAGAAGGATGAAACGTCTGAGCCATCACCAAAACGGACCAAAACCTCACACGCCACCTCGCACTCTGTCGACGGTCTTGCTACAAAGGAGACTAAGTACAAGATTCAAGCTGCTAAATGGGGTCTGGTCCCCTTCTGGACCAAGCGAGCTCCAGATTACGGTAGTCAAATGCGAACCATTAATTGCCGTGATGACAGTCTGATCGAAAACCGCGGCATGTGGAACACGATGAAGCAGCGAAAACGGTGCATAGTGGTTGCCGAAGGCTTTTACGAGTGGCTAAAGAAGAACAATGGCAAGGAGAAATTACCTCACTTTGTCAAGCGCAAAGATGGCGAGCTGATGTGTTTTGCCGGCCTGTGGGACTGCGTGCAATACGAAGGTGCGGAGGAAAAGCTGTACTCGTACACCGTGATTACAACCGACTCAAACAAGCAGCTCAAGTTCTTACACGATCGAATGCCTGTGATCCTCGAAGCTGGAAGTGACGAGATGAAAATGTGGCTCGATCCGAAGAATGCAGGTTGGTCCAAAGAGCTGCAAAGTCTGTTGAAACCGTTCGATGGCGAGCTTGAGTGCTATCCGTCGACAAAGCGGTGGGCAAAGTCGGCAACAACAGCCCTCAGTTCATGGTCCCTGTTGACAGCAAAGAGAACAAAAACAACATCGCCAACTTCTTTGGTTCACAACAAAGCTCGAACAAGGCCAAAACCGAACAGAAGCCTGTCGATAAATCGAGAGAATCACAGTCGCCTATTAAGCAAGAACCTCCCGATCCTCGTCCAACATCATCTCAGACTGAAGCGCCAGAATCCAACGCTCCGATGCCTGAGCCCGTAACAAAGGATGGCCCGGCGCCTTCAACCTCCCAGCAGATCAAGCAAGAGACTTCGCAAATCTCGGATTCGACCCTCGCGGAAGCTGCTTCGGAGCTGATCGACAAGAACATCAAGCTTGAAAGCTCAGAAATCGACGACGCGTCATTGTTGAAGGCCGCGGAGGATGCGCGGGCTGGCAAGATAAGCCCGGGTAAAGACGCAAAGGCCGTTGGTGTTGCAGGGGGAAGGAAGATGAGGAGTGCGACTAGCAATAACACTACAGCGAAGAGTCCCGTGAAGGAAGGCAATGCCAAGATCACGAGCTTCTTTGGGAAGTGATCCATTTCATGGGAGGGTACTGCGGATCAATCAGGACGCATTTCTGTAAATTCCGTGATTACGAGTGGTGCCGGGCACTCGCATCATAATTCAAACCACCGATTTGTTGACTTCAAGTTCTTCATCGACAAAGGTTATTAGACACTCGGTAGATGTGTGCACACTGCTGTTCCAATGCAGCGGTATTAGCATGAAGTTTAACAATTAGCAAGATGTAGCGCTTCGTATCAGCAAACAAAAGGGAAAATGCAAGTGAGGTCGGTGATGACCAGTCCGATCAGTGGTAGGATGACGGTGGAGGGGACTTTACTCGGCCCCACTTGACACATTGCTGCCCTAGCAAAGTCAAGATACTTCTAGGCCATCGATGCAGATCTTCGGCACTTTCCACTCCACTCCGTCTACAATAATGCACGTCTTGTGTGGTTGGTTTGCTGCAAGTAGTATAGGTGCTGCACTGTCGTGTGCATCGGATAGATTGAATTTTCAGCGCAAAGCAAACAGACCGATATGTGGCATGAACGAGGCCTGGCGTAAAAGATGAAACACAAACCGGAAATTGATGAAACAGGGTCCTTGGGTCTTTGCAAGGGCCGACCAAACAGCGTTTCTCCCTGCGCAAGCCATGGACACGGCTGACGGCGGACCTGGGCCGGACAGGGCCAGTGGAGGCGAAGCTCTTCGGCTAGCCAACCATGCTTCGGCTTTTTCGATATTGCTACTGTTATTGCAGGCCAGCTGGCTAATATCATTATTGTTCCTGCTGAAGCGGTGCCCGCGTGCCCTCGCGACAGACCCTGGATTGATTGATCTGCCGTGGCGGTGGGCAATCTCACATTGGCACGGCAGGCTGCAGGAGTGGTGATGTTGGGGGAGGGACCAAGGCAGTGGAAGCAGGAAGGTAAGGTATTTGCTGTCGAGACGGGAGAGTGGCTGCTGGCTGGCTACAGAGTAGGCATCATGTCCGCAAGGTGAAGTGGCTTCGGTGCAGAGAATGCTTGTGGAATAGTCAGGCGGTCGGGCTAGGAGATAGCATGCGCCGTTGGAGAGCGGGTCGCGGAATGTCGCCAACGAATTGTGGTTTTGCCGGGTAACCTGGTCTTTTGTGAAGCTCGCCCATGGGCTTGTATGGGCGAAATCGATGTGCGCGCTGGGCCGCATTGCAGGCATGGGATGGCACCACTCACAGTAGCAATCGTCAAATAGAAGTCGATATCTCGTCCATACTACTGCTGCTATCGTCTCGGCGTGCGTCTTGATCGTCCTTCGCTTCCAGCGACTAGCACCCATCAACCCTTCAGCTGCGGATCGCTCTAAGGCTGCTCTAAGACTGCCCCCACACTCACCGCACGGCTTGCGTGCGGTAGTATGCATCCGCTCCCCTCGGCCATCTGCTCTGCTGCATATTTCGCTCGCACCCTTGCCGTCGCTTAAGACTCTGAAGGCCGTTGCGTGCGTGCGCCTGCGCTGCATTCTGGACGGAGGACACGTGCACGGCCGATTGTTTGCTTGCTTGCTGCTTTCTTGCATTGCTGCGTGCTTGCGTGCGTGTGTTAGCGGGACCGAGTACTGGGACGGCATTCGACAGGACGCGGCGACCAGCAAGAGGCGGAACGCTGCTTTGGCGAGTGCGACATGCGCCATCCTCCTACAACACTCTGCAATCACCGCCCCGCGCCATTGGGGCTAGCCCTGGCGGCTGAAGAGCAGGACGCAGCACCGGCCGAGCACCGCGCGCTCACACCTCGACCTTGGATTATAGCGCGCCGCTCTGCAAGCATGGCGAGCGGGCGCGCGAGACAGCATTGGACGGAGCCGCGGCGGAGGAAGGAGCCGAGCATGTACGACGAGTGGCTCGCGGAGGAGAAAGCCACCAAGGCGTCGCAGCGAGAGGCCATGTTGCACTCGCAGGCACAGGCGCAGGCACAGCAAGCCCAGGTGCAGGCGTCCCTTGGCCTCGGCGACACAGCACCCTCTGCGCAGAGTGGCACCAGTACGACTATCAGGGCCGTCACACCCGACGCCGGCGAACCAGAGGCCACCGGACGTGGCACCACCAGCTTCGACCACGCATTTGTGCCCGTGAGCACCACGACATCACCGGCGGACGAGCAGCACAGGCGGGCAGTCCGACCAGCAGCCTCAGCACCCGCTTGAGGCGTGATCGCGAGTGGGACCCGAGCAACAGGAGCCCGGGAAGTGCCAGCGCTGCGAACGGGCGAGGAATGCTGGGACGGAGCAGCACGCAGGGCAGCTCGCAGCAGGCCAGCAACGGCGAGCACTCCCAGACCGCTCAGAGTGGCCGCGATGCCTACAACAGCAATCGTCCTCGCACTCGGACACTGGATGAGCGACGCACACGGGACCGTTCGCCCACCTCGTTGCGGCATCGGCATCGCATAGCGAGCGTCAACACGACAGGCACGCCTCTTCACAGTGGCGGCGCGGACTATCTGGCTTCGGTCCCTGCGGCAACGTCCCCTCCCAACGCGCCTTCAATATCGTCGCTTGGATCTCCAGTGCAAATTCCCACAGAGATATTAAGCAGGAGAAGCGTGTCACCGTGTCTTCGCATACTGTTGAGTCAATACCAGGCGCCTTACCTTCAGCCAATGCTCGACGAATATTACATTTAATGAAAACGCTCGATGGGAGAATGAGCGGGAGCCTCTTATTTCGACGCGGGCCACAATCGCCATGGTCGCAAGCGTATTGCTTCATCAAAGAAGAAAGTGGAAGTTTGCTTTACGAGTCTCGAGGCAGCGAAGGTGTGCACAAAACACTTGTCTCGGATCTGCGAGGGTGTCAGGTGGATCTGGAGGAAGATGGCGATACACCCTACATCAACATCAGGTCCCCACAGCCATCGTCTGCTGCGGCGGAACTGCATCTAAAATTGTTCAACCAGGCTGATCTCGATTCCTGGTTTGCAGCATTACTTTGCTGGCAGCCCATCGCACCCAGAGGCTACAAAAGCAAGCAGCCACAACCACAAAATAGCGCCACATCATCCGACGTCGAAACAGCACCGCAATTGCCACCCGCCCTGCCGTGTCTCGTTCGACATCTACACAAAACGCAGATGGGAGGATTCGTGCAAATAGCGATCGAAGCAACAGGAGAAGATCTGTTCTAATGAGCTCAACACCAAGGGAGGCACCGGTCATAAAAATAGGGAGTATGATCTTCTGGGACACAAATGTCACATACAACAACACACCGGCATCATCTTTAGGACAAGCGACTATCGGGCGACCACAAGTGTACCGAGTGCAAAGCATTGGCGGCAGGCGCTGGAGACGAATTAGCGGCCAACTGAGAGAGAATGGCGAGCTGAAGCTGCATTCTGACTCGGATTTGATCTCGGTTGTGCAGCTCAGCCAGCTGAGTAGATGTGCTATCCAGCGACTCGATCCAAGTGTACTCGGCAACGAGCATTGTCTCGCCATCTACCCGCAATACACCAGCAGTCAAAATGGAAATAGCGCTCTGCTGCGGCCAATCTTCCTCAGTCTTGAAAGCCGAGTTCTCTTTGAAGTCTGGTTTGTCCTTCTGAGAGCTTTCACGATACCTGCATTGTACGGGCCACGCCCTCTCACCGAAGAGGAGGAGGGCAGCGATGCCGTCACGCCACCAACGGCTGATATGTTTCGCATGGAACGGTCTCTGCATGTTCGCGTTGTCGAAGCGAAGATGTACCCGCCCTCCGGCGCAAGCACACCCGATGCCAGTTTTCAAGGTGGACATGGTAAGGCTCCACAAATACGCCCGGAACAATACGGATATCACGTGGAAGTTTTACTGGACAACGAAACCCGAGGCAAGACGGCCGCAAAATTCGAGGGGCTCAATCCGTTATGGGGCGAAACGTTCGAATTCTCAGACCTTCCGCCTGTGCTCAATAGCGCAAGCGTTGTGATCAAGAGAAGGCCTCCAGAGCACGCCCGAGCTCAGGAGTCACAACAGAGCAAGCTCGTCAATGAAGCGTATGGGTTCACCGGTAACATGAACGCTGAAGGCGGCTACAGTGGCATCACCTTCGATGTGACATGCGGCAAAGTGGAAATCTACCTGGAGGAGCTGGCTGCAGCGAGCGAGATCGAGAAATGGTGGCCTGTCGTGAACATGTACAATCAGCGTGTTGGCGAGATTCTCATCAAGGCAAGAGCGGAAGAAGGCGTCATCCTGATGTCCCGCGACTATCAGCCACTGAGCGACCTTCTGCACCGCTTCTCCAACAGCCTGACGCTACAGATCGCTCATATTATACCTGGCGAACTGAAACGTCTCAGCGACTGCCTCCTCAACCTGTTCCAAGTTTCTGGTAGGGCTAGTGACTGGATCATGGCGCTTGTCGAGGACGAGATCGATAGCGTGCACAGAGAAACGCCAGTGAATCGATTGAGATACAGCCGTCGTATGGGCTCAAACGATAGCAACGAAAGTCTAGGTGCAGGTGGCGGCGGCGTGGTGGTGGTGGTGGCCACACTGATCGTGAGCTCTTAGTGCGCGACATGAACAAGAATGCCACCCTCGAAGCCAATCTTCTCTTCCGAGGCAATACTTTGCTCACAAAGAGCTTGGATAGCCACATGCGCCGCGTCGGCAGGGAGTATCTAGAGGAGGCTCTGGGTGCTAAGGTCAGGGAAATCAACGAGAAGGATCCAGACTGTGAAGTCGATCCAAATCGGATCGCGTCACCGGGCGACCTTGATCGAAACTGGCGCAAATTGATTGGATATACGCAAGACGTGTGGAAGTCGATCGTTGCTGCCAAGGCGAAGTGCCCGATCGAGCTGAGGCGCATTTTCAGGCATGTAAGGGCTTGCGCAGAAGACAGATACGGCGATTTCCTGAGAAGCGTAAGCTTCAGCAGTGTTTCGGGCTTCTTATTTCTCCGATTCTTTTGTCCGGCAGTTCTAAACCCAAAGCTCTTCGGTCTGATGAAAGGTAAGTTGGCGGCGTATCCGTAGACTGAGAAGCATTTCTAACTCGCTTGCAGATGACATGAAGCCCAAAGCACGCCGCACATGCACCCTGATCGCCAAGTCGCTCCAGACTCTCGCTAACATGGCCAACTTTGGATCTAAAGAGCACTGGATGGAGCCGATGAACCAGTTCCTGACACAAAACCGCGAAAGTTTCAAAGGGTTCGTTGATGACGTTTGCTACGTGCCAACGCCGCTGCTTTCGTCTTCGTTCTCCCACTCGGACAGCTCTTCTCCTACAAGCATCGGAGGCGTCGCAAGCGCTGAGACGCACCTCAGCTATACTACACCAATGACGATCATGCACCGACTGCCACCCACCAGCCGCGAAGGCTTCCCAAGCCTGCCATATCTTATCGATCAGGCTCGTTGCTTCGCCGAGCTCGTCCAGCTCTGGCTCGAGACAACTTCACAAACGAGCGAGCAGCATGAGATCAGTGCAACAGGAAAACCTCAGATGAGCCTCATGCAAGCTATCCACACTTCTGAGGGCGATTTGAAGGCCTTCCACGACGTCTGCAGTACCCTTCATGCTCGGACGCAAGAATGCTTGAGCCGTGCTGAGCGAGCTGAGCGACCTAACAGTGCGCTAAGCTTCCGCTGGGACGAGCTGATTGATCAACTGGAGAGGCCAGCATCGACCGATGAAACGCGAAGCTCTTTCGACAAAGTGGCTGACCGAATTGCTGCTGATCCATCGATCGCCTCTCCACCACATATGAACGCTGTCTACGGATCGCGCCATAATCAAGTCTCCGAATTCCAGGAAACAGACGAAGACGAAGTGTCGTCGCGAAATTACGAGTCAACGCCCACACATTCTGGCTCAAATTCCACTGCCGCCTTCGATATGCCACCGCCAGCAATAAGGCCCAAGAACCCACGTCGCCCACTGACACTGCAACGCCCGTCACGAGCAGATCGCTCGTCACTCGAGTCGCCAACTGCATCCGCAAGCGCGAGCAACGTTTCCAGTGCTGTGAGCAGCGACACAGAACACACCACCGCGTTGCCGTCTTACCAGCGCGAGGTCCGCCGTGAACAACAAGCTGAGACCGTGGTACAGCAACAACAACAGCTGGCGGCCGCAACTGACCGCAAAGTGAAGAAAGAGCGAAGAACGAAAACGTTGATGCCTGTTCTGAGGAAGAAGAAGGATCGCGATAGCCAGAAGGCTAGCGAAGGAAATTAATATGGTGAAAAATGACCAGCCACGGAGCACTGCCATGCGAACAGAACGCATTGGAGTTAGCTCAAGATGGCCTGGCATTCGCGGACAGAGAGCGTGGACTGCCGCGGAAAAGGAGTTGTGATATCCCCCCGTTTTTCTTATGTCGAAGAGAAGGAGTGAGAGTTGAAGTAACCATACAGCGGGAGTTTGTTTTCGTGCGCATTCAGACGGCACGATTTCCCGCATATATGCGCATATATCCTGGATTAGTAAGAGAAACGACGGAATGACCCCCTTTGAGACTTGTTGGAAGAGATGGCCTTCGCATGGCCGAGGAGATTTGCGGCTTGATGCGCTCGAGTTGTTGATTGGAGATGGGCAACAGCATATAGTCGTATTAACATTATATCTATTATTATCCTCGGTTTGCTTTCATGTTGTTGTCACTTGAGATGCTTTCGATGTGGTCGTTGACGCTTGTCCAAGCGAGCTCATACGGAGGTATCGACTGCATAGGATCATTTGACCAGATACCGTCGTGTTGAGAATGATAATGTCAATGGATGCTTGGAAGAGTAATTCTACGATCTTTGCAGGTCATTACGCCGTTTCCAGCCTCAATGGCTCGTCAAATCAGATCATCTACCATTGAAAATATTTTGCTTCTCGCATGAATGTGCCTTCCGTAGTTGAACAGCACGAACAGCTGAGGCCATTGCCACGGAGATAATGCAACGTTTCCAGCGTCGAGTCAGCACACATCACTGCATCAAAGCCTACAAGCAGCACCGCTGTCACGGGCACTTCAATTATTTCTTCGATCAGCACCGTCGACCAGGGTACATCACCTGCTAACAAACAAGAGCATCTCAACGATCTCGACTGAGGACACAAAACCATCCCAATTCAGCGGCATCTCAGGTGTCGAACAGCACGCAATATCACTGCCTGCTGGAGACCAAATCCTGCCGCGAAGCCGGTCCCAGTCAAGAGTGTCATGTGGCACAAGACCTTGCGGGCTGAGAGCCGGGCTTGATATGTGCTCATATCAGCACTTTCACTTGGACAATGAGTCAGATACCAGGGAGAAGTGAATGTCAACAAAGGCAAGTTCCGTATCCGGCTGTCCTCGTCTTTGTCGGACTGCCATCACGCTTGGAGCGAAGATGTCAATCAATTGCGGGGACAAAGAAGTCGAAATTCCTGCTTCTGGACAAAGTCGATCCTGTCAATGGTGGTATCGTCGGCTTCGTAGTCAAGTCAATTTATATCAAGTTTCCTGAGAGTGAAAGTGAGGCCTGTCGATTACGTGGTTGTCTTAACGTGCTGCCATCAGCCACATCCAACCGAGCAGTGAGCAGTCGTTTCCTTCCTTCACGAGCGCGCCCCTGCCACTTGAAGTCAGTCGCGCCTTCCGTTTGAGGCAGTTTTCTCGCACCTTCCCTCGCAACGCGCCTTCTCACAATCACAACCGGGCGCCCTCAGTTCATAAATAAGCAGTCACCTGCCGCCACCCACTTTCCCCCCGACCAAAGTTTTTTTTGCAAGCGGCAGGCACCACCACCACCACCACACACCACACCGCCGCCGCGCCGCCGCAGCAATCGTCGCAGCCATGACGAACAACCACACAAGAAGGCTGAAGCAGAAGGAGAAGGTGAAGGAGTTCAAGAGGGAGGCGAGGGAGAAGGCGGAGAGGGAGAGGGAGGAGGCGGAGAGGGGTGAGGCCCGTGGTGAGGGTGAGGAGGAGGTGAGGGAGGAGGTGGTGGAGGGAAAGAGAGGAGAGAAGAGGAGAGACACATGCGCGAGCCGTCGCGTTGCTCGCAGTGGTGTTGGCGCCACCGCTGCAGGAGGGCGCCGTCGCAGTGGTCGGTGGCGGCCCGGAAGATCCGCGCCCGGAGCGGAAGATCCTCGTCCCCCATCGCCACAAGCGCGATGGCGTTGCCGCGCCTCCACTTCCGGAGGCCTCGGTCAACCAGGGTGTTCCTGGCTCTGACCAAGAGGACCCGATGAGGGAAGACTTGGAGGCTGGCCAACGCCAGCAAGACGACGCCGACGAGATCTGGAGCGACCCAAGAGTGTCAGACTCAGAGAGGACTTCGAGTCCCAGAACGCGCAGCTCCGCGAAGACCTCGAGAAGAAGGGCCGCGACCTCACCGAGGCGAACTTGCAACTCGGCCAGAAGGAGGCACAACTCGGCAGGCTCGACAGACAGGCCAAGGAGGCAGAACAGCAATACGAGGCCTCGCAATGGGAGAACGAGCAACTCGCGCGCGCGAGCGATCAAGCCACCGCCGCCAAAGACAACGCCATCCAACGCGCCGATGTCTCCCAAAACGTCATCAAACAGCTCCAATCCGACGTCGCCGTACTAGACACCAACCTCAAAGACGCGACAGAGGCCAAGCACCAACTCGAGGCCAAGAATGACGAATCCGAAGTCTTCATCAACGGATTGCAACAGCGCGTCGACGATCTCGAGCGCGAGGCGGCTGCTTACCAGGATCTCGCCACCGAGAACGCCGCACTCAAAGAACAGATCGCGGAGACCAACACCACCTTCGAGAATGTCTTCTCCGACATGGCCAAGGGCCTCACCATCAATGAGAAGTTCGCCTATGTACGCGAACACCAGAAGGCCGACCCCACTGGCCGCCAACGCAACGCCTCCGGAGCCTCGCTCGAGGATGAGCTTGACCACCTCTCCAACGCAGGCTCAGAGCATCAAGTCCTGCCGCCAACCAAAGAAACACTCACCTTCTCCGGCGTCGCCGCCGTTGAGACTACACCAATTGCTACACCCAAGCCGCCTGCTCAGGAATTCACCATGAGCAAGATCACCAATGTCGAGACTGCGCCCATCGCCGCCACCACCGCTCTCACCAGCACAAGGCCCATTCTTACAAGCACGTACGCCGATAAGGGCATCTCGACCACCCCAACAAGCGCCATGGTCGACAAAAGCACATCAACAATGCCGACTGACGAGACATTCCACTTCAGCGGCATCTCTGGCGTCCAGCAGCGCCCTATCCCACTGCCTGCTCGCAAGACAACCCCTGCCGCCAAGCCAGCGCCAGTGAAGCGGGAGACTTATACTCGCTACATCAACACACCCGTGGCTCGTCCTTACGCCTACACGCCATGGTGGATCTGGGTGATCTTCTTCCTCGCCCTTCTCGCATGTTTCGGAGGCTTTGCTGCCTTGTTGCGTGAGAGGCAGATATGGATCGATGCCAACAGCATGGCTCACCAGCGCCTGATGGGAGGGCCACAGGAGACATGGCTCGAATGGATCGGTCTCGGAGTTGAAAGCCTGCTGCCTGGCCTTGGGCTGGGCCACAGCCTTTACGGTTGAGTGAGTTGTGGAGGTCGCCACTTGTCAAGGCCCTAGTAGAGGTGGAACCTGGGGGAGATTTATCTCCCTGGGTACCTCGAACGGCTGAGTAAGGATGGTGAGGGGAGCATCAAATCTCCCCGCGCATCCCGAAAAGGGCCTCCACACTCTTCTTCCTCACCTGGAGAACAGAACGGATGATGAATTCACGAGAGACGTGAAATTAGCGTAGAGACCTTTAATGAAAATGCCACTTGGCAGACCTTTGACTTCGATTTTCCGTGCCTTGTGCCCTTCTCTCTCATTGTTTCCAACGTCGAATGCATGGCTTCTCAGCAGAAACCGTCGCCATTACATGACCGAGCCTGAAGGTATGACTACACCAGAAACTGAGCGCGCTCTATAATCTCAATGGCAACTATGCATATTATATAGGCGAGAGCTGAGGACAGGACCATAGCATAACCTAAACATGTCCTGAGCGTCCTCTGTGATCTCAATGGCGATCATGTCTATGTTATAGACGAAAGCTGAAGATAGGACTTTAGCATAAACTAAGGGTGTCATGGGTGTGCTCGGAGGTCTCGATGGCGACCATAACTAGTATCCAGAGAAAAGCTGAAGGTACGGCCATGATATGACCTCAGGGCTCCCTGAGCGTGCTCCGTAGTGCCAATGGCAGCTATCACCAATTCTTATAAGAAGGCTAAAGATATGACCATAATATGACCTAGAGGTTCCCTGAGCGTTCTCTGTAGTCTCGATGGCAACTATCACAACTTTTACACGAACGCTGAAAGATATGACCATAATAAAAACTGAGGGTTCCTTGAGTATGCTCCATAGTCTCAATGGAAACTATCATCAATTTTTACACGAAGGCGGAAGGTATGACCATACTGTGATCTGAGGGCTTTCTGGGTGCTCTCTGTAGTCTCAGTGGCAGTTATCTTAAATTCATACATAAAGGCTGAAGATATGACGATGCTATAACCAAATAGTCCTCTGGGCGCAGTCCATAATATCAATGGCAACTATCATTATTACATAGGCGGAGCTCGAAGGTAGGGATTCACCAGTACTTAAGGGTCTGCTGAGTACCCTCGCCGGTCTCAATGGCAATTATGAATATTGAATAGGCCGAGCCCGGAGATTGGGGCTCATTAGCACTCAAGGGTTCACTGAGTATACCCGTCAATCTCAAGGGTAATATTAGTATTTAAGAGACGGAGCCTGGAGATAGGGCTTCACTAGTACTGATGGGTTTAAGGAGTGTCCTCATTGATCTCGGTGGCAACGATTAGTATCAATTGGACAGAGGCCAAAAGGTAGTACCGTACCTTAATATGGAGCTTTGCTGAGTATCCTTCATAATCTCAATGGCAACCAAGGTATCATATTGACGAAGGCAGGAGGGTACGAGTTTACTAGTGCCTAAAGGTTCGTTGAGTACGCTCTGTGATCTCAACGAGATATCGTTCGAGAGACCTATATCTATTACCGCCGATACTGGCACACGCGGCATCGAGACATGCGCAGGGTCTTATTGCTACGAACTCGAAGTCTTCGCCTGCCCAATAGCACCATTGGCCTTCGCCACCAATCCCTCATCACCGCAACTCTTCAGCCTAGCTTCCCAATGCTCCCACCTTTCTTGGTTGAACCCTCTCCACTCCTTTCCTTGCATCGCCTGGCCCTGCTTCGCAATCTTGCCTTGAAACTCCTTGCCTTCACGGGACAGACTCCACAGCGTTGGCGCGGCGTAAGCGAACCAGGCTGCTGCGGCTTCCAAGGAAGTCTTGTCGGTCTTCTTCTCCTGATCGTCGTGGTCTTCAAGAGCCATGCGGATGGTCCAGATGGCATAGAGCGAGAAGTCGTTGTCGGGTGAGAGCGTTATGTTGTGAGAATGGGTGGTTGCGACTAAGGTGGCGGTGAAAGCGTTCAGATTGATCCATGCTGAGCGGGCGTGGTGGTGGGAGGAGTCGGTTGCAGCTGAAGAGGTATGTTAGTATTCTACACTTGCATTGATAAGATATAGCAGGCGAAAACCTCACCTTCGTTCCAAGCCTCCCTCATCTCCGGGCCAAAGATTGGCAGATCTTTCCAGACGACCGCGTCACCCCAAACCTTGCACACCTTCCCTTGACGCTCAAGAACAGGGCGGTTTCGCAATTGCAAGACGAAGTCGGCCAGTCTCTGGTGGGCGGGAGAATCGTGTGGCGTTTGTGTGGCAGCGGCGACGACTGCTTTCCAGACTCGCCAGAGCTGTGTTTCGACTTCCGAAGCGTTTTGTGAGTTCATGAAAGCTTCTTCGGTGGGCTTGCAGAAGGACTCGACAGCTGCGTTGAAAGCTTGAGGTTTGTTTGAGAGGTAGGTTGTGAGGGCACGGTATTCGTGGGAGTGCTTAAGCTCGTGGTCTGGTTCGATGCCGCCCATGATGGCTATGTGTATGTCAATTGGCTTTGTTGATCAGGTGCGAAAGGGTAGAATCAATGGATGAAAAAGAGTGATTTCCAGTATGCTTTTGGTGCTTCGAAAGTTCAAGATCGATTGTTACTTCCTACAAGATGAATACTTGGACAGTGTTGTCTCCAACAAAATAATCCCTTGAGCTCAGAAATGACGTGTCATCATCCACTCAAGCTCTCAAACACGGGCTGACCGAGCACTAACACCACCTCGCCCTCCGCCTAGGCACGTTTAGCAAACCCTCGCGCTCCACGCGTCGGCCGCAATACAGAGATCAGCTCGACCACACAAAAGCGTCAAAGTAGCGCATGCCTTTTCAGGTGGAACCAGGCAAGAAGAGGGACCTGCCGTTCGGGGCTAGCCGCGCAGATCATCTAGGGCAAGGCCAAGTGAAACCTGGACGAACTTCCTGGAATACAGACGCTCGTTGGAGGAAATGGCACAATTGAGTTCCAGCTAATCGCAAGGACCCGCACGTAACATGGGGATTTGGATAAGACATGTGCTCGCTATCAGCCTTCTGTATGGCCTTTGGCGAAGTCCGCCCGCCTTCCTGTGCTACACAGAGTTGCGAGTAATTGCACTTGCACTCGACGAGATTGGGGCTACACCTCGGAACGATCTCCATGGGCCGCTCGGCACGGAGTTGATGCCATCTTGGTCGTATTGGCACGCATCGTGTTGGCGTTGTTTGGCTGGAAATCCTCCCACGCTTCTCCGAGCCATCTCTTGTAGGCAGAGAGGGATAGAGAGATCGTCGTGTTGCAGAAGCACCCGGGCCAACGGCCAGTGCAACTGTCCGAGGCTCGCGACCAAGCAATCTATCTAATCACACGAGGGTGCAGTAGTCCATTGAGCTGTTCGAACTATGTACGAGTAGCAGCGCAGGCGACGAAGATATAAGTATAGAGCGTGATTCTCCATCTGAGACATCTCCCTCCAGCAGCATCCCAGTAGCCAGCCAGCAAACAGTCTTTCGTTTCAAGCACCTCCACTCCCACTCTCGCTCTCATATCCGCCAACATGTACACTTCATTCATCGCTACCATCGCCCTCGCAGCCTCTGTGCTCGCTGCTCCCACTACTCCCATTGAGAAGCGCCAAGGGTCCGTCACCTGCGGCAGCACAGTACGCAATTCGCCTTCACCTACATGAAATACCCTCGCAATAAGCTCACAAGTCTTTCCCTCACAGTCCTACTCCGCCTCCCAAGTCAACGCAGCCGTTAACCAGGCCTGCAACTACTACGAGAACGGCCAGCAGGTCGGCAGCAACAACTACCCTCACAAGTACAACAACTACGAGGGCTTTGACTTCCAAGCTTCCGGCCCTTGGCAGGAGTTCCCCATCCTCAGGAGCGGCGTTTACACTGGTGGTAAGTCTGAATACCGTCCAGTAGAATATTGTGAGGTCGGACAGTAGCTTACCCTTCCAATTGCAGGCTCTCCTGGCGCTGACCGCGTTGTCATCAACAACAACTGCGACTACGCTGGTTCCATCACTCACACTGGCGCTTCTGGCAACAACTTCGTTGGCTGCTCTGACACCAACTAGAGTGTTCTAGTCAGCGGTGGTAGAGAAGCTGGTGATGGCAGCTCTCCCCTGAATCAAAAGTGATAGACGAATGAATGAAATGACATCTGCATGTGTTCGACAAGTGTTTGTCTATTTGTAATGTTTACCATTTCGGTTCCGCATGCAACTATCCTGTGGGTATCTCGAAAACGTTTCAATGCTCCTGTAATCCTCGATCACGGCCGCGTATGTTCATGACAAACAATCCGCAGCGTAGAACCACGCAGTACCGCGAAAGTACAAATGACCTTCGCCTAAAAATGCAATTTCTTCTGTCCTTTTCAGGCCCGCCTGACATAGCACTCGGCCGTCCCCTGCCTTTTCCACGCGCGCTAGAGCTGCCACCTCTGGAGGAGCTAGCAGTGGTGGATTTGACAGAAGGCGGGACAGGCTTTGGCAGCGCTCGAGGTGGTGTCGCTTGTTCGTTCTGCAGGTCTTGTGCGAAAAAAGTCGTCGTGCTCGGCTTGGTCGTCGGGTGGCATTTTGGCGCTGCAGCGAGGGCATGTATACGCCTCGAGTAATGGATATGATTCAGTTGGTGAAATCGATCGAGGCGCTGCCTGTTCATCTGTGCTGGCGCCGACAAATTGCGCTGAGGGAGGTGGTAGAAGTGGGTCTGGTTGATCGTTTGAATCACTTTTTCGTTCGGTCAAGCACTGGTTCTTCGGCTTGTGCTTCTTCCTCTTGGGCGTCAAGATGTTGAGGCGTTTCCTGGCGATGCTCAAAATCGCTCAAGCCGAGATCGCCACCACTGCTGTCGCGGCTGTCTTCTCTCGCAGAACCGAAGAATTTGGCAATGCCACTGCCCTCCACCCTTCTCCTCTTTGCAGGCGGTGGGGTTGCTTCGGACGTGGGTCGTGTGTTCTGCAGAGCCTTCGCGTCGTCGCCTCTGACAAGGAAGCTTCCAATCCCTTGGTTGCCTTGCACGCCCTCTTCGAATCCGCCAACGCTCAAGCTGAGATTGGCACCAGGCGGCCGCGACCCACCTGAGCCAGGAGGTTTTTCGCGAGCTCGAACATTCCTTCTTCGGTGATGGGACGACCCAGCGGTATAGGAACGGATTTGCTTCTGTCTGTGCGCCTTGTCGATGGGGCATAGTCCATAGTCTTGGGCCGACGTTTGTTCTCAAGAACGCCTTCTTCGACCAACCGACTGTAGATGTCGGCTACGAAGATGCGGAGCCATTTGCATGCCACATCGAGAGTGTTGATCGACGGTCTGAACGACTTCGCGCTCAGCATTGATTTGATCTGAGTGCGTGGATTGACTTCGCTGTTGTCCTCGCCTCGGATGATGTTGTATAGCCATGAGCCGGTGTCGTCGCCTAAGGTTTTCTTGAGCTGTTCGATTGGTACAGGTAATAGCTCGGCAACTGTGTCCGTGTTGAACGCCGCAACGATCTCATCTCCCAGCTTGCCGCCCAGATTACGGATCTTCGTAAATTTGAAATCGCTCAAGAAGTGCTGTACCGCCCTGTTTCGAACTACTGTCTGACTGTTTGGTTTCTTGTGCGCAGAGCCGAGTTTCGCAAGCATCTTGTTCTTACTGATTCCAGCCGAACACGTAAAGTGTAACTTCTCGAAGATCTCCCGTCGAACATCTCGCACGATCTCGGACGCTATCAGGATAGCTACATCATCCCAATCAGGATCATCCTCTTCCGACTGCTCTTTGTCCAAATCAACCAGTGCATCCGCTGCCCAATCCAAAGCTGTTGTAGGCGGCCTAACCAGGGGTTCTGAAGGATCGTCGTATGGCGGTGGTCCCTTCAGCTCCGGATATCGTTCCAGCATAGTCTCGTGGACCTGTGCCGAGAGGTCCAAGAACACCTCGTCAATGCTAGCTTTTTCCACCTTTTGCACATCCGCAGGCAGGAACTCCTTGATTGTGGCCAGGATTTTCCGACTCTGCAACCGATATGGATCCAAGCTGACCTTCCGCGAAGCAATCTCCCGAAAGGCCTCGTCCCCGTCTCCATAGCTCCATGTGACATCGCCTTCTTTCCATGTCGCAACATGCTGGCAGATCAACTCCGGACACTTCTCTTTCGCTTCTGCAACGGTGACATGTCTATTCAATCCAAAGGCGCGGGCGGGATAGTTGATTGCTATGAGGCCTTGCCATTGTTGCACGGCGAGGGGTTTGGTGGGGTCAAGGCCGAGGCGGACAGTTTCGCACTGTGCGTAAAAGGCGTCTAAATCGATGTGTGCTATCACACGCAGAGGGCATGTTGGCGCGCCCTGTGCTAGGGTTGAGAGGTGCTTGTAAGTGTATTTGCTGCGCCGTGGGCGGTGGGTTATGGGTGATACGGGAGATGAGGCGAAAGGCTGGGATGAATCCATTGCCTGCTGCTTTGGTCGGTCTTATGGATGCATGTCTGCACTTTGCTCGCGTATGAAGAAGCCCTGTTTCTATTCGATGAAGGATTTCTGCGACAGCAACTATGCAACAAATGGTTATGCTAAAATGTTGGTCCGATCGCAGATCGCGTGTCAAAGCCAGAGACGCGTAGAGTGCGAATTGAAAGGGCCCGACTTTCATGATGTCATTCGAACCGACCGTTGATCGCCTGCCATTGAAGAATACAACTACGGAGGTACATCTATCACATGCAGTATTCTTGGTGTCTTGCGCGTCTTTCTTCATTTACATCAAATCGCCAACATCGCCAACATCGAAAATTGAAACATGTCCTTCCGCTCACCAACAGCTATCCTACAAGGTCTCACGCTCGCCTCACTCGGAGGAATGACGATGTACTTCAAATCACATCATGACTACAACTTGCAAGAACACGAAGCCCGCATGGACGAGCTTGAAGGAACACTACGAGGCCATATTGGCTTGATCGAGGAATCTTTGGAGAGGATAGAAGGACAGAAATCAGGTGGCAAGGGCCAGAAGGCGTGAGTTCTTGAAATCATGCCTGCTGGAGTTGACATCGACTAACAACCTATGCAGTGAGGAACTGTACACGTCTAGAGGCAAGAACGAGAAGAAGTAAACGAAGTGGTATATGCTATGTGTAAATTTAAATGTCTACATTATTTTAAATTGGGTATAAAGCGATAATCGCTACGAAATGCAAATCATTAGGAGATGCCCAGGTCGACGGACTGGAACATCGATGGCTCTGCTCCTATCATCGTCCAGCTCTAGGGTTGTACGCCGGCGTACAGATTGAGCTTGGGTGCTTGGTGGGTGTTCGATGTTACGCCTCGCCTTCTTACAGAATCGCGAATGGTACAGTTGACGGACTTCTGATGGGCCACCTAGCTGTCTCGTCGGGTTATGCTTCTGTCTTCCTCCGCAGGACTCTCTTGTGAATCGGCAGGAGCCAGGTCTGAATCGTTGGCAAAAGCTGTTCTGTACTGGACTTGCGTGACGTGCTGCTAGAAGCGCTTCCTAGCCGGCGACTGCTCCTTTCGCGACGTGATGATCCAGATGATGTTGAACGTGATCTTTCGAATGCGGTTGGGTGGAAAAACGTGAAGTGTCTTCGTCGCCGACTGCTTCGTTGAAAGCTGCGCTCACGGATAAGCTCCTGGCTGCGCGGCGCTGGTCGCGAATGGCTTTAGGCGTGATTGACCGTGGGACGGGATCCGCTTCCTCCTTTATTGATGGCAGCACTGTTTGAGAAGATCGACTTGACATGGGCTTTTCGTCCCGTTCTGGTCGGCGGCATTGTTTGCATCGTGTAGGATGTTGGCAGGAGCATTGCACACTTGTTGGTCCCGGTCTTGTCTGCGGGGCCTGAAGACTGAGGAGAGGCTCGCCAGGTTTGGGGAATGGCCTGAAGTGGTAGGTGAGAGCATGTTCGAATGATGGGATCAAGTTGTTGGGTTCGGCGTGAGTTGGGTTATCGGTGGTCGCCCAGTAGTTGTGCTCGACATTGTGCCAAAACAGTAATTCGCACCAAGGCGTCGAAATTTCGCGATCTGTCGATGGGATAGCGGTGATGGCAAGTTGATATCACAGTATATGCTAGCGGTCGATCTTCCGAGTAGGATCGAGTTGCGGGTATGGGTACCGAGTGGCGTGTCAAAGTGATTCGGTAACTCAACGAAAGCCTGTGTCGGTTGGAGAGGGCAGAAATGTAGAGGAAAGAGAGCAGGGCAGCCTACTGGGGGTACTTGAGCAGATGATGGAAAGCTGCACGTACTACCGCGGGCCAACGTAGAAAACGAGACGGATGGCCCTACAGAAGGCCCTAGCAGGCCGCCTGACAGGCACGGTGCACGATTGCCAGGTAACAGGCGTGTGTAGGTTTGACTTGCCTCCGGATTCACAAGGCTAGCGATCGCATCGACGAGCATCTGGCGGCCACGCGCGGATACACCAGCTTGAGGCCACTCTGGGCCTGCGGACCAGCTCGAGCGGGTGCATGCGCACTGGCTGACGTGCAGCAATAATGGCGCTACGAAACAAAAGAAAGACAACTAGTCCTGATGGCGCGTAGGGCAATCGCAATCGAAGCGAGAGAGCGAGAGAACTTCGCACCCAGCGCCGCGGATGACGATGGCATTTGCGAACACCTGAGAGTTTGCGCCAGACAGGTGTTGGCAGCACGTGGAGCTCTCTGCGGGTTGCGGAAGAGATTTGGCAGGCTCGGCAGGACGATAGTGGTGAGCATGGCTCTGTTGTGTGCGCGCTTCGCGTCGTGTGTCCGATGAAGTTCGATGGTGGGGTTTGCATCGTGCGATCATCAGACGCATCAGACGCCTTCGTCGATGCTGCTGCCACGTCTTGCGCTACCGCCCAGACACCTGCATCTTTGGCCTTGTGATTCCACATAACAACAATGCCCGTCTTCGGGTGTTGCGGTCGCGCGGTGCCTGAGATCCTCGGCCCATCGCCGCTCTCCCTGAAGATCGTGCACCGTGAAAGAGGCATGATTAGGTATTTACTTCGCGGGCTGCGCTAGGGCGATCTCGATCGCGTTTCCCAACCTGGGCCTAAAGTCGCCCGCCTCGGATCTGCGCCGAATACTTACCTGCGATCGGTACACCCGCCAACATCATGGTCTATGTGCTTGTGGTAGCGGCTATTGGTCATCACCACTGTCTCGACGGTCATGAAATTGGGAAAGTCATGTATGTATTGGACAAGGCGAGACATGCCGACAGATGACAGTCCAGTCAATCGAGGTAGTCGACCTGTCGGTCTTCATTAGCATTTGACAGAATTCTTGTTCGCGATGAACAAAGTCTACTTGCTGTGGAAAAAACCTTTATCATTCCCTGCGATGGCGAAGATGCTGAGACTCTGCTTGTGGTATTTGCCCCAACGTTGGGCCTTGTTCCGCGGCGAGCCTACAGTACCTTATTGATCGATAGGGTTCGATCCGGAATGCGATTCGCGTCCATCAGATAACATTAATCGAAGAGTACTCGCCCTGATCCGGCCTATTCCGGTCTACGGGTGCTTTGATGTAGCCTGGCCCGGATTAAGCTTACTTGTGACGATGTCTCATAAGCTGCGTGTGTTGCGTAGACATCAGCTCTTGAGTTGCATCACATGAGCTATTCGAAACTGCAATGGCCATAGTACGGTGCGACCACGCCATTTGGGTAAAGCTAGAAAGCATACACGATATCCACCAAGTATACCAATTTTCCGAAGATTCGATGCCAGATGCTACACATCGGATGGTTGGTCCAAGCCGAGTTGAGCTGAGAGTCGTTTTTTGTCGTGAAACGATCATAGACACAATGGACACGCATCACGGCACCGCTAACGGGAGCCTATCAACGATAGTTCCGACTCAAAGTCGAATAATCGACGGAAGAAGAGAGAAGGGAGCACTTCATTCAAAAATTGATGTTTCTTCGGCGCCCCAACCCCAACCCTACAAAATTTTCGCGTCAGTGAATCAAAATCGAAATCGCGATTTCGCCTCATGCATGTATCAAGTGAACCTGATCTTAAGTGTTACATTTGTAGATAGGTGTAAATGCATACAATGCAAGCTTCTCAATTCGCGGCACCCTCACCTGCATCATCATCCTCCTCATCTTCATCATCAATATCATCCACCTCCACAGCGCCAGCGAAGTCGTACCTGTCACCCTCGCTTTCGAGGATACGTACTTCACGAACTTCAGCACACCTCTATCTCTCAGCACAAGACTGAGTGTATTCCAGCTTGCTGGGTTGGAGAACAGGATGCCATCGTCTTCGTCGTCTTCTTGCGCAGCCTTGTAGATAGCAGGATCCGCCTTCGCGCGGGCCTTCTTGGCCGAACGTCTGTCTCCAGCACCAGTAGCAGATTGCATTTTCGCTGGGATGTCGACGCCATGATCGGAGCCTCCGTCATCATCGTCCTCGTCTTCGTCGTCGTCTCCGGCCATGTAAAGCTCGTAGCCACCGACATTATCTTCCTCTTCGGCTTGCGGTTGAGGCTCGGGCTCTTTGGCCTTTGCCTTGCCTTTCCCTTTGCCCTTGTCATTTTGTTGGTCTTCCTCGTCTTCCTCTGCCTCCTCTTCGGGCTCTTCAGGTGCCCAGCCTGTGTGGGAGTAATGTTGAGGCAATACTCCAACTGTGGCTGCTCGCCACGGTAGCCCGTAGCTAGCTGATAGTCCAAGCCGCCGGAATTGGCGTGCGAGAATGGCGCAGCGTCCAAGTGAAAGTCCGGTGGTGAGAGCCAACCATTTGCGGAAGCCAAGCTAGGAAGGAAGTTGTACATGATATCGCCGTGAGGATCGTCCTCACTTCCGACGGGAGGTGGTCGCACCGACGAAGAAGAGGCCAGGTATTTGTAACGATGCTTGTGTGGAGGGCGCGAAGTCTCAAACTCGCGCTTGAAAGCCTCCGTTTCGATCTGCTTTCGCAAGCGAGGAGCGAGCTTCTTGTTGAGGAAGTTGCCCATTTGAGCAGTGGACTCTTCTGTGAAGAGTTCGTTGAGTTCCTCGACAGTGTCGGGGGTAAGATAGTTGGGCGTCATGTAGTTGAGTAGGAACTGCAGGTCTTCTTCGGTCATCTCTGCTTCCTCGTCCTCATCATCGTTATCTTTCATCTCCGTGGCAGGCTTCTCGCTGCCTGCTTCTGGATCGATCCATTGAGGTTTGGGATCATCGAACTGCTCACCCTTACCCTGTAGTTGCTGGAGAGAGCTCTGTTCAGCCAACCTCTCCTCCAAACCAGGCTCAAAGCCTTCCTCGCCCTCTTGAGGAATATGGAACCATCCACTAATTGCCATACGCACACGACCGCCATCGTCTTCGTCGGCTCCCTCAGCACGGTGGTAGACTTCCTCAACGTCGTGGAAACTCTCACCGGGCTGGACGGCGAAGAACGAGAGTTGGTTCCAGGCTGGAGGAATGACCTTGCTAAATTCGGCTCTGGGCACTTTGTAAAACTTGCCGTCCTCACCCTTCTCATCGTCGGTAGGATAAAGTCGAAGAGCGCCACCCCAGTTGGCCTGCCAAGGCTTATCGGGATCGGTCAAATAGAGAATGTAGCTGACACGTCTGCTTCCAATGACATCGTCGTGGCACAGCAAGTGGCAACCAGGAACATAGACATTGACAGCCATGTCGGTCTTCTTGCCTGACAATGGTCCAGAGCCGGCGACGGTTGAGATCCATTGGCGAAATTCGGCACCATAGAGCGCATCACGAAGTTTGAGCAAGCTGGGGAGTTTCTCCAAAGCAGATTCCGCGAGTCCTGAGAGGTTGGCCAAGTCGCCAGATTGATGGATTTTGTAGATGTCTGTTTCCTTGGGCGTGAAATGGATGTTTTCGATGATCTCAGTGCGGACCGAACGCAAAAGCGAGTCATTCATCAATCCGTGAACCACAGCATGCTTGTAGGGCGACGATTCCGCATAGCTGTCCGTGTAGCCTTTGACGGTCTTCTCAGCAAAGAGGTTGTCACCAAATTGGGCTTCGACGGCGTTGGTCTCAGTCGCCTGCTTTTTGCCATTACGACGGGCGCAGTCTGATTCTCCGCCTTACGCTTCATACTGGCAATGGACTAGGAGTAGAGAAAAAATGTATTGGAAAGAGATAAACGCCTTCTACGAATACTCAAAACATGAGGTCGTCTACAAAATTTCTCTCAACCAATCACTCATGCTTGCGACAGGGCCAGGCGAAACCCGATGCAACGAGGGTCTTTGCGCTACTGGCGGCTAAGAAGACGGGGCGCTCCACCCACGTCATCTGGCGAGTGACAGTGCCAGGAAATGGGCGCCAGCGAACTCTGAGAGTGACGAAACAAAACAATCTCGAAACCCTGTCTCCTATAATAGTTGATAAGACCAACACACTTCGCTTCTCCCTCGTGGAGACTTGTTTCAGGTAGCAGTGCAGGACATCGCGAAACTGCAGGGCACAAAGGGTCGACAGGACATAAGTTCGAGAAGGTACGCGCCACATTCCTTGTTTCCCTTCGTCCACAGCAGTCACGAGGTCGCATTGTCGAAGTTGCTTTTTATTGTCTCCAATTGTCCCTATCCACGGAACCACCTTGTATTGTCACGTATTGTCACGACAGTTTGCCACTGTGCTGGAACACTTTGGTACCGACGAGCCACTCTAATACTTAATCAGCAATCATCATCAACACAAATATCCCTTGCATCGCGCCAGCACTTTACAACAGTGACCACGACGCGCAAATCACTCCAGCAAGCATAATACACGCAACAAATCCCAGCCACAACTCTACCACTTCAATCAACCACATCACACACACGACTCTAGCAAAATGGGTGCTCTCGACTTTGTGGGCGATCGCTCCAGCAGCGGAGGCATGCTGGGAGCACTGATCCGACTTGTCCTGCGGTTCTTCCAATTTGTGCTCGCTATCACCGTCGCCGGCTTGTACGGCGTCGATCTCCACCACGCTCGCAACATGGGTGCGTACACCGACGGCAAATGGGTCTATGCTGAGGTCGTCGCCGGGCTGTCTGCGGTGACGGTCCTGATCTATGGCATTCCCTTCTTCAAGTCATACTGGGCTTTTGCCTGGGACTGGATCCTTTGGTAAGTTTGTTCTCCATGTTGCCCATCCTTTGCATCAGTGGCAGTGGCACGCCGGGTGAGAGCGCCGGAATCATAAATACACATTGACTGACGCATTGATTTAGCATCCTCTGGTTCGCACTCTTCGGCATCTTCGGCAAGATCTACATTAACGCCAAACCGACCGAGAAACAAGGTGGCATTATCCGCATGAAACACGCTGTCTGGATTGATCTCGTCAATGCGCTGCTCTGGCTTATCACTGCAGCATACGCCACCGCCATCTTCTTGCGCTCTCGCAAGGGCAGAACTACACACACCGGTCGCGCAACCGTTTAGGAGAAGCGCGGCATGGCTGCGATAGGCGCGAGAGAAGGGATGAGGCCTGCGGTGGGAGGTGCTGACTGGACCTGGGCAAAGATGGCCCGAGAGCAAGAGGTCGGCGTGTTTCATGGTTGAGTGGGTTTCGGAGAGGATGAAATTTTGTAATGGTTGATGCGATACGATACCCTTGCTTAGTTAAGCTTTTCTTATTTGATTCTGAAGATTTGAATGCATATTGCATGTGGTTGCATGGCCATATCTCATCTTCTGTGCAGCCTCTTGCGAAGACGTGCAATTTTAGTTCGTCAATACCAGGGACAGAGGCGCATAGCGTGTAGAGAGGTTGTGCTTCTCCAGACGATCAGAAGTGACCGAGAATTGGGTTGCAAGAAGAAGTTAATCTTCAATATCATAATGCGCCAATCCAGCAAAGCTTACGGGAATTCTCATCGCTGTCGTAATTGCGGTGTGGAAGCCTCGAACATTCAAACACGTTATGTGAAACACATGAAAGAAAGGAGTCCAGGAGGTTTGCTGTCAGCGACTTGGGCGATCGTCACTCCATCCAGCTTGCCCTGGTTCCGCCAAGCGCAGTGCTTCACCTTGCGCATCAACCGCAAGACCCGCAGGCCTGCAACCAGAGCCGATCTGATCCCGACTCACGCTGAACACGCCTACAACACTCTAGACATTGTACTTTCTTATCGTCGGTCGGTCGTTCTCGCCAGCGCTCGTGACCAGGTCATGCTCGCACTATAGCTGTCTCTACCAACCCGCAATGAGAGGGCGCCCACCCGTCCTCAAAGCCCGACATGTTCCTCCAAAACCTTGTACAGAAAGCACAACAATTCATTGATCCCTCGGTTCTGCCTGGCCCATTGGGAAATTCTTCTGGCAACAAACCCTCGAAATCTCAGCTCTTCAGACACCAATTCCGCCTACCCGAATCGCAAAACCCGCTACACGAGATCACGGCTGAGCTGACGCTCCCGAAGACGAAGAGCTCAACAAAACAGAGTCCTGGGAAACAGGGCAGTTGGGACAAGAACAACTGGGATCGCGAGAGAGGCACACATTATGTCGGTCAGCTCCACTTGAGCGAGCAGTTCTTATGCTTCTCTACCGTGAATACATCCTTTGTCAGCACAGCAAGCACGAGCGCAAGCTCGGCCTTCACAGGGCGGACTCATGGCACTGGACCGGCTGGCAACGGTTTCACCCTGCCACTGTGTGCCGTGAGGAGAGTTGAAAGACTACATACCCAAAGTTACATGTTCGCGCTTTCAATCACTACCTGGAATGGCTTTGAACCCGCGAGCGAGACAAAGCCTGGAGCTCCGGCGCCGCCAAAGTTGACGATCCAACTAGAAGGCAGTAGACAACAATGCGAGCGCTTTTGCGACGGCCTCAAGAAAGGGCTCAGACAGGGAGTGAAAGAGGTGGAAAACATGCGCGCGGTAGCGCAGGGGTGCTATTCGGAATACTTCCTCTTTAACGAGTTCGATCAAGCACCAACGGTGGAGAAGCAAGATGGGACACCGAGGACACCTCCGGATACAGGTCTAGGAAGCCTTTTTAAATATCCTGGAAACTCACGGAAGTTACGAGACAGGAGCAAGATGAGGCTATGGCATGAATATTTGAAAGATAACGGACGCAACACGACCCTTGTGCGACAGCCAGATTTCCATAGGCTGATCAGAGTTGGCTTGCCCAATCTGCTCAGAGGTGAGATCTGGGAACTTACATCCGGTGCTTTCTACCTCCGATTGCAAAAGCCGAAGCTTTACCAGGAAACCCTCGCAAAGCACGAAGGACAACACTCTATTGCTATTGATGAGATCGAAAAGGATCTGAACCGATCACTACCTGAATATGCTGGGTTCCAGAGCGAGGAGGGCATAGGTCGGCTGAGGCGTGTCTTGACTGCTTACAGTTGGACAAATACCGAAGTCGGCTATTGTCAAGCAATGAACATCGTTGTGGCCGCTCTTCTGATGTAAGTCCCCTACTCGCTTTTGATCGTGCTCGTAAGTCGTACCAAGCTAAGTATGATACCTAGCTACCTTTCCGAGGAGCAGGCATTCTATGTCCTTTCAACTCTTTGTGATCGCTTGCTGCCCGGATACTACAGCATCACCATGTACGGAACGCTGCTCGATCAACGTGTCTTCGAGTCGCTCGTCGAGAAAACCATGCCCATCATTTGGGACCATCTTGTCAAGAACGACGTGCAGCTTTCTGTTGTTTCATTGCCGTGGTTCTTGTCTCTATACATCAACAGCATGCCACTGATCTTTGCATTCCGCGTATTGGATGTCTTCTTCCTGGAGGGCCCTCGCGTGTTATTCCAAGTCGGTCTTGCAATCCTACGAATCAATGGCGAGGAGCTCCTGGATGCTACCGACGATGGTACATTCATCTCGGTCCTCAAATCTTACTTTGCACGACTCGGAGAGAGTGCACACCCGAAATCCGAGAATCCCAAATACCGCGCCATCACTAACTTCCAGGCGCTCATGGTCGTGGCGTTCAAAGAGTTCGATGGCATCACGCAACACACAATATCCGCCGAGCGCACCAAACACAAAGCTGCTGTCTTGGACAACATAGAGTCTTTCGCCAAGAGGACCTCGATCCGCAACCTTGGGCCAGAGAGTAAGAAACTTAGCACTAATGATCTGGGTTTCTTGTACGACCGGTTCTACTCCGTGCTCTACGAGCGACAGCAACGCTCGGAAGTCCTACAGGCAGAGCAAGAAAGACGGCACAAAGCATCAAAAAGCAAAGCCACGGAGATCGTCACAGGTATTTCTGGCAATGCACCGGAGATGGGTAGAGTCGGCCTCGGACCAAGTCCGACACAGATGGATTACGATGCCTTCCGCGAGTTCTTGGCCGGCGTGGCGAAATGGGCTGTCACCGACTCACCTACACCACAATCGCCTATCAAAGAGGAACGATCGAATGGCTACTTTGGCGGCACAACCCGAACGAGATCGATGTCGCCTTGGGGCAGTGGTCCGGAGCCAACTGAACACGAGTTCATGCAACGCCTGTTCGCTCGGTGGGACTGCGACGGTGCAGGCTCATTGAGCCTACAGAATGTCGTGGGTGGGCTAGCACCAATCAAGGGTGACCGAGACCTCATGTCGTCGATCTCATATTTCTTTGAGCTTTACGACGATGATAACGATGGCAAGGTCGACAGAGAAGGCATCCTCCGCATCTCCGAAGCTTTGTTGTTCTTGTCGAGACGAGGCTTGAGTTCACCCACGTCTTCAGTGGTTGAGGCGGAGATTGGCCCTGATGGACAACCTCGAAACAAAGACGAACAATTCCTTGGTGCGGTCTCGGCTTTCATAAGACGATGCTTTGAGTACGCAGATCCGGATCACCCATCTAGACAGGCGGAGGCAGATACGGCAGAGAATCTCGACAAGTTCGCACTTGGTGATGACGAAGACGAAGAAGAAGACTTGATGAACCTCGAAGATACAGACGCGCCCAAAGACCCGTCGCCGCAAGAAGAATCAACAGAAGTGTCCCTTCGCTCGGCAGCTGAGGACAGCATGCTCGCTAGGCCCTCAGACAATACTTTTGGCCAGACGAAAAAGCCTCAAGCCGCAGCCGCCAACGCCGCTCTTGATCCTTCAAGTCCAGTCCACATCACCTTGCCTACGTTCCGCATGCTCGTGCTCGCCGACGAAACGCTCGAACACTTCTTTGACTCAGGCTTCGCCAATTCATTCCACTTGGCTGATGCTCCTCTTCCTTCATCGACCATCACTTCACAATCCCTGCTTGGTCAACAACAACAGTCACTGCTCAGTGCTAGCGCAGCCAAGGAAGCGATGCCCGCACTTAGCCCTGGAGGCGCAGGTGCGGGAGTCGTGCCTCCTGGCAAGGGACTACGTGGCATGCTCGACAACATTGTTACAGACGGTATGCGTGTAGCTAGCGAAGTTCGCAGGCGTATGGACGAAGCACAAAAGGAAATCGACAAAGGCGCCAGCACACGTGGCACGGAAGATGACTCCGACGACGAAGAAGAGGAAGGTGTCGGAGACCTGTTGGATGGCGCAGATGCTCTTGCAGGAAGCAGTGGTCGGAAAGAGAGTGAAGGTGATCGCGAGAAGAGTCTGCCGGCTTCACCCGTGGGAGCCGGAAAGGGAAAGGAGAAGGTCAAGGAGTTACCGTTACCGCCGCCACCTTCAGCCGACGAAGCGGTAAAGGACACGATGTTTGAGCGGTGAATGAACATTTGACCAGGCATCTGATGAGTGATTAGAAATACCTACAAAGTCTCACAGTCTATCATCTACTAGGCATCAGAAGACCACGAATACCATGGATGAGACCATATACATTCACTTGAACGTTGTTATCAGTGACTGAAGTTTACATTTCAACATAGCTTAGGCATTGCCTAGTGGAAACCTATCCCGTGAGTCAGAGCGTAATCTCGCATGCGTCTATACCGTTTACGATCCTTTTCATCAGCGATATGGGCTCATGTACCTGGTGGATGGAAGCTTTCACATGCTCATTGGATCACGTGACTTTTCAAAATCGTCGATCACGTGCGCCGATGGAATAAAGCATGTGACAGTGATTGTAAACGCAAGTGTCGTCACCACAATGGCATTCACATGTCGACACTTCCGTTCACTTCGGGATCCGTGCCATAAAACCCAGGCCACGCCCCTATTCGTTTCTCTCACGAAACCACACATACTCGCACGCGACCGCAGTCGACCACGTGCTCGTCAGTCACGCTTCATTCAGTCAACGCACGGAAACAACCTACAACCGTCGAAATGTGCATCTACACACAATTCCAGTACCTGTGCTTGCACGGGAAGACCAAGATCCAGACACCCTGTGACAACGTAGTCACGGACTCTCATGGCACCCTCACGTGTCTCAACGACACGCATGAAAACCAGCGCACCTTCGGACATCGCACCTACGGCGTGGGTATCTGCTCCAACATCCACTGCGCTTGGAACCTTTCTGTCTTGCCACTCGGCGACTACGGCGACAACAAGAAATTCGGTAACAGCTCGAGCTTCGAAGACGACACCGAAATTGACGATTCACTGGAAGCTCGCGAGGACCGAGTTGCTCGCTGGTATCGTCTGCTGAGCACCGATCAACAGCTTGATCACTTGCAGACCGAGTATCCAGTCCCCATCAACGAGCTCAGCATTGCCGGCCGCGACCTGCAGAACTTCCCGTATGGCGCTGCTGTGGTTCCTACGTTGGACACCATACGCTGGCAAGAACTGAACCCGCTCTACCTCACTCCTGCCATGCTGCAATGGCTAATCTTCAACCGCGTGTTGCCCGCATCGATTGTCGACGACCACAAAAGCCAGAAAATCTCTCCGCTGAAACCCACCTTGGGCCCGTTCAAGCCGATGAAGCCGCACAAATGTCCGAAGAAATACGGCATCTGCAAGGTCTGTGGCGAGAACATCGGAAACCCGAAGAAGAAGGTGAAAGTGCTGTCATACCGTCAGAACATTGCGATGGCAGGCCTGATGACAGACGCTCTGAAGCAAGCGGATCCGATAGGCACCGTATTGGATCCCTTCGTCGGCCTGAAGTGGGACGATGAAAAAGGTGAGTATCGCAAGTTCCCTCTTGCCAATGACCTCCAACTCTACGATCCTTCGCAGACGGTCGCTAGCAATCTTGCGCTCGGCCAACCAACGACGCAGACTGTTGACGCCTCAGCTGTCTTCAGCGGTCAGGTTGAGCCTCTTACTGACAGCAACGCACTTGCTAGCATGGAGCTCGACGCCATCAATGCTTCGCTTGGAATTGACCCGAACGCTTCTTACGATGCCCAGAACTGGTACAACCTGGAGTTCAACAGTGACCCTTCCACGCTACCGCAAGTTGAGTTTCCAGCCGACTTCTCGTTCGAACCCCAAACCTCGTTCGGTGCTAACCTTGATGCGAGCATCAACACAGGTACACAATCCGAGCTCAACTTTGGGCTCTCAGGTCGTCACCCGGATGCATTCACGCCCATACAAGCTTCTGACGCTGGTGCCGTCATGAATCTGCAATCAGGCCACGACACCCAAGCCGCGAATGACACTCACATGCTGGACCCCACCAGCGACGAAGTCATCTTTCGCGACAACACCGCTGACTTCTCCTTCGCTGATCCGGCCGTTCCAGCACCGCAGACCTTTGAATCCACTGATGATTTGATGATGATGGGTGATTCTAGCGGAGACGATTTCGGCTTCGAAGACTTCTTCGACAACCACCCGAATGGCAAGTGACTGATCAGCCAAATGGCGGTTACTCGCACACACGCTGAACCTCGTTCGCCAGATGGTTCACACGACGATGAACGGTGGTGTGTCTCGCCTCAGCTACGATCCCGAGGCCAACGCTCTGTACGAACAAGTGATACAGCGCAAGGTTGCTGGGCTTGAGTAGTGCTGTGTAAGCAACGATGTCAAGATGTTGGTGCTCACACTGCCGAATTATGTTGAGCTGGCCATCGCATTCCCTAGAACGGTTGTCAATCACGACAACGTCTTCTGGGAAACTTGGGTATGACACATGAACCACTGGCGTTTTTGTAACTGGGACTGGCCAGCTTTGGCCTTGATGTAAAAGTATTGCAGTTTGATTGATTGAAGGATAGTCGTGACGTTTCGCGATTACCTCAAAATAGCATTGCCATAGCACTTGAAACCGATTTGAACACTGTTCACTCCACTGAAAATATCGCACTCACATCCTTTCGCCTTGTATGTGGAGTGGAAATATCAAATTTTGACACAAAGCTTGTAGCGTGGTCTTCATTGTGCAAATCCCCAGTATTTACTGCTTTGTCCACACACAAAGGACGTTGCACCATTCATGCCGACATACTCTATTGCGTTTTTCGTAGATGCCCTCTACCTGCTTCTCAACAAGCTAGTGCCTTCTTCTGGCTGTTCTTGTCTTTGTTCCCGCGCGCCTCTGACTCTGTCCAGTAAATCGGGCAACATCAACCCGTAATGCCAACACAAGCCAGCCACGAAGCCCACAGCATCATTCTTGAAAGCCAGACACCCTGCTGCCGTGACCAACATGACCATCCACCTTTCTCTCCCTTCCTTCTCTGCCATAGCCCTCTTCTCTTCCCAGGCGCGTCGGTCTTCAGCCTGTTCTCTCTCAGCGCGTGCCCAAAGGTCAGCAGAATCGCTGACGCTTTGTCCGACTTTCGCCAGCTCCACGCCAGAGGCGAGTACCATGACGCCAAGCAAGCTCTTCGGAAAGCGCTGAAGCATTGGGACAACAGCATCACCTGCGAACAGTCCGAGCAGTAGCTTGACACTTCCCAGAATTATGATGCTTGCACCGCTGCGTGCACCAAAGCGGTACTGGCCTGCCAGGCCACCGGAGCCGTGGCATACTGGCATTGCTCCAAACCAGCAGCCAACCAAATTAGACAAGGCGACCGAAAGGCCAAGAGACGTGGTACTAGAAGGTGGTGGGAATGTTGGGAATAGCGAGGCAGATAGTGATGTTACCGCTAGGATACTGTTAAGCGTGGTGAGTGGCAATTGAGGGAGAGCAGCGGAGAGAGCCGATGGCAGCCATGTCGCCTTGGAAGGCACAAAAGGGTGCGGACTCCAGAGAGCTGCAGAGTGAGAGGGTGAACTCGTAGTCGGGATCTGAGACACTGCTATGACAAGGCCTAGGAGGAAGACTAGTAATGCATACGGGAAGCGGGGGACGAGAGTGGCCACCACGAGGAGCAAGAATGCAAGCTACGGCCCAGATTCTGTTGTCCAGAGCTGGAGTGTGCCAGGCAAGCGGTTGTATAAGCGTCGTGCCGGCGCTGATGGCAAGGCTCAGGCCAGCACCAACCTGGATGCCTTTGACCACGGGCACAGGTACGACACGGTGCAGCCAGTGAAGGAGTCCAGTAACACTAAGAATGAGTACGGCCGTCGAGACTACTATGCCAGCCGCAGCAGTCTCGTCCTTTGTGAACTTCTGACTGATGGCCACTGCTGCGATGGCTTTCATAGGTTGCACAGGCAGCGGCACGCCGAACAGCACACCGGTGGCGATGTTGGCCAGACCAGAGAATACTAGGGTACTGGCAAGATCGATCGAGCCACCAATACTGAGAGCGATCATTAATGGCAAGAGAGTGCCAAGATCTCCCAGAGATCCGGAGAGCTCTGAGAGGGGTGCATCACGCAGGGTGCGGAGATTGTGCTTTGCGACAGCTCGCAGATGCAGGCGAAGCGCCATGATTTGTGTTGTGTAGCTGTGCGCGCAATAGGCAGATATGGTGATAGGATAGTAGGTATGCTCAAGTATGTGGCTCCGTAAAGCTTAAAGTAGGAGGAGTCGACAACGAGTATGTATCGCGTGACGGTGGGTCAGATGAGCTGGCTATCGGGCCGGTGTGGGACTCATGAGTCCGACGTCGGTTTATGAAGCGGTCGCTTACCATAATTTGATCGCGAAGAGACATGTCTAGCAAGTCGGTATCGACATCCAGGCAGTCTAAAAGCAGAGAAATTATTGAATGGATGATATGGCAAACACCCAAAGGTGCCCCTGAGAAGCGCTCCGCCATGAACTCTTATTCTTTGTGATACTTGACACCAGTTTCCATGTCAGACCCAACGCTATCGACTACACGCTAACTAAGTGCGTCATCCTATAAAGACATTTAGCCGGCCCAAAGCTCGAATGCATGTATGCATATAGTTTCGTGTTCACGACGTATTACATGTTCTGACCGAAAGAGCTGTCACTGCTATGGCGTGTCGCGAGGCAATGTTCTAGATTGTTGCGCTTACGACGACGATCGAGATACACGTACATGTCTGATATCAATCAGTGAACAATTCCTGAGCCACCAATCAAGACCTTGGATCTACACACAACATGAATGTATACTCATCATGTATTACAGACTGATTTAACGAGCCAGCACTCACAAGAGGTAGTAGTATTGATCACCAATCGCAAAAGTGATCAAGCGAGCTCGTACCATGCACAAATACGGACTGAATATATGAAAGTATGCAGCCCTACCCTGTACGTCCATGCACTGGTGCAGTAGTTGCAGATTGGAAGCACAAAAGCCGTGAAGTCGGGGAAAACTCGTACGCTTCCTATCAAGCTTACAAAGCGCATGGCGCCTCAAACACCCAGATCATTACTCTTTGGGGATACACACACCGCCCTTCGTAAGCAAGGTACAGCACAGGAGCCGTGTGGGTGAGTGATCTTATCCTGCAGGCCATATCCTAGCCAAGTGGTATGCACACGCAATACTAATCAGCAAGCTCCACCGACACGTGGGATTGACACGAGTAATCAATCCTTCACCCCAGGCTAGGCGATCTTCGGCTCCTCGCAGGAAGGTTGGAAGGCAGAGCTCCGAGGCATGCATGCCAGCTATCGCATATACGTACCTCCACATCCAGAGCGAGCAGAGCAAACGGCGACAGCTTGTGCTCCATGGGAGCTATGGTGGCCAGATACATCATCGTCCAGTGGACATCTGCGATTTGCTTTGGGCCCGGATCACTCCGAGACCCTTCCGCCAGCCTTCCGCAACTCGCCCAATTCTAAATGCGCAGTTTTCTCCGTTGCTAGGAAAATTCCTCGACCCAGGAAACGTCATACCCGCGGCGGTTCCGTGAGCTTCTACGTTGTCTCTCAGAAAGCGCCTATCTTCGCAGTCGCGCAGGAGGTACGGAGGTAGTGGCATGTGTGGCGGCGGTCGTGCATCCACTTGCAGCGCGTCGACCGCACCAGCACGCAGCTGCCGAGATATGACCTTGCGCTAGGAACCATCCACGTTGAATCGACGGCACCGCCAAATCACGTTTTGTAATCAGGCATGCCATGTGCTTCCTAATCTTGAAGTGGCGACTAGACCTCAGGTCTGAGGTCTGCTGCGTTCACGGACTGGCCCTAACGTCATTGCTGGTAGTCTGGTTCCATAGCTCTAGTATATAGGAACTCGCCGTCCATTGTGCCTTCCCTCTTGTCCCACATTCAATTCCTCCTCTAACACTCAACCATTGCAAACCTGTCTTACCAGCCTCACGACTTACGACCAACCAATTGATACCCAGGCAATCACACATCACATAAACAAGATGCCTTCCTTCACCGTCTACAAGGGCTCCGAGTCCGGCAAGGTCGTCAAGGCCACCACCGAGAAGCCCGCCCTCACCGGCGACCAGGTTCTCCTCAAGGTCACCGCCTCTGGTCTCTGCGGTACTGACCTCCACTACAACCATGCCGACATGGGTCTCGGCCACGAGGGTGTCGGTATCGTCGAGGAGCTCGGCCCGAACTGCAAGATCCTCAAGAAGGGTGACCGTGTCGGTTGGGGATACGAGCACGACTCCTGCGAGCACTGCCAGGAGTGCCTCCGCGGCAACGAGACTTTCTGCGCCAAGCGTGCCATGTACGGCTTCAACGACCTTGACCAAGGCTCCATGGCCGAGGGTGCCGTCTGGCGCGAGAACTACCTCTTCAAGATCCCCGATGACATGAGCGATGAGGTCGCTGCTCCTCTCATGTGCGGTGGTGCCACCGTCTTCAACGCTCTTCACATGTACAACGTCCTTCCCACCGACGTTGTTGGTGTTATGGGTGTTGGTGGCCTCGGTCATCTTGCCATCCAGTACGCCTCCAAGATGGGCTGCCGCGTCGTTGTCTTCTCTGGCACCGACAGCAAGAAGGAGGAGGCCATGAGGCTCGGTGCCTCCGAGTTCGTCGCCATGAAGGGTGCCAAGGAGCTCAAGACCGAGCGTCCCATCAACCAGCTCCTCGTCACAACCTCTGCCCAGCCTGACTGGAAGCTCATTATCCCGACCCTCGCACCCTGCGCCACCATCTTCCCGCTCAGTGTTGCCGGTGGTGACTTCTCCATCCCCTACATGGACTTCCTCGTCAACGGCCTCACCGTCCAGGCTTCCCTCGTCGCCTCCAGGTACATCCAGAACCGCATGCTCGAGTTCTCTGCCCACCACAAATCTCTCCTATCATCGAGAAGTTCCCTCTCACCCAGGAGGGCTGCAACCAGGCCATCGAGAAGCTCAACGCTGGTGAGATGCGCTACCGCGGTGTTCTCATCCGCGAGTAGATGCAGTTCGCGACTTCAGAAAAGTTGTTTTCGTAGTATTAGCAGGCCTAGTTTAATGTCCTTCTCGCAAAAGAGATGAGATAAATAATAGATCTTATGACCAGAAGTGTTCTTTAATTTTATTCCCGTTTATTCCAGTAGTGACGCCGGCAGTTCGAAAGTCTTGTGTACATGACCCTTGACAGTATCGCCTTCCTCAGGTGGTTGCAAACCAGAAGGGTTGTCCATCGGGGGAGGGTTCGAGTCTATCTCGATAGTGACCTGAGATTTGATTAGCCAGCGTGCCGGATACAGAGTGGAGTGAGTTTACCGCTTCGTCTATGCAGCGGAAATCAACACCTAGGTCCATCATTGACCAGTCCTACATCCATCATCGCACCGAAGACGCCGTCCTTGACACGGTCCTCGCGGTAAAGGGAGCGGACCTGGCCAATGAAGCTGTCGTATAGCTCCTTGCCTTTGGTCGGCGGAGCAGCCTTGTGGAAATCGGGCTTGTTCCCTTTCTTTGTAGATGCGAGGAGAGTGAATTGGGAAACTGAGGAGAGAGGTTGGAGTTAGCGTTGTGCTAAGGTGAGAAAAGATGATACATCAATGGATGGCACCATGATGGTCGGGCATGACGTGAGACGAGGGGAGGAACGCACCACACAATATTTCGCCTTCGAGGTCCTTGATATTGCATTTCCATTTCTTGCCGTCTTCGCCATCCCATAGCTTTACTTTGAGGACTTTGCTTGCCATAGATTGCACTTCTTTTGTGGTGTCTTCTTTGCCAATTGCGGCAAAGATTAACAGGCCTTTGCCAATCGTCGAGATAAGCTGGCCGTCGACCGTGACGGACGCAGACTTGACTCTTTGGATAACAGCTAGAAACGTTAGTTACTTCGTTGTGCTCGAGCATTATGTTGATGTCTCACTCTTCATGGTAGATGACTAAACTGTTTGAGTGCGGTGGCGATGGGTGATTCGGTCGTCTTTCAATGTTTGTGTTCCGCCGACACGGTTCGGATAATTAGATGTGATATATGTACGAAGTGTTATGGCATCGAAGTTGTGATTGCACGGAATCTTCTGGAGTTACTATTCACTAGGTATATGCAACGAGATGTGAACATCGCCTTGGCTGCCCCAAACCTACTCCACCCGGGCGGAAGCGCGTTGGTCACCCCCGGCCACGCCTGTGCAGGCCGCTACCTCACATCCGTCCACCGGGAGCTGCGCCAAACACCTTCCGCGACCACTTTACCCGTTTGAAGGCCCTCTGTCGCACGAAACATATCCCTCGCCGCCTGAAGATTTCGCCGAACCACATTAAATACACTTCGAGCCCGCCTGCGGCAACACAGACAGCGCATTTGCACGAGACGAGGCTGAGCGAAGAACGCACGACGCCGCTGGCCAGCTGTCACGATGGCGGCACGCAAACTCCAACAGGAGATTGACAAGGTCCGCCTACCGGGCTGATGTATCTAGGTAATGCGCGCGCTGACACTGGAGCAGGAGACGAAGCGCATAGCGGAAGGCGTGGTAGCATTTCAGGGCATTCACGAGAAGCTCGTGTTGTCAAATAATTCCTCACAGAAGGAGAAACTCGAGGACTCGCTGAAGAAGGAGATCAAGAAGCTCCAGCGATCAAGAGACAAGGTGAAGGCATGGATAAGCTCCAATGAGATCAAGGACAAGAAACCATTGATGGATCAACGGAAGCTCATAGAAACGGTATGAATGTCAGCAATTGCAAGTTGTTTGCATGGCTACTGACCAGATGCGACAGCAAATGGAAACATTCAAAGCAGTCGAGAAGGAAATGAAGACGAAAGCTTTCTCGAAAGAGGGCTTGTCTGCTGCGGCGAAACTGGATCCAAAAGAGAAAGAGAAGTTGGAGATGTGCAATTTCCTGGGCGATATGGTCGACGAACTGAGCCGGCAAATCGAAAGTGCAGAGGCCGAACAGGATACGGTGCAGGCGACCATGAAGAAGAGCAAGAAGGACACCGCCAAACACGATCGCGTGGCAGAACTCGAACGTATCCTGGAGCGACATAAATGGCATGTCAGTAAGCTGGAGATTCTCTTGCGGATTGTGGAAAATGGGTCCGCCGAAGTCGATCAGGTGAAGGAAATCGAGGACGGCATTCGGTACTACGTGGAACAAAACCAAGAGGTCGATTTCATGGAAGACGACAGCTTGTACGACGACTTCAACCTTAACGAGGAGGAGGACTTCTACGGCGTCGGTGGTGATAACGACAAGATGTCAAGTCAAGACGCGCAGAGTATGACGGATGAGCCACCAGAGGTCGACCCACAAAGGAGCAGCAGCATTGGTGGGAAGGGCAAGTCATCGTCAATGTCAGAATCACCTGCGCCTGCCCGGAGAAGTGTGCAATTGAAGTCTCCATTACCTGCACTGTCGACATTACATTCGAGCCTACCGGGCAATGCGAATGGCAAGGCCGAGCCCAGCATGAAGCCTGCGCCTCTGCCGACCATACCGACAGGTCAGCCACTGAAATATGCATCTGCTGCTGCCGCCGCAGCGGCGAGCGATAAGAGTGGCGTTGGTATTTGCGCCTTTGCCACCACCACCTGGCTTGAGCAGAGCAAGCGAGACCAGCTCTCCCGCGGTATCAGCATCACAACCTGCAATCAGCACTCCATCGCCATCACAGCCCATATCTCAGCCAGCAAAGATGCAGGAACCTCCAGCGAAACAGCCATCACCCACACCACCCGCCGTTGCTGCGGAGCCCGTCCCAGCAAAGACATTGCCTGCAGCGCCGAAGACACAAAGTTCGAAGTCCAAGGCAGCGAAAGCTGCAAAAGCGCCCACGCCAGATTCAGGTGTTGCCGGAATCGCAACTTCAAATGGAGCGCCTGCCGCAGAAAAGGAAGAGGAAGAGGAGGAATCGATTTATCACCTCCCATCATCACTCTCAGACCTCCTCGGATCGTTCGAAGAGACGAAGAAGCGAGCTATGTCGAACTCAATCGATTTGAATATGCTCCACGCGTCGCGGGTGAATTGCCCCATACCCATGGATGCCGAAAAGCCCAATCACTACAAGCCACAATCGCCCTACGCATATACTCCGTCTCATTACCCACAAGAGCCTTTAGGCATCTTCGACGACCCCAGACTCTACAGCAGGATAGACACCGACAGCTTGTTCTATGCTTTCTACTACAAGCAAGGCACATATCAGCAATACTTGGCAGCGAAGGCGTTGAAGAGCCAGAGCTGGCGCTTCCACAAGCAGTACCAGACATGGTTCCAAAGACACGAGGAGCCGAAAACAATCACCGAGGAATTTGAGCAGGGCACATATCGTTTCTTTGATTACGAAAGCACTTGGTATGTTTACAGTGAATTTCATGAGGTACGACTGAACTGGCACTAACGTTTTGCCCAGGATGAACCGAAGGAAGGCTGACTTCAAGTTCGCCTACAAATTCCTTGAGGATGACTTGTAAACAAGGCGGCCAATCGGTCGAATCAGGCCAGGCGCCTTCGAAATGACGCATGTACAATTACCAGACCAGGCGTCAAGGCAGGCTATTTGGGCCATTCTCTACGTACGTACGGATGGAAAGTGGTAGGGACTACTTCGATCGCGTACATCAATCGAGCATGCTTTCGAGAGCGCCCTTCGCAACCTCTTTGGGCGCTCATGATCATTACTTCACGCTTCAAGACCCTTCGTAACTTGTTTTCATGTCAGAGTCAAATCGTAACGGCAACGTCGACAGTGCCGCCAGTTGGTCATTCAGGCTATGTGAATCCAGAAGACCCGAGTGACTTTGCTCGTCATTGTATTATGTGAAAGCTACGGTACCACAAGACATACAGTTGGGCATTTGATGCGCAGACAATGTATTTTGGTTAAGGTGGTCTACCGGCGGATAGATCCGCACCCCTCTAGATAGCGTGAGAGAAGAAAAGTTCGCTGCGCCAAACCTGGGGAAAGAGCCCTCGGCCGCGCGCGTGCAGCTAAAAGTTGCCTCGTCGCATTGCTTCTCACCACGAGATGAGATGAAGTTGTATGCAAGCTCTGACGACTTCATTCGCGAAGCATCTCAAAAGAAGCTGAACTACCTCAACAAGCGACAGAAGAACAAGAAGCGTCCCGTTTACCCGGCGCTTATGTCAGGTGGCCTGCCGTCGCCCGAATCAGAAGAAATCATGGCTGCGCAAATACAGAAGAAGAGAAAGGAGGATGTGAAGAGCAAGGAAGACAAGAAGAAGAGGAAGCTGGAAGACGATTCTGCACCCGCTGTGTCTGCTGCTGCGCCTGTCGTCAACGGCGACTCTGCTGCAAGTGAGCCTGCGTCGAAAAAGTCGAAGAAGGAACACAAGAAGGAAAAGAAGCAAAAGAGCAAGGCTGTCGCCGAGGCTGCGCAAGAGCAGCACGACGAAGAGGTCGATGCGGAGGAACAGGTCAATGGCGAGCTACAGGCTGTCGCCGCAGAGACTGATGCTGCTGATGTCGAGGCAGAGGACGACTTTGCAGAATTTGAGTCTGGAGATGAAGAGGCGGAAGCGGAGGTAGAGGCTGAGGATGAGGATGCAGAAGATGATGAGGAGGAGGAAACCAGGCCTACCGGCGATCTGGGAGAAGCATCCGATTTACCATCAGCACTCGGCGTTTCACTGCCCAACACAGATGCCAGCCCGAAGAAGTTTGCCGAACTGAACCTGTCAGAGCGAACAATGAAGGCTATCAACGACATGCCCTACGATACGATGACCGAGATCCAACAGCGTGCGATCCCGCCTGCGCTCGCTGGTAGAGATGTGCTGGGTGCTGCAAAGACCGGATCTGGCAAGACGCTCTCTTTCTTGATTCCTGCGATCGAGATGCTGCACTCCTTGCGATTCAAGCCTAGAAACGGAACTGGTGTGATTGTTGTGTCTCCTACGAGAGAATTGGCGCTTCAGATTTTCGGTGTTGCGAGAGAGCTTATGGAACACCACTCGCAAACCTACGGCATTGTCATTGGTGGCGCCAACAGAAGGGCTGAGGCCGAGAAGCTGGCCAAGGGTGTCAACCTCTTGATCGCTACTCCCGGACGACTCCTCGACCACCTGCAGAACACCCAAGGATTTGTGTTCAAGAATATCAAGGCTTTGGTCATCGACGAGGCCGACCGTATTCTGGAAGTTGGTTTCGAGGACGAGATGAAGCAGATCATCAAGATCTTGCCCAAGGAGGAGCGTCAAACCATGTTGTTCTCTGCCACACAAACCACCAAGGTCGAGGATCTTGCCAGGATCTCGCTCAGAGCTGGACCTCTGTACATCAACGTGGACCACAAGCAGGAGCACAGCACTGTCGCTGGTCTGGAGCAGGGCTACGTGATTTGCGAGAGTGACATGCGTTTCAAGCTGCTGTTCACTTTCCTCAAGAAGCACCCCAAGAAGAAGATCATTGTCTTCTTCAGCAGCTGCAACTGCGTGAAGTACTACTCCGAGCTCCTCAACTATATCGATCTGCCTGTGCTTGACCTCCACGGTAAGCAGAAGCAGCAAAAGCGCACAAACACCTTCTTCGAATTCTGCAACGCAAAGACAGGAACCCTCATCTGTACAGACGTCGCTGCCCGTGGTCTCGATATCCCCGCCGTTGACTGGATCGTTCAGTTTGACCCTCCTGATGACCCCAGGGACTACATTCACCGTGTTGGTCGTACTGCACGTGGTGCCAACGGCAAGGGCAAGAGTTTGATGTTCTTGCAACCCAACGAGGTTGGTTTCCTTGGTCACCTCAAGGAAGCTAAGGTTCCTCTTGTCGAATTTGAGCTTCCTCCCAAGAAGATTCTGGACATCCAGAGCCAGCTTGAGATGCTCATTGGCAAGAACTACTATTTGAACAAGGTAAGAAATCCGAACACGTCTCTTTTTCACATTACTGTAAGCTAACGTACTTTCACAGTCCGCTAAGGACGGATACCGTTCATACCTCCAGGCCTACGCATCCCACAGCTTGCGCAGCGTCTTCAACATCAACAGCCTTGATCTCGTCAAGGTGGCCAAATCCTTCGGTTTCCCTACTCCTCCACGCGTTGACATCGCTCTCGGCGCCAGCATGAAGAAGGGCAACGAAGGTCGCCGGGCATACGGCAGCCAGCCCAAGAACAACAGCTTCCGCAAAAAGTACTAAGCGCGGTGATCGAATCCTCTTGCATGGTACGGCGCAGCTTGTAAAGCATTTCGAATTTGTTCAACCAGTGTGTAAAAAATGAGCGAAGGCGTTTCTTGATTCTGGCTTTCTTTTTATGTGTCCGGAACGGTCGTTGGGAAAGAAGACTAAGACCACATAAAATTTCCCTGTGCCTTCACGGCCTCGACATAGACAAAATGCTACATTTAATCCCATTCCTATGGTATCCTTTTATCGTGATGGCTCTCGCAATGGTTCTACCAGAAGCGAGCGACAATTTGCATGCAAGCCGATTTTGTTCGATCCTACGTTGTACCAACCTATCTCGTCCGACAAGCACTCATTCTACGAAAAGAGCATATCGTTTCTGCCAATGATGACACAAATCCATGATCTATGCTTGTGTCACTCTGTTGCATACAAGCTGATTTCATTGTAACTTTGAAGTGCCCCGCATGGGTTCCACAGCACCGTTCCAGCTGTCTCAATACAGCAGATACTATTGATCAATCATTATGAGTCGACACTCGACATTATCAAAAGACACCTCTACGGCTCCTCACTCGTGCCTGTCCATGTCCGGCAAGGATCGAGCGAATCACCACCTCACCTCAGCACGCAATCCGCTTAATCATCTCGGAAGGTTTCAGTCAGCCACAGTCAACTCGCATTCGCCATGAGCACCAGCAATCACATCGTCTTCTACGACATCGCCTCAGGCCCGCCGGTGCGAACCTTCGCTCCCAACCCGTGGAAGACACGCTATGCATTGAACTTCAAGAAAGTGGCTTATAAGACCGAGGCGGTCGACATGCCGAACATCGCCTCTGTCCGAGAGAAACTGGGCGTGCCAGCCAATCGTACTTTGCCAGATGGCTCTCCCTACCACACTCTGCCGCTCATTCATGATCTTTCTACTGGAGAGCTGATCGGCGACACTTTCGAAATCGCTCTTTACCTTGACAAGACCTATCCTTTAGAGAAGCAGCTCTTCCGTCCAGGCACAGTAGGCCTGACAGCAGCTTTCAATGCTCGCGCGGACGAGCTGTTCACCAAGCACGTGGCGTTAAGCTCCAACATGCCCTTCCCAGAGGAGAGTAAAGAAGCAATCAACGGCATCTTCGCCCGCCGCTTCGGCCTCACCAATTTAGACGACATGAAGATGAGCGACGAGGCCCGCGAAGCTTTGTTCGTAGGATTCGAGAACGCGCTCGGCGAGTTTGCTAAAGCTTACAAGCACACGGGCGGGACGACTGACACCGTTTGGAGGGCTACTGGCACTGCGGTAGCGCAGGCTCAGAAGCAGGGACGCACGGAAGTCGGGCCTTACTTGGATGGGGATGAGCCGGCGTATGCTGACCTGATCGTTGGAGCTTGGCTTGCCATGTCGGCGGAGTGTATGTCTGCAGAGGACTGGGCTCGCGTGAGATCGTGGCACGATGGACTTTGGGGGAGGATTCATGATGCTCTTGAGCCGCTGAGGGAGATGCGCTGATGCAAGAGCTTCACAATTACTGAGGGCGGTCTTGAGTTTATTGATAAAAGGAAGTGTGTGTGTGGATAAAAGCATTAGTTTATTTACATGAACGTGTGCCAGAAAACGAGGACCTAATATCCTTCGCAATGCACCGTGTAATCATTGAGTACGAAATCCTCCTCCCGCGGGCATTCACGGTGACTCCTGCAGATCACGCTGAAGCTGGCTATTGTACAAAGCAGAGCTGGCTGAAGACCGAAGCTGTAATATAGAAAAAGCTCGACGTATCATACATTGTGCAGCATGTTAGAGCTCTTCTAGCTGAGAACAAAACCATTACTCGTGCAGGTAGCTGCAAGCGTCACCTTTCTTGCACTTGCCTTCCTGCCAGTACTTGCAAGCCTTAGTCTTGTACCAGGGATTCTGCTTGTCCTTAACATTCGCATTTCCACTGGTCTGCTGCTGCTGTGCTGGCTGCTGTTGGTACTGCTCAGATGGAGCAGCGAACGGCATAGGAAAGTTGGGTGGGAATTGGAAAGCTGGCGGTGCCGGCGCTGGTGCAGCTTGGGCGTTGTTGCTGTTGTTAAGTGCAGCGAGGATGGCAGAGATGTCCGGTTCGCCGTTCGGACGAGATACAGAGCCTTGTTGCTGCGATTGCTGATAATTCGGTTGCTGGAAGTTGTACAGCGGTTGCTGCGGCTGCGGCTGAACTGGCGCAGCAGCAGTTTGAGGCTGAAACTGCTTCAGTATGGCAGTGAGGTCGAACGGTGCTGCGGGTGGCTGTTGCTGCGTGACAGGCGCGGGTGCTGCAGCAGGCTGTTGTGTTGGCAGAGGTACTTGCTGAGCAGCCATGTATTGTGAGAAGGCGGCAATGTCGAAGCCTGGCGCAGGTTGCGCAGGTGCGTGGTTGGGAATGCTTGATACAGGCATGTGCGCGCTCTTCTTTGCGTTCCGCTGGTGGGCTCTAGCGGCAAACTTTTCAGGTGGTACACCAAACTCTCTCAATGGTTCTCCTTGCTCGCCATTGAAAGGATCTGCAGGCTCCCTTGGATTGGGCGGAATGTCGCTTGGGCTCGAGTATATGACGATGAGATTGTCTCTCTCGTATTGTTCGCGGATCGCGCGCTCTTTCGATTCTGGTTCCAGCTTACCACCACCATACGGAGCGAATTGTCGATCACGTTCGTCCTTGTCAACGGTGGAGAAGTCAACTTCGGACGGTGTGCTGAATGCGACGAACTTGCTGTTCTCCTCCTCAGCCGAATCTTCATCCTCGTCCACGTCCATCATGTCGGCATGCTGCTTCAGCATGCGACCTTCGCCGCCAACATCCTTGACATCGCGCATTTGACTAGCATCATGGTCTAATTCCTCAGCAGGGTCATGGCTGAAGTAGCGCACCTCGACGAGATCCTGAGTCTCTTTCCATCGTACCCCAGTGGCACCTCTGGCAAGCCTAGCAGCACGTTTGACCTTCCTCTCCGGACTTTCGTTGTCCCTCGATGTGTCGGCCTTCGGCTCAGGTTTCTTGGGCTCCTCTTTTGGTTTGGCAAGATTAGCAAGCTCTGCAGCTAAGTTGAAAGCAGGCTTGACAGGTGCAGCTGCAGCCTTCTGTATAGTTGGTTTGGTGGTACTTTTGTCTGTGTTTGAAGTACCAGGTTTCTTACCAACAGACTGTAGGCCATTGAAGAAGCCGGATGATTTTGCTTGTACGGTCTTGGTTTTGGTAGCGGCTGCTGGTGTCGTAGAGGTGGCGGGCTTGCTCGAATCGATAGGCTTCTTGACACTAGCCAAAGTCTTCGACGATGGATTGGATCCGTTCGTAGCAGGCGTGACGACAGCTGCTTTCTTCGCTGGAGCAGCTGAGGGCGCATTGCCGGCGGCAGTTGAAGATCTTTTGACACCAACACTGGAATCGGTGGTCGGCTTGGTCTGTTTGCCCTTGCTGCTTGATGCCGCTTCGAGAACTTTCTTGGCATAGAACTTTGTTTTGGCGTCGCCACCTTTTACGTAGCGTGGCAGAATCTTTCCCAGGAACGTCTTGTCGAGCTTTTCTTCGGTAATGGATGTCGTGAGAGATAATATTTGGAGGATCAGACGTGAGACCGAACCGTTGATATCTTCGGCCTTGAAGCGATCAAGGAGGAACTGGTAGCAGAGATAGAGGAAAGATTGATTCTCGGAAAACCTTTGAAGAAAGAAATGTCAGTTATGATCAGTGGAATTACATGAGATCGCAGGTGAAGATTGGTTATCAATGTGACGTGATCAGTGCTGGCGTGACGTAGCTATGTAAGCTTGCCTCGAGCAGGAGCTGATGGGGTTACAAGAGCTGCAGCGATCCGAGCATGTGCTAGTGCTAGAAAGCCCCGTAAACTCTTATGAGCACTCGTACTCTGGGAAAGCTATGCTCGATATTACGAAAGAGCGCATCTACCCAGACGATCGCAACTAGAGGGAGGCGACCCAGAGAGATGCACCAGCAGCACACTACAACACACAACACACGCTATGGGCAAGAAATTTTAGTCAACTTACAGTTCGATGATGCCTCTGAATCCATGTTTCAGAGCTGCTTGGAAAGCCACTTCCAGCATGTCCCGCTGATCTTTCACCCTGCCTTTGAGTAAAGCTAGATCGCCAACACGCTTTTTCGCTTCAGCGTCCAGCACGGCCTGTGTGTCGGCCTTCCAGCGATCCCTAATGGTCTTAGCAACTTCCCAGAAATCACCAAGGCCTTTGCGAATGCTGCTCGCGTCGATGGTCTTGCGTTTGTTACGCCAAAGAGCTTTAATCGTATCGTACTCAACTGCTCCCTTAGCACTTTCTTCGGGTCGCTTGCTTGGAAGGGGTGCGCCGGCGAGGTCGTCCTCTTCATCGGAATAAAGCGAGACATCCGAGTCTGAGTCAGAATCGCTATCAGACTCGTACTTGACACCTTCGTTGCTGTGTGTACTTTGAGCGGGTGATGCGGCGTTCGATGATCGAGATGCAGCTGCAGATGTACGATCACTCTGCGCTATTTTTGCGCCAAGTTTTGCAAGCAGTTTGGGGTTATCCTTGGCTTGTCGCTTCAATTCGTTCCTGGAGCTACGCTTGGTGTATGCTGGAAGGGCAGTAGATCTGTTCACGGGGAATTCAGAGGGTTGTTTACCCATGTTGGCGAACATTGTCAATCGCTCAGAGTTTGTTGCCTTGACGAGGGTGGAGAAATCGATCGTAGAGAAGCGACCATTCTGTTCGCTCGCAGGAATTGCTTGCACGAGCGCAGTCTGATCTGCAGCAGCCTGTTGATGTGTGGCTGGGTTACTCGGTTGCTTCTGAGGTGGAGCTGAAGAGTTAAAGACAGCTTGAGGCTTCTCATGCGAGACTGGTGCTTGCTTCTGATCAACAGGCACCACATTTTGAACACTGGTGGCGGCGACATTGGAAGGTGCGACATTGTATTGTTGTGCGTGTTGTTGCTGCGACGGCGGTGATGCTTGCTGCTGCTGCTGATGTTGTTGTTGATGCTGGTGTTGTTGCTGTTGGGGTTGATGTTGCTGGAAAGCAGGGTTGATGTTCTGCTGTGATAGGTGTTGAGGATATGCCTGTTGCTGGTTGAAGTTGTTGAAATTGGCGTTGCCGAATCCAGGGTAACCGTTGTTCTGTGCAAACGACGCTGGACTGTGCAGTGGAGGGCGTCCGTATGGGTTGGACTGGCCGTGGAAGTTGGTCGGCGTGTTGGATGCAGATATATGTGAAGCAGGTTGCTGCCAGCTTGGCACGTTATGAGTGGAGACGGCACGTGACCCTGGCTGGGGATAGTTGCTGGCGTGTAAGCCCCAGCTAGCATCGTTAAACGCCTGGTCAGAGCCAGCGGGAAACAGAGTGTCATCAAAGGCGAGATGCTGGCCGTCGCCGAACACGTTTGTGTTGACGAGGCCATCGTTGGGTATCTGATCCATGGTGACAACAGTCTTTGGTGTGATGCAAGCAAGAAGTACCTCTAACGCGCTAGGCCGGATTCACGCTTGCGGCAGTGCCCGACGGTTGCTGGTCGCTGGTTGGCTGGCTGCGTGTCTGGCTGAGTCCGAATCTGGCTGACAGCAAGGCAAAGCAAGGCAACAGACGCTGGTGAAGATCGCAACCACGCTCGAAAGGCGCTCGCTCACGTGAAGACTTGAGGGTAGTAGTAGCAGTAGTAGCAGCGGTAGTAGTGGTAGTGACAGTGTGCACACGGCGCGGCTTAAATGCCTGTGTTTGACTGGTTTCCTCCTACGCAGGCTGCCGGGCGCAATCAGGCCTGCCTGCAGCGACTGACTCTGGCGCGCGGTCTGCTACAACTCAAAGAACACGCGCGGCAGTGGCAAGCACTTCCGACCACTGTGGTCCAGATTTATCAGAAAACACACGGGAAAAGGACACGAGTTGCCAGCGATGGCGCACGCGTGGTGTTGATGGGGGAATTGGGGGATGTTATGGTGGTGGTGGTGAGGAAAGCTGGAGAGAGTCACGCTGGCAGCCAGCAGCACTCTTTGATCGCTCGTGGCGGGAGATTGAGCTTGGCAGCGGCGCAGGCGGGAGCGGGCATGTGGCGCGGGTGAGCTAAGCCGCAACGGGGGATGCCACTCCGTCACAACACCTGGACTGTGGGGAGTGGTCGACAGTGGAAAGTTGCCAGAAAGGTCGCCTGTTTGCTATTCTATTGCCTGCGAGGGCATTCGCTTGTTCTAGAACCTTTTGGCGCTTGTATAGCCGTCTCAAACCATGTCCACCTCTACCAACACTCTCCGCGACCGCCAAGTAGGTCAGTACCGGCAGATGGAACCTGTCCGCAACACGCAATGCTAACACCGCCAACAGCCTCCATTCAGCGCATCCTCAACCTGAACCATATCCCTCAGGAATCCGAGCTCCACCACGACACGTCTGCCGCCAATGGCCTGATCCCACAATCCGCGCCAATCCTCAATTCAGAGGGCGAGCCTATATGGAAGGTGCTGGTGTTCGACGATCTTGGCCGGGATGTGATTAGCAGCGTACTGCGTGTGAACGACCTGCGCGCATGGGGAGTCACAATACATCTGAACATCAAGCAAAAGCGACATGCCATAGGCGATGTTCCTGTGCTATACCTGGTCGAGCCAACCGCCGCCAACCTCGAATACATCACACAGGACCTTAAGAATGGCCTATATTCACCAGCATATATCAACTTCCTCACCTCGATACCCAGACCACTGTTGGAAGACTTTGCGTCGCAGACAGCAGAAGCAGGGACTTCCGAAAGCATCAGCCAAGTTTTCGATCAATACCTCAACTTCATCGTCAGCGAACCTAACCTGTTCAGTCTCGGCATGGGCAAGGAGTCGTACTGGACGATGAACAGCGCTCAAACAAGCGACGAGTCAATCGACGAGAACATTGACAGGATTGTTTCTGGATTGTTCAGCGTGTCGGTGACTATGGGAACCATACCAATCATCAGATGCCCTAAGGGCGGTGCTGCTGAGATGATCGCCGCAAAACTCGATCGTAAGCTGCGCGACCACATTCTCAATGCCAAAGACAATCTGTTCTCTGGCAAGTCATCTGCTGCTGGTGCAGCTGCATCAAGACCAATTCTGATCATCGTTGATCGCAACGTCGATCTGGTCCCCATGCTCTCACATTCTTGGACATATCAATCACTCATCCACGATGTGTTGAAGATGAACCTCAAATCGCATCACTGTCGAGACGCCCGTAGACGATGCAGACGAGACCAAAGGCACGACCAAACGAAGCTATGACCTTACGCAGAACGACTTTTTCTGGAACAAGAACGCTGGTGTACCTTTCCCACAAGTGGCCGAGGACATCGACACCGAACTCACAAGATACAAGGATGATGCGGCTGAGCTCACAAAGAAGACTGGCGCAAATTCTATTGAGGACCTGCAAAACGACACTTCTGCTTCTGCACAACATCTCAAAGCGGCAATCACTCTTCTACCAGAGCTCAGAGAGCGCAAAGCGTTGCTTGACATGCACATGAACATCGCAACCTCTTTACTGCAAGGCATCAAGGATCGCCAGCTTGATAACTTCTTCCAGCTCGAGGAAGATATCAAGAAACAGACCAAGGCCCAGATACTGGAATTGATCAAGGATGCAGACAAGGGCAAGGAACCCACAGACAAGCTCCGCATCTTCATCATATGGTTCCTCAGCACAGAGCAAGAGGTTTCTCGTGCCGACATTGAGCGCTTCGAGGAAGCGCTGAAGAGTACTGGCGTTGACACCCTTCCACTTACATACATCAGACGGTCGGTGCACAATCATTTCCTACGCATACAAAACAGCATACTGACTTCACTCAAACAGGGTCCGCGAACTGACACGAATGACCATGCTTTCCTCAGCACCAACTCAACAACCCCAACAATCAGGCGGCACCGGCGATCTCTTCCGTGGCTTCTCGTCCATCTCCTCCCGCCTCACAGACCGCTTCCAAGCCGCCGGCCTCGGCGCCAACTTCGACAGTCTCATCTCAGGCGTCAAGAACTTCCTCCCAGCAAACAAAGACCTCACGCTCACAAAGATCACCGAGTCGCTCATGGACCCTCAAAACGCCTCAACTTCTGCTCTGCAGAAGACCGAAGGCTTCTTGTACTTCGACCCTCGCAGCGCCAACGCCGCGGCACCATGCCCGCAAGCTCAAAGGCGACGGATCTGCTCAGCAGGGCGGCACCAGCAGAGGCATTGAAGCCAGCTTCGGCCAGCGGAGACAGGGCTTCAGCGATGCGATTGTCTTCACTGTTGGCGGTGGCAGCATGGACGAGTATGGCAATTTGCAGGATTGGGCGAAGAGGACGAGCGGCGCTGGTCAGGGGGCCGGGTCGACTGGTGGTGCGGGTGGTGCTGCTAGTGCTTTGGGCAGGAAGAAGGTTGTGTATGGTAGCACGGAGTTGATGAATGCGGGTGACTTCCTTGATGTGCTCGGCAGGCTGGGCAAGGAGAGCGGGTAGTTCGATAGCGGAAGCGAGAGCAGCTAGAGTTCACACGACTTCAAGCTTCGTTGCCGTCACTGATTTCTGAGATACATATGTCTCTTGAGTGCAGACTGGTGTGAAGCAATTTGCGGCTCTTACAAGACGCTATGCACCAGAATAAAACATCGTAATTTGCATATGAACTTCGCTGAGAGCACGCAGTATACACGCGTGAAATCAGTCGCAGTAGTAATTTTGTCTACGAAGAATGGTGTAACTCTGGGTAAGAATAAAACCGCCCATGTTGTTCGTTCGCTCACATCAAGCTCCGGAGCGAATTGCTTCCAAAAGCGAGTGATCCAATGCCCGCTCCAACCCTCCTGTCATAACAAAATCTCCCAGTAAATTCCTTTCAATCGTACTCGTCTCCATCGTCGTCCTCAACGATCACCGGCAGTGAGTCAAACACAACCTCGTTCCGCTCGTAATGCGTCAAGAAGCCACCCTGCAACAAGCGCTTCAGCGCATTGAGGCGCGCCAACTTCCACCATTCATCGATCAACATCTTTCCGCCGCCGTGAATCGCGACTCTCAGCCTCGAGCCGTACTCGCGTCCATCGGCGTCCAGTGCGGTCGAATATCGCGGCCCACGCGTAGGCTTCTCCACAGTGTTGAGCACGTCTTGGAAAGTGTGGTGGATGGCCTTGCGGTCTTTCTTCGACATGCGCTTCGACGAGGCGCGCGTCAGCTCTTCGAGCGATCGCAGCAAGTTGTGCTGTTGTCTGTAGACTGTGTAGCGCTTTACCATGCGGGTGCCGCCGCCTGTGCGGCGCGCTTCTTCTTTCTCGTCTTCGTCTGGGGACTCGTCGTCTGACTCGGCTTCGGTGTGGGATTTTTCGTACAGCAGGGCGATGTTCTCGCCCGCTGCGATTTGCACGCGCGACTCGCTGCTTTCAAGTTGGTCGACAAAAGTCTCCATGGCGGCCTCAGTGGCGTCCTCCATGTCGTCGAGTTGCGTCGCCAGGAAACCCCACTCTTCGAGTGCAGCAGTTACGATATCTGCGTTATCTGCTTCTTCGACACTGGCGCCGTCTGAAGAGACGATCTCGAGGAAGAACTCCATGATGTCCTCCGTCTCTTCTGTGCTGGCGCCACCGTAGAAAGTGGCGACACTCATCGTGTGAATGGCAGCGACTTTGACAGTCGGGTGCTGTGAGTCGGTGATTGCAGATCTGATTGGGTTGGCGACTGCATCGTAGATTGTGTCGCTTGGTACAGTGATGATCATGAGAGCGATTGCCTTCAAAGCAAGAGCAACTTCGCGCTCAGACTGGCCTGCCTTGATGCTCTTCAAAATAGCAGGCAGGAGATCGCTCATGCGAGACTGAATCTCAGGCTTGGAGTAGTGCCTGATGAGATCGGTGGTAAACGCATTCAAGGTAAGTTCTCTACCTTCGGTCGAGCTGCGCTTCTTATCGAGGATCTGCTCGATGCGTACGAGGAGATCGGCGGTGAGAGCGTCCTGGGGTGTGTCGTCGGCATCTCCAGAGAGAATCTCGTCGATACTGTTGCTACCCCAGTCGCTCGCCTCACTCTCGTCGTCAGAGACGTTGCGAGAGGGAGCAGCAGATCCTGCGCGCGAGTGCGTGGGAGAGGTTGCCTTGCTGCCTGCTGGCGTGGGAGCTCTTGAGGCTGCTTTGCGAGAAGTCGTCTTCTTGCTCTCCAGGAGCACCTGTTTGCGTAGATCGTGCATATCTTAAGCCGGCTTTGAAAAATAGCCTTGTGAGGTGATGGTACGGGCAGTTGCCCAGTGGTTGGATGCCGAGGTGCGCTCTAGCTGCTGCTGTGGTGCAGAAATGGTCGTTTGGTTACTGTATAGGAGTATGCGATCTGTCGTTGTGGCAAAGGTGGATGCTGTATGGCAACATAAAGGCTGGACACAGCGTCGATGCTCTAGATGGCTAGCGAGGTGTGATGTCGGGTGGCAGAGGAAGAGGAGGAGTCATTTGAGCCGCACGGGAAATAAGCGAAAGCGGTGGACGGAATTTAGCACAAAGTGAATTGCTGCATGTGCCTGCGTGTCACATGCGCCCGCTTCACTTCGACTCGTTTGGGCAGCAGCGGCTTACCTTAACTTGTTTGCCATGCGCTGCTCGATTTTTTGGCGGGGCTGGCCCTGCAGACACGCCCATCCCCACGCATGAGGTCATGCGCAGACCAGATCTGCGCCTCACGCGGGTGTCGCCGAGAGCGTATAGTATAGCATGACAGCAGTATTGCTTAGCATGGCCGTGTCCCTCAACCTTGGAATTGCTGCAGGTCGGTGCCTCAACTATAGCCCCGCCATCGAGGGTTTTGAGGCTGAGAGGCCGAGTTTGGCCAGCGCTCTGGAAGCTTCGACGAAACAGTCGCAACTGCTACAATTTGTGCTCAACCTGCTTGTGCTTCCTGCTGTGTAGTCCCTCATACCATCTCGTGAGATATCATAACCCATTCAACCTTCCAGTCGACCAACACATCCACCATGGCCGACAACCGCTCCCGCGTCTGGTTCGACATTACCATTGGTGGTGCTCCCACTGGCCGTGTTGTCTTCGAACTTTACAGCGATGTTGTTCCCAAGACTGCAGACAACTTCCGCTCCCTCTGCACTGGCGAAAAGGGCACCGGCCAGGCTGGCAAGCCTCTGCACTACAAGGGCAGCTCATTCCACCGTGTCATCAAATCTTTTATGATCCAGGGTGGTGACTTTACTGCTGGCAATGGCACTGGTGGTGAGAGCATTTACGGCGAGAAGTTCGAGGATGAGAACTTCGAGCTCAAGCACGAGAAGCCTTTCCTGCTTAGCATGGCCAATGCTGGCCCCGGCACCAACGGCAGCCAGTTCTTCGTCACCACTGTTCCTACACCCCATTTGGATGGCAAGCATGTGGTCTTCGGTGAGGTGATCAGCGGCAAGAGCGTGATCAGGCAGGTCGAGAACGCACCTGTTGGCGACCAAGATAAGCCCACCAGAGACTGCATCATTGCAGACTGCGGTGAAGTGCCTGCCGGCGTGTCTCTCGAGGACTTCACAAAGAAGGAGCCCGATTCTACTGGTGACGCTTACGAGGATTTCCCCGACGACCAACTCAAGGAGGGAGAAGAGTGGAAAGGCGACGAGATTGCCAAGATCGCTGGAGAGCTGAAGGACATGGGCAACAAGGCTTTCAAGGGCGGCGACCTCAAGCTTGGTCTGAGCAAGTACCAGAAGGGTCTGCGTTACCTGCACGAGTACCCTGCTCTTATTGAGGGTGACCCTGCAGAGCTCGGCGCTCAGCTCAACAAGCTGCGCATCGGCCTTCACACCAACTCTGCTCTGCTCCAGTACAAGCTCAAGCAATACGACGAGTCTACCCGCTCTGCCGATCATGCGCTGGCTGTTAAGGATATCACCGATGCCGAGAAGGCCAAGGCACTCTTCAGGAAGGGCGTTGTTGCCAAGGAGCAGAAGAACGAGGAGGATGCGACAAATTCCTCGAGGAGGCTGGCAAGCTCGCTCCCGCAGACGCGGGTATCAAGAACGAGCTGGCGGCTGTGAAGAAGTCGGCTGCCGACAGGAAGGCCAAGGAGAGGAAGGCGTACTCGAAGATGTTCGATTAGACGGATGGTAGGACGATCGAAGGTGTCCCAAGTTTCAGGAAGCATTGAAAGGACGTCTTTGAACGACGGTGACTTCTGCTGCGTTCAGCGAATTACCACATGCATGACAAAAATGATATCACGATACCTCTGCTATGTCTATTCACCATGTGAGATTATAGCAAAATCAATGCATCCCGATTGTAGGGACAGTCCTTTCTCACCCCAGGATTATGCAATTGCATGTAAGGAAGGCACGCTCACTCGCTCCTTTCACTTTCACATGCGACTACGCCTACTTCCTCTGATGATGACTTGAACCATCTGTTGTCACAGTTTTCCCAACAAGCAACAACAACCTCTTCGCAGGGCTCACTCACTCAGATACATCTACGTTCTGCACCAAACTTCTTCTTCACCATGTCCTCGACCGTGGAGCAACAACACGACTCGCCGAGCAACCGCGAGAAGACCAGCGAATATACGTCAGGCGACATGGACGACAAGCCACAATCTTATGTCCAGAAGTCAAGCGATGGAGTTGACCTCGCACGCCAGACTGCCAATCTTCGCCTCGATAACGAGAATGCCAATCCCACTGCAGCAAACAAGACTACCACCACGACTACGCACGACAACGTTCTCGCAACCAAGACAGTGGACGAGAGCCCTGGAACCGAGCTGGAGGTCCGCGCTGCAGACTCCGTGGAGCAGCGTCAAGACATGGCCATTGGCAACATCGGGGCCGACAGAGTCGCTGCCGGTGAAGAGACTATCGACATCGGCATCCAGAATGACACGCCGCGCCTAGAAACATACATCAGCCTTCACAATGAGGTATGTTCATCCTTGGAAATGCAAGCGTTTGTTGTGATGGGATGCCTACTAACTCACCTTTCAGATGATCCGATCCAAATCCGCCCTCACCTCACACGCAACCGAGCAGCTCGAACTCTACAACAAAGCCTCCCATATCGCTCACACTCTCCTTGAGTCGAACGAAAAGCACGGCGATCTACCCATGGTCATGCACGCCCACGCGTGTCTGGTCCTCGGCTGCTCAGACGAGGACGACTGCTACGAGCGGATGGAGGAAGCAGTTGCGTTGATCAAGCTTGCTATGGCCGAGGGCGATTTGGATAGATCAGAGGGCGAAGCAATGCTCAAGACGTGTGGTCTGATCATGGGTATGCGCGAGCAGGAATCTCCGGCCAATGACGACGAGGAGAGCGGTGGGCGGGAGCAGGCAGAAGACGAGGAGGACGGCGAGAGCGACTCCGAGTCTGAGGGCGAAGATGAGAACATCAAAGATGAGGAGGCAACGAACGATGCTTTGCCTTGAGCTAAAAAATATTGGCGGCGAAACTGATTGATGGGGGTGTACCGAGCGACACAAGCAGCAGCGATCGGACACATGTCTTAGGTATTGACGAGGAACACATTGTGTTCGCCGAGCTACCGATGAACGATAACGGTCTCTAGAAAGATAAAGTTCCATTGACAGATATCGAAGCCGTGTTCACTGTGTGGCCTCCCGCAACCCACGTGAAGTCTACTCAGTTCGACGTTCACTTACACAAACGAATCGGACTGACGGCGAAAACCCTGTATCTGGCTCTACGACATCCGGACAAGCACAGAGTACGATCGACAATGATTCCAGTCACCTCGAAGAGATCAGCAAACCCCATCTGCGTGTATTGCAATGACATTCATGTACAGGTAACCATCGATCATGACTCGGAACTACCCCAAACCCTAAAAATATGCATCAAGGCACTCCATGTCTCATCAATCAATGAATCTCAGTGCAGTTTGCCGCGTTCTATCAAGAGTGCTCGTCCTTATCAGCCTCTGTCCTCTACGTCTTATATCCGTCCCATCATTTCCCGTTGTAGGTTCTACTCATGAGTACCCCCTAAAACGTCTCGAGTGTTGCTGAGCTGCCATATACATATGTGTTGAAGTTCCCCTAACGTGTCAGGCCACGTCTATGTGCCTACACGATCACAGTATACACGTTCCACAAAATCGAAACCAATCAGGTTTAATTGATGCTTAAACCGATGGCAATACCCGTAGAGAGAAAAGGATGGTGGTGTAAATGCAGGCTTAGCCGTTCGGCCAAAGTGCGTCGTGTTCCCTCTATATGTATATGTCCCATTTCTCCCAACAAAGCTTACAACACCGTCCTGAGATAGCGCCGCCGTAATCAAACAAAACCCCTCATGAGACTCGCTAGTAAAACTCAGTGGTCTCTTCCCGGATCGTCCGTAGACATGCTTTCGCAAAACAATTCAGGCAATATGCAGAAAAAGCACAGAAGAGCCTCGGAAACGCCATGAGCCTCGCTTCAATAAATGCCGGAACAGTTGCTCGCTAAAGAATACAAGCAGGGAGGTTTCAAGTCCCTGCATTTCTCCGTCTCTTCTTGGCCCGTTCGGATCCTCCAGACGAGACAAGTATGGCCTCTCGCGTGTGAAGGTGTGGCGACAGCCCAGCTGGTCAGCACTTGAGCCAGTGTGGACGTCCCTCCATAACTCTTCCGCAGGCCTGGTGCATTGACTTGTCCAGTAGATCCGCAATGTTCTCCGAGTGACTAGCTGTACGCCACGCTAGGCGTGCGTACCTTTTCTCCTCGACACTGGAATTTGAAATCTGCCAGGGCTTTCCTTTCGCGCAGTTGGGGTTGATAGGCTCTACAGCTCCTGCTGAACAGCTGGCAGCATCCGCCATGGTGTGCGTATGCGTTTACCCTCCAATGTGACGCTCCTTCTCGGGCTTCCAAGTTCCTGTCATGTTGGTTAGTATGCGGTTCAGGCAGCCGAAAAGTTTTTCGTTAGTAACCTACCCTCGAAATTGTGCTTGACCATGGCCATTGGGTCATCGTCCTCTCCAGCACCCATCTGGCCAACACCAGGCGAGAAGGCAGTGATGGGAAGCACAACCACATCACCAACCTTCTTCGCCTGCTTGATACCCGTGAATTGTTCCCATGTGATGTTACCCTTGCTCGTAGCCATGTCGAAGTACTCCGGGTTGTTGAAGAATTTGAAAATCGCATCTGTCCAAAGCGCGGGGCCAGTGAATTCGACCACGCTCTTCATGTGACTCTTGTCCAACTGGCCGCTGGCCTTCCTGCGCAAAGTCTCTTCCGTGATAGATGCAACTACGTCGATGAGAACTGGGTGACCGGGTTTCGATTGGATTGTCCATTGGCAGAATTGAATGCGGCGCGAGTACCAGTCGTGCCAGTCAGGACGGTCGGGGTCGGCTTCAATGCCTACAACCAGGCCGTAAGTGCTACGAGGCACTTCTGAGGGTACCCACTCGACGGCAGACTTGAGAGCGGTAGTGTCGATGTCGCTGTAAATACCACCACGCGCGAGGAGGATCAAATAACGGAAGAAATCAGCCTTGAGCACAGGCTGGGGCAAGGCCTCGTACGCCTCCTGGACCTCTGGTATGCTGGCGTAGAAATGACGGATGAGGTGGGATGCAACGGAATCGGTGATAACCTCGTGCACGAAGGAAGGGTGCAACTCCGACCAAGAAGCCTCAGCAGGGCGGAACTCCTCGCCAAATTTGCCATCGGCAGGAGTGTACTTCCAGGTTTGCCAAATGTACGCCGGGAATTTGCCTTCGGCGTCGTACGGGAATATGTAGGCCAACTGTTTCCTGAGAGGCTCCGCATTGAGCTGTCCCAAGGGCACTTGAGGCTGGGTTTCCCACGAGTGCTCGTCCTCCGTTGTCGCCATTCCACTCCTTAGTAGGCGCAGGCTTTGCTTGTTCCTGTTGCTCGCAAGAGCATTCTCGGGCGGTTCCATCTGGATCTTTTTATTATCCGTGTAGCTGCCCGTGGGCTTCGGCGAGTTGTGTACCGCGAGCGGTGCGGGCTCTGAGGTATGCGTATTTTTGAGAAGAATGAAGAAGGTGAGGACGACGCACGCCACCACGAGGGCGCGCTTGAAGGTGAGCATCGTGGCTCGAATGTGTGGTGTCACAGCAGTCGTGGAGGTCGTGTTTCGTTGTGTTGAGGTGCAGAAAGTATCGCTAGATGGCTGTATGCCGGAGTAGAAGGCCGGTGTTGATAGTATTGCGCGGCCTAGAGGCTAGTGCATAAATTATGGCTGGAAGGCTGCACGATCACCAAAACATTGTCAGAGGGTCATTGGCGGCGAGGAGAGTGTGATCGAAGAGGGATCTGGTGTGGGAAGAAGGTAGAGGATATGTGCTTGCCATGTGGGCTCTGGGAGCGCTGGGATGGGCTGGCGCGGAGGGTGGAGATGACATGGAAAGCATGTGGAAGAGTGGGAAGTGGAGTTGCAACGGGTTAGACGTACGGCGATCGATGCGCCTCGAAAGCATGCGCTATCAGCTGGATCGGGAAGGCGCGGCTGGGCCAATGTGTATATATTTGCGAGAGAATTAGAGTAGTGACGTGCTGAAGACGATAGCTGACTGGCACAGGTGGCTGTTGAGGGAGGGACAGTATTGGCGAATACGACGCAATGGTGCAGTGTATACGGCGCGGTATGGAAGGAGGTGGTGAATATGGATATCTTACTATTGTGACAACAGCACGAGTAGACAGACTTCACAACGGAAAAAAGATGCTTGTGCAGGGTGTCCGTTGCTTGCCCTACCTGACGCGGCAGCCCTGCTAGAGGCAGCGGTCCAACGAATGACGGACCGTTGGCCAGCCTAAACTATGGCGTAACCCGTCCGACGCCTGCTGCTCTCGTACTACACCCGTAGTCCCTCGCATTGCCAGGACTCAAATAGCAGCAGCCGGTCCTCTAGAGGAAGGATCCGTCAGCACTTGCTCGTATCCGATAACTCTGCAAGCCACCCGTGCGAACAGACTGCCGCATGCGCCGTCCGGGTGAAGAGGAATCTGATAGTGCTGCGAGCACTGAACAGACCGCAGCGAACACGACGAGAGTACATCGCGCTACCTCCCGCATATCCCAAACGCCCGTGTTGCAAGTGCTTTGATGGCCACGCGTTGTCGCAGAGGGGCAAGGGCCTGGTAAGAAAGCCAGCAGCCTCTCGGAGGATGGAATCCGCCTCGAGGCCAGCCCAGCTTTGCCGGATCTGCGCTCGCTAGCGCCCGGCTCTCGTCCTGCCCAAGAAGCCTACAGGCTACAGCTACCTTCGCATCGACGCGAGACATCTCCTGACGAAAGTTGTGTGCTGCGCCCTGCAATTGAGACGTGCTGAAGATCAGCCCTGCGCAATCCCAGTTGCCAGAGCGATTGAACGTTCGACGGGTATACTTAGAGTACAGTACAGTACATCACGTACAGAACTGGCAGTCTGCATCGCCGACAGCACCTTACACATGTAGACAAACAGCCGGCCGAACGTCTGCACCTCATACCCTGTACATGCAACGAGCCAAGCCTTCTATGCAGATGCAGTAGATCAACACCTTCCAAGCTCCCTCCGGGCCAGACTCGACCTCGCGCCCGAACATCACGGCATCATGCATGCACGCGAGTTACATAGACCATTGCGCAAGGGATCTCCTGGTCAGACGGTGTTCATTGGGAGTCAAGCAACAGTTCGCAGTAAAGCGAACACGACCGCGCCAATCTATCCCTCACAAGCCAGCTGTCAAGCCAAAACGCCAACAACAGACGGAGCGAGCTCCAAGCGACAGCTGTACAAGTTTCATCTTTGCCCTCCCCTCGCCCTTGAACTTCCACGCGTCACTTGTGGAGGATAGACAAGCCGCATGCGCCTTGTCCAACGGCCGGTTGTCGTCGTCGTCGTCACTCTTGTTTCTCCACCAAACGTCAGCCTGGTCAGCCACAATACAAGACGGGGGATCGTCAGGATAAAATCGTCAGCGATCGGCCTCCTCTTCCCCTGCGCGATCCCGTCACTACTACACCCACGCTACATAAGTACTTGCAAGACGCTTCTCCCTAGCAACCGCCAAGCTGCTCACGAAAGCAAGCAAGTAGTCAGCCAACTCTCTCCCATCCCATCCCGTCTCCCCAACCAAATAAATAGACTTCCCCATACGCATCCCATTCCCCTCATCTCACCCGCTCCAACCTCCAGCCAGTCCCTTGGGTCCACGGAACCTCACCTCTCACTCCTGTGGCCAGAATCTCTGGGTAGTGGCGGTGGCGCAACCTGTACCTTACTTTACCAGCAGCCTGGACGAAACACCAGCAGTTAGTGACACTGTACCACACAGTCCAGCTTTCAAATGCAGTGCAACGTGACAAAGTTTCTTTGTATGCGGCCGCTGCAAGGAGCATTGTTGCCGTGCAGAGATGTACAGTGCAGTGCATAGGGTACATTGACGATTGTTGCGCGAAATGCAAGATCTTGCGAAGCTTGCTTGTAGCTCTTGAGTTTTTGATTATCATCTGCGCAGCGATGTGATACTGCATATGTACCTGCCACTGTCTGTTGTAATTGATCTGAGTGTCTCAACGTCATGTTGTGTGCTGAGCACGAGATTCGACAGCACATGGAATAGTTAAGCAGTCGCTCGATCATGTGCGCACATAGTCATTGTACGCAGAAACCCATTGTGAATCCCTCGCCGGTTACTCCAAGGACTTGGAGCAAAGGCAGACAGATGCAGGTTCAATACCGTAATGATATGGCCATTGGTTAATTTGATCATTTCCATGTTATATTCATACATTCCCACACACAAAAACGACCATATGTCCCCTCGTTTTGACCTTTCGCCGGAATGGTGTTTGGCCTTTTCTCCATTGCACTGCACATCTTTTGCGCAGCCCAAAATCTCTCGGCGTGCATCGACAGTAGGAATGACGGTAGACACATGTCCCTCGAACACTGTCCGTTCGACTTGCGGAAAACTATCGAGCTTGAGGGCTCGTGGGTCTGCCCAGAAGTCCAGCGAGGCGATCACATCTTCGCCTAGCTCGTCTTCGTACGCGAACAAGATCTGCAAAAAGAGATGGTTAGCAAACTGTATCTGGCCCCAGTTCTTCTCGAATAAAGACTTACCTCTCTGGAGCTCGAGTGCAAGAATCGGATGTTCTTGTGCGTCTGTATGCATACCAAGCCACCCGTGTCGCTCTGGCGGATTTCGATGAACTCGGGCTCGAACGCAAGGATATACTTCTCGCCCCACGTGGCGAACGCATTCGGCGCACCCTCCCACAGGATCTTCCAGTCTCCACGCGCGCGCCAGCCGTTCTTGTTGACGTAGAAACTGAAATCGGTGTAGCACAGCAGGAACTCGGACGTGTTGCGCTCGATGTAGATGGGCTTGACACCACCTTCGCGGCGGGCGACGAAGTCGAGCGAAGTGTCGGCTTGGTCGAGCAAAGACTGGGTCTCCAGAGTCTCGAGCGAGACGATTTCGAAGCCCTTGGCGCCGCCGACGCAGAGTTTCGAGCGCAGGAAGTGGATGCTGTTGCTTTCCATGGGAATGTAGAACTCCTTGTGTGGCTTGAGGACTTCCTTGAAGCGAGCCATTTTTTGGGCGAGGCCGGATTTTTCTTGCCTTTCGTCATCGAATCCATGGGCTGGTAGACTTTGACAGTAGAGCTGAGAGAGCTGACTTGACGCAACACACGAGAGTCTGCCCGTTGCACGTGCCAGCATTGATGTAGTTGGCGTGGCAAATCTTGCGACCCTTCTTTGATGGTCCGGCAATGCCTCGTCTGTGTCAAGTGCATCCAGAGAATAAGAGTAGACCACCTTGTCAGTAAGCACGATGAGGATCTGATGCTGCTCCAGAACTTCAATTTGTGTGACCAATCGAGCTTCCAAGACTTTCTTGGGCTTTTGCGAAGCCCTTTGGCCGACGACGGACACATTACACGCCATAATCTGTGCCAATGACGAGCTTGCGACCACCATCGATAGGTCTGCAGCAATTGATCCGTACCGATGAGAAGAAGCCTTCGTTCAACTTGCTCATGGTGAAGATCTTGTGTCTCTCCGAAAGCTTCTCCTTTTGTGTTAGAATGAGCTTCATCCACTTCTCGCGTTGGATCTGAGTGGTGCAGAACAGTGTGAGCTCGTAGCCGCCCTTGCCGAGTCCTTTGAAGGTGATGGGGTATCCTTGTTCATTGGGTGTTGCACGTGTAGCAGCAACCCGGCCGACACCGGGTATCATGCTGGAGGATGGTCGCTTCGAAATCCCCATCTTGGGTAACACAGTGTCCATTTCCTTGATTTGGAGAAGCTCGAGTGGTATAGGCTTGCGGTACACCTTCATTTCCTCTCGCTTGTTGACCGTCTTAGACCGGACCAGAAGCACCGCGTGATCGAAAAGATACGCCGTAATGTCTGCTGTTTCCGACGTTGGCGTCTTCTTCAAGGTGCTCTTGAATATCAGTTGACGGCTCTCTTCTGTCAATTTCAGATCCATGTGTGGGATGGCGCCCCACTTCAATTGTGAGTTCAAATTCATGAGGTTGAAATGGTTTTCAGCTTTGCCTGATTCTTCGTTGACCTGCGCAAGGACGTCTTTGATCATCGCAACGGCCTTAGGAATGTCCTGCTTGTCAGGATTGTCATCCGCGGTTTGCTTGAGGACATTCTCTAGGAGCAGCGGATATCTCGCCAGTCTCGTAGTAGGCTTTGTGAGGTATCCATTGAGTTCAAGCTTGCGGGATTCTTTCAGACGCTCGGTTTCGTCCACAAAACGTTGGAAACTTTGGTTCGAGCTCTTCTTCTCTCAAACTCGAATTTGCCGAAAAGCTGATTTGCGCCGTACTTGATGAACGGAGTGAACTGTTGCACGTACTCCAAGAAGATGTCTCCGATGTTTCGCACAACGGGCGACTGCTGTTGTCGGCGGGTCAGCGCGCTTGCCAAGCGCGAGTTGACGCTATGGACCTCCTGGCAGTTGGAAAAGACTGTGCGGATAAACTTCTCGCGTCTGTGTTCAGGAATCGGGGAGTGCTCGGGCATTCTCAGTGGCTTGATCCAGAAGTCGCGCAAGTATTCCAGGTCCTTCACAAAGTCACGCTCGGTGTACATAAGCTCTGAAATGATCTCCTGGCGATTCTTTTCCTCTTTGCTAACACTGTTCGCCACCTCTTTCGAAACCGAATTGATCCACAATTTTTGCTCGCTCTCAGCCTCGTCGTGTAGACTTGACCTAGAAGTTTCACGTTTCAGACCAGGTGTCTGCTTGAGATTCAACCTTTGCTGTTGCTCCAGTCTTCTTGGGCAAGCGATCGAGTAACAAAGATTGTCACGGTTGCAGGTTGGTGAATAACATTCTGTCAAGAGGGTGAAGACACCATTGACTTCCGGTTGTTCGTCTGTAAGGGTTTCTTTGAATTGATAAATCTCATTCGGCGAATCACGCAATCGATGAGAATATGCCACTTCGTGGAAATATTTCTGCGCATCCAAAGACCTGCCAAGGAGAAGTGCTAGATTGCGATCCGATGTCCTGATAATGTATGCAATGAGCTCCACAGCCTCATAGCCTGTGAATGCGTTCTGATAGACCAGGCCGTCTTTTTCTCGTTCGCTGATAGCAACCCGTTCACGAAACGCTTGTGCCACATTGGACAGCATTGCTCCATACACAAGGGATGGCCGTTTTGTGCGACCATCGTGCTGCTCTGAGTCATTTGACTGTTAGATCGCTGGGCTCCAGCAACAGAAGGCCTTGGAGATTGATGCTCGCCTGGAGAAGCGATAGTCGAAGCCATTGACATCGTCCTTGATCCAGCACTTCCGTTGCTCTGATGCTTCCCGTCGACGTACGATCCACCTGGCGTGCGGTCAGGGTGATAGCCGTTTGTCAGAGTCGAATCCGTATGCATTGTATCACCCGACTCTCGCCTTCGGTTGGGAATGACCCTGCCACTCATCGTCTGCGTGTAATCCTGGTCTCTTGTATATGATGACATTGACATCGTCCTTTCATCGCCCGTCCGCTCCGGCACTACTCTTCCCTGTGCAGTCGTTCGAGCCAGATGGTTCTGTGACATGTATGGCTGCTGTCTAAATGCATTTGCCGGAGCTTGTCCATAGCCGGGCCCACTTGGTGGCGGCTGGTACGCCGGACGTGGGTTCGAAGCAAGTGACTGGGTGCGGTAACTGTCGGTATTCAAAGCTGGGCCTCCTGGCGGGTATGGTCTCTGTGTGAAAGAACGCTGGTAGGGTGCGCCTGCGGGCGGGCCACGGGGGTCCATTCGTTGTGGTTGACCGTATGGGACGCGGTCGGGCCTCACTGGCTGAGGCATATGCTGGCTTGGAGGAATTGGACGCCTCTGCGGCGAGTTCTGCGGCTGTCCTTGCCCATTGATGTATCCTGGCCCTTCCATTGGTCGCGGAGGATAGCCATTAGGTTGCTGACCTGGCCGTATGGGCGGCGCCCTCGGCATGTAGCCAGACACGGAACCAGACATGGTATTCGCTCGCTCTTGTGGCATCTGCGGCGGCGGTCCGCCCATCATGGTCTGGCTCCTGCCCGATGGTGGTGGCCCACCAAAGATGTTGGAGAAAGCCGGCATCGCGCTGGGCGGAAGAAGAGGAGGCCGGACCATGGGAGGGCTGGCGACCGTAGTCGCGACCTTGCTGGGCCTGGTACTGTGCCATGTCGCGTGCCCGGTGTTGGTAGTGGCGAGCACTCTAGCAGAACGGCATCCGGGCCTCCCCCGGGTTGATGGTGCCCACGTCGCACCCGTGTGATCGGAGGGCTGGCCGCGAGGGTCCTGTGAGGGCGGCGGAGAGGGAGGAGAGCAGCGCAGGGAGCAGTCGCCCCTCGTCGTGGGTAGGGAGCGGCGGTGTTGGGAGTGTTGAGGTGACGGCCGGGTGGAGCGGGCAGGTGGGCGAGGCGTGGTGCAGATGCGTGTGAGACAGACAGACAGTCGTGCTTGTGTGTCTCTTGCACGGCAGAGGGACGGCAGAGCCAATCAGCGTGCCGGGGGCCCAGCGAGCGAGCAAACGCACCCGGGGTTTAGCTAAAGTGGCGTGGGCGAGGATGCGGACGAGCTTCACGATAGCAGCCTATGCGCCAGCTCGCGAACAGTGTACATACATCCTATCTTTCGTGACGAGCATACAATAGCTAGACATCAAGTGCATCGTTGTAGCTCTAGGTCGGCGCTCGAGATACTGCGTGCGCTGCGTTCACTACGATCACGTGCAGAGCCACCTCCACGCCCGGCAAGTACACGGTAAGGGATCCGTGCGTCGCGACCTCCCGTGCTAGAGTTGCCTCTGGCTAGCTGCACATCCACGCCGCGACTACCACCACATATCATCGACCTACCGCCGAGCATCGCAGGCTCAGCAGCACAGGTCTCGTCATGTCGTCCACGGAGTACACACCCAAGTTTGCGCCCTTCTTGGGCATGGTAAGGCAGCTCCTGGCATCTGTCCTCGACTTGAATCATGCGCTAACATCACATTGCAGGCTGGCATTGCCTTTGCAGTACGTCCACCGCCAACACCAAATATCACGATCCGAAATGCCCTTGCTAACAATCTCGCGCGTAGATGATCTTCGGATGTATGTCAAAAGAGCTGGAAGCTTAGAGGTTCAAAGATACGGTTGCTAAGAAGTGGAACAGGCATAGGTGCAGCTTACGGCACAGCAAAGTCTGGCATTGGTATCGCTGGTGTCGGTACCTTCAGGTCGGACCTTATCATGAAGGTGCGCAGAACATGAAATCGGAGCCTCGGAAGGTGGCAGCTGGGCCGGAGCAGGGCTAACCAGGAACATAGTCTCTCATCCCCGTCGTCATGTCTGGTATTATTGCTGTATACGCCCTGGTCGTTGCCGTCCTCATTGCCGGAAACATGAAGCCGCCACCTGAGATGCAATACAGCCTGTTCAACGGCTTCATGCATCTGGCTTGCGGCCTCAGTGTTGGTTTGACTGGACTGGCGGCTGGTTACGCCATCGGAATTGTCGGTGATTCGGTGAGTGCAACAGTGTTTTCTACGGGCTAGATTTATGCCCCATGCAGATTACTGACTCCGTACAGGGCGTACGTGCATACATGCAGCAATCGCGCATCTTCGTCGGCATGGTCCTTATCTTGATTTTCGGCGAGGTTCTTGGACTTTATGGGTACGCACTGGTCCCAGAAGACACAGAATGCCATGCTGACTCTGATCTAGACTGATTGTGTCTCTCATCTTGAACACACGCGCACAAGGATAAATGCAGCTCTGTGAGATCCAGTTGCATATGAAGCAGATCGAGACTCTTTGCCACAGCAGCCGTGAGCGGACGTGCACTGGTGTCTTGAAAGACAACAATACTGCTGGAGGAGTGCATCCACACTAGCGCTTGAGCTGTAGACGTACTACAAATCATGGATCGAGCCAGAGCGTCTGAGAGTAGCTTGCGCACGCTACCAATATCTTGGAGTCACGACGGAGCATAAACAGGGAGTTCTTGACACATATTTGACATCGGCGACAGCGTCTGTACAGTATTATTATATTAGCCTATACCACGCACTCCGATCAAAGGCAGTAGCCCTTTGGGCAGTCAGTTCGCCTTGGTAGGCCGAGACTCGCCCATAGGTACCTCATGTCCTCGGTTCCGCTCACAAATCCTGACATCACCGCTGAATACTTTGCTGGAAGACCCACAGACACATGGCAAGCTCGCTGCCTCAGCGTATATGCAGAAATCGTGATTGTTCCAAGCGTGTTGCGATCAAATAGAGCTGTTTGAGGCTGTAAAAGGTGTATGTGTGTGATTCCCGCGATCGTGTTGCGCAACAGCCTCCACATTGCACGAAACAAGCAATCCGCAGGGCTGCAGCACTGAAGTGCTGCGGCGTTTCCTCGCAGCGGGACGCCGCAGTCTGACGTAGTTTCCTCGAGATATCAGCAACGTGCCTGCCCCGCGACCACGGAGAAACTCGCAGCATTGCACAGCTCATCCTCCTCTCCTACTGCTAGCCGGCCTTTGTTCCCACACATCTACTGCTTACTGTACGCTCGGGTCGTCTTGACACCCACATCGCTGCTTCAAATCAACCGCGCCACCCGCGAGAACCAGCTAGCGGACTCGGGATTGCGGCTGAACGAGTCTTGTACCACCCTGCATTGAGAGATCGACCAGACGAGATTGTGCATACAAGCTTTGCCCTGGCACCGTCGTATCCCACTTGCCAAAGATATGAGGGATACTAGAACGACCTGAGCATATTTATATATCCCTCTTCGAAGCCACGCGCAGGGTTGTTCCGCAACCGACGCATACACACATCCCAACAACCCCACCCATCAGCAGTTATGGCACCCGGAATCGTCGACAAGATGACTTCGCGTCTTCACCGTATGAGCCACAGCGGCTCGGATGGCAAGAATGAGAGCAAGGAGACCTTCACAGCGCGCGAAGAGGAAAAGGCGAGATTGGCATCATGGCAAGCAGACACCAAGCCACTTGAGGTTTCAGAAATCACTGTAGATCCTCAGACGAAGCCAGTGGGTCATTCGTCCAAGCTTCTACGCAAGGATGACTTCGACCTTCTGAAGACACTGGGTACTGGTACCTTTGCGCGCGTCTGGTTGGCCAAGTTCGCAGGTCGCAAGGCCACAGAGAAGAACCAAGTATTTGCTCTGAAAGTGCTGAGGAAGGTGGACGTGATTAGGCTGAAGCAGGTTGAGCATGTGCGCAACGAGCGTAATGTGCTTGCTGCTGTGGCGGGGCATCCTTTCATCACAACAATGATTGCGAGTTTCCAGGACGCCGATACTTTGTACATGTTGCTCGACTACTGCCCTGGAGGCGAGGTCTTTTCTTACCTGCGGAGAGCGAGACGATTCAACGAACCCACAAGTCAATTTTATGCGGCGGAGATATGTTTGATCCTGGAGTTCTTGCATGACAAGGAAGGCGTTGCGTACAGAGACTTGAAGCCAGAGAACATCTTGATCGACGCAGAAGGCCACTTGAAGCTCGTGGACTTTGGCTTTGCGAAGAAAATCCAGAACCGTGCGTGCCCCGGAGATGACCCTATGCTGATCGATTCGACTGACTTCTCCTCTACAGGAGAAACATATACCCTTTGCGGCACACCTGAATATCTTGCACCCGAGGTCATCAAGAACACTGGACATGGCACTGCTGTAGACTGGTGGGCCTTTGGCATCTTGATCTATGAGTTCCTTGTTGGCCAACCGCCTTTCTGGGACCAGAACCCCATGAAGATTTACGAACAGATTGTGGAAGGCAAGGTCCGCTATCCATCAGCTATGGGCGAGGACGCTCGCGACTTGATCGGTGGCTTGTGTACTGTAGATGTGACCAAGCGCCTAGGTCATACATCGGGCGGTGCTTCCACGATCAAGGCACACCCGTGGTTCAAAAACATCGACTGGGATGCCCTGTACCATCGCAAGATGCAGGGTCCTATTGTGCCCCATCTGAAGAGTGCAGACGACACCAGGAATTTCGATGAGTACGACGCCGAGCCAGTGCACAGGGACGCATACACTCAGGTAAGCCACGATCCCTGCAGCCGATCTCTTAAGTCACAAAAATTAACCTTGTGGCGCTGCAGGAACAAAAAGACAAATACGACAGCATGTTCGCCGATTTCTAGTCGATTTCTGCGAACGTCCCGAATGGATCAAGCTTTTGGTAGATGTAAGGAAGCGAATATATGCATGTGTCACGAGAGACGAAGAGCCAGGCGTTCTGGTGCGCATCTGAAGGGCCGCGAGGGAATTTCTGGCTTCGATGGCCCGTCTTGGGTAGCATGGCTTGACCAATTGTGTATAGCGCGGGCTCTGTTGTGTTGGCTGGCCGCTTGGAATCTGGCGAGCTTATGCTATGATGGATTTTGTAGAAACGTGAGCATCGCTAGTGTTTATGCCATATAGCATGACTAACGTAATATTTTCTACTTCATATCAGTGTGGCCGCTATATTATTACATGTATGTGAATCTGTTTTGAAACGAAACTGGTCATTGCTCTGTTCTCCGCAATTGTGGAGGGAGGCTGGAGCTGTTGTGGAGCTTCTCTTTGGGGGATGCCTTGGGAGCACTTTACCGAGGTGATGATCTTCGAGGTCTCGCATGACCATTGTTGATCACTCGAACATTGACAGCTATGTCGGTCACCGACAAATTTCTCCCCTTCTCCGGTGGGCTTTCTGATCCCATTTGCAATGCTACCACGGGCGCTGGCTAAGCGCCAGCTCTCCAGCCACAGAGCACTGCGTTATATAACGATTAAAAACACACCAGCTCGAAGGACTCTTCTGACAAAAGCCCACGACCACGGACCCGCTGAACCGCCACTCGTCGAGCAAACCATTCCCCAGCACTTTGCCTCCATAGTATCGCAGTTCGGCGACCGCAATGCCGTCATATCTCGACATCAAAATGGTATCCTCACATATTCGAGTCTGGACGAGCAAAGTAACAGCATATCACGAGGTCTACAATCACTCGGAGTGAAGAAAGGAGACCGCGTAGCTGTTTCGCTGGGAAATAATCTCGAGTTCGCCAGCTTGACTTATGCCTGCTTCAAGCTGGGTGCAGTCCTCGTGCCGCTCAATCCAAGCTTCAATTCCCAGCAGGTCATCTCTGCTCTGAGCCATTTGGACACGACTCACTTAGTCATTGGCGCCGAAACAAATCTGAGCCGGAAACCGCCGAGGGATAACAGAGACCTGCTCAGGAAGATATTTCCTGGCGTAGATTGGTCTGGAAAGATTGAGTCGGAGGCGGTGCCTTTGCTCAAGCAGATCATATTGGTGGACAACTCTGCTGGGCGCATAGATGCAAAGAGTGTGAGAGCAGCTGTGCCTTTCGAGGATCTACTCGATGGGTCCAAGCAAGCGCTGTCGGACCAAGGACTGCACAAGGACGACGTGGTGAATATACAGTTCACTTCGGGCACAACTTCAAAACCGAAAGCGGCTTGCCTGTCACATAAGTCAATCTTAAACAATGGGATTCAGATCGGTGATCGCATGTTGCTGACTGAAAAGGACGTGATATGCTGCCCTCCGCCACTGTTCCATTGCTTTGGATGCATTTTGGGCTACATGGCGAGCGCGACGCATGGTTCCTCCATCGTGTTCCCGACAGAAGCGTTTGATCCACTGGCATCCCTCAAAGCAGTACAAGAATATCAGGCGACGGCGCTGTACGGCGTAGCAACAATGTTCCTCGCAGAGCTCGAGTTGCTCGCGAATGGGACAGTGGCACACGAAGGCTTCCAATACCTTCGCACCGGTATTGCAGCCGGCAGCTCAGTGCCTGCAGAGCTCATGCGAAAGCTCCACAAGATCCTCAATCTAGATGAGCTCACCATCTGCTACGGCATGACGGAGACTTCACCGGTCAGCCTGATGACGCGCACCGATGACCCAATTCAGAAACGCATCGACACTGTCGGACGCCTGCTGCCCCACGTTGAAGCGAAAGTGGTCGACGTTCTCGATAAGAGCAAGACGTTGGATGTCGGAGAACGAGGCGAGCTTGCAGTCTCCGGATATCTGGTAATGAAGGAATACTGGGGCGATCCTGTCAAAACGAAAGAAGCTCTGATCCCAGATGACGAACATCCTGGCAAAGTGTGGATGCTTACAGGTGATGAGGCAAGCATGGATGCAGAGGGGTACGTATCGATCACAGGCCGCATCAAAGACCTCATTATCCGAGGCGGAGAGAACATCCACCCGCTTGAGGTGGAGAACTGCTTGTTAGCGCATGGCGACGTGCAGGAGGTTAGCGTCGTGGGACTCCCTGACGACAAATACGGCGAAGTCGTTGCAGCTTTCGTTGTACCTAAAAAGGATAGCGATCTCAGCGCAAAAGATGTCAGAGACTGGGTGAGGGAGAAGCTCAGCGGACATCTGGTGCCTAAATATGTCTTCTGGGTCGAGGACTACCCCAAGACTGCCTCTAATAAGATACAGAAGTTCAAGCTGCAGGAGCTGGGTGTGCAGATGCTGCGTGAGGGCAAAGGCCTGCAATAGCACAGTGTGCGCTAATGCAAGGCTTGCATGAGGAGCTGGGAGGATGCATAAATGTCGAGGCATATTCAGCTCCAGCTGCGATTCGGGACCAATTGCTGCGCGCAGTGACGCACGAATCACCATGTGCGACCATGGCAGATATCCCGTGGTCGCCCTGGATAAGATATGTGGCTTTGATAAGAGTTTCAGATTCCAATGGCATGCAAGAGCTCCGGCAACATGCAGAGAGCACTGCGTTTGTAAGCTCTCGTTTGTACAAGCTCCAATACCACCATCAAGCGTAGGTATAACCTAGCTTCATCTATAAGTGCATCTTCCTTCGACCTCACTCTTGGACAGAGTTCAGCCAGTTTCCAATCTTCCAGAAATTTCAATCAACCAAGTCTGGCAGCCAGAGCTATGGAAACCGCAAAGCCAGCCGCAGAGCTCTCGGCACACGACCTTTCAGTCATACAGGAGGCGAAAGCGCTCATTGAAAAGCTGAACTCAGTCATGCAAAGCGCAGAGCACCAACCACTCCAGCTCGAACCTACCCCTCCCAATGATGACCACGACACTGCCAGCAACTTCAGCGGCTACTCTATGCTGACCCCTTCTGCGGATACCAGGTCGGATGGGGAGGAGGGCAAGTCGTTGACAGGACAGCAAATCCTGCCTGAGCCATGTGTGGAAGAAGATGTTGTTTCCTACGGTCCTCAGCTCGAACCCAGCGCTGATGAGTTTGTCATTGACGCCAGCAACGACATGCAGCAATGCAAAGACAGTGTAGCAGCAGACAGTGCGCCTCTGGAGGAAATTGTTATTCCTCAGGAGGAGTGCGAGCCAGCCAACCAGAAACACAAGCTAGTCGGCATTGTCATCAACCTTGGACCTGGCATTGATTCAGAGCAAGGTGAAAAGGCCTTACGGTTCATTGGAGATTATCTGGACACCCTTCTTGGACCGTGGGCCGAGCAACTTCGTTTGTTGTCCTTTCACGGTCATGGACCATTGGAAGTCGCCCTCGCACCTCAGCCTGAGCCTGAAAGTGACTCTGTCTGGGGTCTCGGTAGGCCTGATGGCCTCGTCGCTACTATACACTGGGCGAAGGGGGTCTCGAAACAGCAAACCAGCACCCCTAAAGACGCTCCAGCCATGCCCGCTGACGACTTCGGTTATGTGCCTGATCTCACGGACCTCCTCCCTCCCGTCCCATCAAAGACCGAGACGTTGCTTACAAAGCGCATCGAGCTTGTAGAGGCCCGCACACTGCGTGCACTCATCGGCTCGAGAGAGAGCATCTGCTCATGCAATGGCTTCCCCAGCCACACTGAAAAGGCGTCGAAAAATCCCAGCATCGGTGCAAGCAAGGGCTCCCCAAAGCTGTCCGAACTCATCGGAATTGCAAAGACCAAGGTCCAGCGCGAGCTCAAAGCAGCATGTGTGCATCATACTATTCTACCCAACACCAAGGAGACCCGTGGGGTGCCGGAGAGTACGCGATCCTTCCCGACCCAGCTTTGGGGAACTAAAAGCATGGTGTTGATGCGTGGCAAGGGAATCATCATAGCCAGTCTTATCGCACTGTGCCTGAGTATCACTCTCCTTGTTCTTGGCAGTATCGGTCTGAACACCCAAAGTCGAAGCCACTGCGTGGGCTTCATGTGGAAAGCTTGATTTCGAGGATCGGAAGAAAAGTCTTGAGCTAGTTCGTGGAGATGAAGTCATGCTACTTGTTGTTTTACATGTTCGCCGTGAAGTGCCTCACCATTGCCACCTTTCTTCTGCAGCGTTGGCCTGCTATCTGTCGCGAGGTACACGGCACCATGTTCAATGAAGACTCGTGACACGTCACGGGTCAAGTCGTGCATGTGGGATGAGGGGTCAAGGCAACCATCAATATAATTCTGCGCCTTCATGACTCGGCAAACCATGTAGTTCACGCCACCAGCATCCTTCCCGGTAGTTCGATACTATGCACTTGATTCCAATCGAATCACTGAGAGTGTACGTTGGCAACGGAGCAGGAGCTTGCACTTGATAGAAGTCTCTTCTTCATTCCGAACCGAGAAGGCATCATTCCTTTGCCGTTCGTATGCCTGAACCTAGTAACGAGTACTGTCACTTCCCCTGGTCAAATTGTGCCATCAATCTTAGGCGGCCGACGCACCATCTGGTCATCGTTGGACCACCTAGGCGAGCATGGAGCTCAAACCACAAGGCGAAAGCCTTATATCGAAGTTCCTGAAGAGCACGAATCCACACTCTCCGTACTTTGCCCTGCTGGATTCTCCAGATCCTTTTTCCCTGGTATCACCCTTGCACACCATGAGCACCAGCTGCGATTGAGCCCACCTTGCTCTCTGCTCAGATATCTGCCGGTGCTTCTCTCATCTTCGTAGTGTTTCACCGGGTGGCCGACTACCACCTTCTCTTTCACTTTCGTCTTCAGCTGACCGCCAATTCCCACAATTTCTTGCAGCATGTAGCTGCTGCCTCTATGTTCGTGGCTTGGCGACTCTGAGGTCTCCGCTGCAAGCTCGTCAGCACCGCATTCGTATTCTCGATACACATCTTGCGCTGCTAGGCAGTGTTGACGCCGACCACATTCAACACCTTCATTTCCTTCGCCCAAGCCGGCACCGATGCCGCCGCAGGCAGAGTATCGAATGCGCCAGTTGACGCTGCGTTGATGATTGGTATCGGCTTGGCGAGACTCCAGGCCGCAAGGTTGGCAAAGCCAGACCGTAGTCGGACAAATGCAAGGCGTTCGGGCGAAGGCTGAATCGGTGAATGATTCCCTTGGGCTAATACACGATTAGTGAAAAGAATGCAACAAAGACATGAATGGAAGCCTACTTGGAATCGTCGCTGTCGCTTGCTATGACACTAGTGAGCTTGCTCAGCGGTGATTTCATGCATGTTCTGCAAAGCCTGCGATGCCTGCCCTTGAGGTCTCGAGGATGTGGTGGTTTTGCTATGCAGTTCTATCAAGTCAATCAGCAATCACAAGTCTTATCAGTAGAGCTTGTTGGCTCGCTCGTACTCGGCAGACGATCTTGCTGCATTTCCTGCATTCACCGACCATATCACGAGCACAAGGGCCGACTTTGCCACTCGTAAAGCGACTTGACGATTTGTTTGTGCGATACACACGTGGACCAGCGGAATCGTGATTGACACCGTTTGACAACGCAGTGAGATCCGAGAAATCATTTTCGCAGCACACTGTCAGCGTTTTAAGCATGGTGCGGTACTGGAGTAGGTTTGCACGGAACTGGCGACACGTGCGTGACAGATCATGTAGCGTGTTCAAATCAAGCAGACAAGCTAGTTGGGACACGATGCTATAAGAATGGGTCAGACTGTGAGTCTCAAAAGCGTTATGTACGGGATGAACATCGAGTCGCAGGACCAGATCTACAAGGTGTGGGAGCTGTTCCAACCAACTGTTCCAACCGAAGTCCATCTCTTTGAATGGACAAGCTCAGTAACACTTACGGATAACAGCTCAGAGCTGCTGAAAAGCTGTTGATGTTCGGGTTATACCTGCCGTCGTCTTCAACGACAGCAGGTAATCGCCGGAACCTAGCTTCCGGATCGTTGGAGTCCTCGTCTTCCAGGCATAGCAATCGTACCATCGTCGCTGTATTCGAACAATGGCGGCATCAGAGCGGCAGGCTCTGTGCAAGTATAAGAGCAACAGTCGAGGGCTGTATTTCTGCTACGATATCGGAGGCACTGGACGTTGTGATCTTACGACTCGTGAACGGTGATGTTTGGGCAGAAGTGGCAACGGCGGGGTGAGTGCGGGTCCCTTGATCGCGCGTTTCGCATGGCCAATTCAGGCGTCTGACACGTCACTGCCGACGATGTCATCTGTAGTATCGCAGCTTTGGTTCCTGGACCACGTTGTTGGTCATTTATAGATCGTACACGAGAATTGACGATAGTCACTCTTGTCAGTACACCCCTAGTGTCGGTCGATTGGTCAGACATCATAAGAACGTACCCCCTACCTAGGTAGCAAAGAAGGAGGTAGAGTCGAATCGTAGTAGATATAAGTCTACATACCGCTACAGCATTTCGATCGGAAGTACCACTGACTATAATCTTTGGACAAGCAATTTCCATTTATAAGCTGCTACAGCAGATGTCTAGGTTCCCCAACAAGCAGTGCTGCAAGACCATAAAGATCGTGCGAGGTCTGCAGTGGCCGCTCCTGGAATATGAACGCGAACTTCTGCTCGCTGCACAACGCTGTGTCGTGCTCACACGTGATGCTGGAGTATGGTCTCTTTAGCAGCCCCGACAACGGAGCATTGGAACGAGTCGTTGCAGATTGTCTTTGGCATCAGACCATAATTGCTGCCAAACCCACATTATTGCAGTCTCTGAGACAAGCGCGACACATGGAATACAGTCAGGAGACTCAGGCTGCGCAACGGAAGAAGCTTGAGGATTATCAGATCAGACTAAGATGTCTCATACACTTGCACTTTTCCTGCGTCTCCTCGGCAGTGCTGCACTTTATTAATACTGTCATACAATCTTGCTTCACTTTCCACCAAACAATACAAATGATTCTACTCGGGGAGATAATGTATAAGCGAGATGATGGCACGGCACCGATACCGCGGCACCTGTATTCCCACGTGTCGTCAGCAAGGATGCAAGGATGCGACCCAAATTTAGCTTGCGCTTGTGCTGCTGCACGACCGCGTGTGCAATCAACAACAAGTCAACAACCACTTCGTCTCACGCGCCTTAGCCAAATTCGCCCGAGTGGACAATATGGCCTGCTGATTTACGATGTCTATTGTACGGTGTGCCATGCGTCACGAATCGACTGGATCACTAGACGCTTGCGCAGCCGCGTCCGCTTCCTAAAACGAAATGCAGACGGTACGTACCTTACGCGAATAGAACAAAAGCAAGTGTCAGAGCACCTGCATGCACGTCTTATTCTTGCCCTCCGCCTAGCGGCAGTGTTGGAGAAATGGAGCTATACATGCCTCCGGCACTTCCGTCCGTGGTGTACCTACATATGACACCCATCGCGATATCCGTTTCAGCCCTCGAATCCTTCGCTGCCGCCGTTCCTGGTCCAGATTAGTTCCGCCACGGCCGAGTTATGACAAAATAGATTACGCTATTCCATAAAGGTCATGTCGCGAATCCTTTGGACTTATCATAGACGAATCAATCCAAGGTATCGGTAACTGGTGTCACGTCACTTATCCGTGCCATGTGGCCCTTTGCATATTTCCACTTTCTTCAAGCCACTGAAATTAATCGGGTATCAGGGCATAACACTTCAATATTGTATCCCTGTTGTCCTTGTTCTCGCTACCCCGGACGCGCTCATCTAATGCCCTTGAAGACACGCCTTCTCTCAGGCTGGAGAACCTGTTTGACCCGGTCACCAACCACTTTCATTCGTACAGTGGTCCTGCATGCAGCCCTAGCAATATTGCCCGCCCATCACATCCCGCTCATAGCCCTGTGACCCCGTCTGTTGGCTCTAATATTGGGTCACGTAATCAGCCACAGCATCGCCTTCTGGTTAACACTGACTGTGATGAAATCTGCTTCACCTCGAGTTTCAAGCACTGGGTGGCTGCCTCCAGACATACACCGATGTGTTCGAGCCTGTGGAGGCTGAAACTGAAACAGATATATCTAGCATGATGACTACACCTAGTCAGCATCACAGCCAGCAGATTGCCAATCACATTCGACCAGAGCATTCGCGGCAGCGAGGAAGGAAACGAGGAAAAACAGAGCACTCGTCTGAAGAGAGCATGGATATCAACTTTTCCACCAGCAGTGGGCATGTTCCAAGCACCAGAGACACAATGATGCGATCGACTTCACCACCTACCAGCACTCACCGGACTAAGACTGGTCGAGTGAGTAAGGCAGCCAAGGGAATGCCCGTCCACCATTGCGAGTGTGGGAAGACATACACACGAGCAGAACACCTTAGAAGACACCAACAAAACCACAAACCTGGAGCCTTCCCTTGCAACATTCCGGATTGCAATCGAGCCTTCGCCAGAGAGGACCTCCTGATCAGACATCAGGCTAAACATAACGATCCCCTGGGTCCACCGAGCAATTGGGCATCTTCTACTGCCCAATTTGCACCTCAGCTGTCTGACACATTAGCATCTTCAGTTGCATCCATTTCTCCTGCGCTGCAAGAGACTCTGCCTTTCTCAAGGTTACAAGCAGGATCATCGCTGTCGTATGATTCAAGCACGGGCAAAGTCTCTGCGTCCATTACCGAGCTGCAGTCGCCAGATCTGATCGTCAGCAACGAAGAAACATACCCTGGAATGCATCAAATGTTCGACAGGGATGTCGACCCGTTGCCTTCCCACGACTTTGGAAATGGATTCCAGTACACACAGCCTGTAGCGCCAGTGCTCGACCAAATCCCATTACCTTTGAACAACACGAATGCGTGGATGGCCGGGGCTCAGGACTTTGACCCTTCTCACTCGCCTGCATTCGTCCGACCCTCTTCCCCAGTGCCACCCCGTAAAGGACCGAGTCCAGCTCATATTCAGCTTCACACACCTGCCTCGGAAGACTGGATGTGTGATACTGGCTTCCACAGCGACTTGACGAGGAACACTTCCTTTGGCGACATCACTGAAACAGGGCATATCATGCCACCGGAATGTCGTGACATTCTCGAGCAAGATGAGCTAGTAACACCGACTTCTGTGCCCAAGGATTTTGGTGCGCGTCGATACCACCATCGAACTGACAATGAACAACGCTATCTAGACGCATACTGGCGCTGGGTGCATCCTGTCTGGCCGATTGTTCACAAGCCTACGTTTGACATGGCATACACATCACCGCTTCTACGGGCCGCAATGCTTACCTTGGGAGCTTGCTCAATCGGCAATCAGATCGACTCTGCAAATGGATGCATTATGCACAAGAGGTGTCTGAAGGTGATCAAGAAGCGAACCATCAACAGTTGGCATTCATACCGCCTTTGTGACATGCAAGCTATCTTACTGGTCGAGCTGTTCTCCGTCTACAAATCCCGTCGACCGTCTTTGCAGCTGTCAAAGCCTTTTCAGGACAACTATTGTGCTCTGAGCAGGAATTACGACATTGACACCACGAATCCGCTGTTCTCAAGCTACGAGCTGTCTTCCGTATCACATTTACCCCAAGATTTCTCGACAATCACATACGAGCGTGAGTGTGAGCAACGCCTCCTCGCCGCTTATTACGTCTTGGACCAAGAACAAGCCGCTCTTTTCGGTCGCCGTAATACTGATGTTCCCGATTTCTCACCGGGAAATCTCAATCTGCCTCAGCCTGTGCACATCTGGGACACCAGCCTCACGGATACCAACCCAGTATACTCAAGCCAGACCCGGCATTATGGTCACCAGCAAACTCTGAGTCAAGCTGTCGCAACATCCTTAAGCACAGGAGCGTCTTCAGTCGAGCCGTACGATCTTTTCACGAGAAACTCACCATCACATACTTCAATGATGGCCGGAGAGATTCGTCCTTTGCCCTTCCTGACCATGTGCCCGATCTCGATCATCACGTAGCGCTACTGAATCGACCACACATCGAACTTGCGCATCAAACTTTGGCCCTCTGCAAAATCACGCCGATTCGTGCTCTTCTAGCCACAGCTGGCGAAAGCTGGGTTATGGCTGAGAAGCTCAACCTGCATGCGGATTACAAAGCTGCTCAAGAGACCGTCCGGCAATGGGTGAGCACGTCGGCCACAGGTTCTTTCCATCACGCCGTGGAGATCATTCGTATGCACAGGCTCAACCCGAGGACGACTTGCTCTTACCACGATTGGTCACTTCACCTTGCCACCATCGTGGTATGGGCATACGCATATACTCGAAAATCACCGAGGAAGTCCCTGCAATTGTCTATTCCATCATCAACCAGTGTTGAGCCATTGGTGGCAGGATCGGAGCTTGATGAAGCTGTGGCAAAGCTGGCCTTAGTTGGCATAGACGACAACATCAGTTGGGAGGATGTAAAGCGTATTATATCATGGGCAAAAGCAAGAATGGAAAAGTATGGCGATGGGAAGTTCTGTGGTGTGGTGAGCGGCGCCTTGGACGTCCTCAATGCGCTTCTGATTAGAGGTGATGAAGATGGCTGGTTCTGAAAATTGGCCAGCCGCAGATACCATACGTAGCGACCATGCATTTTTCGACCGCACTTATACAACTCCTCAACTCTGTGATCTATGTATGCCGGTCGAGGCCCTCCAAAAAGCCTCCATCGGCACTCAACGACGTCCATTGCTTGTCTTCAGTAGACTACCAAATTCAAAGAGTGCGCACTTGCTCGACGCTGTCATATCAATGCTACCAATCAATAACCCAATCGCTCGCACCGCTTTCCCAGAATTCGTCACAAGCTGCTTTCAAACCAAAGTTCGGTCTCAATTCGTCGATGGTAAGAGGTTCACGTGTGAGAGGGTCGGTTTTGCTTCTCTTAAGATGCTCATAAATGGTGGCGCGCTCGTATGAATGTCCATTTCGTGTCATGACTGGATCGTGCATAGGTTCGAATGTAATCTGGTTCGCCTTGTTAGCACGAGCGCGTGAGCATAAGAGATCGTCAGGCGACACACCATGTCGACAAGATGATCAGGGATTTCTCGAGGCTTGTGATTTGTCGGATCCGCAAGAGCAAACACCGATCGCAATTCGGTACATTTACTCTCAAAGTTCGAAAGGATCTCTTGGTTGCGTTCATATGCCTCGACCTGGCCCATCTCCCCAGCCTGCAGCCATTGCGAGACTTCGTCGAGGTCGCGCTGCTTGTTTCGCTCGAGGGTGTCTTCAAACTCGGCACGCAGACCGCCTTGTCGACGCTCTCTATCACGATCTCTGACGGCGAACTTTTCTTTTTTGCATTTGAGGACAAACGCAGAGAACGTCTCCAAATCTTTCGGGGAAGTCTTGGTCGTCGGTGCTGGATCGCGGACTTGCTCGTAAGCAGTCAGAGCCGATGAGAGTGCTTCATTAGGATGATGTAATGAGAGTTGTGCTTGTGCTTAGTCTCGTTGTCAGCAAACATAATTTCAGATAGATGTGATGGCGTTGACAGGCAGCTGCTCGACTGCAGAGAGAGTTAGTGCGCCACCGGCTTTTACAAGCAGCTACACTTCGTTTCTTGGTTGCGGTCAGGAGACCACTGTTTGTTCCGATCACATGCAAAAAGTACCACGGAGTTCATTGCAAAGAAAGTGATCTACTCACCCAGAAAAAATAAGCTTTATGGTTCTGCGCCCTACCCGTGATCTCAATACTCTTTAGACAATCGTTGACCGCACCCTCCCAGCGCTGCAGCTTCAGTCTGGCATTCGCCCTGTTGGTGAAGAGAAGCGGATTGCGAGAGAACCTCTGCACAGCTTGCGTGTACAGATCTTCCGCAGCAAGGTAGTCGCCTTCCTTGAATGCCTTGTTGCCTTGCTCTTTGAGAGCGTCGGCAGCCTGTGCCATCGTTCTCTCGCGATCCTCGAGGCTGGGAGCTGAGTGCTGGTGGGCCCGGTAAAATGTTGCGCGTTGTGCCTAATCGATGCTGATAATGCTTCTGGGCAGGGCTGAGGTTGGGTGGCACTACTATATTTGGTTTGTAAGCGGGCTTGGGGAATGTGCAATAGGCGTTGTTTTGTTAAGCGAGCGCTTCTGGAAGCGTCTATCCACCTAGCGTTTTATTTGCTGCCTTCTACTCTATTTGTGTCTTATATTCTTGACAGTACGATGATGGAAAACATCAAGATAGTTTGAGGATTGCCGGCACATTCGGCGCAACACAGATTCTCTACCTCCATGTTCTGGCCTTAGCCACAAGTTTCATTATTCGAAGGACACCGCCGCTATGTGATGATGCTAAGAATTATATGCACAACTGACAGATGTTTTACCTCGGTATAACAACATCTAGTTTATTTGTTCGATTTCCGAAATTTCTTCCTTCCATTGCTGTTCGAGATAGTCGACGTCACACATGCCATCGTCCCCGTTTCCACACCCGTAGCTACCTCTAAGCAACCAAGAACCACCCATACTTTCAACTCCTACGCTTCTGTAAAATTCTCAATGTCTCCATTTCAACCAGCAAACTTGAATTTCGAAGCTTCCAGTCTTCCCAGGCCCTCCCTGGGTGCGACGTTTCGGCGTCTGTATGCGGTGGTGAAATCTTGCAGAAGGCTCCTGATCTTCCTGATCTCGCCGCTCTGAAGTCTCTGTCCGATGTTGCGTCCAAGGCGGTTCTTCTCCTGTTCAGAAACGGTACCTTGTGGCAGCAACATGATTGTGCCCTCGATCCACTGAGCCGTTGACTCTGGCATAAGCTGGAAGAGACCAAGCAACACGCCGCTTGCATCTGGAAGACAGTCTTGAGGGAAGGAGTACATCATGCCGGTCATGCAGCGTTTGACAATGTTATCACCTGCCTGTGATGCTAGCTTCTTGACTGCTGCTTGGATCTCGGGAGGGTTGACTTGTAAGCGATATTGACCATCTTGATCGAAGGAGGAGGAGGGCGCATCTTCGTTACCATAAGCCAGGAAGTCGCGCAAGAAATGCAGAGTGGCAATCAAGGGTTCCTCTTTGAGGAGAGTTAGAGATGTGGATGCGGCTGAGAGGATTGGTGCCATCAGAGCAGACAGTAGGAGCTTATTGGAGTGGTAGAGAAGCACATCCGTAGAAAGGCGGAAGAAGTCCTCAATGACATCGGGAAGCTCCTCGGGTGGCAAGTCATTCAATTGGCGGAGGAAACTGGTGGCCTGCTGCTCGTAGAACGTGTAGATGGCGTCGACTGTAGACTGTGACACGTTGGCATTGACATCAGAGAACTCGCGTACGAGACTGTCGGTCGCCCAAAGGAAGCAACCTTGTCGACTGGCTGTGAATCCAGAGGCCAACTTATCGGCAAACTGTGGAAGCAGAGGAGCAGTGTGAGTGCGATACGACAAGATCATGTATCGCCAGCAACGGCAAACACGCTCGATGATTGGCGTAAAGGTGATGAAACGCTCCGCGATGATTGCAAGGACTGGGAAGACCTCCTCGCAATACTTCACTGCGGGATGGGGCTGCGAAGGTTCCACGTAGGGTGTGACCAACTGGACAAAGATCGTGACGAGGTTGAGACGGTCTGCGACAGCCAACTGTGAATCCTTGTCGTTTGCGGCCTCTGCCATTGCCATAAGTCGTTTCATGATTGGGTCGCAGCAAAGCTTAAGGCTCTGATAGAGGGTATCCAGGGGTTGTTTGGCGAGCACGGATGCAACACCTTCGGTGATCTCATCCTGGCTCGTGGGTGGGAGGCTATCCAAGACCTGCTCATAGAATTGCTGGAGCTGTCCGATGTGTTCCTTCAGCAGTCCAGCGCAGTCAGTGCAGAAGAATTTGAAGCTCAAAGCGGCAGCCTTAACAACCTCTTTGCTGGGATGTTGGAAGGCGTCCATGATGAATTTGAGCTGGTCCTGCATGGTCTCTGGGTGTTCGCTAGTCCACTCGGTGTAGCGTCCAAGTGCCATCACAGCTTGGAATCGGACTTTCTCCTGGTTAGGAATCTGGACGATCAGAGGAATGAGCCTGGGAAGCATGTTGCTCTCCTCCTTTGACACCATGCGGCCCATAGCTCGCATGCTGAACAAAGGAGCTTCAAGCTTTTGCCAATCAGGCACATTGCCTTGCTGTGCCTGCGAACCGTGCTTGCTGACCCATTGCTCTATCAGGATGTAGCTCTTCTCAAGACACTGCGAAACTCCAATGACTTCGCAACAATCCTTGAGGACATCTCCCATTGCATGCCTGAATTCTCTGAATTTGTCCTCAGCTTCCCTGTCTCCGTCGAAGAGGTCCGCATCGTTGCCAGTTTCTGAGGTCGGGAATTCAAGGTGTCCAATCATAACATCCACAAGCTTGCTGTAGGTATCGACGAAGTGCATGCGGGCATCCATATATCTTTCCAGGGTGATGTACTGCTTGAGCTCGTACCAGAAGTTGAAGGTTTGTGAAAGAGCGTCTCGCTCTTTATCCCTAGCGCAACATTCCAAGACAGAATCAACGAGTGGGCGGAATTGTTGCGGCTCCCTCGCGATCAAGATGACCCAAGCTTCGCCGGCCTCTGCAAAGACACGGGTGATTCCTTTGAACGTGTCCCAATCCTCCTCTTCTGCACACGACTGAATCCTGGGTTGGAGGGCTGCCAGTCTTGGGTAGAGCGACTTGATTGTGGATAGAGTCTCGTCGACCTCTCTAGTTTCTCTGAAAATTGCACACATAGTCTCGACCGCCTCATCGAAGGATGTGTCCGCCTGCAAAGCGCTCACGATCACGTCCATCAATGGCGAATTGACCACGTCGTTCACCTGGACTTCTGCGACCCACGATGTAATACAGGACATCAGCAGCGGGTCTTTTGATGCAGCCTCCGAAGAGGCGGCATATTGCCCTAACAGCTGCAAGACTTGTTGTGCATTATCTTCCAGAAGTTCCCTTGTCCTGTTCTGTAGCTCATCTTCCGCCAGATTGATCTTCCTGCCCTGTGTGACCTCTTCCAGGCAGCACATGAATGAATTCGAGAACGCAAGCAATGCTGTTGGGATCGCTTCCCAGTGCCGAGACCACCGTCTGCAACACATCCTTCCACTCCAGCATCTGAATCGCAACATTTGCCAGGCACACGCAAAGCTGTGTTCGGATTGGCTTTGGGCCTTTTGCGTATGTAGCGAGTAGCGAAAGGATCGAGTCCCGAAGTTGTGGAAGCGATTCACGCGGAAGTTGGTAAAAGTCGAAGACAATCTTGCCCTTCAATGTGGTCGCAGCGAACAACTTCGCTTGGTCGTCAGAGGTGGGCGCTTGCAGGATCTCGAAGCTAGACGACCACGCTTCAGAAGACTTCTGGAACTGCTCGAGGAATGTGTGCGCTTGTCCCTTCTGTGCTCGGTCGGCGTTGGACTGCATGGTCGCCAGAGCAGAGAGCACTGGCGCGAAAGCGCCTTGGACATCTGCCGTTGCCATGCTGGGTATGAGTGATGTTTCGCAGCCGTTGTAAGGCAGGTTGTGCTATCATGCAAGATTGGACAGGGGTGGATTAGATTGGCGTAGTGGGTGGTGAAGCCAGTGGTATAAGGAGTAGTGGTGTGTGTATGCTGGTCTTTGGTCGCAAACAACAGGAACGAAAGTTGCCCCGCGGTCAAAGTCAACGTCGAGGTGGGCTGGCGGCGGACTGAGGCTGGCTTGGCGGTATGACTGATGAGACGAAGTGATCGCCTCTGACAACACCAAGATCAAGAACATCGAGACTTGTATGAATATGTGATAGTATATGCATATCACCATAGAACCTCGTTGCTTTTAAACAACGTATCTCATCCTTACAGGATCTTGTTGGCCTTTAAGACACTTATATGTGGTTAGACGCAGCGCAACGGTACACATCGCGAATCGCTAGATTCTACAATTGAAGGACGTTTCATCCTCCACGAATTGAGCCCATGGCTTCCTGAACATACTAGGGCTGTGGGCTTCAAGAAATGATAAGGTCGAAGTATATACGTGTACAAGACTTTCTCCTAAGCCTGTGCAGATTGCAGGATATTTGACTCTTGTACCAGCAGATTTAACACAATTCGAAGTGTAAGAGTCAAGAACAAGAGCACATCGATCTCGTAGTGGCTGGCATGCTGACACCGATTGGCGTTGAAGTCAAATTCGTCAGGAAGCTTTGAGAGACACTCAGTGCAGATAGACAGAGATCAACTTCAATTCATATCACAAAACACACGTGCAATCAAGTCATCATGAGCGTATTCCAAAACTAGGAGGGAGGTACAGACTCTCGCCCATAGGCCCGCGCATGCTCCCATCTATCACATGCTTTTATCAGCAGCTATAGGTCCGAAATCCATGTACTTACCACTGAGATATTTATTGAAGCATCCCAATTTTCAACAGATGGTATACTCGTATTAACAGTGATAGGACCAAGGTGACTATGTTCACGTTCGAAAAATGCCATGTGCAGACTTATGACGACTAAAACGACATCCAACGAACGGAGGAACGAACCACCGGAACGATGACGTCCAAGGGTTCCGTCGGCTCATTCGGCAAATGCTTGCATCAGTTCATGGGAGACCAAGGACCAGGGACTAGCCATGCATTCATCGTGATGTAGCTCGAAGTTCGCATGTGAACGATTGCCTGTATAATGCGACCACTTGCAACACCATTGACTAGTAGCAATTCTGCTAGCTATAAGAATGTCTTACCGTCTTGTATCCCGATGTATTCGTGCGGAACGCCCCACGGAACATCTTCCACTTAGGTGGGGTAACCTATTTGCAATCAACACCGTCTCACAGCAGCAGCAACAGTTCTCGAACCGAAGCTACAGCAGCCAGTCGTCACGAGTTTCGTCATCATCTAGCCATGGTCTCCTTCAACAACCCCGGCTCCGTCGGTCAGTCACACCTGCTTCCTCCCAACAGACACGATACAAATCCAAGATGACAGAGTCCTCGCAACACCCTCTATCCGGGCTTTGGAAGCCTACGCACCTTGAAAGGCTGTACTACGGCCCCGGGAGTGTCAAGAAGCATTTGCTGGAAAGTCTACCGAAGGACACAAAGCAAGGCCTTTATCATCACGGGCAGCTCGCTGGCCACGAAGACGCCACTTATCAAGCAAGTCGAAGAATTACTCGGCGACAAGCATGCCGGTACGTTCAGCAAGATTGGACAACATGCGCCAATCGAGCAACTGGATGAGGCCACGGAGTTGGTCAAGAAGGATAACAGCATTGACACCATCATCTCCATTGGCGGCGGCTCGCCCATCGACTCCTCGAAAGCCATCTCCTACCGTGTGAATGAAAAGACCGGTAACTTCCTTTACCATATTACGATCCCAACCACCCTGAGTGCTGCCGAGTGCTCGAGTGGAGCTGGCTACACCGACAAGACTGGTCTGAAAACAGGTGTTGCACACCCTAAATTGGCCCCGAAAATAGTGCTCTACGACTCTACCTTTGCCCTGGAAACGCCATCTTGGCTTTTCCTAAGCACTGGCATGCGAGCCATGGACCACTCATGGAACTGATGTATCACGGATACTCCGCCGAGATGCCCTGCCGCATGATGGCTCTCAATGCTGCGGGAGAAACTGTTCAAGTACCTTCCCAAGTACAAGCAGAACCCCAAAGACGAAGATGCCATCACTCGCCTCCAGCTTGCCGCTTTCGCCTCTCTGGGCTTCTTAGGCTTGAATATCAAGGGTGGACTGGGCCTGAGCCACACCCTCGGCTACGCCATGGGATCTCCATACCAGATTCCTCACGGTATCACGTCTTGCATGTCGCTCGGGCATGTGGTCAAGCTCAAAGCACAGAACTCGAGCGAAGATGCCTCGCAGATCGCGAGGATGGCACCTTTCATTGGCTTGACGAGATCTGGTGATAACGTCAAGGATGCAACCGCTGTCGGCGATGCGATCCTCAAGCTTGTCGAGGACCTTGGCTTAAAGACGACCCTGACGGAGAAAGGCGTGGGCAAGGATCAACTTCACGTTATTGTCAAAACAGCGACCGGGAAGGAGGAAGGTCAGGTGTATGACCAAGTCAAGGAGCTTGTTGGCAAGCTGTATTAGGCCCTGTGAACAACGTACGTCCATATTGAGATACAGTCATAGCTCACAAGTCTGCACGCGCTTTGACAATGGTGATGTGTACTGTATGCTAAGTGGGAGATCTTGAACCCCCAGGATTCTGGTTGAAAGTTTCGAGCTAGTGACTGTGCATGTCCCATGCAATATCTGGTGATAATGATGGGTGGCATGATCTGACGACCTCCACGGGATGAATGATCAGGTGTTGTACCTCCCCAATCCAAATTTATTAGCTACCATTCGGTGATGCAGGCCGTCAAATGTGGAAACGGAGAAAGACATTTCCTCATCTATTGGCTCGAAACGCTAGAAAATTCTTGATGCATAGACTGGTGGATCCCCAATAACGCCAGTCGTCGTGACTTCCAGCTCTAAAGCTCTTTGGAAATGAAAGGCCTGACCAAGCTTATCAGATCAATCGTCCTTCCCTGCCTTTCCAAAGTAATCAACTTTACTCCTCTCCCTCTTCCCAGCTCCCGTCGCCGTAGCGCCCGGATTGAAGTACGAAGAACTACTGCCTCCGCCCACTGTCTTACAGTATGCATGATAACGAAGTATCGACAGATCCCTGCCGGCCTCTTTCGCCTTCATCATCTTCGTCGTCACCGCCGATCTCAAACTCATCCGTCATCTCGATCAGATCGCCAATACCATGCACACCTTTCACAGGCGTGCCGACACTTGCTCGCCCCATCTTGGCCCGCTCCGTCGGTTCCATGGCATCTTTCGCTTTGGACGCCACACGTCGCATCCAGCTCTCAATCGCACCGCCGACGTTCTCGATGTTGATGTTGCCGTTATTCAGAGCTTGAGATCCTGGCGTTGTAGCGCCGGATGTATCGGAGTAGAGTGGCATTTCGGGCTGATAGAGTGACTGCTGATTTCTTGGAGGCGCAACGTCAGGCAGGTGGCGAGCGAAGAACTTGTTCAGACCATCTTGGCCAGGACCAGGGGACGAAACATTCTTGTTCATAGTGCCGAGCCACCTGGACCGGCAAGATAGGACGGAAAGTAGCCCGATGTGGCGTTGGAAGTGCGTCGAGAACGACGAGGGCGTTGGGGAGGATCCTGGCGCAGAGGAGAGAGAACCGGATGATCAGTAGTAGAAGATCGAGTCAAGTCTAGAGATGTTGAAGGTGTGTCGAGGTCTGAATAAGAAGCACTTTTTCGACGCGCTGGTGGGAAGTATCCAAGTGTATTTCGAGATAGGCGGGCGATTTCTGTAGGTTTCGTGGCACCGGGAAACAGAATCCAAGAGTCATGTTGCCAGTGCTGCTCTCCTTCGGGACCTAAGGCTGCTACAGAGGATGAGCGGTTGTTGCTGGTGTTGGTTGATGCCGAGTTTGTACGATTGCGAATCAGGTCGTTGCCATTTGTTGTCGAAGCTGGAGCACTTGGAGCTCCAACTTCTTCTGCCTTCCCTGCGGACAAAGCGTCCTTTTCGTCGTCAAGCAGATCCACCGCTTCTAAAGTAGAAAGAGGTTTGCCCTTGACTCCACCAAGCGTCAACTGGTAGAATCAATACTGGCCGACGCTGAACTGAATCGTTCGGCCACATTCTATTCGCCTTCCTCAGCGCATTTGCCGAACAATTGTTACCGGATCGTAATACCGGCAAGCGTGTCCTCTTTCCGTACCGGGTGTAAATATACCAATGCATCTCGTCTTTCGTGGTCACCTGGAGGCGCAGAAGACGCAATTCCTCCTCTGTCCTCGTCCGACGTCCGCCTTTTAATTCGTCCCTTCGAGTCCGCATAGCTCTCCGTCCGAGTCAGCAAATCTTTCCTCTTCTGTGCTCTCATGGCATCCTCGACTTCCTCCCGTGATCTCAACCCTATGCTTCCCACGCCTGGTGCGGAAGTGGGCGCCTGTGGTCCCCAGTCTGCAGGCGGCGCAGACGTGGCCCCTCGAATGACTTCATTCTTCCCATCGGTCTCCGGGTCCGTTGCTGCGTCGCATTGCCATCACTGCCCAGTAAGTCGTTGGCAAATCCCTGTAGTGTACTCCATGAGTTGCCCCATAGCGCAGCAATAGGGCTCTCATTGCGTCTACGGGTACCAGCAGCACTTGCGGTACCTCGAGAGCTCTCAGGCCTGCTCAACCGCTCGCGTGGTATAGGACTGACTCCTCGACTGCCAAATGGGCTCGGCAACGGGCTTGCGGCCTTGTAGTAGGAGCGGTACGGGTGTTGAGCAGCGTGTCGCTGTTGTCTCCATCTACATCACTCAGGCCCGAGATCAAGCGGCGATTGCGCGGACGCAGAGAGGACGAGGACGCTGGTGTCGAGCTGGTACGGACATCGCTGCCGTACATTTCCGGCGACCTTGACTACGCGGTGGGAGCGGGCGAGCAGGGGTTATTGCATGTGTAGGCTGCATTGATATGCTTAGGTCTGCTGAGCGGAAAGAGCGTGTGATTTACCCCAAGGCTGCGAGACCCATAGCTCTGGCAAAGGCGGCGATTTACGGATCAGCAGCAGGAGTGGTATAGTATTGGGTGGTATAGGGTCAATCTCGCACGTGAAACTGGCTACGGCTACAGTTGTCCCTCGCCCAACAGCAACAGCACGAGCGCGAGTCCCACTTGCTGGCGACGTCAGAACCCCAGGGCTGGCGGCGGCTCAGCCTTCAATACTGCCGCCGAGAACGATATTGTGTAGTCCTCCAAACACATGAACATTCATATACAACAAGTCATAAATTTACTCGTTGTTCGATACATTACGAAATGCCCTTAAAACAACACGAAAGCAGTAGGTATCTAACATGGGCCAGAGCACCAAAACGCCAGACTCGCCGTTGCCCAGCTGGAAGCTGCATTCCATCATCCAAAATCAAAAAGTGCACAATAACCGCCGCTCATCAACAAGACACCTTCGCTACCAGTACGGGATGATCGCCGGGCGTCTCACTCTTCTTCGACCATGATCCTCTTCATCATGCTCTCCAGCATCTTGTGGTAGAATTTGAGGGCCTGGTGTCTGGGGAACTCGATGTCTTCTGTCAGATAATCAGGTAGGATTTCCATGAGTTCACCATCCCTGCTTTCGTCTAAGAGAGGCTCGTATGTGAATTCTGTCTCCTCGTAACGTGAGCCAGATGGAGTTTTGGGTGCAGAAGAAGATGTGTCGTTGGCAAGTGCGAGATGGAAGTGCAAAGCTGTTACGCAGGTCAGTACTTTTCTGGCATTCCATACATTGGGGAGTATACTTACTGCCGTTGCGGCCAGTTTGAAGACAGTCAAACTCATCTTCCCCCTCCTTGCGTTTGACGTTGCGAATGAGTAGTCCAGTCAAGTCGGAATACAGATTCTCCTTCATCTTGGCCTCCTTGAGCGCTTCAGATGTGTTGGCGGGCACGTTACGAGCAGCAGCGGCTCCTTTAGCTTTGGCCTCCTGAGCGGTGACTTCTGCTCGTGCTGCTGCAAGCTTAGCCTCCATTGACTTGGTTTCGTTCTGTGCGGCTTTGGCATCGCTCTGCGCGGCTTGAGCCTTGGCCTTGAGCTCCTTATTTTCAGATGCCAATTTCTCGTTACTGGCCGTGAGTGCATTTATCTGTTTTTGAAGCGCGGCGTTTTCTGAGGTGTCGACTTTGGTGGGTTTTCGTGCCTCTGCCACTTCTTTCCGTAGTGATGCGATCAGCTCTGCGGCGGTCTTTGCCTTATCGTCTGTGGCACGCTTGAGCTTGTCGAAGTTGGCCTGCGCACTCTTCTCACCGACTTCTTGGAGGTTCTCGTATTTGAGGCTAAGGTTCTCGTGTTTGCGTGTCATCTCATTCAACTTTCTCCTCAATTCGGGGTCACCGCCTCTCCTTTCGCGCTCTGTCCCACTGACACTTCCACTGCGCTCTCTGGGTCCTGGATATCCTGGCTGAAGTGATCCTGCGCGCGAGCTCGCGCGTGGTCGCAGTGGTTGGACGGATGTTGAGCGCAGTCGCGACGAATATCCATTTGCCTGACGCGCCGGAGGCGCTGGCTCTGGTGCCACTTCGTCTGCGCCTTCGATCGTTTGAGATACATCCTCCATTTGTTCGGGATCCTGCTGTGTCTCAGGGATCACGCGCACTGGTTCAACAGATGGCGCACGTTTCGTCGTCCGAGTCCTCTTCGTGCCAGCAGCAGGCTTAGCTCCGTCCTCGACTGGCTCTTTAGCCGCGGCGGCAGCTTTCTTCTTGGTCGCAGCAGTGGTTCTGGCGCGCTTCGCCTTGGGCTTCGGGTCTTCGTTCTCCATCTCTGCTTCACCCGTGTTATCGTGATCCTCGTTGTCGCTGCCTTCCGGGTAATTGGTGCGGTCCTTGAGAGCTTGACGCGACTGTTTTGTAGCAGGTGCCTTGCGCTTGATGGGAGCCTTCGTAGTACTATTACGGCGCATCGCCTTGCCGAACTTGGTCGCGGCGAGGGTGTTTTGCGCCGCGCGCTTGTTTTCGACGGATGAGATGGCAGCAGCGGCTGCAAGGTCGTCTTCGCTTTCCGAGTCCACCGCAGTGTTACTTGCGACGCGTGGTGCCATATGCCGTTCGGTGTGCTGCTGACGGGCGCTCCGATAGTTATGCTGTGGTATATGCAAGCTGGTCGCGTGGGCACCGTTGCGATGTGCAATATGCGATATCACTGTGCAGAGTCTATGCGCGCCCCCAATGTTTTGACGCGAGTCAACAAAACAACAACAGGCCCCGCTTTGAGAAGGAGCGCCACAAGCGTCACCTACTCAGCCACTTTCACCGCCCACGCCCAAGGCCATCACCATGACATGAGTTGGATGTTCTGTCTTGGTCAGCTGCCTTGATTATGCGAATCTATTCCCTCTTCCATCGTTATTTCTTTGGTGCAGGCCTTTCCTTCTTTCCAAGACTCACATATGGTATTACCAGCCTCCACAAAACAACACGGCTGGTCACCAGACCGAGAAGTCCTTCTTGATATTCAACCAAGTCGTCTATTACAACTTCCGAAGGAACTGCAACTGGTTATATGGGAATTTACATTGGCCGAGTCCGATGCAATTCCATTCTTCACCATCGAGTCGCCACAGGATGCAACGGACTCCAACAACCGAAGCAGCAAACGTCTAAGATGGTACATCCCGCCACTACTTCAGACTTGCCACTCTTGCCGCATCGAAGGCACGCCAGTGTTCTACACAATCAACACATTCATCTTGCCAAGCTATCCAATATTCGATGATTACCCGCAGGCGCACGCCTTGCTCTCAAAATATCATCACTATCTTGTGCTGGTCACGGAGTTTGGCATCGAATATAAACTTCCAAGCTCGAGTACCTTCTTGCTTCGCGGGCGGAGAAGGCGAGTCTTCAATAGCTATACGTTTGATTTCAGCTCAGATGCTGCGTCATCACATCAACGACCCTTGACGGCTTTGGAAGCTTCAGAGACGGACAGCTGTCTTTGCATGATCAATTCGATGATCAAAGAGCGGCGATTTTCAACGATTTTCGATTACACAAATGCAATGATCGCTTTTATCGCATCGTTCGCCGAGAAAGTGAGTAAGAACGAGCTCAGGGTATTACGATACTGTGAAGACTGTGGCAAGAAAATGGTAGAGCAGAAGCCGCGACGGCCTACATGGGAGGATCTGCCGCCAGCAATGCCCCTACATGAAAGTATGGACTGAAATGCTTCGAGGACGATCAGGATGACCTCGGGTAATCAGCGATGCAGATCGACTATGTCAATAATCCTGCCCAATGACTACCGCACATTACAGCTCAATATAGGACAAGGAAACAGAAATTATAGTCGACCAGTTCGCAATACCAGTATATACCAGCTCCTGCTAAAGAACAGGCACGACGATGGGGCAATTTGGCCAAAATGGCTGTGCGGTGTTGAACTGATACACAATCAGCCTCCGGATGATATTAGCCAACCTATCCAGGAAAAGTCGATGCTGTTTCCGAATACTATTTGCAGATACTGTGGTACTCCCATGTGACCTGTCACGAAACAACAAAGCACATGTCCGAGGCAAAATGTCGCTCGTGTTCGATGTTCGATAGGGCTGATCGTAGGCTCGGCTTGTTGCTCCACATGCATCTCTCGTAATAGCCAGAAGTTCCGAAATGGGCGCCTGTGATTACCCGCAAGGGTGGAATCATAGTCCTGCGAGCGTCAAAGGCCGATGTGTCGCGCCACACATGCTTCTGCTTCGCAAGATGCTGGTCAAAGTATCTGGAAGCGGAACAACGATACGTTCTCTAAACATGCACTCACGCAAAGCTTTCAGCTTGACAGTTGCACATGTGACTAAGTGAGCAGTTTAGCATTGAGATGCCTCGGTGCTCGGCTTCACGAAAGAGAACCGGATGGTAGCAGTAGCTCATGTGACTTCCTGAGCTCGCATGCGTCTGCTCTTAATATTCCCTCAGTTCTCTAGTGTTAGCTAAATCTGCCCTTCTCTTACCTACTAGTTTCGTCCTTTTAGTTTTACTTGTCGCCTCCCTCCGCCAAATTACCCGGACATCGCCTCATCGACGTTTCTGCCGTCCGTTGCCGACCGGCCCTGATCGATATTCTCAGAAAGAGTGAATAGCGACGCAAGCACTGTGCAGGCGAAACGCATAGCTGTCAACTCTCAGGTCATTAGCAGCACCATATAGACCTGTTCCAGCATCGACTGCATCCTTTCGGTGTCACAGGATATCTCACAGGCTGTTCTAGCGGTTTTTCCATCTCCAGAGCAGTTTCGGACCCATTATCTCGTCATCTGAGAGACGCCCGGGCTCCCCTTGATCCCTCCCCCGGCCCCCCACGACGTTTGGACAAGCGCGATCTGTATTAAGGCGCTCACCCCGCGTCGACCCTCCAACGACTCACTCTGCAATGTCAGCATCATCGGACAATAATTCTACCAGACTGGACACCTCTGCACAACGACTCCGCCAGATCAACAGCCAGCTTAACATGTCTTCCAATGGAGTTCAGAGCGCCTTTGGCGCAGTGCAGCAAGCGCCTGAAGACCCTCTGTTTGGTCTGATGGCCGCATACCGCGCAGACAAGGACTCCAAGAAGGTCGACCTGGGGATTGGCGCATACCGCGACAACAACGCTGTGCCATGGATTCTGCCTGTGGTAAAGAAGGTACGGTGGCAGTATTGAGTTGTGCTAGGCTTCCCACCACTAACACAGTGCTTTCAGGCCGACGATATCCTCCACTCCGACCCAGATCTCAACCACGAGTACCTCCCCATCGCTGGCCTCGCCGACTTCACGTCCGCCTCGCAAAAACTCATTTTCGGCGCCGACTCACCGGCCATCTCCGAGAAGCGTGTTACTTCCCTCCAAACCATCTCTGGCACCGGTGCCAACCACCTTGGTGGCCTCTTCCTTCAAAAGTTCTACAACCCCTCCACACCTGACGCAAAGACGATCTACCTCAGCTCGCCAACATGGGCAAACCATAACCAGATCTTCTCCAACGTCCACCTTCCCATCAAGAATTACCCATACTTCAGCAAGGACACCAAGGGCCTTGACTTTGATGGAATGGTCAGCACACTCAAATCCGCCCCACAGGGAAGCATTGTGCTCCTCCATGCCTGCGCACACAACCCCACTGGTGTAGACCCTACTCAGGAGCAATGGAAGCAGATCGCTGCAGTGATGAAGGAGAGGCAGCAATTCCCCTTCTTCGACTGTGCTTACCAGGGTTTCGCGTCTGGCTCCCTCAGCACTGACAACTGGGCTATCCGCCACTTTGTTGAACAGGGCTTTGAACTCCTTGTAGCACAGTCATACGCCAAGAACTTTGGTCTGTACGGTGAGCGTGCAGGCGCCTTCCACTTCGTGACATCGCCTGGCTCCCACGCACAAGACACCACCAAGCGGGTTGCCTCTCAACTCGCCATCCTTCAGCGCTCTGAGATCTCCAACCCTCCGGCGTATGGCGCTCGCGTCGCTTCCACAGTTCTCAACGACGAAAAGCTCTTCGCCGAGTGGGAGGGTGACTTGCGCACAATGTCCGGACGTATCATCGAGATGCGCAAGGTCCTCCGCTCCAAGCTTGAGAAGCTTCAGACTCCTGGCACATGGAACCATATCACCGATCAAATCGGCATGTTCTCCTTCACTGGACTTACCGAGGCGCAGGTCCAGGCATTGCGCGAGAAGTACCACGTCTACATGACGAAGAACGGACGCATCAGCATGGCAGGCTTGAACACCAACAACGTAGAGTACTTCGCCAAGGCGGTCGATGCTGTTGTTAGGGAGACATCCAACTAGATGATTTGATCACGACTATGAGTACACACGCGACGAGCTTCGTCGCTGGCATGAAACATGGTCTTAGGGGCATTTTAGCAGGAAAAGCATCGGCACGAAGCTTGGTCCAGCCATATGATGGGAATGTATCAGCATATATAGAGTATTAAATCCTACCAGGGCCTCGGCACTCTTGTGCTGTGCACGGCACCTTTGCTTACGAAGTTACATCTATTGTTTTCTTTGCTTGGTTCGTCACTAGTAGAGCGCCAGTGCAAAGAGTCACCTCGAGGCAGGCCTGACAACCCTTACTCGTTAGTGACGCGAGAATAGATCTGACAGCTCGCACAGCAGTGCTTGTACGCGCTGAACATGTGCTGGCTTGGTCTAAAGACGCCACATTGGTGCTATGACCAGACACTAGATCCAGCCCCATGGGCACTCGAACGGTTCGGCCGCAACCAGTCTTATCTGTCGATTGTTCGAAGCTTATGAACGGCTTCTACATGTATTAATATGGTGCAAACTTCTTCCAAAAGTGTTCCACATCTCGTTGGTAAGCATTGTGGCGGATGATCATGACATGGTATCGAGTTCGCGCGTAAAAAATTCGTTGCCTATCGTGGGCGAAAGCGTGGTAAGTTACGGAGGCAAGTCCATGCAGAAGCCGATTTCGATAATCCCAAGACTGCCCGTCTTTTGCCTGCCACCCTGCATCGAGATTGCTTGGCCCGGCTCATCTAGTCTGTCCCTGACCCATGCCTTTCTTACCACCATGCCGAGCGACTTGACTTCCCTTTGGTCGCCTCAATAATTCACTGGAGCACAAAGAGGATCTCGGTGCCACAACTCTCTGTGTAAGCTGAACATGCACGCATCCGATCCTGCGCGACCCAAACGATAATGCCTCTTTTGTCTGCGCCATCGCTTGGCTCCAAGTTCACGCAGCTCGTGATCGCGGCGGGAGTTCTGACAATTGTTACATGGTTGTTTGTGAGCTCCTTCGGCATTCCGCAGCAACTGCACGTACCCGGTCTCGACCTGAGCCAACCTGCCCCGGCAAAGCCTCCTTCGACGCACTCCACGGACCCCGGCGCACACCCCATCGAAGAACTTATCGCGCGCGCAGATGTCGAGCTAGCGAGATTGCTACAGAAAGAGGCGCATACACTTGACGATGCCGCGCAACAGTACAGAGACCGAAGAGGTCGGCAACCACCGCCTGGCTTCGACTTGTGGTTCGCATTTGCGCGCAACCATAGCGCTCTACTTGTCGAAGAGTTCTTCGACCGGATCTACGATGATCTGAACCCATTCTGGGGCGTGCCGGCCAAACAGATGAGGGAACAGGCGAAGACTTTCGAGCACGCGGTCAGTGTAAGGAATGGATCTGTTACTCAGCGATCAGACCACGGTGATCGGCCATGGATGGGCCTTTGGCAGGATATGGTCGCAAGCATTGTGAAAGACGGCGGCTGGGTTCCAGATGTTGACATGCCCATCAATGTCATGGATGAGAGCCGTATGGTAGTAGAAAGCGAGGAGATCGATGCGCACATGGCAAGGGAGAAAGAGGGCAGGAGAATCGTGCCAGCTGAACAGTTGGAGCTTTCTTTCCACGGACTAGAGGAAATCGACAGCAATCCACCTGAAGGATTCGACCCGCAATTCAGAGGCGAAGGGCCGTACTGGCCACTTGCTGTGGTAGGCTGTCCACCTGGCAGTCCGGCACGTAAGACATACATCGAAACTGATTTCAGCACTCCGCCTCCCCTCGAGCCAGGCTATCCGCGCATTCATACGAAGGCTATGTGCAGAACTGGACTCTGGCGAAGTCGGCTTGCGACAATCCTCAATTCCAAGGCCTACATGGCTCTTTCGTGGAGCCTATTTCCATTGGCAACACCAAAAAGTTCTTCCCATTGTTTGGTGGATCGAAACTGTCGATGAACAACGAAATTCTTCTGCCACCAGCTATGTACTGGACCACAGACGAATTCTATTCTGGCGGCGAGGACCACGGCGTTGAATGGAGCGAGAAGAAAGACATTCTTGTTTGGCGAGGTTCGGCGACAGGTGGCAGAAACAGGAAAGAGAACTGGACCAGATTTCAGCGTCACCGTTTCATTAGCATGGTCAATGCAACGAGTGTACGAGAAGCTGAACATGGACACACACCACCTAATTTCATCTTACCGGCAAAAGGTGACTACAATCTCGAGTCTTTCGTTTCCGAATCGCACAACGGCTCGCTTGCAGATTGGGTCGAGACTTGGAGCGATGCAGCGACGGTCTACCTCCAGTGTTTCCCCGACAGCGGTGCACACTGCTGGTACACCGACCACTATTTCGAAGTCAAGAAGGGCATGAAAATGAGCGAGCAGTATCGCTACAAGTATTTACCAGACATCGATGGCAACAGCTTCAGTGGTCGGTACCGAGGCTTCTTGGGCTCAACATCTCTGCCGATCAAAGCCACCATCTACGATGAGTGGCACGACTCACGCCTCGTTCCTTGGAAGCACTTCGTGCCCATGGACAACAACATTCGCCGACATCTACGGCATCATGGAATTCTTCATCGGCAACGAGAATGTTGGTCTTGCTGGGCATGATCACATTGCGGAGAAAATTGCGATGGAAGGCAAGGCTTGGACCGAGCAGGTGCTCAGGAAAGAGGATATGCAAATTTACGTTTTCAGGCTCTTGTTGGAGTATGCGAGGTTGTGTGATGATTCAAGGGATGTTCTGGGATGGGCTAGGAAGGATTGATTCACGATTTGGTCTGACGTGATACGTTTTCCACTCTTGTTTAATGTATAGCTGTCTAGCGTCTTTTACGTATATAATGAGCATGATAATTATTCTGCCACTGTCAGTCACATGCTTGAAGAATTGGGACGCTATCGAAGCGTCAGAGTCAGGACGACTATGCACTTCAGCAAAACCGAGCCAGGTTTGCATTATCACACCGACTGCCACGTATCGTGTGTCAAATGCAGCACGACAGTATGACTGCATTGTTGACTCTTTCGCAGCACCTTGGTCTTGTAAAAGTTACTGTGCTGACGGTCACGTGTTACCGGCTCGCGGCCCGTGCGATCTGCGACAACAGGAGGGCGACTTCATCGCAAACATTTCTGTGTGGGTAATCCCGAACCTTGAATAGTCTAGCCCATACTTAGCCCATCTACCTGTCTCGTCATCGTGTATGTTTCTCTCGTCGAGCTTTTCTCGAACAATATCCCAAGTTTCCAGGTCGCACAACGCCTCAGTCGGAAAGCTTTTCACACCCGGATTTGCTCAAAGCCTGAGTCACGGAAGACTTGCATGGTCACAATCGCAACGATATAAAACTCCCGGCTGTCAACTTTCCTTTTCCACCACATCAAAATACAACATGGCTGCCTCAAACGTGAACGCCAATGCGGCGCAGACTCAGCACATTACTGCTCAGCTTGAAAAGTTGGGACTCTCCGATGTCTCGTTGGACAATGTCCAGCTCTTTCCCCACGTAAACCCGGTCGACGTCTACAGGGCTCAAATCATCAAGCAAGTTTCAGAAATCACCGGTGCCGATGCACAAGTCGTCAACAACGCCCTCTCATGGACTCAGGATCTCAAGCATGGCGATCTGGTCCTTCCCGTCGCCGCTCTCAGGTTCAAGGGCAAGAAGCCCGACGAGCTTGCAGCTCAGATCGCCGAGAAGTTTGACTCGCCTCTCGTGCAGAAGCCCACTGCCGACAAGGGCTTCGTTCGTTTCTTCTTTGAGCCCACTGCGCTGGCGCAGTTGACTGCACCTACTATCCTCAAGCAGAAGGAGCAGTACGGTTTCAACAACTCCCTGGGACGCACCGATCCCAATGACCCCAACAGCCCCCAAAAATTGGTCATCGTCGAGTACTCAAGTCCCAACATCGCTAAGGAGTTCCACACTGGTCACTTGAGGAGCACCATCATTGGTGGCTTTTTGGTGAAGATGTACGAGCGCGCCGGCTGGAAGACTCTTTCCATGAACTACCTCGGTGATTGGGGCAAGCAGTACGGTGTCCTTTCTCAAGGTTTCGAGAAGTACGGTAACGAGGAAGCTCTCAAGACCGATGCTGTCAAGCACCTTAACGAAGTCTACGTCAAGATCAACCAAGACAACTACGTCGAACAGAAGCCTGCTACCGAGCTGAAGGCAAAGATCGAAGAGCTCAAGAAGCAGAAGGTCCCTCCCAAGGCCAAGAAGCCTGCCAAGGGCGAGGCGCCTCAGCCACCACCCGAGCACAAGTGGACTGACGAGCAGGAAGCTGAGCTTCAGGAGACCATCAAGAAGCTGCAAGCTGTTCTCAAAGAGCTTGAGGACAAGCCTAGCATCGACGAGAAGGCCCGTCGTTTCTTCAAGCGCATGGTGGACGGTGAGCCCGATGCCATTGCCAACTGGCAGAGGTTCCGTGACCACTCCATCGAGAAGTACAGGGAGATGTACGCCCGTCTCAACATCTTCTTCGACGACTACAGCGGCGAGTCTACCGTGCTCGAGTCTGACATGGAGCGTGCAGCCAAGGTCATGGAGTCAAAGGGTCTCAGTGAGCCCAGCGAGGGTGCCATTCTCGTTGACTTCAGCAAGCACGGTAAGCCCAAGTTGGGCAAGACTCTGGTCAAGAAAAAGGATGGTACTTCACTCTACCTCACCCGTGATATCGCGGCCAACAGCGAGCGTCACGACAAGTACAACTTCGACAAGATGATCTACGTTATCGCTTGCCAGCAAGATACACACGTCGCGCAGTTCTTCGAGATCTTGCGCCTGATGGGCTCACCCTACAGCGATATCGTCGGCAAGTGCGAGAACCTGTCATTCGGCATGGTCAAGGACCCTAAGGGCCAGACCATGAGCACTCGTAAGGGTACTGTCATCTCGCTCGCCGACAGCTTGGACGACGTGCACAACTTCATGCACGATGTCATGAAGAAAAACGAGGACAAGTACAAGCAGATCGAGGACCCCGAGGCCACTGCCGATATTCTCGGTATCTCCGCCATCATGGTCCAGGACTTCAGCGGCAAGATGGCCAACGGTTACAACTTCGACATGGAGCGCATGACTTCCTTCGAGGGTGACACTGGTCCTTACCTGCAGTACGCCCACGCCCGTCTCTGCTCCATGAAGCGCAAGTCTGAGCTTGAGGACTCGGAGCTCGCCAACGCCGACTTCAGCCTCATCACCGCCAAGGAGGGCATTGAGCTTGTCCGCACTCTCGCACAGTGGCCCGATGTCTTCGCCAACACCCTCAAGACCCAAGAGCCCGTCACCGTCCTGACTTACCTGTTCAAGATGTCCAAGGCTCTGAGCTCATGCTACGACGCCAAGGATACCAACAACAAGAACGCAAAGACCATGAGTGTCATGTACGCTGACAGCAAGGAGAAGAAGGTTGCCCTCATGGGTCTGTACGAGAGCGCCAGGGTGGTGTTGTCCAACGGCATGAAGCTGCTTGGCCTCACACCCGTGGAGAGGATGTAAAGGTTCGGCTATAGGCAATGCCCACAAAGAGAAAGATCGACAGCGTCGCGGCATTGGCCGTGATAATGAGTCTTGGCCTAAAAGGTCTCCAGGCAGCAGCATAATCATGACGATCTGTGTGGCCGAGCCAAGTACTGTAGCTGGCGTTGGACTTCACATGTGAAGCCCATAGTTGAATAACAAAAGCAATATTACCTACCTTCATACCCAATCCACCGTCAAAGATAAGCACACAGCAGTGTCGCACGACATGCATACAATCTGTAATAGCATTCCTTACCTTCCAAAAGTCAATCCACCTCCGAAAGCTCCATCCCAAGCTATATAGCAGCACCCGATATCGTTCTGGGTTCGCAGGTGCTAGCAAAGGCTACTCCTCACCTTTTTTGCGATCTTGCTACCGTAGGTTCGCAGGTGGCCTAGCGAACACACTACTCCTCACCTCTTCTTGAGCTCTTCCTGATTTTCGCAGGTGGCCTAGCGAATGCACTACTCCTCACCTTTTTCTTGTGCTCACGCACGGATCTAAGACATGGCTTCCGAGGCGTCGGCACATTGTGGAGTTCCTTCTGGCGGTGTCTTGGATGGAAGGTGTGTTCCACAGCATGGAACAATTGTGTGGAGACCTTACTAGCTTATGTCGACGACGTGATTGTTTGCCTGCTTGATCGGTTGCGCGCATGGGAAGTCCTTTCGTGCTGGGGTACCTCGGTTGGTGTGTTGGTTGGCGATATGGGTAAGGGAAGCCATATCAGTGCGTCGTCTCGCGTCGTCTCGACCAACTTCTCCATAGTTATGCCTACACCTCGACCGCGCGTCGCACGCGAGAGCTACGGCGATATACACAGATGTATGCTTCAGCCGTGGAGTCGTTCGCCATCCACACGCCTGCGACCTAGAGCTGCCGTCGTGCGGGCTGTCATTGGCGCACAGCTCCGTGGTCCACTTGTCGACAAAGAGCGGTGAAGAGACGATTGTTCGAGCGTTCGTTCTAGCTTTTTCGCGCCCACCCACACCACCGACTGGTTGCACTCGGCACGTGTTTGCGCGAGAGCTCGGCCGCGGCACTCTGCTGCCGTCGCGTTCTGATGTCTTGCAGCAAGAGAGCGCGCTCCGGTGAGAGCGTGCGTGCAGTGCCAGCGTGTCCACGCAGGCCAGCAGGGGTGGCGTCCGGTCTTTGCTGGCGGACAGGCCGCCGGAATGGTGCTCCGGCGCAGCATTCGCTGTCGAATACTGTGATGCCAGCCATGCCATGCCATACTACTATGCCTCGCCACCAGGGCGCGCAACGACGGCTGTCTGAAGACACGGCCCGCGAGAGGGAGGGCGCTGCAGCGTCTCTTCACGAATGAGCCAAGCAAGCAAGTACCTATACAGTACGGACGATCGGTACGCGCTGGCGCGGTGATGCGCAGCGAGCATGGCCGGGGCCTGCGCTCTGCCAGATGCGCAACCTCGTCTCTCGCCCAGCAACATGCACATGACAGGCTGTTTGCGATACCGCCGCCCTCATGGCTGCCAGACGGTGGCGAAAGTGTCATCCTCCCACCCGCTGTGCGACCACACCCTCTTGTGCGCGCTGCTCTCGCGCGGATCTGGCGCTCGTTAACCGATACGCCATCCCGCCTTGTCTTCCTGGCGGGCACGCTGCACATCGGTCCACCCTGTATGCTCTGCATGCAGCACACTAGCACACTACTAACTGCGACTGGTCCGCCTAGTGGCCAACCGCGTGCACCGCTGCCCTCGCCGACCAAAAATCAACTGCCATTATCCTCGTCGTCTTCCCCAGACTTTGGGCTCCAGCGATTCCTTCTATTGTCTCTCAGCATGTTTCACTTCTAATCTAATCCTGCCATTCGTGCCCGGCGGTCCACACTCCGCCGTCGTTCAGGCTGCCACTGCCACCTCCCTGATTCCGCCGTCGTCCACGCTGATGCTTCGGGTTCCCACGTTGCATGCGTTGCATTCGTCGTGACCTGCCTGCTCCGGCGTGCATGATTCGCGAACGCAAGCCAACGCCCTAGCGGCCTTACGCAGCGCAAACAGTCATCCTGCGGCTTTTCTGCCTTCTGACGTCCCCTCTGTTTTGTGACGACCGCGTTCCCGAGATACTTCGACAATGAATCAAAGCACTTCGCGCATGCCCACAACCCTCTTCTCTGTTCAGCCGCAGGCTTGGTGACGCTATCTTGGAAGATTAAGCTCACGACACTACTCGAGTCAGACGGCTACGGCCACGGCGGCTTGAAGCACGTTCGACGTTATCGTCGGATCCTCGCGTGGTGAAGAGGACAACCCAGTCAGCCACCAGACCAAAGTATCCCCACAGATCAAAGCAAATATGGCGCCGCCACCAGCACCCACCGTAGACGACTGGGATAGCGACGAGAGCGCCGTTGTGCCAGGTACGCAGAGAAGGGCTGGCAAGTCGGCTCCACCGACAAAGCATTTGATGCACATGCACAACTCAGGTCGTGCGGATGCTGCCAGTGACTCTGGATACTCGTCGCATGCAAGCAACACGGTTGCAAGTAGCACAGGCTCTCATCCCGGCGTCAATCTACAACACGCCAGAGGAAACTCGCAACCTGTTGTCCCACTTCCTAGCCAGGCTACGATCGGTCGGCGTGACAGCCAACGCGGTTCACAACGACCGTCAAGATCGTCTTCTGTTTCGGTGTGCACGAATCCAAACTGTGGTGACCCAAAGTGTGCAAGCAAGAAGGACCTTGACCTTCGTTACACCCTACCACATCGTCCGCCACCACAGCGCGTTCAGACGACGCAATTCCCGGTCCAGGATCTGGCCCTACCTATTCCACCGACTCAAGCACCAGGCTATCAATACCCTCAGCACCCTGCTGGTCAGCCCACATCTCAGTACTACAATCCCTCAACAGATCCTCGACCGCGAGCGCCATCGACATCACGCGCTCGACCTACCAGCTGGACTCCTGGAGCGTATCCCTACGGGACTAACTATCAACAGGGTGTTCCCATTCCCCAAGGAAGTTACAACACTCAACCACACGGACCGCCACCGTCGCCATCTGCTTACAACAGAAACTCATACATTGCTCATCACCCAACGATGAATGCTGAGTGGCAGGCATGCCGCCACCGGTGATCTCAGGTTCTCCCCGGGACTCGTTTGGAACGTATTTACCAGGCCACGGCCTGCCTATGCCTTCTAGTGGTCAGGCTTATCCTCCCGCTCTTACATACTCTGCCCGGCAGCCAGCAACACCCAGTCGGGAAATAGCAACACCAGCCACCGCAAACCGGTCATCAAATCAGCCTACCATCTCAGCGAGGCGAGGTTCGATTATGCCGGGCAGCTTTCCTGGCGAAGGTATTGCTTTCGGGTCCTCGTCTGGATCGGGCTCGGAATCAGTATCGAGCGAGTCGGAATCAGAGGATGACACACAGCAGCGTCATCACGAGCAGTTGCGCCGGCGTGAGCTCGAGCGAGCACGCGCTCAACGGAAATTGGAGAACAAGAAATTGGAAGATAGAATGGCCATGCCACCTCCACCTCGGGAGCGGGAGCATGGACGAGAACGTCCGAGACGACCGACACTGACGCATACGAGGACCACGCCTGTCGAGTCAAGGCATCGGTCACGCGAGGCGCCTCGCAGGGCACTCTATTCTGAGCCCGATATGTCGTCTTCCGAATACGTCGACTCGGATCGTACCCCACGTCCATCTGCCAGCAAACGTCTGACATACTCAAACAGCCGCGAAATGCGCAAACCCTCCATTTCTCACCATGAACCATCTGGCCGCGACAGATCGTCCTCGCATTCGTACAGCCCAGCACCCGCGCCACAATACGTGGTTGAGGATGCTAATGGCCACAAGCAATATTACAACACTCGTGAGGAAGCGATGTACAAGGCATCGCGCCTGAATCAACAGCAACGCTTGGACGATGCCGAGGCTTACCAGGCTACGAAGAGAGGCGCTCCGCATTCATCATCCGTCACAATGGACGACGTGAAACGCGCAACAAAGCATCAACCGGAGAGGAAGCCACCTTCAAGCCACGTGTCCGGCTCCAGCAAGAAGAGCACATCTTCGTCACGGATGTCTATGTCAGAGTCAACAATCCAAATCAGGCGTGGTGATGCTGTCTACACGATTCCTGCGGACAGGACTGTTGAGATCACAACAAAAGAAGGAGAGACTATGCTCATCGGCCCGGGTTCGCCGCCGAGAGAGAAGAGCTACTACGGCAGCTCCGCGAGCACCCGCACGGGACGAAGCAGAAATGGCAGCGACTTTGGTGGCAGGAGGCGAGATACCATCACCGAAGAGGATGGGTACGAGCGAGCCTTGTGATGAATGATCACCGGCGTTCGCACTACCAGTCATTGGTGCTGATCGTTCTGACAATCTGTTGGGCATCAACGCATCGGTCACGTGCAAAAAGATTGCTTTTGCTTTTATCCTCTAGCGACGGCGTTTAACGGCATCGGCATATGACGACCACAAAATTTGATATTTACACTGACGGCCTCTTTGCACGGAAAATAATCTCGACCGCGTCTGCGATTTATTTCGGATCAACCAATTCCTGGTCATCTTCAGCTGGGATCACGCTTGTGTTACGAACCATGCTGGCTGCAAACAGGAACAAGCAAGACATCTTCTCACGACTTACGTTTATGCTTTGGTTTGTCTTTGTTTTGGCTCTTTCTTTTCCCCTTTCTTCTCTTCTACTCCAGAACGAACTTAGCGTATTAGCATTTTGGGAAAAGCAACTTGGGAAGGAATATACGTCTGGGGAGCGTTTTTTCCATTTTGTCAGAGTATCTCACTTGGCTTTTTTTATTGTTGAGCGTCCCTTTTGGTTTTTCTGGGAAAAGCGCTTATCTGATGAAGCCACACATGATACCCTGACAGAGAAAGGATGTTCTCTTACTCCCTCTGTTCAAAGCGACGATGCTTTTGTCGCAACTTTGGTTCACTAGACACCTGCCATTTCTTCTTTATTTTCCCTTCTTAAGCTGCAGCCTAGCAGCTGCGAGCGCTGAAACAATTTGTTTGCTACGAATGGAACGTTTTGATGTTTTTCTCTTGTACGATGTTCTGCAGTTTTGGCGATTGATCATGATGGTTTCGACGATGTTGTTAGTCTCAATTTCGGCGACGCATGAGCTTATGAATGTTATTACCATCTCTTTCCGCCTTGCAAGAATCGATAGTGGCAGTGGAGGTCGGACAGGCATAATGCAATCTTTGGGTAATCTCCAACTTCAAGCGAAGCACAATCATATTTACTGTTGTTGATATGAGCACGCCACGAAAGTGCCGGTAGCTGTTTTGAGTATTCCACAATAGAATGTACTGGGGTTGCTTCAAAGCCTTATGCCCTTGGATTCCGAAAACATGCTCAAGAACATGCTTATCTGTGACGGCAAAGCTTGATCTGACACTAATCTTGGTTTTGCGTCTGCAATAAGCTTATAAAACAAGCACTTTTGTGTTCTGTATGATGTACCTTACTGCTTCATCCTCGCTTCGTCTCTACCCAATCAACCAACAGCACACGAATATAGGCCCAACTTTCCATTCCCATCTACACACCCTTCGTAATAACCTCCTCCGCCAACTGCGCGAAATCCATACCCTTCTCCTCGTCAACCTTGACCCACAAATTAGGCTGCGTGAACACCGCAATCGTGTTCCTCGCCACATGCTCGCCGCCGCCCTCAGCTTTGCCGCCTCGCACGAAGTGCGGAACGGCTTGCAACTTGCCGCGCGTGATCAGTTGCAGCGCCATGCCGGTCTGGAAGGCCAGGCTGTCGCGCGGATGTGCACTTGCGTCGTGCGGCCGGCGCGGTCGCGGATCCAGAGGCCGGCTTTGGGGTCTGGGTGGGCGTCGAGTTCGGGAGAGCAGTGGGTGAGTTGTTGGAGAAGCGGGGAGGGTGCGCGGTTTCGTCGATGAACATTTGGCTTGTGAGGCCGGTGAGGGCGCCGAGGTCGGTGTGGGTTGCGCACCAGTCGTCGTCGGGCTTTTCGGGTACGGCTTCTGCTGCTGCTGGCGATGTGGTGGAACCAGGAGGTGGGAAGTAGTGCAGCAGTCTGGCTTTGGTGCTCACGCTGGTGCGGACGATTTCCTCGAGAGTTCCAGCGCGGTAGCCGTCGAGTTTGGCGACGCCGTAGCGGTCACAGTTACGAGCAACGAGACCTGCTACGTCGACGATGAGTCGGCAGAGTTCTTCGAATCGGGCTTCAAAGCCTGGCAGGACGTCTTCGCTCGGCCAGACGTTGGGCGTGACCATTTCGACGACGCTCGGGTAGAGCTCGCGAGCCTTAGCCTCAAGAGCGACGTCATGGATTGGGTTGGCGTAGTAGGAGCCCTTGAGAGTGTCGTAGCGGCCATCTGCCAGAGTCTCTTTGCCACAGGACCAGCCGACATTGTATTTGGCTTCGGGCTTCTCGAGTTTGGCTGAGAGGTCTCGTCGTCAGCATTCATAGACACCATGATACAGCAATCTCAGGAAACAATTGATTCCATTGCCAACACAGGATTACTCACCAAGTTCTTCTGCAGGCAGATTCGCCAAATAAGAGCTCAAACTCAGCACATCGCGTCTCAATGCTGCAAACTTCTCGGGCAGTTCTTTCACGATGATGATACCCAGACTCGCAGGGCCAAACGCTTGCTCCAGAGTCTCAAGGGTGACAGTGCCATCCTTCAATTCTTGCAGAGACACCGACACTGCGGTTGGTCGCTCGTTGTCTTCAGGAACGGAGCCCATTTTTCTGAAATTAAACAGTGGCAGATAGTCTTGATGCTGCACACTTGATGGCAGATTCTTGGTTGGCAGATGCTTAGCCTTTAGTGTACCGATCAGTCTGCGTTTCCTAGTTCTCAAAGTTCCTGGGTTGTAGTTTATCTTTCGGAGGAATAAAGTTATCTCCCCACGATAGAGGAAGTGAAGTTGCCAACGCCGAGGTCGCGGAGATGGCCGACGTTTTCGGTACAAAAAGTACATGTACCTGCTGGTTAAGCCGTCACATGGATGAGAATCGTTTCGTCGTGCTGTGTATGAGTAGAACCTTTGGGTAGTTGTAATTGAATACACTGGAATAAGATTCTGCAATCTCCACGTAGACATTGCTCCAACTGTTTGCGAAACGACAACAGTTCGATCGGTACATGTACATGTACATGTAACGATCAGCGACGTACACTAACCCTGCGAACCCCAGCAGCTGCCCGATGGTCTTCATCAGAAACGACTAAAATGTGCAGATTACTACATGCAAGGGTGATAGTAAATGCTGAGATTGATCTGGGTAGCATGTTTTTGCATTGTGGCTGGCGTGGACAGTCTTCGATTGCCTGGACAAGAGTATAATCGTTGTTCACGACTTTGCAAGGTCTCTCGCCGGAAGTGCCACCACAACATCATTGCAAGCTGAGTATGGTTCTTTACCAGCAGCTACCAGATGTTGGGAGTGTTTCACGGCCTCCGAGAGAAATGTCTTTGGGCCCTGTGGCCATATCTGCCAGCACTGGAGCAATGCAGTATCAGCGTTGCAGTATCAGCGTATGTGCAAACTTACGAGCTAGCACTGTCAATCGACATGAAATCGATTGGCGGGAAAGGGTGAGCCTTCAAGTTGACATAAAATTGCTTTGGTGTCAAAATGCGTTGCATCTGTATTGCCAGACGCGCTATGTAGATATTAAACGTAAGATACAATTCAACGAGACCCACAGTTGGACTTCATGCGATGGAAGCAATGCTCCTTGATCATAGTCTCTCAATGTCCATGCTGAATACCCCAGGATCAACCCACTCTCATACGAATGCCATCTCTCCGTCTGAGCCTTTACCCTTTCTTCCTTCCAACCAGCCTGTCACCATCCTCTGTCCCGGCGATCCTTCTCGGGCACCCCTAGTGAGACCACGAGACTTTGGCGGAGACGTCTTTGTTGATGTCTTTGCATCGCGTTTCTTCGATGTTGGTCCTGCTAGCCACTCAGAGCTCGACACTGCAGGTAGACCTCCATCATCTACAACATGAGGCGGCGTGTTCTCCTTGTTGGCACTAGCAGTGGAGGCCAACGGATTGGCGTAAGGTCCAGCCGAAATGTTCTGTATGGTGTTGTCCTCGAAGACAGCGATCGAGAACGGGGCCGTAGACTTGCGGCGGACTTCGACAGGACGGCTAGTGCCCATGATGGTTGATTTGTACTTGGCGCGGAGGTCAAAAGCAGATTTGTGCTTGTGGTGAGTAGGAGTGGGTGGCTGACTGTGGCCAGTGGAGATGGGATCTTGGTCATGAATCGCACCAGACATGACGAACTTGTCCGGCACAGAATCATCAGCAACGATTGGCCTGGATGCGATCTTCGATTGCGAGATGTGTTCGACGTTCGCGATTGAATGGCGTTTGAGTAAAGTCTTGTCACTCTCAGTCTTCCTGGATGTCACAGTGCCCTTGGCACTTTGCCGGCTGTCATCACTGCCAGGGACGCGCAGCGAATGTTCGGTATCCGTCCCAGCGTTGCTGGCCATTGAGAACTTGCGGCTTGTTCTTCGACTTGAGCTGTCGCTCGATTCGATGATCGGATATCGTTCGTTCATGTAGCTGGAGCGCCTGCTGTTTGCTCGAGGTCGACTCTCCCTTCTGGCCTTTGATGCTTGGTCGCTGATCGGCGTGTCAGCACCTTTTCGCTGTGAGCCGCTCCCGGTCGTCCCAGCTCGGTCGCGGCCAGCAAATTCACCGACAGATGTGGCCACATCAGCCTGGGACTTCTGAAGCACATTCGGGTAGTCGTCCTCATGCTGTGATGTGAGATTATTCATCTCATCAGACAGCCATTTGCGCCATTCACTGCTGGCCTGTACAGGCCGCTGTACTGGGCCAACACCCTTCTTGGAGGGCGAGATGTCGTAACGCTTGATCTCGCGGCCAGTGACTGTAATCTTTGTGCTACCCTGTTCTGGAGTCACTGGCTGCGGAGATTCGCCGTTCGTGGCGCATGAGTAGACACTGGGGGAAAGAAGTCCATCATATCTACCCATGGCCGGCGCGCTCACTCTTGCATGTTGGGGCAGTCCTCCAGTGTCTGTACCATGGTCGGTATGAGGATGGAGATGCATAGAAGGAAGTTCGTAAGGATTATCGTCATCATAAGCCGAGACGACCTTGCCATCCGAAGCAGTCGACGCAGCATGCAGGGCACCTTTCCACCTAGCCTGACTTTGTTGAACACGGCGAGCGATACGCTCCTGTGAGGGACGGGCAGCTTGTGCAGGCATAGATTCACTTCTCGAACCGTAGTGGACGGCTGTAGGTGTTTGATCACCTGTATCGTCGTGTGCGCGATCGTGCTCGGGCGAGGCTTCGACCACAGGGGACATAGTCTGCACACAGAAAGCCTCCAGATCGGGAGACACAGTCCGAATCGTCCGCTGTCCTCTCATGAGTGGAAGAAGTGAGTGATCCTGCTCGCTTCTGAGAAGGGAGTGTTGACAAAGCCGACGTTGCCCGCGATGCTGTGCATTCATCGCTTTCAGCGTGGTCGCGAGATTCGTTATGCGGTAATATGCGCTCTCGTAAAGCTGTGAAGAGTGCCTGGCTTTCTCCAGAGCTTTTCAGTTCTGCTCGACTGCTTTTGCGCAGACGAGTTTGAACAGCACGCCCGAAGAAAGAACCCTTTTTACGCAGGACTGGATTGCTGTTACTGCCGAGTATCCTGCCATGCTCATCTGCCACACTTGTTGATGCAGTGTTGGCACACGTGCTTGAAGTCCCCACTGTGGTGGAATTGGTCCAGCTAGTGACTCGCGACCTGTCCCCAGCACTGTCGCCGCCAACGCTGGGATTGCTGTTGTTGCTAGAAGGGTTGAATAATGAAACGGGCTTTTTGTGCAGATGAGACGGAGAGCTATGGTCCACGAAGGGATCATGCAACACGGATGAGGTCTGCAAGTCAATAGCATCATCGGTTTCTACAGTGCCATGGGTAGCGCTCGCTTCTGCGTATAGTGCCGTTAAACCCGCGGGTGCTCTTGAGGCTTTGCGGAGCAGCTTCTTGAATTGTCCTTTGATAGAGGTTGAAAAACCTCGTGGTTGGCGCTCTGTCCTCGCGTCTGTTTTCAAAGATGAGGCTGGTAGCGTGAAGTCGTGAGATGGAGGCAAAGGCGCAAGTAATGAATCGTCTGCATAGTTGAATGGTGGTAGTGAGCTATCGTATGTGATTCCAGGAGGGTTACTGGTGAGTCTTCGCCTTTGAAGCATCTGCATAGTTCCGAGGAACGATTTGCGCTCCCGAACCTTTCGTTGTTGTGAATCCTGAAGTTGTCGATCTCTGGCTAAAGCAATGATCTCCTCATCGGTCTGCGTTTCCCTGATCGACACACGCTGTGACTGAAAGCGAGGATTTGCCTTTGTTCTAAGTGCGTAAGATTGTGGTTCTCTGTAATTCACAGAGATGCCATCATCATAGCTTTTCTCGGTGCGTCGAGGGGTCGGCATGGTTGAAGAGGTTTGTACTTGAGATGTTGCGGACGAGCGTGCAGAAGGGCTGCCGTTCGCGTACGCAACAAGTGTGTTTCGCTGATATCCGCCGACCCGTGGAACAGAGCCTTCCTTGGGAACGGCGGGTCTGGCTGTCAACTGTTGTTGCACGGATGTTGCCCTTTTGTTGCGAATTTCACTCGCGTTACCAGTCGTAGTGACAAGCTCAGAGCGAGGCCTCTGGCGATCCAGGGCGTGCTTTTGTTCTCATCGCGTCGTACGCTCGACCGCCTCCGACCCAGTCTGGCTTCTTCGAGATGGCTACCTTCAGAGCGACCAGTGACTTGACTGCGGCGGCGAGCAAGCATCGGTGGAGCAGGGCGATAGTCAGGACATGCGAGACTCTCGGCGGGCTTTGCACGCATGAATGCCTGGCTAGCAGCGGCTTCAGCGTGCTGGCGAATGGCTATCGGGTCCGACGTGATGGATGAGCGTTGACGTGCCGCTTGCATAGAGGCCGTGGATCTTGCACGGCGGATCGAGTGTTGGAATTAGTAGTGCTCGACGGATAGCATGCTGTGGAAGCGAAATCGCGGCAGGGTGAGCCCGCGAATGGAATGGGTGGTTAGTAGGCCAAGCACCTGTATCGCATGCGACGATGAGATGGTGCATGATGGTAACAGCACTGCGACGGGAGCATCAAGAAAGCATGGCAGGAGAACGTGCTGTTCCTACCTCATAGAGAGTTGCAGTCGACGAGAAGTCGCTATACTGGCACCTGCGAGGAGGAGGAAGGTGCAACTCATGCTGCTTGTACACCTCACTGATACGTGTATTTCGTGGTCCTGGTCCTACTGATACGTCAACATGCTCAAGCATATCTCAAATCATCTGGAGCCACAAGTAATATGGTGCATGAGATGCCGTTCGACATCGGGTCTTGGTATAACCACTGTTCAGCTGCACACTGGACCAAGGAGACCTTCATATCTTGACAACTTTCGAGGCTCATCGCCGATCCATCAGTACAGGCGCGGTCGCAAACGGAGCAACGATACTTGTTAACAAGCCCAAACTTGCTCAAAAGACATCCTCTTTAGATGGTTAAGAGGCCTACGCTCACTGACCGAGCGCCTGGCACCGGGACCTGGATCCAACGCCCGTGCATACGCTGGCAGATGCTCATGGTACTTGACCATGATGAATTCGATCCATGAAGAATTCGACACGAACCAACGGTACCTCGTCGTACGAGCAATTGCGTGATGCTGAGCAATCAGGACACGACCCAGAGATCTGGACACAGCGATAAAAAACTAGCAAAACCTGTGACATTCCACCAGGCACCGGGGCAGCGGCATTCGAGCGGCAGTAACAGTAGTGAGGCAGTGATTATGTCAGGCAGAATTGCAAGACCAGCAGCAGATTGCGTGATATTCTGAGGGTACGTTGCGCATTGGCGCCGGTACCCGGATGGCGGGAGAGCGATGCCTGCCGTGCGTGCTGCACTCCAGAGCAGGGCTCGCGTGGAGGCGGCGCCAACCGCGTCTAGCCTTATCGGAGGGTCCCTTGCACGCCTTGGTCGGCGGTGTGCCACAGCAGGCAGACAGCAGGATGATAGCCTTGATTGCAGGTGCAGCAGTTGAGGATGCGTGCATATACGTGCAGTCTGCCCAGTCATAATCATAACACCGAGCAGGTACACTCGGCGCACCACCAAGCAGCAGCGCCAATGCGGCTAGCTGGCAGATTCTTCGCAGCAGCCAGTCGACGGGTTTCTGTGAGTAAAACGTGACAAAGAAAGCCAGCGGGTCGAGCGCTCGCACGCAATCGCCGCCCACGCCACCAGCAGCAGCCGTGCGAGTCAGGGCCAGCCGAGCAAGTCGCTCCATCGCCCGCAGACTGGCAGCGCAAGCACGACATCGCAGAGGCAATTGCACCACCACCACCACCCCGTACTCTCCCACCGCCTCCGCGCGCTACGACTCACTCCTAATCAACTCGCCCGGCGTGTCGGGTGCTCCCTGCTGCTCCCTCTCGTCACCACCGCCGCCTCGATCTGACCGCGTCCGGCATCTATCGTCCTTCCTCTCACGGCCTGCCCTCCCCGAAGCACGCGATCAACCCTGTGCGCAACGTCAACCGTCGATTGTGCCACTTTCCCATGTCGCTTTCGCCATAAACCTTACAGTCAGTGCCCTCTCAACATGGCATCTGCTCCTCGCATCCCCGCGAGCGCCCTCGCGCCCGAAAACATGGCTTCCTCTTCGCCAGTCACCACCCAACAGCAGCCTACGCCAGGCGCCGACGAAGACCACGCACACGAACACCACCACGCCCACGATTACGACCACAAAGACCTGTGTCACCACGACCACGACCACGGCCACCACGGCATACTTCGCAACCGCCACGGCCACTCTGACGACCAGAGCATCTCCATATCTTCCACTTCCAAGCAGGCCGAACAGACTGTTGCGCCCTTCCTCTCCAAACACATTCCCATGCAATACAACCCAGTGGGAGGAGCTGCACGATCATCCCAACTACAAGCCGAGCAAGCGGCACAGACCTCGCCGGCGAACAGCAGCAAGTTCTGCTACAAGCACCGCCCTGATCTTAAGTGTAGGCGACAGGCCAACGAGCCCTCCATGGACCAACTACAGAACGAGCTTGCATCTCTGTCACAGTCGGATCAACAAGCCATCTCGCATGTCTGGTCGCTATTCTCTGCCGCTCCCGCCAAGCACCGCAATTTGATGCTGCAAGGCGTTCTCGCCCAATGCTGCTTCCCACAGCTTTCTTACGTTGCCGCTAGCGTGCGAGATCTCATTAAAATCGACTTTGTCGCAGCTCTGCCTGCGGAACTCAGCTTCAAAATCCTTTGTTATCTGGACACAACATCTCTTTGCAAGGCCTCGCAGGTCAGCCAGCGATGGCGAACTCTGGCCGATGATGATGTGGTCTGGCACAAGATGTGTGAACAACACATCGACAGGAAGTGTACAAAGTGCGGCTGGGGTCTCCCATTGCTGGAACGTAAGCGACTGCGGATTGAAAAGAGACAGATACAACTTCGGGCAACCGGGCGTGGTGTGAACGAGTGGTCACCGCGACTCACGCCAGAAGCAGACGATACCCACGTAGAGCCTATCGAGGCAGCTGAAAGCTCTACCGCCAGGACCGGAAGCAAGCGACCTCTGGATCTGGGATCTCTCTCGCCGGAACTGACAAAGCGCCAATGCACCAAGTCAGTATCCGCAGAGCCGGAACCCAGCCAAGAAACAGACTACTTCGCGCCGCGCAAGCGTCCTTGGAAGGACGTCTACCGTGATCGTTTCAAGGTCGGCACGGCCTGGAAGTACGGTCGATGCAGCACTAAAGTCTTCAAGGGTCACTCTAACGGGGTGATGTGCTTGCAATTTGACGATAACGTCCTCATCACCGGCTCGTATGACACAACAGCGAAGGTCTGGGACGTTGAGACTGGAGAAGAGATTAGGACTCTCAGAGGACACAGCTCCGGCATCCGATGTCTGCAATTCGACGACCAAAAGCTGATGACCGGAAGTCTTGATGGCACCGTCAGGCTCTGGGACTGGAAGACCGGCGAGTGCAAGCGAGTCTTCAATGCACACTCTCAAGGTATTATCACTTTGAACTTCGGCGGTCGTTACGTGGCCACCGGATCCATGGACAAGACGATTCGCGTATGGGATTCGGAGTCCAAGCAGACCTTCCTCCTGCGAGGTCACACCGATTGGGTCAACTGCGTTAAGCTTGATGTGGCGTCTCGACACTCTTTTCCGCATCAGACGACTTGACGATCAGACTCTGGACCTCGACACCAAGGAGTGTCTGAAAGTCTTCGAAGGCCACGTTGGTCAAGTACAGCAGCTTCAACTCATGCCACCAGAGTTCGAGATTGGACCATGATTCTTTCCTTGCGGGCGACAAAGATGACGACACTAGCAGCGTCGGATCCGCAGGTCTCCACCATCACGATGAGTCTGCAGCATCACAATCTCTGCCCTTCTGGCGTAACGATACCGAACGTCCAGCACCACCACGTTACATGTTCAGTGGCGCTCTTGACTCCACCATCCGGCTTTGGGATACCCATCAAGGTCAACCTCTCCAGCAACAACAAAACCATGAGCAACAACACGACGAAGATACCGCCAACGCTTTCATCGTTCTTCCCACAGATCCTCTCACCAACTCGCACACCCCTCGTGCTCAAGCCTGCATACGTACTTTCTTCGGCCATGTCGAGGGTATCTGGGCATTGGCAGCAGATCACCTGCGCCTCATCTCCGGCAGCGAAGACCGTATGATGAAGGTCTGGGACCCTCGAACCGGCAAGTGCGAGAGGACCTTCACTGGCCACGCAGGTCCCGTCACCTGCGCATGGCTTAGTGAGAGCCGTCTCGCCAGCGGAAGTGAGGACTGCGAAGTGCGGATGTTGGTGTTTGGAGACCAGTGCTGAGCTGCCTCTCCGCTTGGGCAGAACGATTATGATGTGTGATTCCGGTTTACTCGCTTTATCCAAAAACTTTGATTGTGTACGGTTTAAGCGACGGCGCTTTTTTAATGTGGTGACCTACTGTGTCTTGGACCACGCTTCACCACCCATATGGCTTTGGGAGTTTCGTTAGTGCTTATATAGTTATATACCAATATTGTCCTTTTTTCTCTCGGAACAAAAAAATCATGGCAGAGGAAAGATACGAATGGAATGATAAAACGGTTTCAAACAATACACACTGCTTCAGTGCACGGTACTCGTCTTCCTTAGCTTCTTCCACTGGTCGTGTGTAGCACTTCCTTCATGCTTGCCGTAGAATCTGCATCACAAACCTTGATGCCAGTAGTCTCCGTCCTTGTTTCGTCTCGATGGTACGCCGGAAGGAGCGCAAACCGCGGCAAGCATGGAACGAGAGCTGCTTCTAGTGGAAGACTACTTCTTGAATTAGCGTTCAGATGCATTGGGCGACCCTGGTGATACGAAGAACCACGAGCATGCAGAGACGCTCCAATGCCAAGTGGTTTACTTTAATTTCTATTGTCTATAGCTGCCGTGGTTGCTGTCGCTTGGATGTTGTCTCTTGAGCGCGGGCAACAAGCCCGGCACGTGCTCCAGCAAGCTCCACTCATGCACCTGAGTGCGCCATGATCTACGGTCAACAACTGACAACATCTATATACCTTAGTCAGTGTACAGAGCAGATCCTAAAAGTCATATTGGGAACTCTGAGTGAGCCGTCGAATTGCGACGAGGAAATCATAGCTGCTCTGGAATGTGTCACCGCACAGTAAAGTGACAGCACAAAAGAACAGACTACACTCCAACCCTGGCTCGGCAACAAAACCATGAACTCTTCAGACTCAGACTCGTCCTCCGCAGCCTCACCCTCACCTCCAACATCTCCGCAGCAGACCTCCACTATTCATGGTGAGCCTGATCTCGAGCGGCTAGTGCAGCACTTTGTCGCCGCCAAGAAGTCTCTCACCGCAACGCACCATGTCTACAGAGCCACTGAGCTGGCGACTAGCTCTCGCGCGTTGATAGAAGAGATCGCCGCGCTGAACGCTAAATCTGCATTTGCTAGGCGCGGCGTCGATGAACAGCTCGAGAATCTGCGCGACATTAGAGGCGCCGTGGCTGATGCGGGCGAGCACGCTGGAGATGAGTTCAAGCAGACTATCGCGAGCCTCGATGTAGCAAACGACCGTTTGCAATCTACCTTGACCAGTCTGAGAAAGGTCATTATCGACCGTACACTGCAGAAGCCGAAAGCTACAGCGGCGCAGGCAGATCCATACCAAAGCCAATTCCTCGGGCACGATCGTCCTGACGAGGACGAAGAAAGCAGCCAGCAGAAGACACTTTATGACTTCGTCGACGAAGCCAACCATGAAGACCTTCTGGCCTCGCTGCGAACCCTGATCGATACGTACAACGACTCGCGTGGCGATCTGGACGACAACATCGCCCGCTTCGACGAGTCAATCGGCAACATCGTGGAAGCTATTCAAGGCGAAGACGACAAAGACGGCTCCAACCCTCCCAGTAAAATCACACCCTATGATGAGCCGCCATTGTCAATTCCGGCTCTGTATCACGACATGGAAGCTCACGCAGCGGAAATGGCCATCTTGCTACAATCACTAATATCGCACTACGACCTCTGCGTCTCTGCGCTGAAGCACACCGAAGGCGGCGGCGAAGCTGCGCGGGAAGCTGTGCAAGCCGCAGAACTGGCCAAGAACACGCAGCAAGGGGTCGAGGAGAGCTTGTATGGTGCTACGGTGCCTGATCCCATGGATGATGCCGAACGAGAGGAGATGCTCAGGGTTCTTGAGAACGACGCTGCAGAGGTGGAAGACGTTGTAGGCGAACTGCAAGATCGCGGTGGCGAGATTGAAGGGTTGTACGGACAGCTTAGCCAGCGGGCTGAAGGGGCTAGGAAGACAATGAGAGGCTTGAGGAGGGCGGTGGAGGTTATGCACGCTGTCAAAGACGCTTTGCCGGTGTACCTAGACGCCGTGGCTGGTTTCAAAGAAGGATGGAGTAATCTCCGCGCAGCGATGGAAGGGAAGACGCAAGAGCTCGTCGGGCTCTGTCAATTCTACGAGCAGTTCTGGTCGGGGTATAAGAAATTGTTGCGCGAAATCGACAGGCGAGCGGCTGTCGAGGCGCAGATGGCGAAGGTTGCCGAGAAAGCGCGCAGAGATCTTGAGAACCTTTACGAGGCTGATAGGGAGGCGAGAGAGGAGTTTGTGGATGAGGTGGGCGGCTTTTTGCCTGGAGATATCTGGCCTGGGTTGGCGGACAGAGGCAGCCGGTGGGAGATCAGGGAGGTTGGAGGGGATGAGGAGGAGTTCTTGGACAGAGGGGAGCGCCATTTGATGGATGGCTGATGCATAATTTCAGCGTGGGTATGGTTACGATATGTTCCTATGAAATTGGAATCCCTTGTCGCTACATGTATGCTATGTCAAGATCTGAAGATTCGATATGGCTACATCGCCTCCTGGCCGCAAGACATCCGGTGGCATAGCTGGTACGGTTTCATGGTCAACATGTGGACGAAACGATATGGATGATCGTTGTTTGATCAATTGTTGACGAAGAATGGTAGTGCGGAATGTTCCTTGCCTTTGCCAGACGCATGCATATGTTGAGGCGGCACTTGTGTCTGCAATGCACTCCAGCTCATCACATCAAGCATCGTCGTTCCTAATTCGATTGCATAGCTAGCACATCCAACCGACAATATCCTGGCGAGGCTGGTTACATGTCCAACGCGTGGCCAGCCGACTCGGTTGAATAGCATTGGCGGCAACATTACCATTGTGATTTCCTGTGGTGCCATAATCGCTCACTGATGACTCTTTCGTTGTTTTCATCCGCATAGGCTCGACTTGCTATAATTGTGCCGGTCTCAAGTCACCTTTGAAACCCTGAGTGACAGGGAATATACCTTCAAGTCAGACGACGGTCAGTCTCGTATGTGACTAATAATGTTAGAGCCAGAACACGGTCTGAACATCCACGTCGGTCTTCGGTCTTCCACAGCAAGCGGTGTCGTGGGGGCAACAGTCGCCCTTATCGCGCGCGCAGCAAGTCCGCGGCTGTCCTGTGGCTGAATGAGAGTCGAAACGGAAGATTTACCCGCCGCTCATCGGCGTTTGCTCACTCAACGCATTCGTCTCTTGGCTAATAGGAACAATTCGGCGTGGTCACGTGAGTAGGGATGTATCAAAAAATGCATGTTTGCCACAACGCCGTTTCTTTGTTATTGCTTATCGGACAAGGCAAAGAGGGCGACAGATCCCCGATCGGATGCGATGAGGAACGTCGATGCGCGCTGCTGAGTGGCCATGGGCTCTCGGTGAGCTGAGCATGACATAGCAGCAGCAGAGCCCTCCAGAAGAGGCGCCGAGAAGAGCGCGCAGAGCTGCTCGCACGTGCCGCCCGGTTGACGTACCGGCCCTGTTACATCAGGGCCTCTCACATCCGCCACGTTCTTTTAGCCCCTCCAACATAACTTTTGCCCAACCGCTTCTCTTGCAGCAACATCACACTTGCTTCTCTCCCATATACCCAATCCTCCTCTTGTCTACGATTCACGAACCCTCTCCACCATTTCACCCACACCAGCAAACATGTCTTCTTCTCTTGATCAGCTCAAGTCCGCCGGCACCGTAAGTCCCAATGCTGTTGACACGCGTGATCGGCGCCGAGTCATCCGCCCAACATCCACCTGCAAACAATAAACACTGACTTCTCTCCTCTCGACAGACCGTCGTCTGCGACTCTGGTGACTTCGCCACCATTGGCAAGTACAAGCCTCAGGACGCCACCACCAACCCTTCCCTCATCCTCGCCGCCTCCAAGAAGCCCGAGTACGCCAAGCTCATTGACGATGCTGTCGCCTATGGTGTGAAGCACGGCAAGACCGAGGACGAGAAGATTGACGTCACCTTTGACAACCTCCTCGTCCAGTTCGGCAAGGAGATTCTGAACATCGTCCCCGGCAAGGTCTCCACTGAGGTCGACGCCCGTTTCTCCTTCGACAAGGATGTCTCCATCCAGAAGGCCCTCCGCATCATCGACGTAAGTGAATATTCCTTGAATGGCCAAGTAGCTCCACCGCTAACAAAACGATCAGCTCTACAAGGAGGCCGGTATCGACAAGGAGCGTGTCCTCATCAAGCTCGCCTCCACCTGGGAGGGTATCCAGGCCGCTCACGAGCTCCAGTCCAAGCACGGCATCAACTGCAACCTGACCCTCATGTTCTCCCTTCCCCAGGCCATCGCCGCCGCTGAGGCCGGTGCCTACCTCATCTCTCCCTTCGTCGGCCGTATCCTCGACTGGTACAAGGCCAACACCAAGCAGGAGTACACCAAGGAGAACGACCCCGGTGTCAAGTCCGTCGTCGAGATCTTCAACTACTACAAGAAGTTCGGCTACAAGACCATCGTCATGGGTGCTTCCTTCCGTAACGTCGGCGAGATCACCGAGCTCGCTGGCTGCGACTACCTCACCATCGCTCCCGCTCTCCTCGAGTCCCTCTACAACAGCACCGATTCTGTTCCCCAAAAGCTTAAGGCCGAGGATGTCAACAAGCTCGACATCGAGAAGAAGAGCTACCTCAAGGACGAGGCCCTCTTCCGCTTCGACTTCAACGAGGACCCCATGGCCGTCAACAAGCTCTCCGAGGGTATCAGCAAGTTCGCCGCTGACGCCATCACCCTCAAGGAGATCCTCCGCGAGAAGATCCAGAAGGCTTAGATGTCTTTTTGAGTCTTTTGAAAGATTGTTTTCTTTTAGTCACACTACATTTAACGTGCAACGATGGTGGATGATGAGACAGAATGCATAAAGGTCTCCTGAAAAATACGAGTAGTCACATGTCTTTTCTTATAATTATACCAACCAAAATGCGATTGTCAGTCTCCCAACAGCATCTCTGCTTCTAGTTTTTCAACGTGCATACTTGGCGGTGAGCTTCAGCATTGGACCACTTGTCCATGTGGAGCGCTCAGACATTGGGAAAAACAGGATGGCCACGACCGAACATTCTGCCGCTACCTCGTAACAACACGCTGGCATTGACAGTGCTGCTCACTAAAACTGGCATAAGCAGTATCTAGCTTTATCATGCAAGCGTAGCGAAAAGCAGCCATACCGGCGCAGCATCCGTCGCAACCCGGTGTATTGTCCGAGAACAGCAAAAACGCGACGATGCCGTGCTCGCTGGGTTCGCTTGCTTTCGCTGGTCTGCTGCCCCACCAAGCAGCAAACGAATGGCTGATGTCACGCAAAGTGGGGCACGGCGGGGTCTGTTTTGCTTTGCTTTGCGAGCAGCAGCCGAACACCGCTGCCCGTGGCGGCATGGGCCCAAGGCCCCTCCTAAGCTGACAAGACCAAGTGACACTTACACTCTCCTGCCTTCTGTTCACCTTGCAAACAATCATCAGACAAGAAACAAACAGAACAAAGCACCTCAATCTACTTATACCCAAACAAATACCGCCAAGATGGTCAAAGCTGGTATGTGCTGAGAGCTTCCTTACTCTTCCTGCCTTCTCACTGGGCCGCTTGGGAGACGGCGTGCAGCGAGTGAGCACGTTTGAGAGAGATGCGAAGGTGGAGGGCCGCTGGCTACTTATGCTGGCCGGGTGGGCGACATCGAGGTGCTGTCATTGAGGTGCTCACTCATCACGTCCACGTGCGATTGTGCAAGCTCAGTGCCGGTGATCATCAGATGGGACCTAGCTGGTGCCGTGCATCTGCCTCAACCCAAGCTCGCTTCCCATACGACATGGCAGTCATTGAAGCATTGATGCGGCTGGCTAACGAGATGACCTCCTACAGTTGCTGTTATCCGTGGTGACTCCAACGTCAAGGGCACCGTCACCTTCGAGCAGGCCTCTGAGGGCGCCGAGACCCAGATCTCCTGGAACGTCACCGGCAACGATGCCAACGCCGAGCGTGGCATGCACATCCACACCTTCGGTGACAACACCAACGGCTGCACCAGCGCCGGCCCTCACTGTAAGTTGATGCCAACCACAAGAAATTGGGAGAGCCGACCAGCTCTTCCTTCCCATTCCCACTCATCGCCTTTCGACCTACCACTAACACTCCCGCCTCCCAGTCAACCCCCACAACAAGACCCACGGTGCTCCCTCCGACAGCGAGCGCCACGTCGGTGACTTGGGCAACTTCAAGACCGACGGCCAGGGCAACGCCGAGGGCACCGTCTCCGACAAGCACATCAAGCTGATCGGCCCCGAGAGCGTCCTTGGCCGCACTGTCGTCGTCCACGCCGGCACTGACGACCTTGGCAAGGGTGGTAACGAGGAGAGCAAGAAGACTGGCAACGCTGGCGCTCGTCCTGCTTGCGGTGTCATTGGCATTGCCCAGTAGAGAATGAAAGTCCTGATATCTTGGCCTTCTCTCCGGGAGGTCGGGAACGGATGATGACGATGATGAACTTGTGAATAGAAAAACAGTCCGTTAACAGTCCGTTTAGGGCAGCTGTCAATCAAAAGTCGCTCTAAATTTGTTGGTCCCAATGAAGCCGATGTACATGTACTTGATTTTTGTGCTGTATGCCTGATGTAGACTAACATTGGTTAGGGGCCATGCCCAGAATGGACATATCGCGATAAAGTTCCTCGGGTCGAACCAGCCTGGGAAACCTAACATGATCAAGCGTCATGGTACGAATGTAGATTCTTCCACAAGTCCTGCGGCGCGCAGTCTCACGTCAGCCTAGAGAGAGTACATCTGTGTCTTGTCTTCTGGATAATACACAGCGCTGGACAGAGAACATTGGAAGGGCACAGATATAAGGTATGATCAGAAAGTCTAGCAGCCTCCAATTGGGGCTCATGTGAGAAAAAGGGAAAAAAGAAATCCAATCGCTCTTTTTGGTATCCAAAACAACACTTTAAAAGGAGCAAGGCCCAGCCCGAATGTTTTTTTGTTCTTCCGTCCCCAATGTATCCCTTCAAGAAGCAAATAAATCAAGACTCGCTCTTTCCTTGCTTCAAAGTCAACCTCAATAGGCTCCTTGAAACGCCCGCTGCACGAGAGGGAAGGAGAATAAAACGGAAAAATCGAGACCTTTTCTCACAAGATCACACACCGACTCCCACCTTTATCCCTCTCGCCCTCCCTCCTCCTCTTCTTCCTCCCATCCCTCCCACTCCTTCCATCCCTCCCCTCCGATTTCCGCCCGTTCAAATCCTTCCGTATAATCTGCCGGCACACGTCCACAAACACCTCGTTCACGTTCAGCTTCCTCCTCGCGCTCGTCTCATAGTATGGGATATTGCCCCACATCTGCGAGACTTGGAAGGCTTTTGCGCGGCTGACGCGCCGGTCGTCTTCGAGATCGGCTTTGTTGCCTACGAGCACGATGGGGATGTTGGGGTCGTGGTTCTTCATGTGCGCGATCTGTTCGCGCAGTTCGCCGAGTTCGGAGAGGGAGGTTTGGTTGGTTATGCTGAATACTAGGAGGAAGCCTTGGGCGTAGCGCATGTACATTTCTCTGGTGGGTTGGTGTTAGTTTTTGGTGTGATGGGAGTGGGGAGGTCGGTGGGTAAATACCGTATTGATGCTGTGAGGATGATAATTTAGTAATCGTTCAAGCGATTGTCTAGAATGATAGTTTTGACTTACTGAATTGTTCTGTGCCGGCTGTGTCCATGATCTCTAGCATCACCTGTCTTCCCTGTGTTATGCGTAAGCTAATTGCGCTTTGCAACCTTGGATAGGAGCTGTTCGTACATCCACGTCCACCACCTTGCGGTATGTATCCTCAATCGTTGGGTCATATCGTTCATGAAGATTCCCTGAACGAATTGCGCTGTTGCATTGATGTCAGCATAAGACCCAGTGACCAGTAATCTGGACAGGCAAGCAAGCAAGCAAGCGCAAGAGAGACATACCGGTCAAAGCACTTTTTCCCACGCCTCCCGATCCAAGGGACGGCAACGTTATATTCTCTACAGAAAAGCAAGATGATAAGCGCATATCCAACAAAAGCTAAAGTTCGAGACCTGGGAAAAAGAAAAGCATACCTCTGGTATCCGGCTCGCGACGACATGACACTTAAGAAACGACTGTGTGGGTCTCTTTGGGCGCGCGCAGCGCAATCTACTGTCGGCTATTGTATGCGCAAAAAAGCACTCGCAGCCTCGGCCTCGGTTTCGAGTGCGGCGACCGAGCTATCTTTCTTTCTTTTCGCCCTTCTTCCCCTTCTCTATGAAGCCCTCCCAGTACTGTCAAGGGAGACGATCCGTACTGTTTGATTGCTCCGTTCCTTGCTCGTGGGTTGTTGTTCCCTGATCGGCTTGACAGGAGCTGGAGCCTTTCCCCACCTATATCAGGAGCTGCTTATGGCTTTGAGACAAGCTGTTGTGGCACCGATGCGCGCGTCCCGTGAGCGTGAGTGGCCTGCGGGCCCTGCAACGGCGCTGCCGCTGCTGAGATGAGGATGTGAGGGTCGCGGTGCGCGAGACGTGGTGGCACGAGGAGAGAGCGAGGGCGCGCGGATAGGTCGCGCGGTGCAATGGCTGCCAACGGGCGTCTAAGTGTATGGACTGTTTGGAGGGGATGGTTTGGTATGGTATGGGTGCACGAGACGCAAGCCAATGCGAGACAAGGCGGGCAGGAGGGACGAGAGGCAGCAATGGTGAAGCAGTACGCAGCGATGACGAGGGAGATGCACACATGGAAGGGCTTGACTATTTTTCCCTACCGGTTCCTGGTGCCCTTTAGCAGCCCGAGACCGCGGCAGCGGTGTAACCTAGAGGCGAGCGTGAGAGGGCTGCCGTGTGAGCTTGGGTTTCCAAAAAGTCGCTGGCTCGCAGTTGGCGAGCCCTTAGCAGCGCATTGCCCTTATCCGACTGGCCCTGCGGCGTGCGCCAGACTCCACCCTGCTCGCACGATGCCTGCTCGCACGCGACGGCATCGTTACGCGATGTTGGCGCTACGCTGCGTTTGCAGCAGCCCTGTCGCAGATTGGGCAGCGCCGACGAAAATCACCCTGACGCACGTCTGTCCTTCTTCGGCTCCTTCGCGAATCTGCACGCACATGTCATGCTCGCAGCACCCAGCAGCCACTCCCGCCGCGCCGCGAACTCTGGGCCCCTTCTGTCGTCCCTGATGGCGGATGTGCTGATGCGACGTTGCAGCCTGCACTGCTGCAGCAGAGAGCGGCCAGCGTTTGCGGCTGCGCTTCACCATACCACGACCCGGCGAAACTCCATCGCGGCCTTGCCTCGTCAGTCGTAGTGTTGGGCCCGGCGAGCAGCCTCGTGCGCGCTACGGCCTGCGGACCTCCATCCACGCGTGGACCATAGTCCGACGGCCTTGTGAGGCTTGCGGGGAAAACAGGGCAAAAGCCAATGGCTTTTCCTCGTGCGTTCGCGAGCGCTCACTGGTGCATTGCGTTTGATTGCCGATTGCTGATCAGTCGTTCGAGAAGCATTCTGCCGAGACCAATTCCTGCCATCTGTGATCTGCCGTTGAGCTCCCTAGGATACGTGGCATGGGAGAGTGCATGTGCAAACGCAACAACGCGAATGGGCTCGTCGGCATGTTCGTGACAAAGACGTGCCGACGGCTCTGTGAAACTTCCCGATTGCACTCTATTGCTTCCTCGTGTTGCTGGAGAGTACCGTGCAGAGGATTGGAGAGGTGCGTCAGAGGCGGGTGGGAACATGCCGGACTTGTGCAAAGGAGGCACTACCGCCTGAGAGAACTCCGGTCAGTTCGGCCATGGGTCCTACAGCACTATCTGCCATTGACCGGTAGATTGGTTGAATCGCTATTGTAGTTCACCCGCGGTCGTGCATGACACCCTAAGCCATGAAACGGTGTGTCTCTGCATCAGAACTTGAAACGAGATCGACGTCATGCGCCGGAGGACGATGTGAGGCGACCTTTCACGTGTCTGCCCCTTAATCATCCTCATGAACTGGTGAACTGTGAAGCATGTCAAGAAGGTTTGTCTGGAACGCTAGGGCCGCCTTCCAGAATGATGTGCTGGAGCGTTTTATACTTTGCAGCCATGTGTCGTGGGCTTGCGAAGGATCGCATTCCCGGTTCCTGATGATATTGCAATGGGAAGTATCGTAAGTCTTCTGGAATTAGCGCCTGGCTAGGATTCTTGGTATGTCAGGGCTGTTCGTGAGGTTCCCTGAGATACCGGAATATACCCCGTGACGATAACTGTTCCCTGTCATTCGTGCGCGACTTTTGTGCAGTGCAAGTGGTGAGGCTCTGAGGTTACATTTGGAAAACCCTCTCTCACGGGCCTCAGGACTCCCATTGAGGAAGTGCCTCGCAACGAGGTCAATTAGATCAAGATGTGGCTGCGTTGGATCTTGCCCGTGTATTGTCAAGCATAGGTTTTTGCTGTTGGTGATTAGGTGTTGTACAGCACGATGAGGTAGCTTACGGTTGTGCGCGTGCCTCGATATCGCATGATCATGCCAGTATCGACTTGCATAGGTAGAGGCTTTGATTCATATCTCGTAGAGCATATAGAATTCAGTCAAGGTCTTCTCAGATGCTCGTGGAGCCCTGCCTTCAGCTTTCGTCTATCTATATTGATATCAGATACCGCTGAGATGTTATGCGCGGACTTACGAGTAAGGACTGCACCAGATATGCCAACCAGCAGTGAAGCACTCTTGGTCATCCATGGTCAATTCAAATCGACATCACCAACAAAAACGTGTGTGCTAATCGTGTAGGAAGCGACTGTACTGGGCGTTTCCGTATCTTCTTGCCTGTGACGCAAACATTGATTAATACATTGATGGAGAGCTTCCCAGATTCGCCAAGCCTGTCTGCCCCTCGTTAAGCGCAAGCGCAAGAGGCATTGCTAAGTGCAGAGAGAGTCCAGCTGTCTAGCTGGCTCTGGGGACATCACCAGCGTCAGAGCCGCAAGACAAGCACCATGATGTTGCCGTTGATCGCAGCGGCCTGTCTGCTGCTCAAATCCGCATCTGCGGTATTCGCCGATGAAGCTTGGAACCTCGATTATCACCATGCACTCCTCGGCAAGCCTCAAGAGTCAACGACCTTCTTCCACCGTCCCAACCCTGCGTCGCGAGCATCTTTGATTTACACCCTTTCGGAACGAGGAGTACTTGGCGCAGTCAACCCAAGGGATGGAACGCTCGTTTGGAGACAATTGCTAGAGGCAAATGCAAGCTCGGATTCAAGCTTCCTGCGCGCTGGAGAGGACCAGAACTTGGTGGTCAGTGGTATTGGTAGCCAGGTCGCTTCATGGAGTGCAGGCGATGGAAGATTGGCCTGGAGCCACGATGCACCTGGATTACTGCAAGATGTCGAGATCTTGGAGCTCAGCGATGGTAAAGAGACACCCGGCGCAAAGGACACATTGATCCTCAGCGGCGGCGAGAACGCAGAAGTACAAAGACTGGATGGAGCTACGGGATCGATAAAGTGGTCGCACAAGCTCGAGAGTGGTGATGAACCTTATCAGGTGTCTGCCTCGTCGACTGAGGTGTTTGCGATTCTGCTCCACAAGACGATGCTTGGATACATCAAGATCAAGGTGATCACTCTGGACCCTGTCACTGGCAAGAAGACCGACGAGTACACACTCGCTTCGGACAATGAGCTCGCCTCCGCGGACACGATCGTTGCTGTTGGCGCCAACTCTGCTTCGCCAATAATTGCATGGACAGATGCAGCCTACACGACTTTGAAGATCAACATAATCGGCACAAAGGCGGTATCTTCTTTTGACATCGAGAAGCACGGCGAAGAAGCCGTTCAGCACGTCAGCCTTCATGCGCCGTACCACACAAACTCGCTTGCCCATTTCTTGGTGCACTTTGAGACTGCTGTATCTGACTGGGCCGAAGTCTACCATGTCAACCTGAAGAAGAACCAGATCGAAAAGGCATACAGCCTGCCGAAGGTCGCTGGCCACAGTGCTTTCTCAACCAGCAGCAACGATGCAAACGTTTACTTCACTAGAGTCACCAACGGCCAGGTGTCAACCGTCTCTTCTGCTTCTCACGGCGTCCTAGGCAAGTGGACGATTGATGGTTTCGGTACTGCTGGTAGCAAGGAAGAGACTGCACCCGCACACGTGGTATCTGAGGTATCAATCAAGGGCGACTCTGTCTCTGCCGTTCGCTCAGCAGTGTACCTGTCTACAGGCGAATGGGTCCTGCTTAGGGACGGCAGCGCCACATGGCAGCGCCCTGAAGTGCTAGCCGATACTGTCTCTGCGGCTTTCACCATCCCTTCAGAGACGGAGGCATTGGTACACGAGCTGGAAGAGGAGGCTCACAGTACTCCCGTGCATGCTTATGTTCACCGCGTGACGCGCCACTCAATGACCTGAAGGCTCTGCCCGAGATCATTCGCAACCTGCCACAGAGCTTCATGCGCGGTTCCTGGGTACCAGCGATGACCACAGTGATGCATTTGGATTCAAGAAAACCATTACTTGCGCTACAAGCAGCGGCCGTCTGGTGGCTCTGCAGGGCGAAAACCCCAACAACATCATCTGGACAAAGCAGGTCACCAGCGTTCCTGCTGGCTCATCTTGGAACGCACGTGTCGAAGCACTTCCCAATGGCATCATTCGTGTGATCCAAGACAACGGTGCTATTGCACCGCTGTACAATGCTTCAACGGGAGAGAAGCTCTCTTCATCGTCCCAGGAATTTCACATCGATGAACCAGTACCGATCATTGCCGTCAAGTACGAGCTGCAAAACAATGAGCTTGTTGCGACCGCCCCTGGAAATGCAGGCACACTCTGGCACTTCACCCCACAGCCGGGCGAGAAGATCTTGAGCCTGGTTTCACGCCCAGTGAACGACCCCGTCGCCTCCATCGGCAAGGTCCTCGGTGACAGGAACGTTCTTTACAAGTACTTGAACCCCAACATGGCACTCCTCGTCACTGCACACGAACAGACCAAGTCTGCCTCGGTCTACGTCCTGGATACTGTCAGCGGCGCAATCATTTACTCCAACACCCACAAGAACGTCGACTTGAGCTCTCCGATCGCATCGACCCTCTCTGAGAACTGGTTCGCGTATTCCTTCACTGCCGAGACCTCCGAATTCTCGCCCAAGGGCCACCAGCTTGTCAGCGGCGAGCTCTTTGAGTCTCTTTCTCCCAACAGTCGCGGCATTCTTGATAATGCTGTCAATGTTTCTTCCCTCGCTGGCAGCACCGAGCCCTTCACACTCGCTCAGACTTACCAGATTCCCGAGTCTATCTCCAAACTATCAGTCACCCAGACTCGCCAAGGTATCACCTCGCGCCAGCTTCTCGCTGTGCTTGCTGATTCCAGCTCGATCGTTGGTATTCCCCGTGGCGTCATTGACCCTCGCCGACCGGTCGGTCGTGATGCCACGAAGGACGAACAGATGGAGGGCCTCGTGAAGTACGCTCCCGTCATCGAGTTCGATCCCAAATGGGTCCTCAACCATGCGCGTGAGGTCGTCGGCATTAAGGATGGTTATCACCAGCCCAGCGGTGCTTGAGAGCACGAGCTTGATTTTTGCTTACGGTCTGGACATCTTTGGCACGAGGCTGAGCCCCAGTTTCAACTTTGATATGCTGGGCAAGGATTTCAACAAGTTCCAGATGTTGGCCACGGTGGCAGCTCTGGCTGTTGTTACTTTCGTTGTTACTCCTTTGGTAAGTCCGCGCGTAGTGCTCCACGCGCTCCAAGGTGGCCTTTGCTAACTAGTTGACAGGTGAAGCGTAAACAAGTCAATGCGCGATGGCAGTTTGCATGAACAACTCATCGGATTTAGCAAATGCAGCTGACCCGACGTATCATTCGGTTGATCGATTCTAGCTACTAACGCACCGAAGTCCCGTCAAGCTTTCAATGCCCTATAATGCAGCCATCGGATGGGACGGTTGTCGTGGAGTTGGATACGAATTAGGTTAGTCGGCCTTACGCCTGTCCTACTGCGCTCGCGGAGTCGGTGTCCGGCTTGCTTCAAGTCGGCAACCTCGAGTGCCGCCAGTCGAATTTAGGTATAGAACGATACACTCTGTGAATGCCAACCAATCGCTTCGTTGGACCGAATTCAACTCAACTCCTACACATCCTCCAATGCATCCTTCATTAAATCGTCGTCAGCGTAAGCTCATATCTCTTGGGCGCCGAGTATGTCAGTCCAGGTAAGCATTTCGTGATTAGTCGTGTCCTTATGCAGGTCACAGGTGGAGTTTCAGTCCAAACTGCCCTCCGGCCGCGTCCCTGGAACTTTGATGTCATTGCAATGTAAACGCCGCCACCTTAAATCCGTACCCTCATAACACAACATCATCGATAGTTTCACAACAGACATTGCGACTTCCATTGCGTCCCTCTTGCATATATATAGCTCTGACCGCATCCTGTTCATCAGCCGTCGCAATCAATACCCTCTTACATCTCAGCATTTGACACAGCTCAACCGCAACAGGGCAGCTATCATCGCCACTGGATTTTAGCAAGCATGACGGACCAAGTGAAATACACCAACAAGCTCCAGGGCAAGAATGTCCTCATCATTGGCGGCTCATCAGGTAAGAACTTAGTCTCATTCATGATTCCAATCGTCACAGTTGTTCTAATATACCACGCCCAGGCATCGGCTACTGCGTCGCAGAAGCGTCTCTCGAATTCGGCGCAACCGTGACTATCTCTTCCTCCAACCCAGACCGTGTCGCCGCCGCCGTCTCCAAGCTGCAGTCGGCCTACCCGTCCGCCAAATCCCGCGTCTCTGGCCATGCCTGCAATCTGAACGACGAGGCGACTCTCGAAAGCAACATTGCTTCCCTCCTCAACAAGACCACTTCCAATGCCACCAAGCCTCTCGACCACGCCATTTTCACGGCCGGCGATGCCCTCGCTGCCGTCAAGATCGGTGACGCGGACATGAGTTTCATCAAGCAAGCCGGCATGGTCCGCTTCTTCGCTCCGATGCTCCTAGGCAAGCTCCTGCCTGCCCACCTTCGTCCTGGTCCCTCTAGCAGCTACACAATCACCACCGGCGCGGTCTCCGAGCACCCAATCCCTGACTGGATGTTGTCGGCTCTTACGCAACGGGGTTGCATGGCCTGACCAGGCAACTTGCACTGGACCTCAAGCCGCTCAGAGTCAATTTGGTCAGTCCTGGTGCTGTTGAGACGGAGCTGTGGAACGGTATGCCAGAGGACAAGAGGAAGGCGCTGATGAAGAGCTTTGAGGAGAAGATGACTACGGGCAAGGTTGGGCAGCCGGAGGATGTTGCCGAGAGCTATTTGTATTGCATGAGGGACGCGAATATTACTGGAAGTGTGATTAGCACTAACGGCGGGCATCTTATCATGTGAGAGGTTGACGATTGATGATTCAGAGTAGAATTGAGAAGTAACGACATTTCCAATCGAGGAGAGCTGTTCATCACCGTTCTCTAATTTATCCTTGTTTCCCACCCAATGCTCATGACTCGTGACTACATGCATGCTCTTTCTATCCCATCTAGATCTAGATGCCTTCCACGCTATCCGCGCTTAAGCAGACTTGCCATGCACGAACAGCCTGCCGCCAGCAATCTTCTGCGAGTCCTTAGCGGGGAGCTTCTCCCTGGCGCCCTCCTGCAGACCGCCGAAGACGAGCTGCGCCTTGAGCGACCACTCCAAGGGGATACCCCAGATCTCGCTGGCCTTCTGGTCGGGCAGCGGGTTGTAGTGCTGCAGGTTGGCGCCGAGGCCTTCGGCTTCGAGAGCGGTCCAGGCGGCGAACTGGTGCATGGCGGAGGTGTGCTCGCTCCAGTCGGGGAACTTGTCGGCGTACTGGGCGAACTTGGACTGCAGGGCCTTGACGGGCTCGGGGTCCTCGTAGAAGAGGATCTGGGAGGGTGTTAGCTGGTTTGAGTGCTAGAAGGCCTGTAATAAGGTGGGATACTTACGGTTCCGTAGCCGGCGCGGAAGCCAGCGATGCGGTTGCCAGTGTGCTCCCAGGCGTTCTCGGGCACGATGGCCTTGAGGATGTCGCGCACGACGTCCCAGAACTTGTCGTGCTCGTCCTTCAGCAGGAGCACGAGACGGGCAGACTGGGAGTTGAAGGACGACGGGACGTCCTTGACGAGCTGGGAGACGATCTCCTCAATGCGGTCGTCAGAGATGGGAGAGGTCTTGTTGAGGGCGTAGATGCTGCGGCGGTTGGCGACAGCCTCGAGGAAGTTGGTGGAGGAGGCCATTGTGGAATGGTGGTGTTGTTCTGCTTGGTAGAGGTGGTTGAGGTGAATGTACGGTGGGTCAGACGGTCAGTGAAAAGTGGGAGTCTTGCAGCGTTCCTTGTGAGAGGGGAGGTGAATGGTTTATGTAGACGAGTACGAATGGTCCTCGTAAGTGTGGGCAGTAGTGGGGCAGCCATCGCGGTATGGGGAAGCTAATAGTATGCTGATGTATCAAAGTGGCATGCGGGCCTGAGTCCGCGGTGAGTTGACAGCAGTTGAAATGGCGTGACGGGGCGCAAAGGCCATTATTAATATTTACGGCTCGTTGAGCATCTAAGACACTCGCGATGTTCAGCGATGATACGATCCTGCTAGCATTGCGGCGCGCACCGCATTACTATTGCTCGGCGTGTCGGTGTTTTGGCGAGAGATGTTAGAAATGCAGCGCGGAATTGGCGCCATCTTATTGACCCAAATTAGGCGTCGTCGAGTCGGAGCCTTTGTCGCCGATGCTGCTGCTGTGTCAGCAACGCCCACTTTCGGCTTGCACGGTGCTTGAGCGGCATGGCTTTGATTCCTCTGCCCGAACAAATAGGTGAAATGGTCGAGCATTCGAGACTCCGACTCTCTTTGGTAGCCGACGGTTGGACAGGTCGTATCAATATCAACCGCACCAGCGCGACTTCCACGCTAGCCACCAACTGACACTAATGTTGCCTTGAGATCACGCCGTGGACGAAGAGTTGAAATCTATGTACTACTAGGAGGTACACAAAAGTACGCAGAAACGCCAATCCGATGCTCCCATGCAACCACTACATCAAGCTTTGTTCATGCTTCTCAGCATGACCAGCGCAACATCCACGACATGGTGGACTTTCCACAAGTCCTTGTCTCCCGTCGCGGCCAAGTCTGCGCTCACCTGCGATAGTTTCCTCTCGTAGAACCTCGCCTGATGCTCCGGCCCTGCGTCCAACATACTCTTCAGCTTTGGTGAGATAATCGCTCTCTTCTCCATGAAAGCTTCGCCCCTGTATAGCCGATGGTCCTTGTTTGCAGGCGATCTCGTGTGGCTCGTCCGCAGGCAGTGACGTTCGACGGCGTGGCTCACCAGTGATTTTGCCATTCTTATGACGCTTAGGCTCTTGTGTTTTGATGGGTGCCGGTGGCGTTTGGCTATTCCGTCTGCGGCTGCTGGATGGAGATTTGAGTATTGAACGACGTTCAGTGGCCAGAATGGCGGATCGACGACGAGTTGTGACTGGCATTGCTGTCTTTCTTTTGGGATTCGAATATGTTACGAGCAGGGTTTGTGGGTGTGCATTTTGTAAATGACTCTACATGCGAGCCATTGAGTCCTTGAACCCCGAATGTTGGACAAAGAGCCGACTAATAATTTGCCGGACATAGCCATACCTATCAAAGAATTCAATGCGACGTGATCAAACAAAGAAGAAGAAAGGCCACGCGACGCGAAAGCTGGAACCTGGTTAGTAGAGATACTCACAACATTGTTGTTTCGACAAGTTGTGGTGTGGTATGGTATGTGGTCTGTGCCAATATGGTTAAGTAACGACGTAACGCCGATCCATCCGGTCATCCGACTGAGTGATCTTCACCACGGTCCCTGGCTGTTCATAAGATACCGGCCGAGGGCGGAATACAACGGATACAAATTCTCGAAGTCGCACAGCGCTGCACAGGTTGTTCTGTAGCCCTAGTGTTGCAAGTCAGGGCATTGCGTGTCGGTATAAAATTTGCTTCTACATGCCAACCGCCAATATAGTTTGACATTATTGCCAATAATCCTCTGGAGAACAAATTTCAGCTTTCTGATTTACCGCTATGGCTTCGTACAACATCAATGATGAGTCTTCTCGCATCCTTCAAGATGTGCTCGTTGGAGACTCGGGCCTCAACCTGCTGCCTTCTATCAGAGAGGCGGCGAAGAGAGTTGACTTCACTGGTGGCAATGGCAAAGCTTTCCTGCCTACTCCCGTTAAAATGACCGAATCCTCCGCAGCATTGACTGGACTGGTATCAGCAGCAGCAAGTGCTGCAGCCGCAGATCGTTATGGGATTGAAAATCAGGACATCGAAGTCAACACGGATGTTGCCTCTCTTTACCTTGAATCCGTGGCTTTGCCCACGATCAACAGGAAACACGCCAGCGCTGACCCGCAAATGAAGAGCGAACTTGCTAAGATGGATCTGCACGATCAAGCGACCCCAATTCGTCGCTGCGCCACCAGTATCTACCAAACAAAGGATGGGCGCTGGTATCAACTGCATGGTTCGATGAATGCGACTCCAACAATGGAGATGCTGGGCGTTGAACATCAAGACGTGACCAGAGAAGAGGCCATCAAGATTTTTAGCGACAAAGTGGCGCAATGGAAGTCTGCTGAGATTGAGAAGGTCGCAAACGAGAAGTTTCGTCAAGCTGGTTCTGTTTGCAACACGCCCGAGGAGTTCTTCGCGAGCGAACAGGTTTGTCATCTTTTTGAAGGTGCCGTTCATAAGTGACTGTACTGATTTCTTGCAGGGCAAGATTATGAGTCAAGAACCTCTCTGGACGACCCGCCCAATCGCAGGTGGCGGTAAATCTTGGCCCAAGCAGACCAGCAACTCGACAGATTACAAACCTCTGGCCGGTGTGAAGGTCGTCGATTTCTCCCGCGTGATAGCTGCGCCCGCTATATCGAAGATACTTGCTTTGCTCGGGGCTGATGTGATCAGAATCTCGCACAGCAAGAACCCTGACTATGCTGCCACCATGATTGATCTTCAGACTGGAAAACGGGATGCCGATCTTGATGTCAAGAGTGCTGAAGGAAAGCAGGCATTCATCGATCTCGTCAAAGATGCAGATGTTCTCGTGGACGGATTCCGCCCCGGCGCTTTTGAGAGGTTGGGCTTCACTTCGGAGTCTTTGCGCAAGATCAACCCCAGTCTGATCTACGTGAGGGAGAACTGCTATGGATTTAAGGGACCTCTTTCCTACCGATCGGGTTGGCAGCAGGTCAGCGATTGTCTTGTCGGCATCTCTTACCTGCAAGGTAAATTCTTGGGATTGGAAGAGGCGGTCCTCCCTCTGTTCCGTAAGTCTTTCAACATAGCAACAAGACATGCCACAATACTCGCTGACATTCCGCCTCAACAGCCAACTCAGACTACCAGACCGGCTTAGTCGGAGCTTCTGCAGTAATCCAGGCTCTCCTGATGCGCACGAAAGAAGACAACACGTACGACATAGACGTAAGCCTGACTCAGTACAACATTTGGCTCTACAGCCTCGGCCTCCAGTCCGAGGCTGTGCAGCAAAGCCTTCGTGAGATGCACAACGGACTCGACCTCAGACATAGCGACGATGTGCTCGAGGGTATCTCGAAAACACACAAGTCCCTCTTGAAGGCCCGCCCAGATCTCGTCAGGCCGGAGTACTTCTGGGAAATGGACGGAAGCGAATGGGGTGTGGATGCGCCGATCAAGATCCTTGCTCCGGCGTTCAAGATGAGTCGATCAAAGACAGAGTATACAGTACCCTCTGGTCGGCGGGGACGTTCGAGTCCTTCGTGGGCATGAAGGGCAAACTTGAGATAGTATGTAAGCAATTACCTCTTTGAAGCCATTGATATTGCTGAGAATCGTTGATTGCGGAAATGTGGAGTGAGATACGTGATGAACGTTCCAATCTTCCATGCAGCTCGTCCGCAGAAGCAAGATTCTGATCAGTCAGATCGATTGCATTAGTGATTTGTACCTCGATGGATATACGTCACAGAGCCTGTGCGCGGTGAGTCGGATCCTTCCGCACTAACTCAAGAGTCTAACAGTCCTTTGTTACGACGGGCCGAAATGGATTGAAGCCACTGGAGCTTAACTTATTGCTAGGTTTTGTTATTGTTGCTAGCATCCATGAGATTGCACTGCGTACGCCTGGTATAATCTCAGGATACTTGTCGAGGTGTATGCGCACATACCCGCCTATTCTCTTCGGTGATCGCCTAGAGGCAACTCCTCGTAAACCGTCTTGGAAGTTCAACTGCGTCGCATTCTAACCGCTGAACCATTCCCGTGAAGCACCGGCATTGGATTGCTCCGCCGATCTGAGTGCCGATGATAGCAGTAGTGCAACGTCTATTCGCAGGCCATCTCTTGGCATGTGTGACGCGTAGCCGCCAGGCACGGGGCACAATTGCAGGGCATGCCTGCTAGAGCATGGAACGCCGCAAGCAGACGAACAATTGCACGTTGTTACCGAGCGAGCGAGCCTCGTGGGCAGTATATCTCGCATGTGTCCCTGCATCTAATGTGTGATCCAGCATCCATACACAAACTGTTTTAGGCGTCCAAGGATGCGGCGATGCTGTTGAGATGCTTGGCTTTAGGCCCTAGGCTTCCCAATCTAGCATGCTGCGAATATGGTCCCCTCGAACCTCCTTGATACACTTGAATCAACAGCCTTTTCTCATGGGAGGGATCTGCACACGATTGTCCGTGTTAGTGCAAAGCCCGACACAATTCGCTTCCAAGAACGCTTCGAGATGCTTGCCCTCGTCTCGTCTCCCCGGCTGCAAACATGGTATAGGCACTTGGCGTGATAACTTTGCAGAGCCTCGGTGGGGTGATGGTCATCAGCGGCTCGGCGGTTGGATCCACATCGCCTGTGCTGACCTCGCTGGTCTTCAAGGTGCGAGCGACCATGCTTTCCAACGGCCAACATTGCCATGCCTTCGCTGTCAGAATGCCCAGTGAGGGAGGATTCGCGCGAAAGTGGATCCTCATGCTCTCGTGGGCCCATGGGCCCATGCCAGCGAGTATAGATTTAAAGGTAAGCATGTTTCGCTGTTGGTTGGTTGCCATCAGCAGAGTAAACACTTTCGCATTCATTCATCATGAAGTTTGCTTCTTTGTCCCTGGCGCTCTGCCCTCTGGCAGCTCTTGCTTATCCCGATCTTCACACCCGCGACAATCAATCCGAGGCCTTCCATACCGACCTCTTCGAAGGCACACGTCTTCAGGAAGATGAATCGTCCTTGAATGCCTCCGAGTTGACCTACACCCAAGCAAACGGTCGACCATGGTATCAGCCTTTGGGTGCACAAAGAGCAGGCTCTTCGGGCCCATTGCTCCTCCAAGATTGGCATCTCGTCGATACACTCGCCACTTTCAACCGAGAGCGTATTCCTGAAAGAGTCGTTCATGCTCGAGGCGCTGGTGCGCATGGTTATTTCGAGGTGACTAGCGACTATGCTTCCAAGTATTCGGTTGCCGATGTCTTCAAGCCTGGCACCAAGACGTCGATCACTATGCGCTTCAGCACTGTTGGTGGCGCCCGCGGCTCTGCAGACACCGCGAGAGATCCCCGTGGATTCTCGATCAAGATGAGGACCAAGAAAGGCATTCTTGACTGGTAAGTGTGGTGTACGGCCTGAACAAGGCTTGTTCGCAACATCCGTTGAGCAAACGACTGACATTCGTTCGCAGGGTCTTCAACAGTATGTTATATCCAACACTTCAGTATGGCTGGTCCTCGTCACTTCGTCACTAACATATGGCAGACACACCCGTCTTCTTTATCCGCGACCCTATCAAGTTCCCAAGGTTCATTCACACACAAAGACGGACCCCGCTACCAACGCCCGTGACTGGAACACTTTCTGGGCATGGCCTGCTCAATTCCCCGAGTCCATGTTGCAATTCCTGCGTCTTCTGTCTGATCTCGGAACACCGTATGGTTTCAGACACATGCATGGCTGGTCGGGACACACCTACAAGTTGGTACAAGATGATGGTAGCTTCGTATACACTCGCGTCAAGCTCGAGTCCGAGCAGGGCGTTCGCAACTTCACCGATGCTGAGGCCAAGAAGCACGCAGGTGAAAACGATGCTTGGGCAACCAAGGACTTGTTCGATTGCGATCAAGGAGGGCAACTACCCGGCATGGAAGGTCTCTCTCGCTACTATGACCGAGGAAGAGGCTGCAAACTACCGTTACGACATCTTGGATCTGACCAAGGACTGCTCAACGTCACATACCACGATATTGGTCGCATGGTCCTTACCCAGAACCCGGACAACTACTTCTCCGAGATCGAGCAGGCACACTTCAGTCCTGCAACATGGTCGAGGGATGGGAGCCAAGCAACGATCCCGTCCTGCAATCTCGTCTCTTCGCGTACAACGATGCCGCTCGTCACCGCATCGGCTCGAACTACCAACAGATTCCAGTGAATTGTCCATTCAGCTCTGTTGCCAACTTTGACCGTGACGGTCACTTGGAAGGCCGTGGTAACCAAGGCTCCCGCCAGAACTTCCCCGACGAATACCGCGACAAGTTGAATGTTGTCGAGAAGCCTGGTGCTATCACCCACCAAAAGGTTGAGGCAACATCACATACTACGAAAGTCAAATCGATGGTGACATCGACTTCGAGCAGCCAAGAGAGTTCTACCAGGTTCAGCTTACTGAGCAGGACCGTGCCAACCTTCACAGCAATATTGCCGGCACTTTGGTCAACGTCGACAATGATGATGTCCGCGAGACACTGCTTGAGCCAGTTCGGCAAGGTGGATGCGGCTCTCGAGCAGGGTGTAAGGGATGCTTACCAAGAGGCTTTGAAGCATCGAACTAAGTAATTACACACGACTATAGTTCAGATGCACAATACAAATGTTCTTGATATTGTCATTAATTTTTTCCAAACAGAGGTCATTCGTGGATATTCGATTACATTATTGCCTATGTGCTTTCGAGAGAGTTAACAACTCTCCAACAGATATACGAAATATTATTTACATCATAAATCTCCCTCTTCCTTACGCCTTGCCAACCTTGGCGGCGAAGAAGTCGTTGACAGACTTGTAGGTGAAAGGGTGAGAGTACTCGAGGTTCAAGCCGTGGCCGGCACCAGGAACGATAGTGGTGGTGATGTTGGTGCTAGTGAAAGTCTTCTGGGCCTGAGCAGGAATGCTGCTACCGTTGGGAGCGCCGTTGAGGCAGCTGCCACCGCAGAACGGCACATCACGCTCGCCGGTGACGATAATGACTGGGCCAGCGAAGTGGTTCGGGCTTGCGGTCTCGCCGCCAATGGTAAGAAGCTCGCCGACTGTCACGGGCTGGCCGGTCGTGGCAGCGTAGGTGAGGATCTTAGGGTCGAAAGCACCGGGCGAGAAGAAGTTGGTCTGGACGCCAGAAGGGTCACCGGCAGCCAGGTAGCCGTGGGCGTAGAGTGGTGCGAGTGCTGCATTCTCCTTCACGTCGATGAAGTTACCGCCGAGCTGGAAGAACGGAACGAAAGAGCCGTTCTGAGAGAATCCGGTGAGAGCGATGCCGTCGCTGATGTTGGGTACATGGCGGTCAGCGCATAGGTGTGAGTGCTGCCAAAGGAGTGTCCAACGTGTACGATCTCTCAAATTGGTCTTCAACGCCGTCGATGCATCCGTCGCGAAGACCTTGGGTGAGAGCGCGAAGGCCGTCAACCTCGAGCAAAGCCTGAATCTCCTGGACAGGGTCACCATGCGAGGAGTTGGCGATGCCTAGACGGTCCCATGAGAAGGTAGCGTAACCATATTTGTCGGTCGCGACAGCGCTGTAGGAGTAGTTGCCAGAGTTGTAAGGCAAGTTCCAGTAGCTGCGGTCAAAGCCAATGCCATGAGTGAGAACCTGTACATTCTTGGGCTCGCAGTGTCGTTGTTGCCGGGCACGCAATAGGTTGCAGCGAGCTCGTAGTGACCACTGACGGTCTTGTATCCCTCGAGTACCGTCTTGGTGTAGTTGGCACCCTGCTGGGTATTGTCCAGGATGAAGTTCGTTACCTCAATGTTGTTCTGGGGTGCTGTGATGTTGAATACACCGTTTCTGGCGGACAGGTCGACAGGGACAGTGATGTTCTTGCATGTCATAGCATTGGCAGACCCAACAAGGGCTGCCGTAGCTGCAACAAAACGATGACTTGATCATGAATGAAATGTGAATGACTGTAAAGAGAAGTCACAATTGGAATGAGGCTCAGGAAAATCACATGTCCTTCCGGGTGCAGGTGATGCCCATTTTATATAGATCGTTGCTGACAATCGCTGTAATCCCCGGGCCTCTAGTCAGCACTCACTTGATAGAGTGACGTGATGATTCTCAGAAATGCCGCTTCCGCGCCGTTAGTAACTGCATTGCTGCGGCAAGGGTATTGGAACGATAATTTGGAAGAGTCCGGAGTTGTCACTGATGTTCCAATAATGCGGGGACGGACCATTGATCGAATGAAGGCTAAAGTGGGACCAAACTGTAAAGAGGACGAAAACAGAGACTATGGAAGTATGATGTAGCCAGCCAGAGCAGATCATCCGCATTTACCGATCGATGATTTGGATCTGCACCGTTGCCGGCATCAACTCAAATCATGGAGACCCTAACCCTGATAGCGACAGCGATCTATTATATGTACGCTTACTTATATATGTACTGTATGTATATGTACATGTACGTGTGTTGATAAGCTGGCCAACTGAGCGTAGTAGCACGTACTGACCTATGCTAGACGAACGTCGTCACGGAGAGGCCCGAGAGCCATTGCCACACTAGTGCAGTCTGCACATCGACAATATATCACCCCTGGCAATAATGGAGCACTGTGGCACCCTGGAGACTCTCTCAACGAACGCTCAATTTGAGGTGATAAAGGCACTAGATGCGTAGCCGAAGGGACGATGAACTAAGCGAAGGCATCAACGAGATACACAACACATTCACCGAACAAACACCCGTGATTGTGTGATTGTGTCAGATGGACCTACTTCATGTTCCTATTAATTCAGCATGGTTGCATGGAACCAGACCTAATCCTACTAATCCGGCGCGAACATTTAACTGCTGCAACTGCTTCATTGCTTCGAAACCCGTGATCTTCAGAAAAATGTTTGTGGAGCCTTAGTACGCACGTCGGGCATACCTCCTACGAGGTAGGACATCAGGACCTCAGGTGACGTGAATTTAAGCGTCTGTCGTACGCTTGTGAAGATTGGTGCGCCTCTTGTCGAAAGGGCCACCGGGATGCGCGAGCTAGCCCATAAAAATTCACATACGTCCATTGTTGGCGTCAGCTGCTGGTGACTGTCTCAAGAAACTGTATTACAGAGACTCTTGAGTATGATCTTGGCTCTCAAGATAGGCCTCGAGCAGAAAGACATCGCGCTTCTTGATGGACTCGCCGAGCTCCGAGGTTGGCTCAATTGTCTTCATGTTGTGCAGAGCCTCCTCAATCGAACACCAAGAATGTGATAGTCCCTCTGACATCTCGAGGTCGGTCAAACCAAGTTTGCCGGTGTCTTTGAGGACAGTGCAGATGTAGGCATGGCTCACTTGGTGCAAGGTTCCGCGATACTCGGTTGTCTGCGCAACAAGTTCGGGGTTGACAGCGACCTCACAGCCAGTCTCCTCGAGTGCCTCGCGTTGGCAGGCAGTCGTATCGTTTGAATCCTCTGGGTCTACGCCGCCTCCGGGGAGTTTGTAGTAAGTGCCTAGAATCACTAAGTCAGAGAATGAGAGATTGACATCTGATCATCAAGCTCACCTTTGTCGACGTGAATGATGCAGATCTGGCCATCCTTGATGATGAGACAACGGACAGCGGTGCGTGCATCGTACGTGATATCTTTGGCTGGGGCGCCCAACGTGAGAGAGCGCATAGTGGCGTGTTAGTTGCTAGACGGGATAGGAGGCAGTATGTTTGGGATGCGGCGTTATTCGAAATGTTACATGGGCTGTGTCACATGTGATTGTTTGCTGCACTTTCACCTAAGCCACAAGCCACAAAGCTCCACGTGACAGTCACAATCCATCTGCAGCAGATTGCAGATACACAGATCTGATGGCAAGCAAAGTATTGGTGCAGCCTTGCCATTCGTTCTCTCTTTCTTCACTCCCTGCCATCCTGGATCTCTGATATTTCTGTTCCTCAGCCAATACAGCGTGCCGCAGAGACGTCCGTAGTACACCCTTCACTCTTAGGTCTAGAACATAATCCTCTGATAAACCAAACGAGGTCAACACGCGACCGCCTGCGCCAAATCCCCAGACTCCTTGACACTGGAATGGCGAAATTGGCCTTCCATGTAATGATCAATATCACCTTCAGATGAATACCAAAAGCACCCCTTCAACCAGCCGCAGCGAATAAACACAAATGGTATCCTTGACCTGCCACTCGATCCATTGCAATATGATCAAGCCATCGACCCCAGCGATTCGGTAGCTCCGTGCACATCCAATCCACAAGCGTGACCAAGTTGACCAACAACCAGATGGGAAGGTTGAAAGAGTCCGCCAGACCTGCCACCACCCCGGCAGGGTGAGTGAGCATTTTGTAGGAAGCGATTGAAATGATGGCGAGAGCGATTGCAAAGTGGATTGGGTTGATGTCGGTCTCGAACGTGTAGACTTCCCCAGACTTGGTTATGTTGAACATGGTTGGTTTTGTTTGTTTTTTCGTTCTTGGTTTGAACGTCGATTCGCAGAAGCGAGTTGATGAGATGTTGTTGTGATGGTTAGCATTTCGCCAATGGCCCCAGTGTCACTTAAGTACCGAAAAAACAGTTTGCTGGGTCTTGTTGAAGCTGAGTGTTGTGGCCGGACATTCAGACAAAGCTGCATGCTTGAGACATGCATTGCATGGTTAGGTGTTTGCCAGCAGCTCGCTATACGAACCGGGACTACAACAAAGAGATAATGAAACAGACTCAAAGCCCACGGCGAGTGTCTTCAGAGATGTCAGCACCGGTTCATCGAGAGAGTAAAGTTTGTCAAATGCAATTTCTCGCTATTTCGCTTTCTATGGAGTCAGAAACCATGCTATCCCAATACTGATACAATCTCGCCTTGCCGTCCAGTGCTCAATTCAAGTCAATAAAACAGATCCGCTGAAGAGAAGCCCTGAGATTTTCTCATGAACACTCATATGTTTTTTCTTTTGCGCGGACGCCAGATCAGTCAGATTGGCGCTCAGCGGCCGTTAGTTTGAGGCGCTCTCCTGACGCCAGCTGCACCGTGGTTTGCGCACAGTGTTTTGAAACCGTTCCTCAAAGCCTGCATGTTAGGGTACTTGTTACCCTGAAGTTCGAAGCCCGAAGGGATAACCTTGGCAGGCCATGTGACACAAGGAGTGTTGTGGTTAGCCTTGAACATCAGGTAGAAGTAGCCGGGGTGGGTGGGGTCAATGGCAAAGTTGTACGAGCCCGTGCCTGGGGTTGGCCTCGGTGTAGGTGGTGAGCCATGCCTCTGTGATGCAATAGTCAGTATGATTCATGGTATCATTATGTCATCACAGCTGCCACATACCTAAGGCTTCCTTGGAAAGGTTCTGGTACTTCTCGTCACCGCACATCTCATCGACCTTCTTTGCCATAGCCTTGACGTGCAAGACGATCAGTTCGTCCAGATCACTGTAGCTGAACTTGCCGACACGCAGAGTGCGACCAACGCTGTACTCATTCTCCTTGTCAAGCTCCAACACGTCGATGTGCTGGTAGACGTTGTCGTGAACCTTCCAAGTGACTGCAAGATGGTCCGCACCCTTGGAGGAAGGACGGATGATACAGTCGCCGCGTTGAACATGCGGCTGGGAAAGCTCGGCCTCGGCTTGGTGTGAGTTGTAGGGGCGGAAGAGCGAGTGCTTGACTACACGCTGAATGCGACCGGCTTGCTTTTGCGTGGCGCGCTTCGCTTCGCGCTGGTCGCGTGCTTCTTGATCTTCGTCCCACTCGCCTGTTCGATGTTAGAATATACGCACAGCGGATAAAATCAAAGTTGTTATGACTTACCATAGTCGTGATCAAGCTGCCTGCGGAAGGGATTCTTCATCTCGTTGTCCCGCATTGTCAGCTGCACATGGAGCTTCTTCCGGTCGATATGTGTGATCTTTGCCCGGATAGTCTGGTGGAGTGACCAGACTTGCCTAGGCTCCAGCTGGTTGTTTGTGACCTCATCTGGGAACTCTGAACTAGAGATGTTACCATCGACGCCACAATCCAGCTTAACTTCGATGTGATCTCCCGATGTACGCTTGACTGAGACTGGGATGATCATGCCCTCTTGCAACGAGGTCGTGGTCTCACCAGTCATCATGGTGAATGTCTCGTTCGACGACAGATACTCGAAGTTACGTCTCAGCTCCTCAAATGGATTTTGTAGCTCAGCGCGAATGAGTTCGAGTGTAGCCCGCTTTCTCTGACCAAACTTGGTCTCGAGCTGCTCGGCATACTCTTCCAACAGGAGATCGTTCACCTTATCCTGAGCATCGTCCGCAACGAGTCTCCGCACAACTGCAGCAGGGCCATTTTGGTCGACCTCAGTCTTGATGTCCTCTTCATCGAATTCAAGAGCATCAGCCGCGATCTTGCGAGCAATGTCATAGTCCTCGGGGTGAATCCTGGTGTTGTCCAGGTAATCAGTGTCATTCTCCGTGGCTTCGTACTGAACGTAGAGGAAGCTCGCGCAGTTGACCCAGCATTTCGGTCCCACGGCCGGTTTGAAACCACGATCGAGATCACCGACCAACTGGTCTCTAGTGTTGACATCTCCGCCCCAAGATCCGATGACCTTGAGCATATGATTAGCCTTGCGAGGTCCGAGACCACTGACGTATGGCAGGAGGGCAGCGGTCGAACCATCGTTTAGCGCGTCATTGATGTCTATGCCGACGAGGTTGACCATGTCGACCATAGCTGAATCCAAAGCCTTGACGAGCTTGTCTTCGGGAATAAGGTGCTGACTAGGATCAAACGTGATGGACACGATGTCGCGGCCTAGGGAGGCATACTCCTTCATGGGATTCTGCATGTACATTGCCAATGCGATGCAGTATCTGGTAAGTGGAGGCACGCTTGGGTGATCTGTGCTGGCCCGGCCAGATGTATGGTAAAGGCGGGCGACTTCATCGTTGACCATGAAGATTTCGAGAGGGTCTGATACCTCACGATCATCGTCAGGATCTTCGTACGGGGTTCCGTGTAAACTGTGTCTCTCGACGATGTCCTGCAGATCCTTGTAAAGTCGACGAGTCTCGACAGACCAACCGGAGACAGCGACAACATCTGGCTGCCTGCGCTCGACGAGCTCGACGAAAGGAGCAACGTCTTTGCCATCTGCTGTATATCTCTCTGGGTTGCCAAGTCGCATATCGGTGAATTTCCCGTTTTCCAGAACTCGACCATTTTCATCGACATAGGCCCAGCAGATAGCATCGGCACGGTCGCCCGCGCCGTTGGAAAGCGCGAGTACACGAGGAGTTGTGCCCAACACCATACCCTTTGGTTTGTAAGGAGCCTGATCCAGCTTCGCACTGTATGCTTCGCGACATTCGTTGGCGATCTTGCCTTCGCACATATTCCTCATGTGATCTTTCCAGCCTTTTGCGATGACGCGATGAAGCTTGCCAAATGCCTGAACAACAATTTCGCGACGGAGAGTGTTCCATGCATCCGCAACTTCGGAGAAGTTGTCAGACTCAATGCTCTTGGTCAACTCGTCCAAGATGCGGCGTTCGTTCTGCAGTCGCACCTTGATCTCAATCAAACCATCTTGCTCTGCCTTGAGCATCCGCAAGAATAGGTCTGGTCGAGAGAAGAAGTTGCGGATCCCCTGGCTTCGCAGATATTTGAACTCGTAGTACGGGTGCTCTGAGTCGATCTGTTTGAGTCCCTTGTCGGTTCGGACGGCGTCAAAGACCATGTACTCGACGTACATTTTCCTGAGATGTTTCCTAAGACGAGGGTTGGACGCGATCTCCTCCACAAACATTGCTCTTGCGGATGCTAGGACTTCCTTGCCAGTCCTGTATTCTGGGGCTTGCACAAGTGTATCGGCCATGTCGTCAGGCCTCACGTCAGGGTCTTCGGTGTAATTCTTCCTTCCGATCTTTGTGGTGTTCTGTGCAAATGCATCGGCTGTGATGCCAAAGGCGCGAACCAGGTGGTATGCATTTCCAGCGCGGACCTTATCCCACACACTGCGCGTACCTCTTGCACGCTTCTGCGTACCATTTGCTTCCGACTCGACGGTGCTCAAGTCTTTCAATTGTTGCGAATACTGGAAGTTGAGGTAGTCTTGAAGATCTTGAAGGTCTTCAATCTCGACAGCATCCGGCATGAGATCGTCAAAGATGGAGTCGTTGAAATCAGGGAACATCTCCTTCAACATCTCCACGCTCTTGCGAATGCCATCTCTCTTCTCTGCAAATGCGCGGTATTTCAAGTCGTAGTCCATCAACTCCCAGAGATTGGTCTGGCTCAGCAGCTTCTCCGCTTTGATCTGGTACCTGGGTGCGTTCGGGTCTGAAGGGTCCGGAGGAAGCGGTATTTGCTCCGAGTGGATCAGGTAATCCTTGCGGTTCTGGAAGATGAAAGCTGGTTCATAGTCCTCCACGTTCATGAAGTACAGAACCTTGCTCACAGCCTGCTCAAACGGCTCACGAAGCTCGCTGGGAAGCTGCTGCTGAGGGAACATTGTGTTCGAGATCCATTTGGACTCCTCGGTCATGCGTTCGGTTTGCTCCTCTTCTGACAATTCAGACAAGTCTTTGTAGGGCTGGCGCGCGAGCTGCAGGCGTTCTGGCACATCCGTAAGACGGATATTGTTGTCATCGTCCGTGAGCATCTTCTCTACAAGCTGAGACGGCTCGAACACATCCTTGAGCTCGAGATCGGCCGGTCCGTCCTCTGCTGCTTGCAAGTCCTTCTCGACATCAAGAGCCCATTCGAACTCGTTGCCATCACCGAAAGCACCGCGCATATCCTCGAGATCGCCCTCATCCAGTCCAGACTCCTTGAGATTCTGAATGTCCGCAAAGCCGCCCTTGGAAGGCTGTCTGATCTCCAAATCTTCGCGCATCCTCTCGCCCTCCTCATCGGGAAATTCATCCTCTTCAATGAAGTCGTCCATTTCATCGCCGAATGCGCCTCCGAATGCGCCGCGGCTGCGTGCACCCGCGCCATCTCCTCCCTCTTCGTCATCAGAAAAGATGTCTTCCACGCCTCGTGCCTCGCTGGCTGGACGCTCCTCTCTATGACCGCGCTTCAGGCGTTTGTACTTTGTCTTTTGTGTTTGTTGTCCTTCGCGGTCAGGATGTGTTTCGCCGATCAGGTCCAGATCCTCATCGTCCAAGATGTCGTCTTCAGCCTCCTCCCTTCTTCGCTTTCTCCGCTCCTCGCGCCTCTCGCGCTTGCGCTGCTTTGTGTCCTCGTCATCCTCGTCTTCGTCCACAATGAAGCCTTCGCGAATTTCCCGTTCAGCCTCTTCGTCATCGTCATCTTCCTCTTCGCTCGAGTCGTTCATATCTGCATTGTTGGAGCGACGAGTAGGCTGTCCCTCCTCATCGAGTTCCTCCTCTTCCTCCTCGCCGCTTGCGACATCCGCGGTATCATCAAAGAAGTCGGCCATGGTTGTGGTTGCGATGCAAGGAAGGAGGGCTAAAGAAGCGACTTGAGTTCGGTCACAGACACCGAGCTACCCTGTCAATTGATCCAGAGGTTGCCAGTGTACAGCGCCTGCGCAAGTTATTGATGTTGAAAGAGTGTGGATGATGTTGTCGTCGCGTGTCTTGTTCGTGTTGCTACTTTCCAACCCTTGGAAGCTGTGGAGCGAAACGGCAGGTGGGCCGAACTTTCATCACGTGATGAATCCACAGAACATGTGAAGTGCCATAACCGTAAAGCATGTGCAGAACATGGGATCGATTCAAGTGATGATCATGCCCAGTGGCTCACGCGAATATCTCTCTTCATGGTACATAAGTTGCTATTGATCTATGCACAGGCTGACTCAATCACTTCGTCCATGTCGCTCAAAGCGTCTCAGCGGCAACTATCCTCTGAAGTAGGCGAGAGCTAAAGGTAGGACTGTACAAGAACTTAAGAATATGCGAAGTGTCCTCTATCATCTCTATGAGATAAAGCTCGAGATTAGAACGTATATCTGCCGATACTGGCATAATACGAGATGAAGATGTTTGCAGACTTGTGAGCGAGAACTGTAGATGATAGCATATCAGCGATGTGACTAAGATGCTTGTATGCTTGTGGTGACGACTCATTTATGGTGGATGCAGCCTCATTAGCACTGACAGACCAGATGGCGACTATTGGGCAGTCGCGCGCGTATGGTTGGCTGCAATTGGCAGCGTGTCCACGTTGTGCTCACGCCGTACCACCCCAAAGCGACCAATAGTGGCAGCTTGGCAGTCTCCTTTTTGATGCTGAAACAGGGCAGGTTCCTGCGTACTGATATCACAGATTTTGTTCCTGACAGACCTGAACGCACGCTCTGCGATTGTTCCTGACGCTGCTCGGCACAAGCAACAAGACAGCTCGTTCTCGCACTCTAAACGAAGCACTTGAAGCTTTGGTCGAACACGGGGCCGCCGCCGTCCGCTTGATGTTCCCGCACAACCCTGTCCTGTCTGAGAGCCTCTGCCAGGGCCAGCCCACTTCCCCTCGACCACCAAGGCCATCTCTCCACGAGCACGCCAAACCGAGCTCCTCTCCTCTGCAACCTCGTCAATCGCCCAAGGTCTCGTGCGAGCCATCCAATAGTGCCACCCAAAACCAGAACGCCGGCTATTGAGTGGCGTCCGTCAATATCTCTTGGTCCGCAAACCTTACCAGCGCCCAAACGTTAGAAGCGATACTACCGATTGGCCAGACCTATCTCAGACTGTCGCCTACATCTGATCCCACGCCTGGACTCATCCTCGTCGCTCGGACGCCAGTGCCTTTGTCTTCCACCTTGCAAATTGGAAACGGCATTTTCCCGCCGATTTGCAACCTATACAACAACCACTTCACGTCCCACCGCACGAAGCGGTTCATACCCCGCAACCATGTCGGACCCATTCAAGGCGAAGACGATGAAACGCAAGAACGTCAAAGGTCTGGCACTTGCAGCACCGCCAAAGCCAGCGACACCTTCCGCAGAAGACTCACAGGTACCAGGCGGCTTGGGTGGCATCAACAATGAAAAGCCGGACACCTTGGAAATGGCGTTGAGTTCAGGTTGGATCTGCGAAGCGAAGACTTGGTTGTGTTGAGAGACTTAGGAGCAGGAAACGGTGGCACAGTGAGCAAAGTCCTACACAAGCCGAGAAACCTCGTCATGGCGCGCAAGATCATCCATGTTGAGGCGAAGAAGGAGGTACGGAAGCGGATTGTTCGGGAACTGCAGATCATGTTCGAGTGCAGCTCGCCTTACATTGTGGAGTTCTACGGTGCATTTATGAATGATTCTGGAGACGTTACAATGTGCATGGAGTATGCAGATGTTGGGTAAGACTGAATCTCTTATTCCCGCAGTGGAGTGATATACTGACCGCACACGATCAGATCTCTTGACAGCATATCGAAGAACTTTGGTCCAGTCCGAGTCGATGTTTTGGGCAAAATCGCAGAGGCTGTACTAGGTGGCCTCACTTATCTTTACCAGGCGCACAGGATTATGCACCGCGACATCAAGCCGTCGAACGTTCTGATCAACAGTCGAGGAGAAATTAAGCTGTGCGACTTTGGTGTAAGCAGTGAATTGGAGAACAGCGTAGCAGACACATTCGTTGGTACCGGCACATACATGGCGCCAGAACGAATCCAGGGCAGCCCATACACGGTCAAGAGTGACGTCTGGAGTGTTGGATTGACGCTGATGGAGTTGGCGATTGGCAAGTTCCCTTTCAGCATCGACAGCGAAGACGACGATGAAGCCGCAGGACCACAGGGTATCCTTGATCTGCTCCAGCAGATTGTTCTAGAGCCCTCTCCGAAACTGCCGAAGAGCGACGCTTTCCCGTCTATTCTTGAAGATGTCATCGCGAAGTGTTTGATGAAGGATCCGAAAGAGCGCCCAACACCGAGAGAACTTTTCGACACCGACCCATTCTTGCAAGCCGCCAAGCGTACGCCAGTTGACCTTCGGCAATGGGCTGTTGCCATGATGGAGAAACAGAACCGCAAGAGCCATCTCGGACCACCTCTCAGTCCTTCGACAGAGGCCCTCCTTCGTAGCGAGGATACGCCAGAAACCGCAGCACCACCTCCACGAAGGCCGTCCGCTATTGCCATGCCGTCCTCGACTAGCTCCAACGGGACCTCCGCCCCTCCCACAGCCAGACCTATCTACCCCGCCCGAACGAGCAGTAGCCAGAGTGCAGGCAGCTATAGCCAGATGGATCTTCCCATCAGACAAGCGCCGCCTCCTGCCAGCAGACGACACGAGAGGGATGGATCAGCCGCGTCTGGCAGCAGCAATCGTGACAGCTATCGCACCGCACCTAGGCCGGGATACCCTGACGGATCGCGGCAATATCAGCATGTGGACTCTTACCAATGAGATGCACTGAGTGTGCTCATGGCGCGGAGCTGACCTGGTTGATGATCGATCACCAATATCAGCAAAAGGATTCATGCCAGTCGGTGCCCCACTTCGGGCCAAGAAAGGCTTCTGCACCAGGCATCCAGCTTTAATCCAACAATCTATGGTTACTGCTGATGTCGAGTCATGTCGAGGCTGCAGCTGCACTGCAGACGTCGTAGAACAGCCTTTGTTATGCGAAATCACGTTGGGCTCGCATGGTCAGATGATGGCTCCTGACGCAATCCAAGTGTGACGGGGATCTCTCACCTTGCATCCACGCTTCTGGTCGGGCATTTTCTCCGAGCACGGCATGAGATCGTGATATGCTATCGTGCTCGTGGCTCAGGGGCTTGTGTCTTTGTTTGCCTTTCAACTTCATCTTGTCTTCCAATCACGCAGCATTACTTTGGGAGATGTAGCGTACAAGCGGCGCATAAGGCGTGTGGTTCTCACTTGCCGAACCATTTCTTTCTTATATTTCATAGCATCGGAGTTGGGACAGTACAAATCTAGCGTGGTATTGATTACGGGCTTCAGCACAAACTTCTCCCTCCTCTCAGGTATACACGTGTACTAACGGAGATCGTCGGCCAGTACGACCACACGCAACACAAGCCGCATTGCGTGTGAGACTTGTCTTGCAGCCGTCTCCCCGCCATCGTAGGGATGTCTCGCCCTGCTTCCAATCGACGGCAAGGCAAGCGCAATATCGTCGTCATGCAGACGGCCAGCGGACATGTGCTTTTTCACAGCCTGCCCGCCGACTGAGCTGAGTGGTGCTGGAAGAAATGAAGTGCATCGGCTGAGGTGAAAGAGATGCAGATGTAAGACGTGACTACCGCATAAGCCCCGCAAAACGGCATATAGCAAATGCAAGATGCATACTACCATCCTGTAACATGTGCATCGAGCCGAGTGACGAGCCTTATGCACCTCGGCCGGGCCCACTGTTAGCGATCAGGCTGCCTCTTGCCCTTGAGCAAATCCCATGCTGGCTGCCGTGCGTCTCGCCGACCTCGTGGGCATCTTGTGCTACGGTGATGTGCCAGAGGCGAGCACGCGCACACGATCTTGGGTCGTCGCCGTTGCACTAAGGGCTTCTAGTGCTTCTTCGCGCAGTCCTCGAGAAGCGCCCATCTCCCACCGTCGCCGAGAGAGCCTCAAACTGTTGTGCCTCGACTCTCACACCGTCACCTGCTGCGTAAGGCGTACCGTGCTGGCAGATCACGGCTCGCTGTCCCGTCGTCGCGCACACTAACTACTGCGCATGCAGTCGAGCAGATGTTGTGACGACTGGCCGACGGCTACTCGGTGTACTTTGTATCGAGTACTTGTACAGGAAGGTGACGTTCAGGTTTCAGCCGTCAGCGTTGCCCGGCCTGCCGCCGTGGTTGGTTCACCTGGGAAATTGTCAGTCTAGCATGCGACTGGTAACGTGCGTGGCGCTTGCAATGCCCCTTGCTTCTCCGTGGTACTCGAGGTCTATACCGTGTCTACACTCCGGGATTGGCTGGCCGTTTGTTCCAGGACGGGTCCTACGCTCCTGTTGCTGCCGCCCGGCTAGCCAACGCTGTCAGCCGGCACTGGAGACTGACCACTTGTGCAAAGATGTGCGACCGACCTTCTCCTGCGCCGTGTTACAGCCATCGGCACTTGCATCTGGAAATTCTCCTATGTGAGGAACGTCACCCAGTCGATGCACTTCCGGTCGATGGGCCAGGAGTAGCCTGTGGTTACAGCACCCGGCATTTCAACAATGAATTCCCGGTGTTGCCCGTACTGAGACAACCACAAACCGTTTCGTCGACCGGTCGACCGCAAACGACCGCTCGAGCAGAGACATGTGCTACAGAGCGTGGCCGGTAGCCCGCGTGGTGCCGTTGCGGTCAGCCCCTCTCAGGAATATGCTGGGTCGAAGAGATCGGCCCTGCGTGACGAGGACATCTCTCTTGGGAGTGCGTAGATGCAAGACCTTTCACCGTCTTTGACCTAACAACCAGGGCCTTACTGCATTAAGCGCTGATACATCGTGTCCACCTGCTCAACGGAAGTGCCAAGGCTAGTAGGTAGTATGGATTGGCGCCAGCACCTTCTCTTCTGATGTCCAGCCGGCGACGAAACTAATGCGGATAGATTGTGACCGAATAGCTCTTCCTAGTTGCAGAGTGATGTGCGCGCCTGCGGCCTCCTGGTCATTTGTAACCATGCAAGGGTGTTACAAGACATGTGAAGGCGGTGCCTGGCGCGACTTCATAAAGCGACTCGAGGATCGCAGACATTTTTGTGGGCTCGCCAGTGCTATCTTCACTGACAACGTCTCCTACTGCAACCGGACTGCCCGTGCCCTGTCTCACTTGTCCACGACGACGACCAATCTGGACAACCAATCTGGACACCCATCAATGGTACATATGCTATAGGCGCCGCTGCAACCCTCACATCGACCGTACAACCATCGCGGAAGATGTTTTCACGACCGGCACTGAGCGCATTGAGCCTGGCCCTGTGCCTACCCACTACCCTCGCCGCCAGTTCAGCTGAATGGCGAAGCCGCAGCATTTACCAATTGCTGACCGACCGCTTCGCTCGCCCAGATGGCAGCACGACCGCTACCTGTGACACAGCTTCTGGCAGGTACTGTGGTGGCACATGGACTGGTATCATTGACAAGCTCGACTACATTCAGGGTATGGGATTTGACGCGGTCTGGATTTCACCGGTCACAAAGAACATTGAGGGTGACACTGCTTACGGAGAGGCTTACCATGGCTACTGGCAACAGGATCTTTTTGATGTGAACTCGCACTTTGGTACTAAGGACGACTTGAAGGCACTCTCACAAGCATTGCACGCCCGTGGCATGGTAAGTGAATCGATTCATGTGATAGTGAAAACACCCGCTAACAGGCAATGCAGTATTTGATGGTTGATATTGTGGTCAACCACAACGGCTGGAATGGTCCTCCTGACACGGTCGACTATTCCAAGTTCAACCCCTTCAACAAGAAAGAGTACTACAAACACCATATTGCGAGATTGACTACAACGATCTAGTAACACAGTAGGTCACTCGAGTGCACAAAATTTATGGTCTAACACAGTAGCTAACACGCTCACAGACCCAACTAACACAGTGCTGGGTAGGCGGCTCACAAGTTCCCCTTCCTGACCTGAAGACATCCGATCAGAGAGTCCGCGATGGATACAGCGCCTGGATTGAAAGCCTTACCTCGGACTACTCCATCGACGGCTTGAGATTGGACACTGTTCTCCAGGTCGAGAAGGGGTTCTGGAGCGGCTTCCGGGCTGCAGTGAACGACATGTACATGGTCGGTGAAATCTTCCAGTCAGGCGCAGACCTCGTCTGTGACTACCAGAACTACATCACCGGCGTGTTCAACTACCCCGTCTACTTCCCACTAATCAATGCTTTCAAAAGCACCAGCGGCAGCATGTCTAACCTAGCGAAGCAAATCGACGCGACCAAGGGTGCTTGCCACGATATCTCGTTGCTAGGATCTTTCAGCGAGAATCATGACAACCCTCGCTTCCCGTCTTTGAACGAAGACGTAGCCCAAGCAAGCAATGTGATCACTTTCACCATGATCGCAGACGGCATCCCTATCTTGTACCAGGGCCAGGAGCAGCACTATGATGCACGCGGTGGATCCAACGACCCGTACAACCGTGAAGCTCTCTGGTTCTCTGGCTACAACACCGATGCCCAACTCTACAAGCTGGTAGCCAACCTCAACAAGGCCCGTAAAAACGCCATTCGCGAGGACCCCTCTTTCCTCACCACGCCAGCGAATGTCGTGTACACGGATTCCAGCACGAATCGCTGTCAAGAAGGGAAAGCTTTTGACTGTCCTTTCCAACAAAGGCTCTTCTGGCAACGATTACACTCAAGCCATCCAGTCTTACTACCAGTCGGGCTCCAGCGTCACCGAGCTCTTCTCTTGCGAGACTCTGACCTCGGACGGAACAGGCAAGATCAAACGTTCCCATAGCGGTGGCATGCCTCGCGTGTACTACCCGACCGCAGATCTCGGCACCCTCTGTGGTGGCGCTAGCTCTGGTTCTACTGGCACTGGCTACGAGTCTGGTTCCGATGTTGGCACTGGGTCTGATTCTGAGTCTGGATCAGGCTCAGGCTCAGGCTCTGACACTGGATCTAGCTCAGGTTTGACTCTGGATCTAGTTCAGGCTCTGATACCGGATCAAGCTCAGGCTCAGACACTGGAGCAAGCTCTGGCTCTGACACCGGCTCTGATACCGGAGCGAGCTCAGGCTCAGGTTCCAACACCGGCGACTCGCCGTCGGACGATACGCCAGTCCTCGAGACTCCAGCAACGGGCTCAAACAGCACCCAACCCGCCACTGGAAGCGACAACACCGACACCGACACCAGCACCGACGCCAACACCGACGACGGCACCATCTACATCTCCTCCGATGGCACCCTTTCCCGACCCGCCCGACCTGCCAGACCAGGCCGGCCCTCGCGTCCTTCGAGGCCTTCAAGACCCTCACGATTCCGCTCCAGACCCGTCAGGGTCAAGGCGCGTCGCCTGAAAGAGGCCCGCTGGGCTGCTTAGCAAGCTCTTCTGAAGCGAGACTCATGACGGCGAGAAGGATTGTTTGGTACTTCCTACGGCTCACAGTATACGTTGATTTGGAAGGACGACAGGGATTGGCATTGGCATTGGCATGGGAAGGCGTTTTTTCAACTGGGAAGGATTTGGTGCTTTTACTTTCGGACATTACGACATCACGACAACTTATATATCCTGCCGGAGTGGGAGACTCTTGGCTCATTCGGGAGGTTTTAGCATTGGGATGGATTTTGGGAGGACATTTTGGGATTCTCAGCGTGCTTAACAGTCAGTCGCTTGAGAGAGATGGTGTGTATAGCATGCGATCACAATCAAGGAATGCTTATCGATGCGCCACCAAGATCTTCTTCCAATATCTCAATTCACACTAGTAGTAACTGATGTCAACTTCCCGTCTCGGTCTCAGCACAGAATGAAGAATGCACTTACATCAAGAAGGCGCAGGGCGAGCACGACTGACCACCACGAAAGCCGTCTATTATTAAAGTATTACTTGGACTTTTAACAGAATCTGGCAGTGCAACTACTACGCCACTGGCAGGTGAGCATCGCAATCACGTGCTCAGCGTGTCCTCCATGTGAGACAAGGCACCGACTTGCACCTTCCGACTGTTTACGGTATGCCATCGCTGACATGTGCTTTCCTCGCATGCGCTCTCCACCTCGATCTCCCACAAGGCCCACGTGAATCATGACCGCTTTCACATAAACCACGCATACACTCATTGCAGCACTCACTCCACCACGCAGTTTCCACGCTACACTTCTGCTCTGCTTTAGGAAACATCGCCACTTTCGTTCAATACTTCTTCTAGTAGCATGGCAAACCACGTAAGTTCTCCAAACCGCCAGAACGACAATTATGAGCGGCCATCACTGACCATCTCCACACAGCACTCCTCAGTCCCTCTTCGCGAACGCTTGCCCATCGTCGACCGGCTTGTTCCAGGATGGGCTTACAACGCCACCATCGCCGTCCTGGGCGAGTTTCTTGGGACGACTTTCTTCCTCTTCTTCGCACTCGCCGGCACTCAAGTCGCGAACACACACCTCACTCCATCCGCCGTCTTCTTGTCGGGTCCAGCGGCATCTTCGGCCAAAACAGCTAGCATCACTTCGAGTGCAAGCTTGCTCTATGCCGCGCTGGCAGTGGGCTTCTCGCTTGCCGTCAATGCGTGGGTCTTCTTTCGCGTCACGAGCGCTCTGTTCAATCCGGCGATTACGTTTGCGATGGTTGTGGACGGGGATTTAGCTTGGAAGAGGGGAGCATGTATTGCGGTCAGTCAGCTTTTGGGTGGGATGACTGCGGCTGGGCTGGTGAGTGGGTTGTTCCCAGGAGACTTGAAGGCCGAGACTGTGCTGGGCAGTGGCGCTTCAATCGTCAGAGGACTTTGTAAGTGTTACATGTTCTTCAGATGCTGAGTATTGTGGAATGGGCTGGCTGACTTGCCAAAACAGTCATCGAAGTGCTACTAACCGCGGCCTTCATTTTGTCGGTGTTCATGCTGGCTACAGAGAAGCATAAAGCATCGGTATGTCGCGTTCTCACGGCTTCTGGTAGTTTATGTGCTGACAACTTTCGCAGTTCACATCTCCCATTGGCATTGGTCTGGCTCTCTTCATCGCTCAACTGGTCGGCGGTCCTTTCACTGGTGCATCACTGAATCCTGCACGCTCTTTCGGCGCAGCCGTTGCTGCTCACCACTTTCCAGGGTATCACTGGATCTACTGGATTGGCCCAATGCTCGGCAGTCTGCTTGCAGTTTGCTTCTACAGGATTGTCAAGGTCCTGGAGGTCGAGACTATGCTGGCAGTACATGGCGATAACTTCCTAGAGCACCACCATAAAGGTCACAGCCATAGCAACCAACACGTGGATGCAGCGCCGAAGGAGATCCACGTCCTTGATCCTGTTGCAGAGAACGATCTTGAGAAGGGTCATGGAGCGCCTGCTCGCGAAAGTGCTGATATACATTCAGTCGAGCATCCTCAGAGGTAAGACGGTTCCAAATACCGACGTCAACAGAAGGAAATGAGAGACCTTGGTGGGGCACGGTTTCAGGTGTTGGCAGGAGACACCAAGAAATTACTTGAGCAGTGCGTCACTCGGGTGTTTGGCGCTAAGAACTGCTACGAAGGAAATCCGACATATGTTCACAGCAGAGACGATTTTCCAAGTTTGTTATCCAGTATGGCAGCATGCATGTTTAGTGACAGGTGCAATTCGAAAGTATAGCAAAATCAACCAGGTTACCTTGGCTCGAGATGCCCCCTGAAATGGAAACTCCCCCAATGAAGTAAACATGCAGTATTCCTGGTTTTAGCGAGCTGGCGAATGCCACAAGATCACTTGTTCAACCATGCCAGTCAATTGACTTTGCTCTCTGATGTTCTTGGCCCTCTACAAAGGTCAAGCCGAACAAGTGGTAACCATTGACAATCTAAATAAGGCGCTGCAATAGTGGATGCCGGGCCGCTAGCGGGCATCTGCCCCAAGGCCCAAATTGGAGCCTCGCCACCGGCAGCCGCGGAAGAGAGGGCTGCCAGAGTTCTGCAGAGCGTTGGCGTTGCGGAGGGCCGGTCTTTTAGCGGCGATCTGACGCGGCGAGACAACCAACGTGAGACTCGTGTTGTGCAGACGCTGAGCAGCGGTCTCACGGGCGATGAGGGCAGAGTGAAAGGATGTATGTGAATAGCACACCCGAAGGTAGACGAATGCCAGCGAGAGCCGCGTCACATGGCGCTTGTTGACGACACACAGCGCGGGAGGCTGGAATGTTTTCTAGCACAGCGGATCTCTCTCCACGATCTCCACACATTTGCAGACAGGAACGCGTACGATGCTCTTGCAGCACGCCGGCGCCAAGGAGAGTAGCCTCTCCTGATTTGGCTGCATAGCCTCGCTCGTAGGACGTGGACGCGCCATCCGTCTCCCCTCGTATTCCGCACGCCAGATGCAACACCGCTCCCCATCCCCTTCTCGTCCTGTTCTTGCCCAGTTCTTGTTGTTTCATTCACCGTAGCAGCTCGCTTGCTACACGCCACTCGTTGTTGTCCCACGTTCTCGTGATACCGCTTTTCTATACTTGCATCCTCGCCCGGAAAGGCCGCTGCCGCCGTGCCGATCGTGTCCCAAACGATTGCGCAGCTGCTCACCAGGACCCTGCCACGCCAAACCTGAACTGCACCGGCCCAGCCGCCTCTCTGCTGCAAGCGCTCGCGCTCTCCCAGTTGTCCCTGCCAACTGCCCACTGCTGCCACGCTTCACCCGCCATCTCTATCATCATCATCGACTCACCCACGCCGCTCGCTCACGGACACCAAACTACTGCCTTGACGTCGGCTGCCACCCCATCGCTGCCGCTCATATCGCCTCTATCCCTCTGCCGAGCAGACCTACCTACTTCGTCGTCACAGCACCCGCCGGCCTCCTCTGACGCCCACTGTCTCACTCGTGGTCGCATTGCTTGATCACGCCCACCACTCACTCGCCGGGCACCACCGCCGCCATCAACCACCGACAGTGCGTCCACCGCCTGTCGTGACCCTCTCTTCCGCTTCCATAGCATTGTCACCGCCGCCGACGAATCGGCCTCACACACCATGCGGTTCGCTTTCACAACATTAATATCCGCGCTCCTTGCGCTCGCCTCCTTCGCCTCCGCCGAGCGCAAGCTGCTGTCGCAGTCTCTCGCCCAGTGCCAGGCGAACAGCAGTTTCAGCGCCAACTTGTTCGACGTCTTGTTCACGCCCGACGATGGCAAACTTCGCTTCAACATCACTGGTGTCAGCACTGTCGAGGGCAACATCACCATCGATGCCAAAGTCTACGCATACGGCTTCTTGGCCTACGAGAACAGTCTCGACCCTTGCAACAGCGATCTTCTCGGCTTGTGTCCTATGCAAGAGGCACCTATTGATCTCAGGAGTAACTTCGACGTGCCCAAGGAGGCGCTGAAGGAAGTACCAGGTGCGTTTCGAGAACCCCATCAAGGATACCCCTAGATTTCGCTAACACCATTGCAGGCATCACACCTACCTGTCCCTGATCTCGACGCGAAGATCCAAATCTTCTTCAAGAGGAAGGAAACTGGCGAATCAGTCGCTTGCGTCGAAGCAGAATTGTCAAACGGCAAAACCGTCAATCAAAAGGGTGTGGCATGGACAGTTGCTGTCATATCTGGTCTTGCGCTTGTCGCATCGGCGGTAACCTCCGGTCTGGGACATTCCAACACCGCTGCACACGTCGCTGCAAACGCTATGGCGCTTTTCGGCTACTTCCAAGGCCAGGCTTTCATCGGCATGACGGCTGTTTCTCTTCCTCCCATTGTTGCTGCTTGGACTCAAAACTTCCAATGGAGTATGGGCATCATTCGAATCGGCTTCATCCAAGACATCGCCACTTGGTACCAGCGCGCCACCGGCGGTACTCCCTCGACAGTCATGTCAAACCGTGGAACACAGTCTGTTCAAGTGCAAAAACGTGCTCTCGACAGCGCCTCTGCTGCCATGGCTTATTCGGTTGAAAACCTCCGCAACAAGGTCATTATGCCTCGAACAAACGCCGCTGGTTCCAACTACGTGGACTCCTCCAACACTATCGTTGTCAAGGGTATTGACCGTGTGGGCTATCGTGCTGGCATCGAAGAGACTAACATTTTCATGACTGGCTACATCTTCTTTTTGGTTTTCGTCTTCTTCGTCGTCCTCGGTGTGCTCATCTTCAAGGGTATCTGCGAACTTCTTACCAAGATGGGCCGCATGCAAGGCGACAAGTTCAAGGACTTCCGCAATGGCTGGAACACCGTTCTCAAGGGAATCATGTTCCGTGTCATTCTGATTGGTTTCCCTCAGATGGTTGTGCTTTGCTTCTGGCAGTTCACTCAGAAGGACTCTTCCGCGATTGTCGCTCTGGCCGTTTTCACTGTCTTCACTATGATCGCCATTCTGGCATGGGCATCTGCCAAGGTCATCCGTCTCGCACGCCCATGCACAAGAGCCCTGCCTACATTCTCTACTCTGACCCGGTGTCACTCAACAAGTGGGGTTTCCTTTACGTGCAGTTCAAGGCAACTGCTTACTTCTTCATCGTTCCGGTGCTTATCTACTTCCTCGTCAAGGGCATGTTTGTCGGTCTTGGCCAGGAAGCCGGTGTTGTGCAAGCGATCGGTATTCTCATCATTGAGGCTATGTTCTTGATCGGCGTGTGTGTCATGCGCCCTTACATGGACAAGAAGATGAACGCTTTCAACATCTCCATCGCGGTGATCAACTTCTTGAACTCGATCTTCTTGCTCATCTTCACTGAAGTGTTCAACCAGCCGGTAAGTCCATCATAAAGCTAACTTTCTATCCGGAAAATGCTAACAAATATTCACAGGGTCTTGTCACTGGTGTCATGGGTGTCATCTTCTTCGTCTACAACGCCGTCTTCTCTTTGGTTCTCATCATCATTGTTCTGGTAGCATCGGTCATCTCCGTTTGCGCAAAGAACCCCGACACCCGCTACCAGCCCATGCGCGACGACCGCGGCAGCTTCATCAAGTCTCAATCGCAGCTCAACACCGAGCTTGACGCATTAGGCGCTACTGCTCGCGGTGAGGGTAAGAGTGGCGTTCGCATCGAGGATGACGACGACTCCTGGTCAGGAGGAAGCAGCGACCGTGTTCCCCAGCAGCAGCACCAGCAGCAGACTTCATACAACCCACGGACATCCTACATGGACCCGCCTAGGTCACCGCTGCACTCTACCGCCGTTGGCAACAATGCCGACGGACGCCATGCACCCCCTCATTCCACAACCAGCCCCATAACAATGCCTACGACCAGTCATTTCGTAGACAAGGAGCTAGCCCCAGTCCCTGGCAGCGTGGTGCCGGATATGATTAGACACCCGACGGGAACGTCTATGCCGGAAGATCTCGACAGGCAATTGCCGCCCGCGCCACCGCCCTACAGTAGCGTCCCATCAAGCTTGCAGGTGGGACATCCGGCAGCTCCTCAACCGAGAGGTGTGTCTGCCTACAAACCGGGCGGCAACGACGAGCTTGATCGAGTGGTCTCCATGTATATGACCGCCGGCCTTCGGATCCGGCAGCCGACAAAAATTGGCTGTGATTTCGAGGAAAGTCTCGGCGTCTTTCTTACAAAAAAGAACTTTACACAGAACCCACAGTGGGAATCGCGAAAAGAAAGCGTGTGTATATATCATTTCACCTTGGAGTGGCCGGACAGACTCTTCACCCGTTCTATTCTCTCTTCTATGAGTTTGGAACCCAGTCTGACTCGATTCCTCTTTTGATTTCTTTGTTTTTGTTTTTGTCTACCAGGGTTACCCATCAAAAGATATGGGCCCTGAGCAATTTTTCTCATTCCTCGAAAAGGGACCACCGCCTTTGCGTGTGCCAACCCTAGAGTTTTTCTCGTTACGACCGGATGGAATTGGGATGGAAATTTCGGCGTTTTATAAGTGCTGAGCAGGGTCGCTACCCTCTCGCTGAGTTTATGGGTTTTTTGTTTTGTTTTGTTTTGTATCAGGAAAGAGAAGGGGAGGATCGGGTAAAATAGGTATTATTTTGTCAATGTAATGCTTTGCCCTGATGTTGATTCTTTCATTACTTTTGTTCGATGTACATGTAGTGTTCGCGCTTGTGTCCTTGCTGGGAACTTGGCTGGAGTTCATGTGCTAGGCGAATACTTCGCATACGGAGGCGTTTGACCGAATGGTAGCCCAATCGATAGAGATTCATTCTTTTGCACCGCATGTAGCACGAAGGACTGATGCGCTCGTTCGTTCTTCAGGGCCCGATTTTGATTGGCGATCCATGACGTCGCCGAATCGAGCATTGGCTTTGAGGGCGAAAGCGCACTGCACCGCAGCACTATGCTCGCTTCTCCGTCTGCTTGACATACCTACTCCTCCTCCACTACACCATTGTGCTCCATCATACCATCGGACGCACCCAAAATCATGTCTGCACCACGCATCGCCCTCCGCTCCAGCCGCATGGCTGTGCGCAACTTCCGCCAGTTCGCAACCTCCTCTGCCCGTTTCAATGACACCAACCACCGTGCCAACGACACTGCCGAGGAGTACCGCAAGATCCAGACCGAGAAGCCTCTGAACCCTCACCTCACCAACACAAACTCGACCATCGCCAATGACATGCCCAGCCTCGGCAAGGACAACCCTCCTCCAGAGCTGCTCACCAGGGCCGATCCCGATTTCATCCCCAAGGACTCTGTGCCTGAGAACACCGAGCGCATGACTGGCGGCACCCAAAAGCCTGGCCCGGACAGCGGCGTCAATGCCGAGCTCGATGTAGGTGAAATCGAGGGCGGAACCTTCAAGGTCGAGCCCATCCGTCGCACTGGCGAAGACGCTGCCACCATGCGCGCTCGCCTCACTTGTATGTCGCCGCCTTGAGCCATAGAGTCTGAGCGCTGACTGATTTCTTCTTCTTCTTACAGACCAAAGTCGGAAACGCGGGACGCTAGAAAGCGACCTGCTCCTGTCCACTTTCGCCGACACAAACCTCGGCTCCATGAGCCCTGCCCAACTGCAGCAATACGACTCTTTCCTCGATGAAAACGACTGGGACATCTACTACTGGGCCACTCAAGAGCCTACGCCCACTTCCGTTGCTTACGCTGAAGGTGCCGGTCCCGATCTCGCTGCACCCGAAGCTCAAGGCCAAGCACCCGCCGACGCCCCAGCACCTCACGGCGACGCCCAGCCTGCCGGCCAGCAGTCCTTCGACGAGGTCTTCAGGCAAGACAAGGCCTACTCTGGCGAGTGGGCGCAGACTGCCGGCCGCTTCAAGCCCGCGTACAGACCTGTGCCGCAGCGATGGAAGAACAGTGAGATCCTGGCCCGTTTGAGGGCGCACGTCAAGTCACGCAGTGCGGGTGGAGTTTTGGAGGGCGAGGAGGTGGAGGCGAAAGCGGAAGATGCTAACGCCGGAAAGGGAATGGGATTTATGCCGGAGTTGAAGCATTATGATCGTGCTTGAGGAGTTTGAGTTATTTCGGATGTGTTTTGTAAGTTTATAAATGTTTTGTGTATATATTGAGGGTTCATCACGGAAGCAGAGTTTACAGCGTGTAAGTGTGTACCAGACCACAGATGAATCGGCTTAATGACTCTGTCACTTCGCCACACACCAACGGTGTTCAGGCCTGCGTTTGGATGTTTGGCAAGATTTGTTCGGCTCCGAGTGCACATCAGACTCTCAAAGATGCAATTCGGATACTTGGAACCGGCTGACCGTAATTCGTAGGAACCTTGACTAACTACAACATTCAGAGGAGAAGAGGAATAGAATCCATCCACCCATAACAAGAACAGCATTCTGAACATCCTTCCCAGCACCCACACCACCGACCGTTTTCGCCACTCGTCACCCAATTTCTCTCCTCTTGCACATCCAAACACAACGCAACCGCGTAAACTTCCTCACCCCCTCCTAAACCAAACGAAATCTCTCTGTTTCTTCAACGCCTTCTCCGTCGCTTCCCACTCCACAGCAGCCACCTCCCTCTGCACTTCGCCCAACCTCTCCACCATTCCACTCCCATTCCCACTCTCTCTCCCATTCTCATCCACATGCCCAATGAGCTTACTCTCCTTCTCCCGCTCACCATCAAAATACCTCTCCACCGCTTCTATAGCAGAACAAACAACATGCCCCTCCCCATCCGAACAATAACACCAGTGGGCTTTCGCCGGCGCCTCCGCATAACTCGTCACCCCGCCCTCTCCGTCAGTATATCGGAACGACAGCTGCGAGATCCGCCGGCGCAGAGCGTGCGGCGAGCACAAGCAATTGTAGCGCGCGCCGGGCCGGATGGGACTGTTGACGGACCCGCCGAGGTACGAGAGGTCGCTGTGCACGCAGACGCTCAGATTTTGGTTTGGAGAACGCGACCCGGTGCTTGTGCTCGTGCTGGGGGTGTGGAAAGTGGCTGTGGTTGGTGGGAAGCGCCATGCTGTTGCTGTCGTTGGCAGGTGGCCGCGGGGTTTGAGAGGGTTGATCGGGGAGTGGGTTGGTGTCGATGGTCTGCTGCCATTTGGAGTTGGGTCTGGGGTTCGTGGGGTTGTTGCTGTTGGAAATTGGCCGGATGCACGTCGACTGAGGTGGTTTAGGGGGATTTGGGTCGGAGGGAAGCGCCATGCTGTTGCTGTCGTTGGCAGGTGGCCGCGGGGCTTGGGGTGGTTGACCGGAGAGTGGGTTGGTGTTGACGGTCTGCTGCCAGCTGGAGTCGGGACTGGGCGTGGTGGGAGCGGCGGGGGTGTTAATCTTGGAAATTGGCCGGATGCACGTGGTCTGAGGTGGTTGATGGGGTTTTGGGTTGGTGTTGAGGGTCTGCGAGTTGGCGTCGAGGGTCTGCTGGGTTGAGGTGTGAGGGTCCTGCTTGTGGGTAACGGTGTTGTGGGCTTGCTTCCCGACATCGAGAAGATCTTTGTGGTCTGAGGTGATCGAGCGGCTTGACGTGGGAGACTTGGGGAGTGTCGAGGTTGCAACAGGCTCTGGTACGGCCGCTCGAGTTTTGTTGTTGAAGGATACGTGGGGAGATGGAAAGGTTAATGAGTGTTGACTACACGAATGGAGATATCATGTTAGTTGATGGTCGGTAGTGGACAGAACAATGAGATAGAACGAGATATCTTTGAAACGGAGCAAGATCCACTGAGGTCGCTGTAGTTGCTCTTGCTCTCCAATTTTGTTCAGCCGGCAATGTCAATTTCCTCATAGATGCGGAAGCCACAACTAACACAAGGCATGCTGAATAGAAGGTGATGACAAAACCTGGAATCTTGCTCGACACCAGATTGAATCCAAAATGGCTGAGCATGGGAGTTCAAGGGTTTGAACCCGTTCACAAACTTTCTTGCTCGCGGGTCCGATAGATATGGTAGAGGCACTGCCGCAGCTGCGAGTTTGTTTCGAAAGATCTCGTGACTTTTCATAGTGTACATTGACATAGATCCTAGATAAGGTGCTTGGACCTGAAGTACGCCCTCAGGTACACAATCTGCCACGCACCCAGCGCCATGAGCATTCCCATGGTTCCAATGGCGAACCACTTGACACGCTCGTTGGTGCTCTCGTTGGTATCTCTCAGCTTGATCTCACGGCCCCTCAGGTAGTCCAGCTCGGCCACAATTTCGGACGCAACTTCACTGACTCTCTTCAACTCGGCTTCCACGGGCTTGAGCTTCTCGCCTGCCTGGATGGCATTCCAGTCTTTTGCGTCGGCACCAATGTCGATGTCGAGCTCGACGTTGCGGTAGGGATCGGCGATTGCGTGGGTTGCGGTCAGGATGTTCTCGAAGCAGACGTCGAAGGCGCTGTCTTCGTGGGCGTGGAAGGCGTGTCGTGACTCGCCAACGACGTCGCGAGGGCGGCCGTAGTCGTTGCCTACGGCATCCTTGGATCTGAAAGCAGGTGTTAGCTGTATTCCGAGGATTGTGCGTCCATGTACGAGTATCGAAAGCCAAAGGCTCATTTGAAGCCGCTTGATGTTCGTCTTCCTTATGGCAAGACTCTTGACAAGATCCAACTTACGTGCATGTTCAGTGTCTGTCCATCTCCTCTGCTTCCGCTGACCGTCGCGGTGACAACGACAAGCTGGTCTTTTGCGACAAAGTTCCTAATGCATCGCTCTTTGCTGGCTGATTCGTGGCCAGGGTGGGCTTGAATGTCGAATTTCAGGGCGGCGACAAGGGGCAAGAGGAAGGCGAGGAGAAGCTCGATTGCGAAGAGCATGTTGGCGTCGGTCGCCAAGTGGCGGTGGCTTTTGGTCTTGCGAAGGGAACGCTGGCGGTATGCGAAAGGAATAGGACACGCTGCTGTTGCTGCTGGTGGAGGGAAGCGGTCCCCTTGGTCGGAAGTCGTTCCGCGGTGGGAGCTTCAGCTGTTGATCTGTTGATGGACGCCTTGGACCTCCAGGACTTTCAACTTCACATGCAGCAACGCGAAACGAAAGTACAAATCACATATGTTTGACGCTCGATCAACTTATCAGTACTGATGCCAACCAATCTCCTAGAGACCAAGACAAGTCTCGTAATTCGACTTATTCTTGAAGCCGAGGGAGGAGAACTCTGTTACGGCTCTGTCAAGACATGCTGAGGTTCTATTCCGGCTCAGTCTAGCTACGAATTTCTATGGTACTACCAGGGTAGCTGGATTGAACTTCTGCGATTGTCTTTGTGAAGCACGTTGGATTATTAGATCAGTCCGATCTTTGGTCTTTGCCCTAGCTGTCAGCATCGATCAAATCCAATCGGCTCCAATGAGGGAAGATAGCATCGTTAGTGACCTGAAAGCTTCGAGACCAATCAAAGCCATCGATTTCATCTTCAATACTCGAGGATAGTGTTCTCCCACATGCTTTTAGCATTGCTCTCACATCCTGCAAAGCGTCGCCGGCTCTCGTATTCTCCTTTCCCAAGCTTTTGACAAGGCAGGGCCCAGTTTCTCGTCTTTCAGCACAGGCCAGTCATTGTATACACCTTCTGTAATCTGCTTTCCAACAGCACGTAGGTCGTCATAATCCGAGCTGAAATGCAGATTCAGTGGGTCGCCGTTCATCAGTTCGTAGATCCCCACTGCCCATAAGAATATATCTAGCTTCGGTTGGCCAAAGTCTCTATCAGAAGGACTGTCGTAGGGGTCATACGGACAGATGAAATCCATTCCCCCAAGTTGTGGCCACGGACTCAATTTAAGATCCTCACAAGCTGCCGTCGCAAAACTGGCAATTGCCAGTGAGTAGTCTGACCTCAACCAAGATACATCTTCCGGAGTTGGGCTATAATTACACCTTTTTCATGCACGAACTGACATGCGGCGAGGTACTGCAGTGCCCAACGTTGATAAAGTGCCAGAACAATATCACTTTGTTCTGCGCGTGGTCTGTAATATGGAATCGGCCCTGGCGAGAGCTTTTCCAGACGGTAGTGGGACGGAGCGGCACCTAGGAAGCGCACGATGCGAGGGCTAGCCTCCCCGTTCTCATCTTGAAGACGCCGATGGATCTGCGCGAAGCCGTGCAAGCGCAGGTGTCGTTGGTCTTCAAAAACTTCCCTGACTTTCTTCGTCATATGCAACTTCGCCATCACTGCTCTCGCTCAAAAAATAATCAGAGAAGACCAGGACGCTGGTACCATCGTCGGCAGGGACAACGGGGAAGTCTTCGAGCCAGTCGGCTATGAATCTTGAATCTGGGCTCAGATCGGCGCCTCTGGGCACGGGGTGTCCGTTGTAAGGAAGTTTTGGTTGCAGTTGTGCTTCTGTTGGTGATTGCGATTGTTTCTCTGTCGTGGAGGCTGACGTCCATTGCAGGGGGGACTCGGGTGGCGTGCGGTAAGTAAGTAGAGACTTCACCAACGAAAACATTGAAATGAGAGCTTTGTGAGATTTCAAAATGCGTTCAGTGCAACCATGAATCGATCGGTACGAGGCGCTCCCACGTGTAGATGTGTGTTAATCGAGAGGGTCAGTGCCTCTAGGCAGCAAGCCAAGCCAACGTCCTGCTCCCTCTGAAGGCAGCAATGGCCTCCATGCTACAATGACCTGCACGTAGTGTGAGGGTATAATAGTAGCGTCGCTTTCACCTAGTCATCAAGGCCTCTGTGATGTTTGTCGTGCGACAAGGCTGCGTTCTATGAACGATGGACAGCGTCGACCGAAACTGTGGAGACTGGTTTTGGTGAATTCCTTCCGGATTTGGTCTGAAAACCCGTGGGAATTGCGTTGTTCGGGAACATCGCCGCGAACGCGTTCGTCTGTCCTGCACTGTACTGCGATGCCGTGATTTCAATGAGATAGCCGTCATTGTCTATATCGAGCAAGTATCTAATGTAATGCTCCGCATCAAGAAGGTATATAGACCTCTTGACCCCGTCCACTTTCGTTCCTCTAAATCAAAGCATTCAATCCAACTTCAATAATCACTTCGTTCAATCCCAATTTCACAAATTACACAAGGTTAGTCTCGATCACAATCTAATTCATCTGGCAGAGCTACGAGAAGGCTAACACCAACAGATGTCTTCCTCTCTCGTCCCTCTCACCGTATACAAGGGCGCCGGCCACGAGCACATTCCCTTCAACGCCGGTTCTCCTCACATCACAGCCGACTTCCACTCTATTCGTACAAAGACCGAAGCTCCAGCATATGTCACATCAGGCTTCTACAAGGTCGAGGCCGGTCCCACACTCTCAGCACACTACGCCTTTGAGGAAGCGAAGTATGTTCTGAGCGGCCAGATCGACGTCTACGTATGTTCCCATCATAGCCTTTCCTTCCCAAGCTTGTACTGATCGTTCTCTTCGTAGGATGAGGCAACTGGTGTCACTCACCACCTCGTCAACGGCGACTTTGCTTTCTTCCACGTTGGCACCAAGGTGCAGTTCTCGACGAAGTCTTCTGGCTTTGCCTTCTACACTGTCACACGCCCTATTCGCGACCCTCACCCTAACCTTGAGGGTCGTGCTGAGAAGGTTCCTGGCCAGTCGAGATTGTAGAACAATCAATGGTCCGGCGGATGACATGAGATACATGATAACGTATGCAACCATATAGAACAGTAATGCATCATTAGCCAAAGGCTCAAATTGAAAGATCTTTGCGACAAGTGTGGCCTACACAAGCGATTCAGTGATAGGCGCCGGGGCTCACAAACCCCACACCTTTGATGTCTTGCCATATCATACACATATGATACAAACCCTTCCGCTTCGCGATCGGTCACGAACGCGTGATCTTCTCCATACCGTCCGGCATCCATCGCCTCAGCACCTTCGGAATGACAACTGCTTTTTCATCTTCTCTCCATCCATTCTCCAGTACAGCGGCAAGGACTCTGGGAACCGCCAAAGCAGTTCCGTTGACTGTATGCGGCCAGCGAAGGCTCTGCTCCCCACTGCTTTTGAACTTGGTACCAAGTCTTCGACTCTGGTAGTCGGTGCAGATAGACGCGCTAGTGACCTCTCCATAGCCTTCGTCAATGGCTGTCCTGCTGGGGAAGAACGCCTCAATGTCGATCTTCCTCGTTGCGGAAGCGCCGAGGTCTGTTGAGGGCATTTCCAAAATGCGAGCGTGTAAGCCGAGCGAGGTGAGGATTTCAGTCTGGATGGAAAGCATTTCCTCAAAGGCGGCTTCGCCTTGTGACGGTGAAAAGGCGGCTTCGTCCTCTTCTTCTGTGCCGAAACGATCGCTGGTCTCTGCTGTGGGCGGTGGCTTCGTCCATGCGAACATTTCTACTTTTGTAAACTCGTGCACGCGGTAGAGGCCCTTGGTGTCCACTCCACGGGCACCTGCTTCGGCACGATAGCAGCGCGATGGGCCAATAACCTTGAGGGGAAGTTCGGCTTCGGATAAGGTCTTGTTCGCTTGCGAGCCAGCGAAAGGAATCTCTGCCGTACCAGCTAATACGAGACTGGGCTTGTCGTCGCCGTCAGTCTCTGCCTGTGCGATGTTGTAGATTTGTGTTTCGCCGTTCTGATCACGCGGCATGAACCCACATGCGCTTGCAATGTGGCTGTAGACCAGACTGGGCGGTGTCATTACTTTCCAGCCGCGAGACATGGCGACACTCAAAGCGTATTGAACAAGAGCCTGCTCCAGCAACGCGCCCTCATTCTTGAGGAAGTACCAACCCCAGCCACTGGTTGTCGCACTCGCCTGGAAGTCCAGCAGATCCAGTTCCTTGCCAATGTCCACATGGCTCTTCCCAGCACCCTCAGCAATAGCAGGTTTGTCTTCTCCGTTTATGTAGCCAACCTTCAACGCCTCGAGTCCAATGGGCGTTTGCAATGAGCTCAAATTGGGCAATTCCATAGCCAACCTCTCCATCTCGGCCTGTGTATCCTTCTCCAATTTTGCAATCGCGGCAAGGCTCTCTTTCAATCCTTTTGCCTCCTTACGCGCCTCGTCTTTCTTCTGCGCATCCACATCCTTCCCTCCGAGTAATTTACTCAGTGCATTGCTCCGCTGGCGGAACTCGACAGCCTTGCCTTGCTCTTCCAACAGCTTCTGATGCAGCTCCAATATCCGCCAACCATTTTTTGATGAAGCGGCGTAGTTACGATCTATGCAGTTTTGTTCGTACAAGCCAGGGTTCTGGCGGATGTGTTTGAGGTCTAGCACTGGTTTTGGCGCAAAAGAAGGTCGGGCAAAGAAGCGCTTGCCTCTCGCAATGTTGAAAGGTGCATTTGGTCGGTTGCCAATGCGGGCTCGTACTGCAGTTCGGCAGCCGAAGCAAATGTGAGGCGACGGCATTGGAGGTGAAGATGCTGAAGATGTGCTCGCTGTTGACTGCGCTTCGGCTTGATGGTGGAGCGGCTTTCCGCTTTGGGACACGCCGCAGCAAAGCATCGATATATGAAATAAATTGTAGTACTGGCAGATCGAGATCTGACATTCGGTAACAGCATCTGAATGCTAGCAGACTGTAGTGCTAGAGTTCCCGTCTGAACATTTTTTGGTAGAAATGCGCTTCGTCAAAGCTTTCATTACTTGCAAGCAAAATATCTTGACAATGGATATCATCGCTGGAACATAATCCTACATGGTCTCGAGACATCTTAATCATCGAAACCTTCAAATTCCTCCTCCTCGCCCGCCTCTTCCTTCAAGCGATTCCTTTCTCTCACCTGCGCGATCATAGCCTGCAACTCATTCTCCTTGGCCAGCTCGGCCTCAGTCATCTTGCTCCTCTTCTCCGCAGTGCGTCTTACGTCCTTCCTTTCGCGTCTATCTTCTCTCAGTACCTTTGCAGCCTTCTGCCCGCTCCAGGCATTCTCTAAGCGGCGCTTCTGGTCCAAAAGCTTGCCACCCTTCTTGTTCTTGTTCTTGATTGCGGAGGCCGAATCCACACCGCGAGCACGGGCTTCAATGTCCTCTTGACGCTTTGCTTCGCGGTTTTTTGCATATGCGAGTGTTCGATATCTAATTCTACCGGCATGTCGAGATTGAACGTACGATTGGGCACGGCCTCCGGATAATGGCGTTTGAGCTCAGGCATTTTAGGCCAGCGGAGAAGACCCCAGGCTTTGCCGGTCTCTGGCCAGTCGATCTTGCGAATGTGTCGAATATTCGGTATGGGATTGTCTTGCTATAAGCTTGTACAGAAGAGACGAACGCTTTCGCGGCACGATCGTGCAGTTCGCGCTTTTCCATCGTAAGTGCACGAATGTCAGATGTCATCTGTGCGGCTTCGGAATCAGAGATTGAAGGCGTGTTAGGGTAAGGTTCGAGTTTAGTGCCTTGTACTCCAAGGTAGCGGATGTAATCCTCTTCATGTCCCTTGACAGATGATGTGATTGCGAGTCCACGTTTTGCCGGCACGGCCGGATCGTCCGCACCGATGAATGAAGTCTGTGGGTTGGCTGGGAAGATCCAACTGGGCGACCATGTCTACGTCAGAGATATCGATACCGCGTGCCAGCACATCGGTAGTGAGAAGAATTGCGGGCTCGGTCGCGTCTGTGAATCTATTCAAGTTCTTGGTGCGAACTTCCGCCTTGTGATCGCCATGCATCGGGTAGACCAAAACACCAAGTAGAGAAGGAAGAATGCGGTCCCAGTAGTCCACGCCAGCGCGGGTCGAGACATATACAATGGTCTTCTGTGCTTTTGTTGCTCGAGCACGCGCTGAGCATAGGTAGTTTGTGAGTTGGTTTGACGATGGCATAACATAATCGCAGACTTTCTGGCGTCTTTTTGTCGAGTGCTCCGTTCTTGCTTCGTACCTTTGCGCTGATCTTGAATGGGTACCGCATACCAACGCGGACGAGTTCATCAACAGCTGCAGACACAGACGCACTGAACAGACCAGTGCGCCGCTCTTTGGGCAACATGTCCAGGATTTGTGATAGATCGCCCTTGAAGTTAGAATCAAGGAGTCGATCCGCTTCGTCCATTACCAGGAGGTCAAACCAATGGCGCTTGATAATAACTCGTGAAGAGTTCAAAACCTCGACTAGACGTCTTGGTGTCGCGATCAGTACGTTCGGGTGGATATCAGAGAAAGTGGCGAGGTCTTCAGGAAGTTTCGTCCGTCCGCCACATAGCAGCTGTGGGATGATATAAGGTCCAGGTGGCGGTCTAGCTGCTTTCTCCTCTTCTTCGTCGATGTCGAACATCATTGTGTCTTTAGAGTGCACCTTCTTATACGCGAGATAAGCAGCAGAAGGCTGATGGAAGGCCAGCAACGCTTTCATGACTTGGTAGATCTGAGTGGCAAGCTCCTTCGTAGGTGCGACAACTATTGATCGTACATATCCCTTTTTGTTGGGGTCATCGGCCTTCAGCAAGCGTTCCACTATGGGAATGAGAAAGCTCAGTGTTTTGCCACTGCCCGTGACAGCCTTGACGTTTGTTAGCACAGCATTCAAGCACTGAATAGGAATATACACACCTCGACAACAAGATCCTTGTTACCCATTAATAAAGGAATAGCCATGGCCTGCACTGGCGTTGTTCGCGCAAAGCCGCTGCTCTTCGCGAAGTCGAGGATCCATGGCGAGAGTTCTGGTGTCAGCGCCTCAAAAGACTTGGGCTTTTTTTCTGTCGCAGGCGCTTGCGCCATATTTGCGATAATATGCCCTTGAAACGGGCGGCTGAAGTAGAAGTAATCCTTTAAATCGCGTTGGAGTGTCTGATCTCAAAAAAATATTGGAAGTCTGATCGGCCTAGATCTGCAACGTTGGTAGCGCAGCCAATCGGCTAGCTCCGCCGCTAGCGGCTGTCCAGTCCATTCACTTCTGGTTCACGTACCTTCCTTCCTCATAACTAGATCGCTCCTTCCCAAATGAAGAAGGCAACTCGAGTTTTGCTGGCAGCTTGGTCAATGATCGTGATTAGTCACAATCCTTTCGTGGCTACACAGATCTGCAGCATGCTACAAATCAACATCATATCCGATCTCACAGCATTTAACAATCGCCCCAAGCCACATCCGGCTCTATCTTTTGATTGCAAGCAAGTCAAAGATCAATCTAAGTCTCGTTATTCAATTTCGTATGATAAACAGTGACTTGAAGTCGTTCTAGTGCTACAAGTTGATCGTGATGACGTGATCCAACGCATTGGATCCCAACTTGTATTCAGCTTTCCATGGATTCTATCATATCAAGCACCAGCCATCATCCTCTGTCTCTTCATGTCGAGCTCTACCTTGCTGAACCACGCAGCACCAAGCACGGTAATCCCCATCCCAAGACCATTCACCATTCCCAAAGGTACATTAAAGAGCACGATGCCAACAAGGATGGTCAGTGCTTGTTTCACATTTCCGCACACTGTTACTGCCAATGCGCCCACTAGTTTATTTGTCTGGAACGAGACAATGTTCAATGCAAAAGCCATGCACGCATTGATCAGGATCCCAAGTATCAAAGACCACGAGAAGCCACCCTCCAGCTGGTTGAATTTGCGCAAACTGTGCAATTCGCCCGTGAGGTAGGCATAAGCCATACATTGAATTGCGGCGATAGGCGAGAGACGGAGCAGCAGCTCCATTGGTGAAAGTGACAGCGGTCCGGTCATTAGGCGATTGGTCGTGATTGTCTTAACGCAAGCTAGGAGGACACCAAGTAGAGTCAGAAGTACGCCAAGAAGAGAAGCTTGGTAATCGCCTGCAGTAGCCAGTCCAGCGCCAATAACCAGCGGGATGATGGAAAGGTAGGTTGCGTTACTGTAAGAGCGCGCAAAAGCTACACGGTATATGATGACCGTCACGACTGGGCAAGTCGAGCGCATCACTTGATGGAATGGTACGGAGACCATGGCTAGGGAGACATTGGAGATTGCAATGTTGAGCGTGAACAGTAAGGAGAAGGCGAGAAGCGTCAGATGCGAGCGGAGGTTCAATGGCGTGAGAACTAAGTGCCCAGTGCCCATCAACACGAAACTGCCTATCGACGTGGCTGCTGTATGTGCAGTGGTGAGCAGCCAGGGCAAGCTTAACTGAAATGGCATTAGCAACTATGCATGGATACGGCGACACACGTCTCCAGCTCGCATAATCGATTGCAAAACTCGATATGGACCATGAAGATGCACTTACTCGGCTCAACACTGACTTGTTGGAAAGGGTCAGCGACAGATTGAGGAGGAAGTAGATCGCCACGAATATTATTTTGGTCCGACGAGGCACCGAATCTTCCAGAGATGTGGTGCTTGGCTGGGTTTGAGCTTCCAGTTCTCGAGCTTCGTGCAGCAGACCATGCGCAGATTCAGAAGATGTCGACTCGCTGCTACGTTTCTCGTCTATGCTGCTAATGCGGTCGTCTGAAGCTGAATCATAGCGTCGAATAGCTTCGTCTTCTCGGGCTGAGGGTGGCAGAGTGGCGCCTGGCATCGGAGCATCGTTTTGCTTGGCCTCATCCATGGTGGTGATCATACAGTTGTAATAATTCGTGCTCGGTACCAAGTCGTCGCTCAGCTGTGTAGATAAAAGAAAGCTATCCGGTAAGAGCGTTGCTTTGTCCGTTCGAGAGGCAGTTGCAGCGAAGTATACTTTATGCACTTGCTACAGGAATGTAAGGTAAGCACCAAAGACCGGCTTCGAGAACACTTTCCAACACACAAGTGGCGCAAGGTCAGCAGAACACTGTACTAACAACGAGAGTCCGTGGATATGCAGACAACAATGGGAGATCCTGAGCATTTCAAAGAAGGTCACGATAAGGCTATCACACGTTAACGAACCCGGTGTAGTGCCATGCTTGGCGCGCCTACCTCGCCTTGAGGCCTCAGTGGGAGGCGGAAAGACTGAGGAGATCCTCCGGATAGCTGTGACTCGCACCTGACCAGTCTTTTCGCACGGCTTGCGAACATGCAATTGCTGAACTGCAATCTGCGAAGCTGCGGCGAGGTGGCATTGACTGGGGTGGCACCATCCAATAACGTCAAGAATACTGCAATACAATGCATCCGAAGGTTGGGTCTTGGCCGATCACTGAATGTTCCTTCCGCTCCTCTGCGAGCCTTGACAGCTCCACTCCGTCCTGTGCGAGACGGATCATGCTCGCAACGCCGCGCGGAATCAGACTGGGATCTTGGGTGACTGCACGGATGCGCTGTTGGGCTGCGTAAGCTCGCGGATGGGGATGCAAACGCAAAGGGTGTTCGATGATCGCTGACTATGATTCTGCGCTGTGAACTAACTCCAAAAGACTACCACGAGGCGTGAGGCTGATCGGCTTTCGCACCAAAGAGTAGCAATGTCCATATGGCCTTCCATCAAGTACGAAGGTGTGGTTCGGTTGCTCCAGGGGCTTAGTTTGGCGCTATCATGGAGCCCTGCGCCGCAACCGTGATGCCGACTTGGCAAGGCTATGTTGTGCAGCCCAAGCCCTGGCTTTCCGGGTCCGCCGAAGCACAAGAAATCATGTGCTTGCGATCACAAGACCGATGGGAGTGAGCAATGATCAATCGCGGCAGTCTCATGAAGGTTACCAGACGATTGACCCAAACGCGTTGCCATGAAAAGTCGAACATCATGCCAAAACCACACAGAGACATGCTTGGAGCGAACGTCTATACTGAAGAGATGAGGTACAACTCACAAACGACTGATTCGAGCCTATATATAGCCATGGCTCAAAGCAGCTTGATCTGCGACGTTGCTTACTTGTTGGTAGACATTAATCTGATATACAAACATGATGTGCGGTTCGACGACAAAAAGGACCTGCTTACCTGATACGGCCATTTCGGGAGGGCGGCGGATAGCTCTGCTCTCGAAACTCACGAGAAACTTGTCTTCACGCATCTTTAGCGAGGTCAGTTTTTGATGGAGCGATCTTGCAGCGAGAGCAGACAAATCGAATATTTCGCTTGCACACTGATCCATGGTATTAACCATCAAAACCCCCACGATATCGTCTGCTTATGGGTATCATTACCTAAGCATGTGGCTGTTATCGCCAATTCCGAGAACGGTCCTCCGGAGCACTGAGCTATCTCAGATAGCAGATCGCGTCATCGTCAATTGATCATCCGAGCACGTTACCCGTCAGCGGTACACTCTTATTTCTTCGAGATCCTCAGTATGCCAACAAGTCTCCATAACCAGCTTGCAAAAGCTCCCAGTCATGGCGCCGGGTAGAACAGACCAGGGAGCGCAAGTCGGCGCCAGCAATGCAGCTTTCCGCGACTACGATCATGATCACGACTACGATTCCGACAACGATGAATCACGCGCTATCAGTCAAGAGCCTGTGGGACAGGAGCCTGATTCTCAGTTCCTAGCAAAGCGCTCAGAACAGCCGCAATTCACTCTCCGCGCGCTATTGCTGGGTCTTGCCATCGGCGTTCTCATCGCTTTCAGCAATACCTACTTCGGTCTGCAAACGGGATGGATATCTGGAATGGCCATGCCCTCGGCACTCGTCGGCTTCGCATACTTCAAAGGTCTACGCCTGCTGATGAGTAGGCTGGGCGACGGGTTCACAAGATATGGATTCGGCGAGGACTTCAGTGAGGTCGAGAACGTGCTGGTACAAACTGTAGCTGGCAGTGTAGGCACGATGCCGCTCGGTTGCGGCTTTGTTGGAGTCGTACCTGCGCTGGAGTTCTTGCTGAAGCCCAGCGAGACGCCGCAGTCGGACTCCGTCGACCCGGATATTGTATCGACACTGGCCATGGCAGAGAAAACTGGCGGTTTGAAGCTTCCACTGGGTAAGCTTGTGCTATGGGCACTGGGCATCTGCTTTTTCGGTGTTGTGTTCGCAGTGCCTTTGAGGAAGGAGGTGATCGTGAGGGAGAAACTGAAGTTTCCGTCTGGCACGGCTACAGCACTCATGATCGGTGTGCTTCATGGAGGCGAGAAGCAAAATGGCACTAAGGGTGAAGAGCACGAAGATGAGGAAGAAGGTAGAGCTTTGATGGATTCGTCTCGGAGGGATAGTGAAGATGGAGCTCATGGCAATGCGCAGGAGGATGCTGCAAAGCGTGACTGGAGAAAACAAATACGATTGCTCACCTATTCGTTCAGCATCAGTGGTTTATACGTATGTTCTTGACGTTATTGCCCTGCGCCTATGAAGATTGGCCCACTGACATACAGTTCTAGACTCTGGCATCGTACTTTGTCCCTCAACTCCACAACATTCCCTTCCTAGGATCCTACCTCTCACACAACTGGTTGTGGTCGCTCAACCCTTCACCAGCCTACGTCGGTCAGGGTATAATAATGGGACCGGCCACCACCATTCACATGCTGCTTGGCGCTCTTCTTGGCTGGGCTGTGCTATCGCCTTTAGCCAAACATCAGGGTTGGGCTAGCGGAGACGTCAGCGACTGGAATACAGGCTCAAAAGGCTGGATTGTCTGGGTCAGTCTTGCGATTATGCTTGCCGATGCCATTGTCAGCTTAGGGTGGCTCATCTTGCGTCCCTTGATCTTCTACGGACGACTATACGGTCCAGGGTTTGCGCAAAACGTCAGACAGAAAGGACTACAGCGACACCTTGCCGACCTTGCTAAGAGCAAGACTCATGGCTACGATCGAGTGAACCTTTCCGAAGACACCTCTCCAGAATCGCATCATCCCTCAAAGCCTGCAGTATCTGATGAAGAAGAGTATGACGCCCCACCTGAGCATCTCATCGGCGTAAAAACGACACTATTTGGACTGGCGTTGTCTCTCGGATTCTGCGTCTTTGCAGTCCAATACTCCTTCCGTGGCATGATCTCGATCTCTCTTACGATCTTTGCACTTGTACTTGCCCTGCTCCTGAGTATTATGGGTGTTCGCGCACTAGGAGAAACTGATCTGAACCCTGTGTCTGGCATCTCAAAGCTCACTCAACTTTTGTTCGCTCTCGTCACGCCCAAGGATCACCCAAATTCCGTGGTCATCAACCTCCTCGCGGGTGCCATCTCGGAATCCGGCGCTCTACAGGCTGGCGATTTGCTCCAAGACCTCAAGACCGGCCATCTGCTAGGCGCATCTCCGAAGGCGCAATTTTATGGCCAGCTGATCGGATCGGCTGTTGGCGCCGTCGTAAGCGCTCTTGTCTACAAGCTCTACACAAGCGTGTACGAGATCCCATCTGACCTGTTTCAAACACCAACTGCCTACGTTTGGATTTTCACAGCTCGGTTGGTCACTGGACAAGGTCTGCCACCCAAAGTGCCCGCTTTTGCTGCTGGTGCCGCGGCTCTGTGGGCGGGTCTAACAGTGCTACGGATCTATGGCAATGCTAAGAAAGCGCCATGGGTGCCTTACATCCCAGGCGGAATCGCCGTGGCTGTAGGAATGTATAATACACCTTCCTTCACGCTAGCACGAACGGCAGGTGGACTGATAGCGTACTACTGGACTGGCTGGCGCCAGAAGCCCGAGACACCGATCATTGTTTTGGCCAGTGGCTTGATTTTGGAGAGGGGTTAGTGAGCATTGTCAATTTGGGGCTCGCCAGTGGGAAAGTGCCACATCTATGATAAAGTGTAGGTTTCGAATGCTATATCAGCCGTTAATACTCCACGAAGCATGTTCCTCCTGGATCTCACCAGACGCTCGTACTCTCGATCTATCGCTTGCTCAAGTTATGTCGATCAAAGTGGATGTTATGACAGCGACTTCTGTTTTAGATACTAGATGACAGCGACCAGCGATATCTCATTTGCTTTCTATGGTAACGACTGTTGATCTGTTCACGTTAGGGAGGAAAGACCCTTCCATGAAAACCCTCGCCATTGAGTGACTTATGCTATCTGAGGACTTTCCAAACATTGTCCTGGAGCAGGTCGAAACTTGCTCCTCATCAGACACAATTCTGGCGGTGCTCTATCCAGTGGTGTTGCAAACGTAATCGGTGTTTCCACTGATACCCAAATTCTGGTCGATGCATCTCTTGATGCTATCGCCAGAGCAGCCGAGACCAACATTGACACCACCATGGACGAATCCCGGGGCATCAGCGCCGCAGTTGACTTTGAACCGCCAGTCAGTCAATTTGCTCTAAAAAAAAACGGGGGGTCCTAGGGTGTTTCAAGATACTCACATCCACCACTGCTGGGAGCACACGCCTCTTGCTTGAGACAGTTCTTGATGCCGCCGAACGGGTCACCATTGCAGACCTTGGAAGTGTCGACGCCGCGAATGCGCCAGTTGAACTTCCTCAGAGTGCCACTGTTGATCTTCTGGCCTTTTGGGCATATCAGTCTCAGCTCGTTGGCTGGTACGCCGTTGCAAGAATCCTACCTAGGCACCAACGGTACTCATCTCGGACGAAGAGGTCTTCTCCGGTGGGAAGATCAATGGGATTTCCGCAAGCAACAGCGATAAGGGCTGGGACAACGAGGATGGTGAAACGCATGCTGAAATATTGGTCGTTTGTATCACAAGATTTGAAAGTATTGTCGACGGATTCGATCGATGTTGGGGTCGAGATTGTGAACTGGGACATGGAAGCATCACTACTTATATCGCGTCGAAACACACATGGCTGTGCTCATATGTTCAGCTCATTGATCTGCGCTCGGTCTCTAAGGTGTGTAGAGCGCATTGATTTGGCTTCACGAGCGATCACAATCAGGAAGGCAGGCTCAGCACTGCTTACCGCATTCATATGACCAACAGGCAACGAGCAAACTCGCTCCTTTCAACTGTGAAACATCACGCAGCATCATCCTCCTAGTGACTGCGGTCGATCCAAGGACGCTCGGTAGGTCATCTGTAACGGAAAGACAGATGAGCCAGCATCATAGCCTCACGGGTCTAGGCACTAGCCAATTGATGCGTAACACAGAAATGAACGGGCATGATATATTGGTGGCCTGCGTAACCACAAACCAGGCACGGAGACTTCGTTATCGACTATGCAACGAGCTGCAAGTTGGATTTAGAGTTGGTACGACTGTGTCAGGATGGCCTTGCCGTGTCGTCTTGCCGCTGATGGACAATACAGTAAACTGAGTGGGCAGACGATCTAAGCGAAAACTGGCAAATCCTTGAGCTGAAAATGATGGGTACACCCTGTGCTCACAGGACATGATGATCCTGCAAGCTGCCTAACTTCAGCTTGGCCTGAAGGAATTAAGTACGACCAGGTATGCGCTGTGTGCAGTCACTACTCATAAGTCTGCACATGTTATCTCAGCGGTTACTGGTAATGCCGCATTGGTGGAGGCTGCGGAGAGTGCTTTATTCGTCCTAAAATTCGCCCGAATACTCACTGTAATCTCCACGGAACATGAGTATTAGTATTATGCCTATGTCCTATGACACTGGCATAATACGACATCCATGCATGTACAGACTTATGAGCTAGTACGGTAAACAAATCCATATCTTGTCTGGGCGGTGATTGATCGGCTGATCACACCAAGCCCGCTCCTCGACCAGTGGCTATTTGGAGTGATTTTCAAATTGGGCATTGACGTAGAAAGCATTCCACGAGGTGCTAGGTCACCAAAAACTCTTGATATAGCTTGCACGCTTTGTGTTCTGATTATTCATCCATTCGCCCTAACTCTATGTCAAAGTTTCATTACGGCCAATACTAGACACTAGAGTGTACTCGAGCAATGTGCGGCGCCGAGAGTTTACTGGCACTGGCCCTCTGCTCGTCGTCAGCGTCACTGGAAACTCTGCTGTAACTTCCTCCACCACCACCCGAACCGGGCGCCAGTGTCAGTGGGATGCCGTGTGCTGCGTTCACACATCCTATACAATGTTCTGTGTTCGGAAGCCTTCTTCCAAGCCACCATGCTGCCACCCAGCCAAACCCTGTCCAACATGCGCTCAAGAAAACAATGTCCGCCAACACGACGGCAAAGAGGAGTTTGAAAGTGCTCTTCGAGTGTGGTATAGAGCAAAGGTATCGAGAAAACAGCGTTGTATGTTGTGCAAAGTCCAATGGCTGAGTGACGTTTGTCGCAGTTGGGTCAAAGACTACACTTATCATTCCGTTCCCGTCGTCACCAAACGCCGCCTTGGCTTCCGCAAGGTCGGTGTCATTGGCGTCCTGTAAATAGGCTAACCCATCTCCAGTCGAGAGAGCATTGGTCAGCTTGATTTCCTCGGTGGAGTTAAAGTCGGACAGCAAGAGAGAGTAGTAGGCTTTGCCGAAAACATCCACTACAGTACTGATGTTAGGCAGCTGCGGTTGGAACTTATCGGCTTTGTTCTCGGCAGTCCATTGCTCTTTCCAATCCTTCATTGTACGTTTCGAGTTCATGGAAGAGAGGCCTCGACCATTCTGTGGGAAGCTCGCTCCGCAGTGGAAGAACTCCAAGCTCTTATAGTCCATGACGTTATTGTTTCTTGTCAATGAAATGGTCCCGGAGGCCCACGAAGGTCCATCCGAACCATCCGAATCGACAAGTCTGCTGGTTCCAGGCACCGAGTAACCCATTGCGGTGCTTAGTTGATTGTACCTGGCGGCCAGAAGTTGTGCACCAAGGTGTCGTCCTGGGTGGGAAGAATCATTGAGGGCAAGAAAGCTTTTTGTGATGTCATTGTTGTGTCCGGCAGAAGGCAGCTGTGAAGTGAAGTTGATCCTCATAGGGCCGTCGTCAGTGTCCATCGTGCATTCGGTAGTGGACCGCGCAATGGTTGATCCCCAGGTCCACCAGTTTCTCGGAAGTCTTGTTGGGTTGCTCCTCGCCAATTCAATCACAATTTCCAGGACTTGACAGTTATTCAGTGAGCCATTTCTGTAGGAAGCAGTAAGTGGAACGCTGCTTGTATTGCTTTCATGGCGGAAAGAGTCGATTTCGTAATGGAATCCTTGGTTCGTGGTCGTGTGGTCGCCGCCAATTGTCAACAGGGCCGGTTGACAAGTGGTTTCCATGTCTGTCGCCCACGAGAATGCCGGTCGTTGGTACCATGTCTTGTTGGCGATTGTGGCATTATAGTCATTGGTATATCTTGCATCAAGCTGATAGGCATTGCCGGCCACAGCAATGAAAGTGAAGAAGGTGATCAGTACGGTTCCACCCGCAAGGATGATCCACGTAAACTTCGACGGATATCGTCGTGTCACTGGGTACGTAAAGAAGGATTCGGCTGACATGCTGCGCCAAACAGAAGGATGGATGCCTTCGATGAGCGCAGGTAAGGATCGCAAGGCTTGAGCGGGTCGACCCACGTATGAAACTGGTTCCCTCGACTTCCAAGTGTAAATGCTAACAACGACGGTACAAACAAATGCAATGCATGGGCCCAAGAGCGCAGAAAAGGTCGGAAGCAGATGGGAAATGCGACAATATGGTGTATACTCATAGATTATGCACGATGCAGCGCCGTTTGCGCTCAGCCGCAGTCGTGCATCGAGCCAGCATATTGCGCCCCTTCAGCTCATGCAATTGTGATCCTTCGGGTGCATCGTGGCTTGAAGGCAGATTGTGGAGGTTTGAAGTCCGCAAAAGAGGAACGGGACGGAGCTCAGGTGCTCACAATATTCCAGCCATCATGCAAGTATGCAAATCGTTCAACAGACTTTTGTGTTAGATTCTGTCGTGATAGAGAAGATGTAGAAAGGTGTAATGATGGGGTGCGCGTGCGAGCCGTGCTGCAGAACAAGCGCCGCCCCACGCTTCTGTCCCGGTGGCTGGATGTGCCTCACGAGTCACACCCACGGTGGTTCTTTACCAATCTGAGGCACACGGCGTACATGGATTGATGGTCAGCTCATATATGTACCGCTTCGTGTTCCGATAGCGACGTCTACTCGGTGTCTCCAAAGCCCGCATCTGATAGTTTCCGACGCGCATACATCGTGTCTGAACTCCCTGGACAGAGCTGTAGCTCATCATATTTGGCTCTGCCACAAATGGTCCTTGCGGAACATGAAGCTCAGCTACTACGCTATGCCTGCATTTCTACAAGATGTAGCGGAAGCCTAAATCTCCGCCTTCACGATCGAGTCTCTTATTTTCTCTCTTCAACCAGAAGCGAAGCGTGAGCGACGCGCACGCACAAGTCACAAGAGCGACCGTCAAGACGATACAGCCAGTGCGGTAAAGCCTTTGCGAAAGCGACCTGTCAGCAGGTGTAGGACTCACACGTGATCGGTTCACTTACGGTGCGTCCGACGAGGGATATAGATATGCTGAGCTGATGTTCGTCGCGTTTGCCACAGCCGTACATATTGCCACAGCTACGCCGCGCTTCGCTTTGGGTCGTGGGATTGTCGACGAGATCCATGCTAGTATGAGCTGGAAAATCGAGAAAGCGCCCATCGCTTGGAGGAACATAGCCTACACGCATTCTAGATTAGCCCCCAATTCGCTCTTCGCTTTGGAGGAAACTTACAAAGTACCGTGCGCCCACGTTTTGCGTAGTCGTCGATAGAATCTGGCCTACCACAGAGATGGCTGCACCAACACAAATGTGGTAGGAGCGTTCCTGCGTTTTGCCACTGTGCCACGAGTTAAGCAGTGAAAAGATGCAGGCAAGGAAGTATGGTGGCGAAGTAAGCAGCAAGGTCTGGACTCTAGGGTATCCCAATGTCTGAACAATGGACGGGAAGAAGTCTAGCAGGGGAGTTAATTCATTACGACGTGCCATCTTGCATTGACATTGTCGGTCGTCGGGTACCTACAGGTAAAGCTCATGCTGATGACAGCACTCGTTAAGATCAGCGCAAGCAGCCATGTCTTCGGATCAGATGCAGCTTGCTTGAGACCAACAAAGACCGACTCCTCAACCTCATCAGTGTCGCCATCGACTTCACGCGAGAGACGATGTTGCGCAAGGGCTCTCTCAGCTTCGCTCAGCCACTTGGTGTTTCGTGGGTAATTCGGAAGCAGTGGGTAAGCAAAGAAGCCTAGAACAACGGTTGCCGCGCCTTCGACAATGAACATCCACCTCTGTTGCGAGATTGATGTCAGCTCGTCTGCAAAGCCTATCACATAGTAAGTGGACCATACCCATGACTGATAGCCGCCAAGCCCATCCATGCCGTCGAGGATGCCAGCGGCAATCAATCCACCGAATGCCGATGCAAGTGTGTAGCCAAGGTAGAAGATGGCGATTCGAAAAGGCAGCTCAGTCTTCGTGTACCAAGATGAGAGGAAGAAGATGGCACCGACAAAGTAGGGAGCTTCGGTCACACCGCACAAGAAACGCAAAGCGACGAGACCAGCATAGTTCTGAACAAATCCTGTCGCCCCAGATACCTGATTGGAACAGGTGAATTAGTATTAACACCAGGCACGGAGCAGACGCGGCGACAGCTTACCACGCCCCAGACAATGACCACCGTTGGAAGGTACAGCTTTGGTCGAAGGAGAGACAACATCATATTAGAAGGGATCATCATTGAGATATAGCCAGCTAGGTGCGCCGTTGCGTCAGCTTCTTCACAACGATTCTAGATCTTTTGGCGTTCTGGATATACATACCCCATAACACCATCAGTGCCGTCTGATACTGCTTGTCAGACATGCCAAGCTCGGCCTCAAGGCCTCCGAGCCTTGCATTCGCGATAGTGTTCCTGTCGAGTATGTTCACAATGAAAAGTATGACGAGGATCGGAAGCGTGCGAATGTCAAGTTTGCGAACGATGGACTTCTCCATCGCTTCCAGTTCGGTAGTTGTGTATTGCCGTAGGATCTCGGGCAACTCGTCAACTCGTGTTGTGGGCTTGTCCTCGACAATTTCCACATGTTGACGATTGTCGGCAGAAGCTTTTACCTCTGGGCTGGAATTCACTTGTTCCATGTTGTTGGAAATGACAAGCTGATGATAGATATACGAGATCGATTGGTATCGGCGATATCACTGACAGCGACCAACAATGCTTTTATATGCAACGGCGTCAACAGTTCTCGGAAGGAGACTACCGAGGTTTGGGCTTGGAAGCAGATCTGCAATAGTGACAAGCTTTAACAGCAGACTTGTATGGGCAGACATCTACCTTTGCTGCATGGCACTACGCATATTTCTCCGCATGCCAAGTTAAGTCCAAGAACAAGGCGGGCAGACATGTGTCCGACGCATCAGTGAGCATCCTGCGGTAGATGAAGTGTATTGTACAGTGAAATTAGGCTGTTGTCTATGTAGTGTATCTTTATACGCACACCATACGTGCTATGTCGATTCACGCCTGCTGTCAAACCTCGTCGAACTTGATTTGAATTTAGAACACTGTCGCGATGCTGAGAGTTGTAGCTGCTAGAACGATGGTGAAGTCCGAAGCACTCTTGACAGACGCAGAAGCCGTGGGCTCAGGAGCGGCCTCTTTCAGATCGTCGTCTTTCTTCTCAGCTTGAGCATCGACCTTCTTTGCGGGCGCCGGCGCTGGCTTCCAACCATCAGGCCTCCATCCAACTGGAACATCAATATCGAACAATGAAGCGCGACCTTCCTTGCCGCTGAACACGTCCTCCGCATCGTGTCCCACCCTCGACGACGGTCAAACGCAAGCTGATCTGGTTGTTAGACACGTCAGACCAGTCGACCATGTCGTCGAAAGTAGCCGGGAATCCAGACACGTCCTCATTGGTCCTGGCCAGCGTGTTGACATACTGCCACCAGACGAGGTTGCGGTCACGGCGCTTGGTACCGCCTTGCATGCGTGCTGCACAAAGGGTATCACCACCTTCCTCCGTATCGTCGTAGCCAACAATCGAGATGACGTCGCGTGAGATATACTGCTGGAAGTACTCCTTGGCGGTCTTCAAACCATCTGCGGTGCCAGAGAACTCATCGAAGCCGTAGCGCCAAGTGTTGTAGTACTCGCAGTCATCACGGCTAGGAAGATCCTCTCCAGTGGAGATCTTCTGTGCGCGGTTCCTGGTGAAGTAGGCCGCCGAAGATGGGTCGCCATGAATGTAACGGATGTGCGCCTTGCCTCTGGAAGGCGTCTTAGCCACCATTGCGTAGCGTACGTTCAGTTGTCCACCACCGCCGTGTCCAACGACAGTGATGTTTGTCATGCTGGGGTATTTGTCCTCGTCCATGAACTCATCGACGAGCGCGTCCAGCGCGTCGAACGAGGTCAGCTTGGTGCCCTCGGGGTGGCTGGCAGGGTCGCCAGCTTGCCATGCATTGACATCTTGCCATGCCATCGTGTCAGAGGAGTACTGGCCAGAGTTGAGCTTCTCAGAGAAGAATTGAGGTGCCACGACGATTGCCGCGTCGTCGGCTCCAGGGTGACCATCGTCAATGGCTTTCTGGAGGATGTTGTTCATGGTGGTCCAATAGTCATCGCCATCCCTGAGTTTACCATGGATCATGATGAAAGCATGCTTCACTTCATCATTTTTTGGATTCTTGCTCCAGTAAGCGGCGATCTCCTCACCACCGCTTCCAACTGGCAGGCTTGTGAAGGTCGACCCTTTGGGGGCATCAATGTCACCGTGGGCCTCGCCCTCAGTGTTTTGACTGTCGTCGTCGTAATGCTGCCTCACGTCACGCGCCACGTGAACACTGTGTGCATGAGAAGAAGAACCGTGCTTGTCGACCTGCGAACGTGCTGCAACGGGGTTGCTGAAAGCTGTAATAGCGCTAAGGAGTGTAAGAACACCAGCTGAAGCTGCGGTTTGTAACTTCATAGTGGCGCCGTATAAGGAAAGCGAAATGTACAAAACTGGAAAGGACTGATGATGGGAATACGAGAAATGAAAGTCTGAACTTGTATCCACAAACTCAAACAACACAAGGAGGGCCGTCAACAGGATGTGACTGAGTGATCGCCGAGCATTGAGTGCAGATGAGCTAGTAGATCTGCACCTAATGTAGCGTCAAACAAACGTCTTCCTTCTGCGTGATAGGATCACTGTGTAATTTTACAACAGTGCGGTGGCTGAGCCACGCTCATCCAAACTGACGCATACGCATGCGGCTCTACCGTCTGGGGTCGTTGAGCTCTGCAGTGACATGCCGTGCAGACTAGGACGAACGTCCCATGATCATCAGCAAACTCTATATGTCCAGATCACACGTAGATCGAATCCCGATTTGTTCGTGAGAGTCGACGAAACAGGCTGCCTCCCGCATGTGTTGGACTTCGAGCGACACGCAGGGCAATATATGAATGGTAACGACGATCCGACAGCAAGGTCTTGGCTATGTCAGACCATTGAGAAGCGTAGACATCGCGTGTCGCGTCCCTGAGTCTCGAGTCAGAAAGATTGTTGGGGTTGCAGTGGCAGTCCGACGGCCGGCCCCACAGAGGATTGCAAACGGGAGCCTCTCCTGCCAAGACGACGTTTGACGTAGATTGCCCTCGCATACCTTATTTGACGCATTGGTATTGTGCGTGTTTCCCTGCACATCAGTAAGTCGGCTGATGCCTTGTCATCTCTTGTATAACAGCTCGTCCGTATTCCATGTCATGCCTGAACGCTACATATGCACATTCAGCCAGCGTTCCACGATGCTGGTGCAAGCAGTGCTTCGCCACATCTCAGTCACCCGTTTCTGGCTTCTTTGAGGGAAGAGCGAGACAGTCGCATCAAAGCCAGTATTCGAAAAACGGCTCTGTGACTGCCGTTTAGAGGATATACCAAGCATTGTGGTCGACTGCATCGAAATTTGTTTATGAAAGTGTCTTCAATGGAGATAATACACTGATTGGACCTGCTTGTTTCAATCTTGGTACGAACTGTTACCATGCTGCTTATCGTCCCGTCCGACATCCTATGTCAGTGATTCGTACGGATATATGGCGAAAGTGTAGGCACAATCTACTCTTCGATGCATGATTCGAAGGTAGGATGTCCGAACTGCAACAAACGCAGCCTTGACGTCCTGCGTGCGATAAGCCATGGGCAACGCACGATTAGCAGCACGAGGACGCTGTCCCATAGCGACACAGGCATACAAGCTTCGTCACTCGACGTGGACGAATTCGAAGATCCGCTGAAGCCGGCGCTGCTCTTCCCTTCCTGTCATGCTCAGCAGGCCTACAAGAAGGTAGCAATTGGGTCCGTGTAAGGGAAATGCGCAAGCGTATCTCTGCATCGCCAGATATCTTGCGATTTTTGTATACATTTACTCCTCGTCAGCATCTTCTGAAGGGAATATTTGGCACCAGACAGTGCTATGGTGGCACAGCCGAACGAGCGCCCTATGCACCCTTGAATACAGTCTGAGCATGCTGATGATACCTTGCAGCATTACAAGTCCCCCGATTCGCAGCAGGCCCTCCCAGCAGCACTGTTGCACTGGTATTTCCCATAGCTATGCGGTCTCCTATGACAAATGGCTGAATCATCCAACTTGCGCAAAGTGAAGCGCCAAAACACAGGAAAAGCCACAGAGAATGGCTGGATCTCTAATGCTCGCGTCCTCTTCCAGCCACTCATCAGCACATCAGCACCTGTCTTCTAGTATTGATGCATTCGGATTATCGCAATGAGCGATTACTGGACGGGAAGCATTATGTGAGGACAATTAGCGCTACGTGAGGACATTCAACCATGGTTTGGTGCAGGCTTCACAACGAAAATTTGACCATGTCCTCAAATGTCCTCATGTCCTCAGATGTCCTCTGTTTCGTTTTGCGCTTTGCAAACACATAAAAAAGACCGTCCCCTCCTGCAGAAGATGTTCCATCACCCAAAAACACTCACACTGATCGCGTCAAGCCACTTCCACCAAGCCAGCCCATCACCACCGTGCGACCAACCAACCACACTACAGCTTACTAAGCTTACCACAATACCATCTCTATGGCAACTGCCAGCCTATCCAGAGGCAACATGACAGCCAAATGTAGCTTGTCGCCGCACGCGGCTTGCTTTTTCGCAGCGCCCTCTGAGCAGAATCATTCCATTTCAAAGTTGTCACCAGACGCTGCTATCTTCGTCTCCACACCGGTCACATACAGTCCAACCACAAAGTTGTCGCCGCATGCTGCTAGCTTCTTCGCTACACCATCAAACTATAGCACCGACCTTGCTCTACGCACTCTTGCTATTGACGCATTCAAGTCTTTGCAAATCTTTGAAGCTTTGAAAGAGAGCATCGCCGCCGTCGAGCTGGGCCAGGCCGCTGTCAATATCGCATTCGACATCATGATGCAGCAGGAAGCTGACTGCGAGCATCATTACAACGCACTCCTCAAGTGGAGAGATTACCAACGCTACGGCGAGGAAATCCCAGACGATGACTTCGAATGCACACCGACTCTCGCAGATACTCGCAGATCTCGATGCTCTAAATGCAGTGAATATCTGCCTGACATGCAGCAGAGGTACGAAGATACCTTGGCCGAGTATGTACGACTTGTCGCCGAACACGACGCAGCCATCGATGCGTACGACGAGCATATTGAAAGAAGCAATGCGTCCCTCGTCAACTACTACGCTTCTCTCGTCCCTGAACTCACCTTTGCCGCCTAAGGAGTCAGTTCAAATCCACTTTTCCTCAAGACACGTTCGCTCATACCGACCGGCCATCATCCACGTGTGCAAGCGTGGTACAAGTTTGCCGTACTTTGCGGGCCGGAAAATATCACGAAACCTTGATTTGGGAATTTGTTCACAGTTTCTACCACAGAAAGCAGGTATATAGTACTGCAATACGAATTTTGATTTATGATTCAATGTAGTCTTTCGTCAGTGGTAGATGCGTGACTTACTACATTCGGTTGTCTATGGGCTACTTTGCGCCTTAGTCTTCGTGGCTGAAAAGACGGGTCAAGTTTTCCCTTGGTTTATAAACCTTTGAACATGCATTACATTGTGAACACAGACTGACATCGTGCTCTTGGGCCAGTAATCCATGACCTTGGACTGTCACTTGCCAGGATGCAAGGGACCAAGGGACGTAAGGCTGACGGAGTGTAGATCTCACCGGCCCGTGAGCGGAGAAGGAGCCTTGGAGTGACGACACGAGGAGGGAGAGTTCATCCTGCACCAACCACCGAGCCTACGAGTCGAGTCCCTTTCGCTTTGTCAACAATTCGGTGAATTCTTCGAGGAACACTGGACAGTTCGACAGGAACGGACTCGGACAATCGGACTGATGTTGTTCAGATGGCAATCGCGGTCCGCTCGGCGCGTACGGCAACGTCTCTGGCGATCGACCAACCCACTCCTCCACAGTCTATCTCCATCGCGCACTATGGATTCAAGGCTTGACATGCTTGGTTCAGACCTTAATTGAAACTCTCCGCGGACTGCCGTCATTTCCGATGTCGAGCGTGCTGCTCTGTCAGCCTTACTTGGAATCTGTAAGCATGCCATGACGAACTTAACCGGCCTTACAGTCTTCGGATTTTGGCAGCCCTCCGTCATGTTTAGTCCAGGCGATGCGGCTCGTTTCAATTGGTTGTTGTAACTTGTATTGCCGCAGGCTGGCCTTGCCCAAAAATTGGTTTGGCGCAGTAGCCGTGCTGCACGACTAACCTTTCCAGCACGAATGTGCCCACTTGACACGAAGGCTATTTTGTTCGCTCCTCTCTTGACAATACAACAATCATGGCTCACCCGCAGCATCCGCGAGCGAAACCGTCATGCAGAGTGGAGATCATTGCTCTCTCCAGTAAGTACGCGTCACATTTAATATAACGCTGGTTACGTGTATGACCATACGGTGATACGCTGGAGAGGGCTCCGTCAGCAGCCTATAAATATGCCCTCTGTCACCATTTGATCTGGACTTGCTCACTTCTAAATCGATTATAACACACTTACCCATCGGTGGAATATGTGGCAAAAAGCTCTCACTGCAGCAGTGCTGCTAGCACCAGCTTTAGCAGCCCCGGCTGTGATCAACAAGAGGGATACGACTCCAGCTGAAGATGCCGTTGGTCCACCGGGAGCATCTGGATCACCTCTAGGCAGCAAATCGCTGGCCGGCTATGATCCCTCGTACCCGACTCCATCTGGGTCCACCAACATACCCAAAGACGACTTCGGCATTGGTGCCAACCAACAAGCCGATCCAGACCTTGGTCTTTACATTGAGCTCGAGGGCGTGAAGAATCCTCAGCCATTTGCTGGCAGCAAGGATAGTCCCACGGACCCAGGACCACGCAATCAACAGCTCGAAGAACAAAATCCTTCTCTCTACATTCCACCTTCGACGGACAGCGGTGATGTGCCCAATGGCAAGTGGCCACTCGGCCTGTCGCATAACCGCCATGGTCTTGCGGGATCAGGCTTTGCCCGCCAACAGAATACTGATCAGCTCCCTATTGCGAAGGCCATGGCCGGTGTCGATATGCGCTTGGAACCGAACGCGTACCGGGAGATGCATTGGCACAAGGCCAACGAATGGTCCATCATCCTCAATGGATCCGTCCGGCTCAACGCTGTGAATGAAGCTGGCGAAACTTTCCAAGATGACCTCCAGGCAGGAGACGTGTGGTTCTTCCCAGCAGGCGTGCCTCACTCAATTCAAGCTTCGCAAGCTGGTGTCGAGTTCCTCCTTGTCTTTGACGACGGTTCCTTCAGTGAAGACGGCACTGCGCTTGTCTCAGAGCTGTTCGAGCGAAACCCCAAATCTGTCCTAGCGAAGGACCTCCGCACCGATACTTCAGCATTTGACAAGATTCCCGACGGCGAGCTTTACATCTTCAACGGCACACCCTATCCCACTAACGCTTCGGAAACCAACGTCACCGGTCCGGCTGGCGCAATTCCACAGAGCGGCACGTACAGCTATCACCTCAGCCAACAGCAGCCGTACGAGGTCCCCGGTGGAAGTCTCAAGATCATCGACCCACAGTCCTTCCCGGTTGCGAGCAACTTCGCCGCCGCGTTGTTCACCATCAAGCCTGGCGCCATGCGCGAGCTCCACTGGCACACTACTAGTGACGAGTGGAACTACATCATCGGCGGACAAGGTCGTCTGACCGTCTATGTTGCACCTGAGGCAAGTCAGACATACGACTTCAGAGCTGGTGACGTAGGATACATTCCCGTTACTAGTGCTCACTACTTCGAGAACACTGGAGACGAGGATCTGGTATATGTTGGTACGTTTGTGATCATGTCCCCTCTCAATCACTACATCATAGTGGAATACAAAGCTAACATACTAAACTCAGAGGTCCTTCAAGCATCTGTCTACAATGATATCTCTTGTCGCCCAATGGTTGGGCTTGACTCCAAAGCAAATCGTCAAAGACCATCTTGGTCTGAGCGAGCAGACGCTTGATCGATTGCCGCAGGTGAAGCCTTACATCCTGCCTGGTGACCCGGACTTGTCTAAGACCAACTTTACTGAGACAAGCCTGTGAAATTATGTAACGTGATCTACGCGACTTGATTGATACAAGGTGCATAAGATAAGCATTGGCAGGAGATTAAAAAAGTTCCAATTTATTGATAATGGCGAATTAAATGATGGACGGAAGTTGTAGAGGAATGAAATGTTAGAGATCTCTTAGACGTGGATACAAAATGCTTCAATATGCTTTCACGTTCGAATCGTCCTAACAACTCAAAAGAAGCTACTCATCGCCTCTCCTAAGCACAATCTCACCTCCACCAACATTACTCCTCCCTGCTTTGCTTTGCTTGAGGATCCCCGCTGCAACCAGGTCCCTGACAAGATCAAAGATAAGTCCATCACAGCCCTTCGCAGCCATGATATCGACTGTTACAGGCAGCTGCTCCTCATGCTGTGTTATATTAGAGAAGTACGTCGCCTCGCCAACAGGCACGACAAAATCCGGTCCACCCCAGAAAGTCGACATCATAGCATCAGTCCAACCGGTAGGAGGCTTCGGCGAGCCACGATAAACGTTGCGATATTTGATATCGGCTTCCGAGCCAACATAGAACATGAAGCCTTCGCTGCACGTCTCTTCGTTCGCGGGCAGAATCTTGTCCGCAAACCAGGAAGAGAAGATGGCACGTTTGCGGTTTTCTTCTGCTAGTTGGGTGGGTGGGAAAGATTCGCCGAAAGCCCACCGGGCGAGTGGTGAAGGGTTGATGAATGGTCGACGGCCGTCGTGGGCGGCGGCGTAGTCGGCGTAGAAAGGATCGCGAAGGTTTTTGATCTGCTGCTGGGCGATTATGATGGGGTATGTGATGTTTAGGTAGCTGTCTAGTGTGACGTTGACGTTTGAGGTGGCTTTCCAAGCTGAGTGGATGTCAATCATCGTGGTTTTGGCTTGGATGAATGCGGTAACTTGTTCCAGGAAGTTGATGAGGAGCTGGTCACCAGGTTTGGTGGCGTTGATTGGGAAGCCAGATGCGAGGATGCGAGCTGGGCGGGCAGATGGGGAAGTGATGTTGGGAGCATACATGACTTTGCTAGCTTCTGCCCACAACAGAGGATCACGCGTCAAGAAGCCAGGGGTGTCAAGTTCAGGAGCCAGCGACATCGCTCCTTTCAACTCGACCATATTATGAGTTGGGCGATTGCCGTAGATGCCCTGCACATTTGAAGGAGCGCGAATTGAGTCCCCCGTGTCGCTTCCCAAAGTCAAGTCGAGCCAATCGTAAGCAGCAGCACCAGCTGCAGGGCCGGAAGACGACGAGCCCGGGTCCTGATAGCCGTCACCTCTGGGGTTGAAAGGGCTCTGGTAGTCCACCCAGTCTGCAGTGGGAGCTTCTCCATTGGCGAATTGTGAAGTCTTCATTTTACCGACGATGACAGCACCTGCATCGACCAGCCTCTGGACAATGAGAGCAGACTCATCTGCTGGTGGGTAAAGGCGGTACCATGCCCTGTTTCCATTCGAAGTCCGAATGCCAGCAATGTCAAAGATGTCTTTGACGCCGAGACGCACTCCAGCGAGAGGCTTGTCTGCTGTCTTCGTGTAGTAAAGTCTAGATGGGACAGCTACCGCTAGCGCTTGGCCAGGAAGGTTGGCAGGAAGGGTGAGGAAGGTACCATCCGCAGCTGGGAATAGTGTCTCAGAGAAAGTGTCGGCAAAGTCGCTGTAGAGTCGCCATGCTTGATGAACAGCCCCTGAAGAAGTCAAGAAGTAAGGACCGTTCGGAATGCTAGCATTCTGGGAGACAGTGCTGCTCCACACAGCATCGGTGACATTCTGAACGTTGCTCACTTTCGGAGAGAAACTCTCAGACTGCGAGCCAGTGTACTGAACGTATACAGACTCGAGGAAGCCAGCAGAGAAGACATCGTCGATCGATGTGAAGTTTGAGACAGCAGCCTCGAATGCCTGCGCATCGTAAGAGGAGCTATCGGTCGTGATGACCGTCAACGGCGTCAAATCCGCATCCTTGACCTTGTCAGGCAGCGAGGATGTCTCCAGTGTAGCGACCGACTCTGCCGGAACGTAGAACGAAACCCCATCAAGAACGACCGTACGGCCAGTCGTCGACAGAACAGAAGCGAAAGCAGGAACAAGAACGTTCGACGCCAACAAGGCAAAAGAGAAGAGGGTAGGCATGATAGCCTGGGCGAGAACCTACTCTGAGGAGGATGACATCTCGTTCATCTGACGGAAGAAACGTCCAACTTATGTGTCTTCCGTGTCCTCGCAGGTCCCAAGCCCTGAGGACAACGAAAAAGCTAATTGCTCAAAGGCATGGACCGCGAGTATGCACGTCGGAGAGCCATTGACTTCGAGTATCCACGCGGTGCTCCACGAGGGAGCATCTTGGTAAAACGGCGGCTAAGCCTCAACACGCAAGATCCAGTGATGACTTTGCTGGTGATCGGCACGACAAGGCTCTTGGTTGTTGTAGCGTGCGAAGTCGTTCGCGGCGTCCTCAACTTCGGCTTTGTCCCGCAAGAGGACAGCACACTTTGCCGCATCCATATGCAGATCTGTTCTCGCGCAGCAGTAACATGGCTCGTTGCCATCAGTATAAGAATTTACCATTGACATGTACTGTACCCAGATTCGACAAGACCACACGCATGGCCAAGCCAGCGAAGCCGCCCGCCAAGAGCGACTGCGGCGGAGATCATCGTCCTCTGTTACGCGATGACAACCTTCAAATCAGTCACAAGAAAGTCCTCGCAGTACTAACTTCTGACAATGAGTAAATCGAAAGAGTGCACGTGTGGTTCTAGCACCGTGATGATCATGCGCGATATAACGGATCCTGGTTCTCGTGCCGATGTTGTGATTACCCCATATTTACTTAACCAGTACTCCATACTCCATAGCAGGACAGCAGTGTTCCGACTTTCGATCGTGCCCACGAGATCATTTGGCAAGCAAGGTACTGTGGGCGTAGATGGCATCAACAAAAGCTCACTAGTCGGAACGATGGGGTAATACAGTTCTAGCTCATAAGTTCTGCGCACCTCTCAATGCCGTATTGTGCTAGTATCGGCAGATATAGGCCCAATCTTTGCACCTTCACCTCAAGGAGACGATAGAGAACACTTCGGAGATTCTTGACTACTAGTACAGTCCTTCCTTTCGCTCTTGTCTACTATCGAAGGATAGTTGCCGCTGAGACGCTGTTCGCAGACTTGTGAGCAAAGGCACGGGTGCCGAAGACTTTATGGCTAGCATTCTAATAAGACATTCTTTCGTAACGGGCTAGCTTGATACCAATACATCATAGTCAAAAACACAATAATGGAGGTACTCTCACCCGCTCACGGTGAAGGGCGCAAGCGATGAGAAGCACCAAAAATAACCAAGCTTTCTTTTCCCATCGCGGAGGTGGCTCACACTGAAATTCCTCCTATCCAGCATGCGAGCAATTGCTTCTGATGGTATCCAACAGGAATAGGCGCCAGGCCTGTTCTCAATTTTGATTTGTTCATGCAATCCGTCTACCTCCTTGCGAAGCAGCACAGCAGACCTGTCTTGCCCAAGAACCACAGGCAGCCGAGGAAGCGGACAAAAGACAGAGCCGCAGTCGCGTACAGCAGGGCGCGGAAGAAGTTGGCGGTACGCTGAGAAGCTCCTGAGGTGAAACCAAATTTGTCGGCGCTGTCGTTCGTGATGACAACAGCGAGCAGCGCGTTTGAGAAAATCCAGAAAGTGACCAGACGAGTACGGAAAGACTTGTACGAATCTTCCAGGGTCTTCTTGTTGTCTTCCTTGGGCGCGACGTGAGGCGTGAGAGCTCTCTTGACTGTCTGTTCGAACTGAGAGTCGATGTCGGCTTGTGACAGATCGGCTTCTTCGATGACGGCTGCTTTACCATCGCCAGTCTTCTTAGTCTGGGCTGAAGGCAGTGCGTCGGCTTTGTCGGATCCCTTGGTTCCCCAGGAAACATCATGCCAGTTGCTGTATGCGTAGACGTTGAGAATGTTGATGTAGCTGCTGGCAATGAGCATGTACTGAGGGAACGAGGTGAACATGTGCCAGGGATCCAAGTATAGGAAGGACGCGATGAAGTAGAGACCGAACGTTGCTGCAACAGCGACGAGAATGACTCCGGCTCCTGAAGGTGAGAAGAAGTCCGACAGGAACTCCTCAGTGCCACCATCAGTATTGATGAAATCCGGCTGAGAGAAAGCTCGGACAACGAGGTAGATCGAGAGCACAATGATGTAGAGTTGGATAATGCCGAACACCACGAAAGAGGTGATGTAGGACCAGCGTGAACCCTTGGGCCTGTTACCGAGTGCAAGAATGAATTGCAATAGCAAGAAGCCAAGGTAGATGTATTTCAGGACGGTATTAATGATTGGTGTTGCAGAGTTGCCGAAAGGGAAAGCGTGGTTGTTGTTTTGCGAGCTTGGTTGACCAACAAGATCCATGATAACCATTGTAGTGAGCCAGTAAGAAGCTAGAAAATAGTCAGTATTGTCCTTATTGGCAGGCTTCATTGTACTTACCAAGAGCAAACCAGGTCATGATAACGTTACACAAGTTGTAGATTAGCTGAATGTGCAGGAAGATCATGCGGATGATGTTGTGACCAGAGCGGTACATGCGTCCGAAGTGCATGAGAGAGTAGATTGTGGCAGCAAAAGAGCCGTTCAACCAACGACGACGCTGACCGATGAATTCAGCAGCACCTTCTGGCACGTCAGTCTCACCCTTCGATGACTTGACGTAGGTCAGATGCCACTTGCTGCCCGCCTTGGCGACAAGCTCGAAACAAAGAATACGATCCTCGGCCAAGAACATGTTCTTCTTGAAAATGTTCATGCCCTCGATACCCTTGGGACCCAGCTGCTTGGCCAGGGTGTGGTCACCGTGGAAGTACTGTTCCAGAGGACGTCCCATGATTGCGCGGAAACGGTACGCAGAGAAAGCACCAGGCAACACGGAAACATACCGAAGGATGATTCGAGTGGCTTGTCGAGGATATTTGAGATCTTGTACTCGAAGTTCTGTGCCGCAAACGGTGGATTGACCAAGTTTTTCCAACCTAGTTTTCCCGTAGTAACGCAACTTTAAACTTCTCGCATCACATCTTGTCTACCTTTCCAAGAAGGAGGGATCTCACACAAGAACCGCCGAGATCCTTGTCGTTGTAGAAGGCTTCCCAGAGAGCGAGCAATGCTTTGTGACCGGGCTTGGTACCAGCGTCAAGCAGAATGCAGACCTCAGGTTGAGGATGCGGCCGAAGCAGTGAACAGCCATCTGTGAGAGTTGATCTTCTTCGTTCTTCTGCTTCAAGCAGAACATCATCTGCACAGGCGGCGTCGATGGACCGTCGTCCATGGGCGAATAAGCTGCTGGTTGGGTGTGACAGACAGCTGGGTGGTGTACTCGAAGATGTGCGCAACGGTCTCCTTGCCGTCGATGTCCTTCTTCATGATACCATCCTGATACACACCAATCGTGGCCAGCACGTCAAGTGTCCCTTGTCGCAAGGGTCATACCGTCGAAGACCAAGCACACGACAATTTTTTGCCAAGCGGGACCTCCTTTGTTCCAGAACTCCGACTTCTTGATGTTAACAATATCGCGAATGTTCTGCATCACACCATGCAGAGTACGCGAAGTCAGCGTTTTGTCTTCGTGTAGTATGTGACGGCAATGAGGAGCTCGGTGTGTCTGTTGTACATGGCTGGTCTGAGATTGTAGCCGTTCTGAGGGTGAAGTCATTGGATCGCAAGTGGCAGCGGTGTAGCGCATGTGCGTGAACTCTTCGCTGCCGCTCTCGAGTCGTTCCTGTTGGCTTGTACGGCGTTCTGGATTGCAGAGGGGACGGGATAGTCTGCACTCAAGACAGCACCCTGCACAAGCTTGACCTTACGTGTGGCTCCGCGCTTGAGGGCAGTTGCGGCGGGAGCCTGACGCTGGGCCCACGCCTCTGTGCTGCCAGTCTCACTCCTTTCGTAGGGACTGGGCGTACGGCCTGGCACATCGGCGCCGTAGCCTGGGTCGTGGAGCGTGGTGCCAGCATAGCTGGTCTCGGAGTAGCCAGTGTTGTAGGGAGGGGCGTGTGAACCCATGTAGGACTCCTCTAAGTTGTAGCCTCGGGTGTCTGGACCGCCAGGAGTACCAGTACGGCTGTGAGGGTCGTCAAATGGGCCACTGAAGGGTCCTGTAGGGTTTAGAAGCGATCGCTCAACCTCGTCGTCGCTGTCGTGGCGCGGTGGAGGTGCGTGGTAGGGTTGCTGGGACGGCAGGTCAGCTACATGTATTCTGCAGTTTGATGCATGTTTCACAATGGAAACAACATACACCGGAGGGCGAGCCATCGCGCTGCGAGTGGCCATAGCCGTCGTGGCCTCCCTGATATGCCATGTTGACTGCTGGAATGCAGGCAAACCGGATGCTAGGGCGTCAATTGACTGCGGGAATAGGTTTGCTGCGGTGAGGATGCAGCAGGTAGGAGGGTGGATGACAAAGGATGTAAGAGGAGAGATGGAGCTAGGTGTAGGGACCAGGTGAAAGAGAGCCCTGGAGGGTGGTGGTGGTGCAGACAAAGGGCAGCGTGCTGCTGGACGGATCAAGGCGAGAGTTGCGGCAGCTCTCTCGCTGGCTCGCTGCTTTTGCGGAGGTCACAAGCTAGCGGCCAGGGACTGGGGTCTGTCGTCAGCTGGTTGGCCGGCAGCCTCCTTTAACGCGCGTGTTTCAGAAATGCCAGCCTACGATGAAACCAGAAACACTGGCCGCCGTCACTTGCGCTGGTGCCGGGGAGGAATGTTTGGACGAGGCCGTTGGAGGTGTTGCTTCTGGAACGAAAGAAGGTCTCTAGAGATGATTGCAGTACCTACTCTCTGCCGTCGCCAATTCTTCACGTGCTCTCTATTTTTTTGTCCTCGTGTCGCCCTGCCCACTTCCCCAGACAGGCCAGCAACGGCTTCTATATTTGCACCAGCGCCGTGGCCGGCTAGCGTCCAGAGAGGTGCGCTGCGCCATCGCCGGCCTCGTGTCCAGCGCAACACTGCAGCATACGGTAAACGCTGCGTTGCATTCTTCGCCACTCTTCACTACCACCTCCTAGCTGAGCTCGGCGGCTACGAAAAGAACATGACCCACTCGGTTTGGACGCCGTCAGGGCCATGCCAATCTGAGGGTCCCTGGGCCCATCTGTAGTGCCAGATCGGCGACAGCGTTCCTTGACTCGCTCACGCCAGCCTTGTCCTCCAATTTGACTAAAGTCACAGGCGCCTTTGTCGCACAACCGCATGCAAACTGCATGGTGATATCGCATTGACCAGTGTCAGCCGTGCTCCCGCCTGCGTTCAACATGTCATCACAGCCTCTCACCCGCCTGGTTCTCGTCTGCTGCCATGCCACTTACCGCGGCGGCAATCCGGACGAGGAGGATTCATGGATCCTACAAGACTTCCAGAAGTCGGATACGGCAACCGGCAAAGTCGGCGAACACCTCACCTTCATAGAGCACATTTGCTGCAGGGGTCTCGATCCTTGCAAAGGACCCCAGCGCTTTGCTGCTATTCTCTGGAGGTAAAACCCAAACACAGGTAGACATCACAGAGTCTGAAAGCTACCGGCGCGTCTGCTCAATCGTGAACAATTGGGAAACCGGCGAACATGACAGCTCTTTCGCCGCCCGATGTGGCGTTGAAACATACGCAACAGATAGCATGCAGAACCTGCTTTTCTCCGTCCTCCGCTTCAAAAAGCTTGTAGGATCGTATCCCGCGCAGGTGGTCATTATTACACACGCCTTCAAGGAGCTCCGTTTCCTAGAACTCCATGGACCTGCCATAAAATACCCAGCAGATAATCTCAGGGTGTTCGGCATCAATCCGCCCATGACTCTTGCGGAGCTGCGAGATGTGCAACATGGAGAAATGAAGAGAGGATATGGACTATTCTCGAACGATTTGTATGGAGCTAGTGAAACATTGAATAGCAAGCGCATCTCTCGTGGCTGGGACTCTGACGCGATCGAAACGCTGGCAGACGGTCTCGAGGACGAGGTAAAGAGATTGCTCGAGTGGAAGGGAGGAGCCAGTGGAAACGAGATTTTTCCAGGAGTTCTACCTTGGGAGCTCAAATAGTGATCCAATGATCGTAGGAGTGATTGCATCTGTAGTTACCCATGGACGTTATGATCGTCTGGTAAAGTTCGTTCTGTATAAAAGTATAGAAGTCCTTCCATGAAGCTTCGTCTCTTAAGCAATCTCCGCGGAAAACCTCTCCATACATATCGCTGGGAAGGTCTTTCGTTGTACATGTGAACATAATCTATTCCTCCATAACGTCGTCTTCTAAATTGAGTGTAAGGGCACGTGTGTCTCAGATATGATCTCGCGATATGATCTTGATCTTATTACCCCACATCATGTCATGTCCAATCGCGCTTGAAATTTAGTTTGGATTGGAGCTTCTTCTGGTACCTAAGCACTTCACGGTGATCTTCACAAAAACCACAACCACACCAAATTGCAGCCTGCGACAACAGACGTTCTGCAACAAAACACAATGGCAATCACAATCCTCCCACCCGCGCCCGCCGGGCCTCCACCCAACCTCAAGCCTCACGGCGCCTCCATCTCCCACAACAACGACAGCGACGACGACGACGATTCCTCCGACGAAATGGACATCGACAACCTCCCCTCGACCAAGCAGCGCAACACAACAATCATCACACCCGGCCAAATAGTCACCGACGACCCCCAATGGATGCGCGGCCACGGCACCTTCGCCGCAGACGAAAGCAGCGCAATCCGCTCCACCCTCGCCGGCACCCTGCAAAAACCAACAAACTCCTCTCCGTCGTGCCTTTACGCGCGCGCTACACGCCTGAAATCGGCGACCTGGTCATTGGACGCATTGTGGAAGTGCAGAGCAGGAGGTGGAAAGTGGACGTCGCGGCACCGCTATTGGCAAATCTACTTCTCAGCTCGATCAATTTGCCCGGTGGCATTTTGCGCCGTCGCACGAGCGTGGACGAGCTCAATATTCGCTCGTTCTTTGGCGAGGGCGAGCTCTTGGTCGCTGAAGTGCAGGGACTGTTCCAGGACGGTAGTGCATCGCTGCACACTCGCAGTCTGAAATACGGCAAGCTGAAGAATGGACACTTCATGGCAGTCTCTGGTGTAGGCGGAGGCGCGGGCGTGGTCAGGGCGCGCAGGCAGATTTTCACGCTACAGACGAAGGGAGGCGAGGTGGATGTCATTCTGGGAGTCAATGGTTACGTGTGGATTGAGAAGCACGCGGACGAGCAAGCGGCGCAAGCTAACGCGGATGTGGGTATTAATCGGTTGGAGCAGAGTACGAGCGAGGCTATTTATTCGAGCCAGAACGATGAGATTTCTGAGGCCACGAGGCGTGATATTGCTCGTGTGTCGAGCGTGGTTAGAGTGCTTGTTGAGGGTGGAGTCAAGGTTGATGAGGAGAACGTGAGGAGAGGGTACGAGGCAAGTTTGGAGCTGGATGACGAGGAAGGTGTCATGGAGTTCCTCAATGGAGAGAGGAGGTAGGATCTGCGAGATGGTTCTGGGTGGCGTGTGAGGCCAGGTGCCAATGCCAGCTGAGAAGGATGAAGACTTGGAGAGCCGGCAGACTGGCTATTGCTAGCTGCCCTGCCGTGGCCGAAGCCTCTGACGGCTATGCCATACACTCCTGCGCCAGGCCGCCATTTTGGGCCGAGTGGCAATGTGTGCACAGAGCTTTCCGACGCGCATCAATCGGGTGTCATGCTGCGTATAATGCTCATGCAAGTCCACATATGCCAGAGTCACATCTATGAGGTGCGTGTCGCGGAGAAGTGGCTTGCCACGCTTCGATAACATTGCTCGCGGGGATCGAACTCCGTTTCGAGCTCAACGTAGGAAGCAGTCACTCCTCTTCTGGCCCTTATCTGACGTTTGCCAGTGACTGCGGCAGTGACTGCACGTGGTCGTGACACAAGACAGAGCACATGCCAAGCGCTCGGGTTTATAGATCAAACAAGTTCCCACTGCATCTTCTGCAACTTCCCGAACACCAGCCAAACTCTTCCTTACAAACAAGTGTGCCAACAGCTGGAACCAGCTGCTGAGCGCCAGCTCCTTGCCGCCATGTCGCAGCAAATCGATCGCATCGCCCGGCTAGATGGAGACCTAGATGTGCAAGAGCTACACCGCGATCTCGCACGCAAGTACCGCAATGTCGGCAGCAAGGTGGACGCCATTTGGCGCAGTTTCAGCCCAGCGCAACGTGAGAACGCAGTCAGAGAATCAATTGCGGACGGCAGCGTACTAAAGCATAGATACGATCGCACCTATGGAGTCCTCTGCGACTACATTCCCGAGTACAACCTACGGGACATGGGCTCAAAGCCAGAGCACTTCCTGAGCATTTTCAAGTTCCGAGCCACGACACCCCTATTTGACAAATCTACGAGGGCGTCGGCGGAGGGCTTGGGGACCGTGAGCAGATGGAGAGGACCCACGTGCGCGATTCACAATTCTCGAAGCAGGAAATGACCATGTTTCTGGACGGAGAGAACTATGGAAGAAACGTGCAGCCTGGCCCAAAATCAGGTGGAGTGTTCCCAACTCTCCCATTCGAGATCGCTATCTCTATTTCATTCCACGTTCACTTGGTGGGCCGATCCTATGGAGGCAGCAGTTTCTGCTTATGTACCTCAACTACTTGGTCGAAGACATCTTGACTCTGGGATCTGAAACCAGGCACAAGAAAGTGCCTGAACGGGACGTGAACGCAGCTCTAGTCAAGGCAGTTTCCAACCTCAACATCCAACCAAAGGCTCTCAAGAGCTCCTTGCCGGAAGTGTGCGCACAAGCCATGGATTCGAAGGCAGCATCGGAGGACTATTTGCTCCTCATCCAGACAGAGCCGTCGGTACTAGACCATGCTGTCAATACTGCATTTTGGACTCGTGCAGAGCTCGTGTCTGATGATCGAGGCCGCATACTCCCAGTCATCACAGACCGTTACCAGAGCGCAGCTTTCTTCGAATCTGTACTGCAAGCAGTCAAATCCATCGCCATATGGGACTATGTAGTCTGTCTCCTCCATGAGCTCGAAAAGACCACGGACAAGATCAAGCGAGGGCTTGTACTACAGGAACTGTCCAACACCTGTCATCTGGAGTATCGCCGAGCACAAGAAGTTTTTAAGCGCAGGGTTGCTACACACCTAGCGAATAAACGTTTCAAACGCATGGTTGGCAATGCTTCCGGAGAGTTCAAGATTGTCATGAAAGGCCAGCCAGCTGAGTGGACTGTCTCTGATCCTCAACTCCATTACATCCTTCGACTCTGTCACCCAGACACTTCTTCTGTGGATGCTGCGCAGTGGATACAGAAGCTGGACGAACACAACGCTCGTCATGATGAGGACCGAAAGAAAATGAGCGAAGCGGAGATGGCTGCTTTGAACGATCTTGTCATCATCGTGAGCTTCATGCACATGATTTCGACTGCCATCTCCATGGTCCCTGTATCGCGAAAGTCAGGACTTCTCTTCACTGCTAGACTCGCGGAGCTGGACGTTGAATTGAACGGGTTGAAGCCAAAGGCTGATCTTGGCGACTTCCTAGTTCCGATGCACAATCTACTCGAGCCACAGGTAGCCACTCGCGCTCTTGCTGCAATGGACAGTTTCATCAAAGAACAAGCAGGGGCCAGGCTAGGCTCACTTTACGAGGATATCGTTCAGGACTCCTTGAAGGACCTCGAGAAGAAGTACGCGGAGGCCGATGCCAAAGGCAAACTGAACGAAGGCAACAAGACGACGTATGTACCTCTTCCATCCGAGAAGATGCCATCAACGGACGCACGACTAGCTCACCGACGAGCCAAGGAAAAAACGCGCCCTGCTGGATCATCTGTCTACACCATCACTTCCCTCCCTGGATCTACACAGACTATCGTCTCCGAGCCCAAGCAGCAGTTCCAAGTCAAAGCATCAACAGCATCAGTCTTCACTACGCTTTTCTCCAGATCAGAGGCGCGAGGCTCCGTGTCTTGGGTAGACTTCGAGTCAGCAATGGCAGCCCTGGAATTCTCTGTGACTCCCAAAGGAGGCTCGGTCTATGTCTTCAACCCTCCGCCTACGATGAGCGCCAGGCCAATCACGCTACACAGGCCGCATGTGTCTGAGATTGAGGGATATCAGCTGCTCATGTACGCTCGTAGGCTGCAAAGAGTCTATGGATGGAGCGCTGCCTCGTTTGTTGTGGCCTAATGCTTGCGATTCTTGTTTGCTCGTTTTCTCAACGCCGGCTTCTTGATTGCGTTACCACGAGTATGCAGAGTCGTCGAACGGCTCAATATCGCTTCAACGATGCGATATACCTAGCTGTTGCCCATACAAGCAAGTATGATTCCATTGTTTGAGGCGTAGATAGTGGTACGAGAAATGCTTGCGGCAGCTGTTGGTGTTTGTGAGTGGTCACTGGAGGTGATCGGCGAGAGCTCTTGCAACAGACGACATGACTGCATGCTGATGGGGCATGCATGGATGGCACACTTGCTCATTCCGCTCAAACAACATGATTCATTCAACAGAACAGAACTCCACTCATGTCCTCGACCAGGCGGGGAATACACAGCCAGACTGCGTACATAGTACACAAACACGTCTGACCTCAGGCTTGCGCATTCCTGGATATGTGAACATGTGAGACCCAAACCCCTCTTGTAAGCACAGAGTAAGACGGCTCTAGACAGGCTGCGGTAAGAGTGCCGCTAGCGGGTGTCTGCATGTCGGAGGAAGCTGCGATGGATGGCTGCTCCGAGCTTCCAATGAGGTACCACTACCTGCCTGTGACAATGTTCGAGGTGCATGTGATACTCTGGACCGGTTTGATAGAGGCGATTGGTGCCAGAGGAGTGTGGACGGGATTGAAGAGGTGTGTAAATCAGCCAATCATATTGATGTTCAATGTTGTCAGTAAGTGCGGTCATTATACAATGATATCTCACGTTGTTGATACCGAAACTCTCACTTTGTCATATTTAGCACTCCATCTCACCACAAAGGACGAAGAAGAGGCCTCTGAACCGAATATTTAACCCCAAAAATACGAAACGGTATCCCGAGTACTCGCCAGCCCTCTATGAAGCCGAGACACACAACATGAGTAAACAGCATATTCGTTGACCATAGGCGGATGTAGAGCACCCCAACACTAACCCTCGCAAATCGGTCTACATTCACAAAAACCATTTTGAACGCAGACATGCGTACATACATGCATATATATGAGCATCTAAGTACTTCAGACCCCAGGAGTACTTCGTTCGGATACTCTAGCATATCTGCATGCTTGTGGGCTGTGCTGATCGCTCCCACAGCCAACCTACAGGATAATTTGGCGTGCGGCTGAACAAGCTGATCACCTCTGAAGACTGGTTGCCCAATGAGCCGTGGAACCCTTGAAAGTGTCACCAACCTATTACTCTATCAAGCTAGACTGCTGGTGTAGATCTCGCAGTTGGCGGCCTTACAGCGATCTCTTATCAGCCGCAATGCTTTCCTGTGGCTCTATAATACACATGACGTGCTCTCAGTTCAATACGTTCCCTATCCGTTGCTTGACGCTTGTTGCTCGCTCATTCTCCTTTCCCAAGGGTTGTATGACACTCTGGGCCATATCTTGGGAATTCTGACAAGATGGCAAGTCCAACAGGAAGTAACGATCATGTGTTTGATCCTGGAGATATGGCTTCTCTCCCATACCAAACCAACATAGACCGTCGTCACTGCACTCGAAACGTACCTATGCGCGTCCTGTGCCTGGGTCTATCTCGTACAGGAACGGTATCGCTGCGACAAGCGCTTGTGCAACTAGGCTACAAGGACTGCTACCACTTCGCTAGCACGATGCAAGAGAACCCACGAGATGCCGAGATGTGGGTTGAAGCCATCAATGCCAAGTTCAACGGAATCGGCGAGCCATATGGCAAGGAACAATGGGATGGTCTGCTCGGCCACTGCCAGGCAGTCACGGACTCGCCATGCGTTCTGTTCTACAAAGAGCTCCTCGCCGCGTACCCGGACGCCAAAGTCATCCTGACAGAGCGAGACGATGCGGATCAGTGGTTCCGCTCCCACATGTCCACGACCGTACATTTCACGGCCCAGATGACGCCCAAGACGTGGTTCGAAAAGTTCAAGGCGATGTTCTCACCAGCGGACCCTACACAACTGCGCTTGCTAGAAGTGATTGTGCGCGATACGCCGATGTACTCGGCTCTGTGGCACGACTATCACAACGGCACCGAGACGGCCAAGCAGTGGTACCGAGACTACAACGAGGAGATCAAAAGGCTGGTACCAAAGGAGAGACTGCTGAAGTTCAACGTGAAAGAGGGCTGGGATCCATTGTGCGAATTCCTGGACGAAACAGTCCCTGATACGCCTTTCCCGTGTCGGAACAGCAAGGCTGATTTCCAGCAGAACAACTCGAAGCTGGGGGAGGCGATGGAAGCGGCGACTCGGAAGAACATGTCACTCTTTGGCGCTGGTGCGGCTGCTATTGTGGCCATGGTGGCCTTTGCTATCGTGAAGAGGCAGTAGGTCTTTTGGTCCTGAATGGTCGGCTTTCTGATGTCAGTCTCACTCGGCGTTGTTGTGTCATGAGGATGCGGTAAACCCATGAAGCCGTAGAGCATATTGATCAAGAGATGATGTGTCGACTTTTCCCTCCAAAGGTTGTATACTTTGAAAGGCAGCACAGAGTAAAAGAGAAGTCGTCTCGGCTTGCCGGAAGGAATTCTGGTTTGGCGCCCAAACGCGAGACCCTGTTCCCACTCTTTCGATCCCGCTACTGTAAACAATGATGCATACTGCCATTCAGGCACCCCATTCGTCCTTGGCTGCATATAATGATTCTATGAACTGTACTTCTGCACCTTTCCTCGCCGCCTTGAGCATTCTGAGGCCGAGCCAAGCCTGGATCCACCTACTAGCTGCTTCTTAGTACAACTTCTTAGCCAGCACGTGGGCGAATACTCGTCGCCAGAGCGATTCAACATCGGATGTGTTATGCCACGCTAGACGGACATCATGGTCATTTCTGACAGCGTAAAAGAGCACAAGCTGCCCACTGCTAGGTTCGACGCAAAAAGTGCGTGCCACAAGAAACACCATCATCTCAGAAGAACCTTTTATACATCGCGTCGATCATGTTGAGCAATCTTCTGACACTCATTGCGGCTTTGTCAGTATGTGCCACGGCAAGCACCGCTGATCAGATAAATCTCATCCGCAACCCGACGCACGATGCTGCTTATTCGCCACCATACTCGCCATCACTTTCGAGCGATCCCGCTCGCCTTCTGGTCATCGGTGATGTCCACGGCATGCTCGACCAGCTGAAGAAGCTGCTGGAGAAAGCAGACTTCACAGCTTCTCGTGGTGACCGCGTTATCTTTGCGGGTGACCTGGTCAATAAGGGACCTGAGAGCGCTGGTGTCGTGCAGTATGCCATGGAGATCAATGCCTCCAGTGTGCGCGGCAACCACGAAGATAAAGTCTTGCGTGTGTGGGCTGGCGCTGAAGAGGCTCGTCTGAAGGCTGAAGCCGATGGCAAGGACGGCGATAAGGCTTACAAGGCTTTCAAGAAGAGTCTGGGCTCTGGCAAGAAAGATGCGCTCAAGGTTGCTGAGTCTCTGACTTCGGAGCAAATTGCTTGGATCGCGGCTGTGCCTGTCGCACTCCGGTTGGGTGAGCTTCCAGGATTGGGTGATGTGGCTGTTGTTCATGCTGGGTAAGAAGTTCACCTCGAAACCCGCTAAGTGAAAACATGCTAATGCTTGCGTAGTACGTATGATGTTGCAGCACGCTTTCATTCCTGCCTTGGCTGAGAGATGTTGAAGACACCACTGGAATCACACAAAGACTGACGTACATTCACAGGAATGGTGCCAGGCATAAGCATAGATGACCAAGAACCTTGGCTATGTACAACATGCGGGCATTAATCGACTTTGATGGTGAGAAGGACGAAGTCACTCAGAGCGACGAGTTCCTGAACACGATCGAAGAACGATTGGGAGACATGTACCCCGGACAGGATCCATCGCAGAGCGAACTCAAAGCTGCAAGGGAGAGTGCCATTGAACACTACCAAGGCGTGGGCTACTTGCCTACGGACGAATTTGATGACGGAAAGTGGTGGGTGGAAACTTGGAATGAGCAGCAGAATGCCAAACCTGAGAGTGATAGGCTCACTCTAGTATACGGCCATGACTCGAAGCGTGGATTGCAGATGGAGGATTACTCGTTCGGCCTGGACAGTGGTTGTGTTAGTGGGAAGAAGCTGACTGCTCTCGTGCTGCAGCCGAAGGCAGGTGAAGATGGGCAAGTGACACTCGAGCAACAAGTTGTCGATGTGTCGTGCCCTGAAGAGGAGTCATAGTAGATCAGGAATGTGGATGGACTGATTTGGAACCACGTTGGCTAGATAGGACGGTGAGCACGAATGGTTTAAATGCTACCATGCTATTGCCATCCCTGTCGGCAGAAGTCACACACCACGATGCCGAGGGAACTTGAACAGTGTTTAAAGCAGCTCGCCCATATGTGAGTGAGACGATGCATATGTGTATGTACATATGCGGTACATGTACAGCGATGCTGCATATCTCGTGTCTGCGGCTGATCCGATCTCGCATGCATGTGCATTCAGCCCCAGCTTCCACGCTCAGGCACCAGCAGCTGGGTCCCGCTTGTCGATCACACGCTCTCCCAAAGCGCCACTATTGAGGGTACCTTAGCTGCAACTGTCATCGTCCTTGCTTGCCTTCCACTTGATCACTTGACCTCCACTTCACCGCTTACCTTACACCTGGTCTCGAGAGACCCGCACTCAGACTGGCTCCCACGGGTTTACGCTCTTCCCTCGTCCGCCGTCCCTTCCTCCTCTCCCTCCTCTCTCTCTTCGCAATCGTGGCGCTCTTCCAGCTTCTCGCCCCACGCCTGCGTACCTTCGCACCCAAGCCTTCATTCTCCATTGGAAGCTATAGGCCTCTCACATCCAGCACAATGGCCGGCGCCAAGTTCCAAAAGCCGCCTCAGGCGCCGCCTCTCTTCACCCATACTCCAGAGACCCTGGGCAAGAGCACCGACCGCCTGATGAAGGACAGCAAGACGCTCATGGACAAGATCGTTGCCGACAACAAGATTGACAAGGCCACTTTTGACAGCGTGCTCCTGCCAATGGCCAGAAACGACAACGAGATGAGCCTCGAATCCCACATCATTGGTTTCTACCAGGCTGTATCGACAGACGCAAAGCTGAGGGATGCTTCTACAGAGGCGGAGAAGAAGATGGACGACTACTCGATCGAGGCGTCGATGAGGGAGGATATCTTCCAGCTGGTCGATGCTGTGTACAAGAACCAGAAGGACGACAGCAAGCTCGACCCCGAAAGCAGGCGACTTCTGGAGAAGGACCACAAGGGCTACATCAAGATGGGTCTCGGTGTTCCTGCAGGTCCTCAGAGGGATCGCTTCAAGGCGATCAAGAAGCGTCTGTCTGAGTTGAGCATCACATTCCAGAAGAACTTGAACGAGGAGCAGGGTGGAATCTGGCTCACGCCGCAAGAGTTGGAAGGTGTGCCCGAGGATGTCACAGGCGACCTGAAGAAGGGCGAGGCAGGCACCGAGAACGAGGGCAAGCTCCGTCTTACTTTCAAGTATCCTGATCTATTCCCGACGCAGAAGTACTGCAAGAATGTGGAGACTAGGCACAAGGTGTTCGTTGAGAACGAGAACAAGTGCAACGACAACATCGCGCTCTTCAAGGAGGCAATCGTTTTGCGCGATGAGGCAGCACGCATCCTCGGCTACCCCAACCACGCTACATTCAGAATAGAGGACAAGATGGCAAAGACCCCCAAGACTGTGAATGATTTCCTCGGAGACTTGAGGACACGTCTTGCGCCTGGTGGCGTGAAGGAGATTGCTACACTCAAAGAGCTCAAGAAGGCGGAGACTGGAAAGGCGGACAACTACTTCCTGTGGGACCACCGCTTCTACGACACTCTTATGCTCGAGAAGGATTTCCAGCTTGACCAGAAGCTCATTGCGGAGTACTTCCCACTGGAGTCATCGATCGAGGGTATGCTTAAGATCTTCGAGGAGCTCTTCGGTCTTGAGTTCGTGAAGATCGAGGGCGAAGATCGCAAGGCAATCTCAGAGACCGGCAAGGGTGAGGACATTACATGGCACCCAGACGTTCAGATGTTCTCTGTCTGGAACGACGAAGGTGAAGGTAGCGGGTTCGTTGGCTACCTCTATTTGGATCTCTTCCCTCGTGACGGCAAGTACGGCCACGCAGCAAACTTCAACATCCAGCCTGGTTTCATCACCGCAGAAGGCTCGCGTCGATACCCAGCTACCGCGCTCGTGTGCAACTTCAGCAAGCCTTCGCCCAAGAAGCCCTCGCTTCTCAAGCATGACGAAGTCGTCACCCTGTTCCACGAGCTCGGTCACGGTATTCACGACCTTGTCTCGAAGACCATCTACTCCCGCTTCCACGGCACCTCCACCGTCCGCGACTTCGTCGAGGCGCCCTCACAAATGCTCGAGAACTGGTGTTGGACGCCTTCACAGATCAAGAGCCTCTCGAAGCACTGGTCATACCTCTCACCAGAGTACGCAGAAGCCTACAAGGCCAGCTCTGGCTCAAGCGACAGACCATCCGAGTCCATGCCCGACGACCTCATCAAGAACATCGTCGCCACCCGCCACGTCAACGACGCCCTCTTCAACCTGCGCCAACTCCACTTCGGCATCTTCGACATGACAGTGCACGAAGCCGCGTCCCACGAGGAAGTCAAGAACCTCGACGCCAGCGAGACCTACAATCGCCTGCGCAAAGAAATCAGTAAGATCGACGGACCTGAAGCTCTCGGCGAGGGCTACAACTGGGGCCACGGACAGGCGACTTTCGGCCACCTGATCGGCGGCTACGATGCTGGCTACTACGGCTACCTCAGCAGTCAGGTCTACTCTGCCGACATGTTCTACAGCGTGTTCAAGAAGGACCCGATGAACGGCAAGGAGGGCCGCAGGTACAGGTACACTGTGCTCGAGAAGGGTGGCAGCCGCGACGAGATGGAGAGCTTGAAGGAGTTCTTGGGCCGCGAGCCGAGCACGGAGGCTTTCTACAAGGAGCTCGGCGTCGCGTGAGCGGCAGCGCGGCTTGCCCTTTGATGAGACATGATTTGGCTTGATATGGCATACTGTTGACTTGTGAGCTTGTTTGTTATAGTAGAATACTCTCGTCTCACGATAAAGGAAGAAATCGAAAGTACATTACTCAACAATCGAATTGAGATGTATTGATGCTACAATTGACGCACGTGAGAATCAAGTAGACACGGCAATGCCCGAAAGGCGGAAGTCATGTTTGGTCTTACTGTCAGAAGTACTTGGAAAGTGAGCAAATTGGTTGTATGCATTGTTCTGCGCTGATACTTTCTTTCGTCTCTCAATCGCCAGCTAAAGCTCCTCTGGCTTCCCTTTGCTGTCTCCATGTGACGCTATCTTACACTTGTACTGGACCACTCCCAGTTCACTGTCTTGCATAGTCTCAGTCCAACAAACTGATCCCACCCGAATTTTCGCTCGAGCGGTTCTGAGCACGCTTACCCTTGTCCTTGCTACCGGGACGGAAGGGAAACATGACATGTGCGATGACTTCTTCATCGTTGTCGTCGATCTGCACTAGGCGAGACGGAGCGGCCGGTCGCATTTGCGGGTGAAGTGCGTGGACCAGCACGAGGATAAGTCGTCGACGACGCAGCGGCAGTTGCCGTAGCGGATGAAGTGTGTGACCCAACGTGAGTTGTCGCCGATGCAGCGGCGGCGTAACGTGCCGGCTCCTCGTCTGCAAAGGACTGCCACGACTGCGATGATCCGGAGGAGCCTTGCGGTGCATGACTGACTGCCTTTTTCTACAGTTCGATTGGCTTTGGGCACTTTCTGCAGGCGCATGTTTCTCCGCAAAGACGAATGCAAGGATGTCCACACCCGAGAACGGCCTCGCATTGCTCGAGACACTCTACGATATCGTGGCTGAAAGGGTGGCAAGGGTGCGGGCATGGATGTCCGCACGGCAAGGTGGTATTGCACTTCTGTGTGCAGCCGCCTTTCATAGCCTGCCAATCGCTTGCATCGTTGATCATTGTAAGGGTGTGGTGATTCTCGCAGCGTACTGGCAGCTGTTCACCCAGACGATTTGGCAAAACTGCTGGACGCTCTCTACGGCTTCCGTTGCCACCAACGAGGTCGATGACCCGCTGCCAGATCATCGTCTTGTACAAAAGCATTCCATTGCCGAAGATGTAGAAACCGCATTGAGCACGGGACAGAGCAACGCAAACGCGGTTGACGACACCAAGGAAGCCAATCTAATTCTTGTCGTTGCTGCGCACGAGCGACAGAATGACAATTTTGTTTTCCTCTCCCTGGTAGGAATCAACAGTGACGACATGGAAATAGCTGCTACCAAGGTTGGCCGAATTACGCAGAGACCTGAGCAGACGCTTGCGCTGGCCGTTATAGAACGTCAGAATAGTGATATCCTGAGTGTCAACCCCATTGTAGACGAGATACTCGACGAACCCGAGTATCATTTCTGCTTCATCTGCGTTGATGGAGGACATCTGTTCGTCTCGTGTCTCGGGCCATTGATGAGAGAAGAAGAAAGAGTTGACGCCACCCATACCAGGTACATCTGGACGATTTGCTGGGTCGAGAACACTGGAATGGTCTTGAATCTTATCGCCGTAGATTGGACGGAGTAAGCGTCGGACTTCCGGAATCATTCTGCGCTGCTTCCTGAGTGTGTCATACTCAATATTGTTCTTGACCATGCGCTCGAACAAGGAAATGTTGAGGTAGAACGGACGGCCTTCAAGATCGGACACATTGCAGTGAGGGCGTAACTGCTGATGATCACCAACAAGTACCAACTGCTGGAGTGAAGGTACACATGCGGCAGTGACAGGTGCTTCCAGAGTCTCGGCTGCCTCTTCAATGAGAACCATTCTTGGCTGCAGGGCGGCAATAAGGCCACGATACTTGCTGAGCCCGGTCGTGGTCATGCCGATGATCTTCTGCTCACGAAGTATGGTCTCATCTCTCTCCCAGAGGCCGATGCGACGGAGGCGCGCTTGGATGTCATACGCTGTGACCTTGTCACGAAGCTTATCTCGGAGGCACTTCTTTGCTGCTTCCTGCAAGTGGCGATATACAGCACCTCGCATGTTCTCAGGTATCTTCCACATGTCTTGCTGCTCAAGGCAATTTCTGAGTTTCTCTGTGGTCATGCCTGGGCGCTTTCGCCCAGTGTAATGGTCTGCGATAGCATAGACGTTGCCAGAAAGGCCATCAAACTCTTCATCATCTTTTGCCATGTTTTCAGCCTCGATCTCCAGCAGTTGTTCATACTCGAGATCCGCTTCTTCCAAGTCGAAGCCGAAATCCTGGGACTCTCCTGGGCGCTGAACAGGCTCAAGTGAACGACCGAGCCAGACAGTAAGTGGTGAACGGGCAGCCTCATTGGGATTGCTCAGTGTGGTCTGAACCCACTTGGACGCCCCGGTCTCGAGCGAGCCGGCTTGCTTCGACGTGAGTAGTTCTAGCTGTTCCAGAAGGCAATGGTCGAGCACAGACTTCTCATCGGCTTTAAGTGGCTTGACAATTTCTGCGATCTCTTTCTCGAGGTCTTTCATCTTCTTCCTCGCGCCAGGGCCCGCACTTCCAGGGAGTGGATTGTTCGACGTTGAGTTGCGTACCTCGTAAAGGGTACGCTTTTTAATAATGTCTTTGTCCTTAGACCGACTTCCCATTCGAATGAAATCCTTCTCAAAAGTCGCGACGTGACGGAGTAGCTGATCAAGAGCGTGATTCGTCTGACAGGCTACGATGATTGGCGGATCTCCGCGCTTCATGTTGGCAAGTATGATTCTCAGCGCCTGAACAGACACAAAAGTCTTGCCCGTTCCTGGGGGACCTTGAATGATGGCCAGCTTCTTCGTCAGGATGCGGTGCATCGCCGCAGTTTGCGACTGGTCGAGGTCGCTTTGCGGCTGGACTGGCCAGGCTGTCAAGATGATATTCCCGTAGGTCTCATTCTTGTTGTCAATGAAGACGCTGGTCAGGCTCATGTTCGGATTGTCTACCAGATGTTGTGGCGCTGACACGCGTGGCTGGGCATCAACTAGATGCTCAGATAGAGGAAAGCGTTCCGCTGCCATCTTTTGAAGAGCGAGGAGTGTGTGCTTGTGAGCCTCGAAATAGGCCGAGCGCTCCTCGACCATGACAAACTTCATGGCTGGATCAATCTCCAGCTCCTCTGCGCGTGCGATGAAAAGATCAATCTCTGGTGGATCTTCATTGAGTGTGGCAAGTTGGCGCGCAGCAACAGTGGCAACAATAGCTTTGCTCTTGAACATGTCCTCGGCTGGTGTGAGTACGACCAAGCTGCCGCTGATGAGACGCTTGCTCTGTTCCCAGAGGATCTTCTTTTGTGCTCGGAAAGTGCTAAAGGTGATGCGCAAAGCAATGCCGCGCGTGGAGCACATGATACCGCGAATGTAGACCTATAAATTTCGAGTTAGGAACAGATTCGTGTGACTTAAGAAGTGGCCATACTCACATCTTGATAGATGCCAACGGTGTTGTTGAAAGACTCTTCGTTCTGCTGTGGTTTATCGCGAATCTGGCTTATAGCCTCGCGAATAGGACAGACTGCATCTTCGCGCAGTAGCTCGTAGTGAGCTGATAGATACGCGTCTGTATTGTGTTAGGTCGTGATATGAGTAATGGCCGTTCACTGTAAGAGCTCACCTTTGGAATCCCAGCCGCCCACCTCTCGGTTGGGCTCAAGCTCAACGATGCCTGGGCCTGACGAGCCGTCGCCACCTAAGTCCAGGACTTCGGCCGAAGTTGGTACTTCATGGTAGCTCAGCCAGCCGCCAGCGCCCGAGGACTTTCTTGTCGGTTCGTAGTATTCGCGAACCTTGTCGTTAAGCTTCTGAGGAAGCATCAAGACCTGCACCTGGTCTTTCTGGCCTTTGTTGCCATATTTGCCGCGCCTGAAGCGCTCGAGGAGGTTTTCGTTCATCGCCATATTTGCGATAAGTGGTGCGACGTGAAGCCGCGGAGAGAGGGTGTGAAGTTGGCGGGTGAGAGCAAGAAATGAGAAAAGGGCGAGTAGATGTGACGAGAGAGGTCACGGCGAGAGTGACCTCTCAGGTATCTGCAATGTCGGCGAAGATGATGCTGTCGCCGGCGGCACCGTGGACAATGTAAATGGCGATGCCACGGAGATGAATTTTATGAGGTGGTGGCGGTGAAAGTGGAAGTCAAGTCGTCGCGTTTGCATGTTTTGGTTGTGGCGTTTGCCTCGTGCAAACAAACGACGGCAAGAGCGACTCGTCGCATCTCAGCGGGAAGGTGCAGACCAGCTTGAAGCGGACAAGGCTAGCAGCAGCACATGCTTGAAAGGCACCTATGTGCACGATGCTGCCATGTGAGCTTCAAGGTCCTCATTGGAGTGAAGTGTGCCTACGCAATATCTGAACAGAGCTGTGCAATGGCAAGCATAATCCGCTCCATCCGATGGCTTTCATGCCTTAGGCTGTCGCCAGTAAGCCAGTAGATTGGCGATGCTAGATCACACAAGGAGCTTTGCTCGACCACCAGTCTGGTTCTGATGATTGTGGTCGTATCTTCGGCGTCCTTCGCATGTGAGACTACTAACCGGAGAGATCGTTTGCTTGACACGCGAGCAGGGATCGCAGATCAGAGGGCGTATGTTCCGCTCTGTTAACATGTCTTTATAACATTTCCACCTACACTTGAACGTGTTGCTTCGTAAATCGCATGTGGTAGGACCGTGCTGCTCGGGAGATGTGGTGGACGCGGCATGTCCAATCGCACTCGTGGGGACAATGCCTCAGGTCTATCGAAATTGTACTCATCACTCCTCGCTGGCCAAATGAGTCTAGCGGTCGGAGTGGCTCTCGTTTGAACAGAGATAACCATGATTACAGTGTCGTCAGTTCGTACGGAGGTAGGACGAAGAGCACGTTCGAAGGCATGCTCGGCAACACTGGAGCTAGACCCGAAGCTTGGAGCTGAGGCTCGGCGGGCCGCTCATGCAGGTGGCGGGGACAATAATAGCGGAGAGCGACACCGCGCGGAGATGCTTTAAAGGTCGAGCTCGGTGCATGTGCGCATGACGGCGCCCACACGACACAGATACATGTACAGACGGAGCGACTAGACGAGCACGTGCAGGACCCGGAAGGCACAGAACTGCCACTGGTCGGCGACTTTTGCGAAAGGTCGCATCAGACAACACCTCCGGCGCATCGGGCCACGCCTCGAAAACTTGGGATCTGCCACAAAATACTTACGGAACATCCGCATATTCTGCTCGGAAATAATATATCGCAAACATGGTAGCTTTTGACGACGACATGGATCCCACTGCTGGCTCAGGGGAGGAAGACGAGGACGAGGATATGGAAGACGTTAATGACCCGAACGACGATCAGGACCAAGACCAGGATCAAGAGCAGGACGACGATGGCAATGGCGAAGAGGACGACGAGGACGATAATGATGACAACGATAATGACGAGGACGACGATGGCGACCAGGATGAGCCAGACACACCTTCGCGACGAACCAGCCAACCTCAAAGACCGTCCAGTAGTGGAGACCGCCCGCCCAATCCAGCAGTCGTCCTCACCTCGCCTTCGCCGCGAGGTACAAGGTCACCTGCTGGAGCTATAGCGATGCCATTCATACCGCCAGTCCGACCGGAAGCTCTGTCTGCACAAGCATACGACATCGTGCCTACAATGGCAGCGCCTCAAAGCACCTCGATCAATGCTGTCGCAGTAACGCCTGATATGCATTGGGTTTTCAGCGGAGGTACAGACGGATACGTGCGCATGTACAACTGGATGGACACAGTGAACGGCAAGGTACCGCTTACGGTTGCGCAAAAACACCCCTTTGTCGACAGCGTTATGAAGGCTGGATCTTTAGTGACATATTGGGAGAATGAGGAGCCAACCGTGCGCACGCCACCATCTGCAGACGAAGGCAAGTGGACTTCACCTGTGTACTCTCTAGCCGTGCAACATCAAGCCGCTTGGCTGCTCTCGGGACTGGAGAGCGGTGGGATCAACTTGCAGACTTGCAGACATCAAGCAGGCACAAGGATAACCACGCTCAAAGAACATACGAGCGCAGTGTCGGTCCTGACCCTGTCCCAAGACGAGAAGAGCTTGCTCTCTGGTAGCTGGGATAAGACAATCCTTGATTGGGACCTCGACACTGGTAAAGTCAAGCGATCGTTCAAAGGTGCTGGTGGACAGATCAGCGCCATCGAAGTCAGGCCCATGAGCGATTTGCCCGTGCCCGAAGTTGTCGAAAGCTTACCCGAGCCTATCAATGGGACCTTTTCAAGTAACAACGACGCTCCATTCACAAACGGCGACATGCTAAATGGCATTGACAACAAAGACGGGGAGGAGGATGCCATAGGCTCACCAACTGGTAGTCTCTTTGGTGAAGATCACGGATCGTTGTTCGGAGAGGAAACAGGCAATGGTGGAGGTGGGGCATCAGACAACGTCTTTGGTGATGATGACGACGAACTCGCTCGAGCACTTGCCAGCGAAATGCAAGAAGATGATGCTCCTGGAGAGGTTGACACCGAGATGACCGGCATGGGAAGTGGCGGTCCTGTACAACCTCCCGAGGGAACCACCGACGCAAATTCAGCCAACACCGATAAAGCAGCAGCAGCGTCATCACCCAAGGACACCGAGAATCAAGTCAACGGGGAACCTTCACACGGCGAATCCAAGCCTGCAAGCCCACTCACGAACGGTCTCCCGCACTCCGACGAGCCCCTTACCGCACCACCCACGAACGAAGAAGAGAAATCAGCATCCGATCTCCCTCCACAAAGCGAATCCACTTTCCTCGACGCATCACAAGACGGCACGCTGCGCATCTGGGATCGCCGCATGCCAGCACCCGTCGCCACTATAGTCCCCCAAAATGGCATACCTCCTTGGTGCACCGGTGCATGCTGGAGTCCAGACGGCAACTTCATCTACGCCGGCCGGCGCAACTGTTCAGTAGACGAGTACTCCATCCACCACCTCGGTAGCAAGCGCAGCGAAGCCAACCGCAACTTCAAATTCCAAGCGGGCAGCGGACCAGTCTATGCAGTCCGCGCAATGCCCAACAAGCGGCACCTTGTCTGGTAAATCCGATTCTTCCCACCTCTTCCATCAGAATACAATACTAACACTATGACTTCAGCGCCTCAAACGACATCCTCCGTATCTACGACGTCGCACAAACCGAATCCGCCCGCCACCGCACCGTTCCTTTCACCATCGTCCCCGGCCACCGTGGCGGCGTCATCTCGTCCATCTACATCGACCCTACCTGCCGCTTCATGCTTTCCAGCGCCGGTAATCGAGGTTGGGAAGGGGGCGGCACAGAAGTGTTGCTCGGCTATGAGATTGGAGTTCAAGACGAGAACGGCGCGTGGCACAAGTAGGACTGCGGTGGAAGCTCTGACTGCTTAGACACGTGTGAGTATTTGATTTGAGAAGGGGACTTGTTTGGTGTTTGCGATATTTCCATTTTATTGGAAGGTGAGGAAAAATTTATTATCATTGTTATCAGGCGGAGATTTATTGGAGGAGATTTTGTTTGCGTTGCGTTGCGTTTTGCGAAAAAAAACTTCGCACTGATACCCAGGAGATTTTCTGTCTCGGCGTGGTGTTTTCTTTATTTGCTATCTGAGTGGAACGTCGTTATTTATCCCTACCTATCCTTGCACAGTCGCATGAGGGAAGAAGAAAAATCACATTCTTACGCTCAAGCTAGGGTAGACATTGGTACTTACTCTTTATTCTGATTTGGAATGCGTGAGATTAGAATGTATCTCGCCCTAGCTGAATATTGCAGGGCACTCAATCGCAGTGACAGATAGTTCACTATCTTGGACGGCAGCGTGCCGCCGAAGCCGTTAGTTTACTTCTCCGATGACATGACATGGCATGCGAAACGCCTTGGAATTATTCAAGGTGAGCGACTTAGTATCATCACAGGCCAGGGTTGTAGATATCGATTCCAGCAATCAATGTAGCACGGCTCATGCGCATACCTTCCCCGAAGTAGAGCAATTTACAGCGCAGCCAGGCGCTCGTTTGGTGGTACTAGGGCTCGTAAGGGCAAGACGATCTAGATGAAGAAGATCCAAGCCGAATCGAGATGGCGATACGATCTTCAAACCTTCTGTCTTGGCGGATCCCGTTGTTGCGGCACGTTCGCTGGTCTGCAAGGTGTCGGTTCTGGATTGATTTGATGCAGCCCTCGAGTAGACGCGGCTCGGCAAAGGCAGGACGCATCACCTTATGGATTGTTTCGCTTCAGAGACGGCACGGCGGAGGAAGGTGCATCACCGTACAGTAGGGTATGGTACTCATTGCTTCGGCTTCTCATCCGGGGAATGCGGAAAAGGATGAGAGGATCACATGGGGTTGCTTCATCTTGCCTCACCCGCATGCTATGTTCGCAAGCCAAACCCGGATGTCTGCCAACTGCGCCCAGCCGTGTGTCACCCGTCAGCTCAACTGTCCTCTCTCGGAGACGTGTGTCGCATTATGGCTTGACATATGAGATGAGTAATCACTATGCCTTCGTCTGAGGCGTTCTTGGATGATCTGCAGGATGGGCGTTAAAGGCGTGTGAGGCTGTACAACCAGGACCCATGGAAATTGGGCGCCCGCTAACAAGGCTGGCGAGCAATCAACAGGCCTGCCACGCTTGCCATCGCATCTCATCGCGGACGTTGGACCAGATCGCCAGGTACAACGGCTGGCCATGCATCTCTGTCTGTATGCCTGCTAGTCAAACGGTTTTCCGATTGTCGCGTATCGACCTACCTCGTGTGCATGCAAGCGAGGTACTTCCATGCGCTGCCAGCGTGGACGAAGCGTGGCGTGCCTTTACCAGGTGTACGGCTCTTCCGGTCCTGCGGCTGCGATTTTGATTGGCATGACGATGCATACAGTATCCAATATGGTTTACCCAACGACTTGGGACTGGAATTTGAGGGATTCTGGTACATGGCGCGAGCAAAGGCACCCGATCGGCTCGCAGCGACCTTCACAATGCGAACAGGCAACCTCATCCTAGAAGCCTCAGAATGCCCATTCTCGGTACCTGCATGAAGACATGCGCGCACAGCGTCCGATCAAAGCCTGTCAGTGGCCCTGGCCGGCCGTGCCGTGCGACTGCAGAGCAATATCATGCTGTTGCGTTAGGGCCGTTTCGATCCTTGTTCATGCGCGACAAGACGATGTATCTCGATAAGTTCGAGGCGCTCGATCAGCCGCGAAAGCCGTCGGTGACGCAAATTGCTCAGCTGCAAGCCTGCAACCGCCACGGCGGCGAGATCTGGTCAAAGGGCACGCGCGGCCGCAGCTGCCGGGGTGCGCCAGGCTGGGCGTGGGATGTTCTGCAGAGTGCGCCGGATGGCCGCCGCTGGGACGCGTGCAGCCCTGATGGCGCAATGACAATTGACAGTGGAAAGTGACAGGTCGTGAGATGGAGGTGGAGTTCGACTAGGGAGGTTGCCAGCTGCCTGCCTAGCCGGCCGGGCCGAGCGCGGGCGCCAGGGCGGGCCATGGCATGGCCTCTTCCCCGTCGTGAAGGCTCCCAGTCCCTCGCGCACTGTACGTGCGATAGATTGGCTACAGGCGCTTTCAGTTCATGCAATGGCTGCATCGGGCCAGACAGCCAGGGCAGTGGGCGGAAGGATTGCTGCGCCGCTGTCGCGGGTGCGGACTAGACTCGCATAGGAGGCGCTGGGCGGGCTCCGACACGATGCGTCGTGTGCGCCTTGAGACCGGCTCACATTGGGCGTGTCAGAGCTGGCGCTGCGTGCACCCAATCGATAGCATTCCAGCACTCCAGCACCCTGCCGTGTCTGAGGCGACAGCCGCGCTGTGGCATGATTTGTCTGCGCCCTCGTGCAATACCGACATTTGGAATAGGGCTGCTGGGCCCATCCCAGAGCCGTGCCTTTGGTACATCGTCGCGGAGATCTTCGGGTTGCCTCTGGCGGGTCATGGCGGGCCGGTACTGTGCCTGCCGCTCACGTACGATGCGATGCAATGCCATGCACGCAGTAGATGAGCCAGATCGTGGGGGTTTGGCACTGTCGAGTGTGCGTGTGTGCCTGTATGTCAGAGGGCGACGCTCCTGTCAGTCTGACACGCGATCGATATAGCAGACCAATATACAGGCCTCCAGCCCAATCTCGGGACCACACGTTCGCCAGCGGCTACGACACCGCGCAACAGCCCGTCCTCGATCCAGGTGCCACCACGAATCGACCCCGAGCTAGCGGTTCGGCTGTGCGCAAGCGAACGCCAGCAGATCCCCTTAGATCTTGCTGAGCCCGACGCAGTGGACCGTTTCCGGATTCCGATCGCGTTACCCTTCCACGCCAACAATCAATTCACTACTGCAAATGGCCAATGGATCTGCCCCATGACGAGCGCGATCGGTCCTGGCCCTCTGCTGGTGCGCGTGCGCTTCCTGCACTTCGCTACTTCAGCATCATTGCTCGCCACGGGACAGGGGTCTGCGCCCTTTTGTGGTTTATCACCACCCTTGTATAGAACATCAGGTCGAACATACCTACTATCGTGGCGTGGATGCCGCTTCCCCGGCTGCGCTAAGGAGTAGTTCCAGGTTGGGTATGCCTTCACGTCCTGACAATATGACATCCACTGCCTGCAAGCGGACGGTATTGACTCAGGCTGTAGATACTTAAGTCAAGTGCCAGCGCTCCTCATAGGCCTTCAGAATCACCAGTTCGCTCAGTCCTCCAAAGCACTCCCCAAGATCCCGTCCTGTTCTCCAACAGTCAAGTGAGCAGAGCCCAGCTACTCGGTCAACGGGTCCAACTTGTGAGCCCACACTTACTGTCGTGCCTCGTGGTAGAGGCCGTTGACGCAGGCTGAAACACCAACTAACGTGAGTACCAGGAAAGCTCTGTATCAAGTCTGAATCGTGCACCAATCATCACCCTACGTCAACCAACCCAAGCCTGGCATCATCCCAGTACCATCATATCGCTTTACATAAATCCACCACAAGCAAGCACAATGGTCACAGACGGCAGCCAGCGGACCTACCTACACGACAACCACGGCCCACGGGTCGTCGATGCCGGACAAGTGCGTGGTGCATCTAGGAGGCACCAAAAGGACAGTGCCGCAGACGACCGAGACGCCAAACGCACGAAGAAGACCTCAAGCCACAAGTCACCATCCAAGTCCGAGTCCGGGCACAGACGCAAGTCATCCAGCTCCCAACCTAATATGAAGTCTTCAGTCCGTCCAAAATGGGAGCTGGACGTGATTGGCCAACCTCACAAAGTCGTTCCCTTCGGCATGGAAGTCGAAACCTCCGTCATGGCTAGTCTGCGCTTCCCATCTGCAGATCTCGCTATTGATGGCGCCAATGTCGACATCACCCGGCTGTTCGCCGTCGCCTCGCTGGTCACAGATACACGAAGTGGCGAACGCGTGCCAGTTGAGTCTGGCATGCTCACTGGACAGAAGCTGTTCGACTCTGTCCACGAAATCCCTACACAGCACGTCGAGACCATGGCACGAGCCCAGCCGTGTCGTGTGGCGCTGGGATACTTCACATTCTCCAACCTGTTGATCCGACAGCCCGGGTCCTTCCGTGTGCGTACGACTTTAATACAGATGCCGGTCTCTGGATCTTCACAGCAAGGCGCAACCACCATCATGTCCGTCGACAGCGACCTCATCAAGGTCGAGCGTCGTCCGAGCAACCCACAGAGAGCTCATTTCTGAAGCGGCCCTTTCCATTCTTTCTTCTCTTTGCTTCACTTGTTTCGCAGCATTCTTTCGGTTTAGCACATTGTCACGGTAGCAGTCGCTGCATGGGGCTGGGCGTTAGGATATAAGATACCAGGTCTGTTTTGGGGTTTATCAAAGGAAAAGGCGTTTCATCGGGTTGGCCGGCATATACACGTGCATCAACACAGCGAGCGTAGGGTTCGAAACTGGTAGAGATCGTGTAACATTAGCGTTGCTTTTTGGGAGAATGAAATATCATCTGTGTATGTGTAAAAGAGTACTTCTGTGAATGCCATTGGCTAGGCCATTCTGGCGTTGATCGTGCATCGATCGCCGCACGCCGTGGAGTAGTAAGCAATCTATGCACCTGCCACATGTTACTGTGGGCAGCTGCATGCCAACGGCGTGGTATCCTCTGATCCATCTTGCATTTGTCCAGAGCTTGTATGAAGAGTGACAGACAGCGGTGTGGAGTTGCCTCCGTACCTTATGTTTTGGCACGTCACGCGAACGCTTGCAAGCCACCAACTTTGCTTGAACACACCGAAGCATAGGTACACCGTCTCAAAAACAAGGAGAATCATTCAACTTGCTCAGCACATCTATTCACTTGAATCACTGTTCTTATACCAGCGTCGAACATCGATAAGGCTTCGTACGACGCGGTCAGTAAAACCAGTCTCGTCTCTTGCCAAGCCTTTGCGGAGGAAAGTGGCGAAGAGTTGTCGCGTCGAACCGCGAGTTTGCAACTATCAATACCATATCACACGGACACCAAATTTATCAATCAGCTTCCACGACCACTCCATCTGCTCGCGTGTTGACGCGTCGTACCATATCCATTCTGAAGACAAGCTCGTGTGAGCTTCGAGTGTCTACGCGATGCCTACCGCGTTACCGGATGCCGTAATGGCACAGATTCACAACCATCTCTTCGTGCTCGAGTCTGATGTCCCAACCATATCCAAAGAATTCAACGTGAGCGAGCGCGCAGTACGGAAGTGGAGACAGAACTGGCAGCTTTTTGGACTACCTCGACCTCCTCAAACGGGTGCTAAGAAAGGCCGCCCTCGGATCTTCACCGAAGAGGAGGAGTTGTCACTTCTGGACTACCTGAAAGACAACCCTGACGCTCATCTTGACGAAATGAGCAAGTATCTGCATGACAAATTCGAAAAGAAAGCGGCCATAAGCACGATCTGGGATATCCTCAACCGTCACGGCTGGTCTCGCACCGAAGCAACTGACTACCTGACACCTCATCGAACCATCTTCTTCTGGGAATGGGACAAACCAAATGGTATCAAGCCACTTCGTGCATTCGTACAGGCGCACAAGGACGAAGAGTGGTGCCCTGCACAGGCTCAGGCCTACCGCTGGATCCAGCAAAGAAATGATGCGCTGAAGCAAGGAAGACAGTCACCTACGAGGGCACCAGGACCGCAGAAGCCTGTCGGCAGACCCAAGAAAGACATGAGTGCAATGCTCGACGATTTGACGGGCGGACCGAAAGCTCTTGGGAAAGAGGATCGCAAGCGCCTTTTGGCTGAGGCTGGCATATCACCTGCCACTTACTACCGACGCTTGAAAGAGCAGCAGAAGCTTCATCCACAGGAACAGCCAGAAGAAGTACCAGCTCAAGCTGAGCAGCCCACCGAGCCTCAGATTGAACCGCTGATCACGACCGATCCATCGCTTGTCGTGGACGAGTTTGATACAGTGACCAGTGTTCCGCCCGGACCTCCAGACATGCTGAGTAACATTGAAATACGCGATGCTACCGTCGGCGATGCGCCCGCGATCACAGAGATCTATACCCACTACGTGAACACTTCGACCACAACTCTGGCCGAGACGGCACCTTCACTCGCGCAGACAGTCGCACAAATCCAGCAAACTCGCTCCCCAGCCGTCGATCTGCCATATGTTGTGGCAACGGTAACGGCATCGGGACCGATTTGCGGCTATGCCTATGCTACTCCGTGGAGTGATCGCGCAGGGTACCGTCCTGCAGCTGCGGACAGCATTTACATACATCCAGATGCTCAGGGCAGGGGAATCGGCCGGCGATTGTTGGAAGCTCTAGTACAACGCCTGGTCGTGGGAACGTCGAAGACGCAACTTCTGGCTGCAATGTCGGTGCCTCCAGGTCAGCTAGCTGAGACAATGCCAAGTGGGCGATTGCATGCGAACATGGGCTTCAGGTGTGTGGGCAGGATGGAGAGGGTTGGCTTCAAGTTTGGAGAGGTCTTGGACGTTGCGACATTCCAGCTCGATCTTGAGGCTATACGACTAGCACAGCAGCAAGGTTGAGCGAGGTCGCAAGCTTCTCCTTGCCGTCAATACAGCGCGGGCATTGCAGCGTATGAAGAATGTCTGCGGTGACAGGTCCGTATCACTCACCAGATCGGATAACGACATGGAAGCGCTCAAGCGACGCCGAACTATAGAGCAGATCGCGATGGGATCACACGACACATGATGCACACTGCAGGTACAAGTCGAAGAGCCGCCTCTCTGGAACGCCATGCTGATATCAGTCTGGCATGTCGCCGAGAGCGAAGACTCACGTGTCAGTAACGAACTTGCAACCTACACAAACATGTGCAATATTGTCCGTAGTCGAAACCTTCACATATCCCAGAATACTTTCTGCATGCCAGCCAGGCATGGCTTCAGCATTATGATAGCCTGAGCCTGGTATAGGCATGTCTCGTGGGCAGACAGCCGCAGCCACAATCACGGTGGCTTGCGTTCTCCTTATGACAAGGCTGAGCGAGGCGTTGATCAAGGTTTGGAGGCGATACGGCAATTGGGACGCTGTGACCAGAGGTGGCAGCGTGTTTTTGTAGAGTTGCTGATAGCTAGGCGCAGAGTCTAGAACACCCGTTGATGAATGCAAAGTTACTGGATGTTCGCTCAACAGGCATAACATAGCCTCCACAGGTTGAAGGGTGTCAGCCATGTTTCAATACTGCTTTGGAACATTTTCCACTTCCCTCATTATTATGTAAACGTGACCATTGCGGCGTTAAAGATCTAACGGGCAAGAGCTCCTCGCTTATCGACTGCTAATATTGCGAACGATCGCGATCGTTCTCACTAGCTCGTGTTCTCGAACAAAGCAAGAAGCGAATGACTTTTTCGGATCCCCAGGCAGAATCGACGGCTGTTGCATTGATAACTATCACGCAAGCCAACAAACAAACAAATACGTACCTCGTATCACCCACGGTCACCCTCCGATGTACCTGACTAAAAGGCCAAGTGACAAAGTAACTAAACAACCGTAAACCTGACCACGAAACTCAGCTCCGAGCCTACTGAGGTGGTAACTCGTACTCATAGGACCTGTCTCCGCGAAGCCGCGGCTCGTCTTTTACCTAGGTTAGGCAGTTCTCTGCCAATAATGCCATACTTTTGTCCGCACTTCAGCCACAGCTGGCCACAACCACTCATCCCAGTTCCAGCCCGCGGACGCCAGACCGATAAGATCGCAGGTCAGCAAAGCATCAACATGTGGGAGGTGCGTGGAGAGAGAGGTACGTAACTACGTATATTCCTCGCGGCCATCCCGTCTGCTTCCCCACGCATGATCTGAAACCCGCCACGATGCCGCTTACGGGTAGTGCTGATTGCCCTCTTTTGCTGCTGCTTGCCGCTGCTGTCTCCGGCTGCCCGTTTGTGGAGTCGTCGACTCGACTCGCTCGTTGCACCGCGTGGTGTGGACGTACATATGCGGTCAGCATCCTAAATCGCTTTTCTGGAGCGAGACAGCCAACGGCGAGGGGAAGCTTGCGCTGTTGAAGTCGCATGGAATCCTACTTCTTTGTTCGAAACGCGCGAATGCGTTCCTGCGAAGCGCGGCTGCTGCTGCTGCTAATGGTCAGTATCATTATGGTTTGAAAGGATTTACTCGTGCAAGACGGTCCGTCGGGCCCAGAAGGGATCAGCAGTGATGAAGAACGGTTCGAGCGTTCGGGTAGGCTAGGCTAGAGACTCGACTCGAGTTGCTTGCCTTGCGGGTGGGTGCTTGAGGTTTTGCTGCTGAGTTCCGGGGCGGAACCAGTCTTGACTCTTCAGTCACGTTGGTTTTAACCTAGGTGTTTGCTCGGCATCTGTTGCAATACAATTGCGGGAAGAATTGACGAGTCGAGACGGGCGGGTTTTGTGCGGGGTTGCGGGTTGGGAGGTGGGCGAATAATGGCAGGTGGATTGTGATGGTGGGGTGATGGAGCCTGCGAGGCTTCCAGTCCAATGCGTCTGTTGTCTTGGAGGATGCACGGGACGGAGAGGTGCAGGTGTGGTTGCACGACAGTACTGTTGCTGCTGTGAGACCCGCGGCATTTGCTCGTGCATGGCCGCCTCGTTGCTACCTTGGTGCTGCTCCATGTTGCTGTGTGTGTGTCGGAAACGTGCGACCGCTCGAAACAAGGCTGGCACAAGGTTTGTTTGCTGCACGATAACAGACTTCACAATGCGTGGTCGGTCGAGTTTGCAGGGACAATACGAAGAGGAAAGGGTAGAGATTTGCAGGAGGGCGTAGGAAAGATCTTGTTGGGTGTATCGAATAATGTATCGAATGTTCTTACATGCATGCAGCTGGCTCGAATAATGCTATCTCCCTGTGGGTTCCCATGCCTAAATAACTGCTGTTTGTGTCGACTGATAGCGACTGTGTGCGCAAAGGGTATCATACCATTCCGTTCCCCGTAACGCCTCCATGCATTTTTGATTGCCCTGCACTTTTTTGGAAGAAAGAAATAAGAAAAGATTGCCCAGCACATCGGATTCAGTTTGGATGCGATCGCAAGAAAACTGCTGCTCTGTAGAAATCCTCAATCGTCCGTCTCTGCGAGTTGAACTCTGTCGGCCGTCATCTATCAAGATGTATATGCGGCCATGGCCGCGGCGTGCGTCCGCGAGAATCATTCGGGCGGATTGAGGTGTGACATTCAAACCATTACTGTAGGGAAGATTATATTCCCGTACAATCTGATGGTCTGGACTTGTAGTCTGTCCAAGAAAGATGGCTAACATGCGTAACCTTCGATCGTGATGGAAGTGGCCTGATGCTGCAGCCGTCATTCAGACCGGAAGTCCTCTCTCGATTTTGTAGAGCTCGAGAGCGAGTGTGGGTGTGTTTTTGATAACGTTGTAGACATCCTGCGTGGTTGCGAGCGCTGGGTGGGCGCGGAAAGCCTGGAGGACGACGTCTCTCAGACCGCGGTCGCTGTCGATGGTCGAGCAGTAGACCTCTTCGATGGCGTCGGCAAATTCGCTTGAGTCGTAGTAGCAAGCCATGGCCATTTCGAACTTGCTCTGAGCCAGCTCCTTGAGAGACGGAATGTCGTACTTCTCGGCAATTGCGTAGACGCGAGTGTGTGTGATGAGGTGGGATTCCTCTTCGCCGACTTCTTGCTCTTCGTCGTCGTAGGATTCATAGTCACTGGCGTCTGATTCATAGGGAGAATTGCCGTTCGCGGGAGATCGTGGAGTCCTTGGGCTCTTCACCTTGTTCTTGGTGCTTGGCATGTCAGTGTTGACAGAGATGACGGATTCTGGTGGGCTCATGGGAGCCTCGGGTGCACAGTATCCAGCTTGCGAAAGAAGAGGATCCATGACCATGCTGAGGTCGACCTTTTTGGGCAACCTGCGACGGGCATCGGAGAGAAGACGGTGACGGAAGACCGCTGAGGCCTCGTGGTCACTCTTGTCATTTAGATAGTCGAGGTGGTAGAAGTCTGTCAAATGTCAGTCGATGCTTATCGTGACGCGTAACGTGCGTGCAGCATGCGTGCAATCGACACGACGACTATGCAAGATGACTTACAGTGGATCATATGCTCGATGGCTTCTTCGTCATCATCGCTCAGGTCGATGACGCCGGTGTCAGCTTCACGAAAACGATTGCTGCATGCACCGTCGAAGAAGCCGCTGCGGGAGCACAGAATGACCTTGTGGACGAACCATTGGCGTTCGTTGCAGGTGATGGTCAGATCAGAGTATTTTCCACCGAGATGCAGTCTGTTGCGCATGTAAGTACGGCCCATGATGGAGATTGGTGATTCCGTTGTCTGATAGGTATCGACAAGTGAGGAGCGCGGGAAGATACTGACGTCGATAAAGCACTCATCAGCTCATTATGAGAGTTGTTGCGTGCAGTGGAGGCCATTGCGCCGACGGAGTCTCGTGTGCGCCGTGGGCAGTGGAGAGCCGAAGGTGCAGGTGCGGGCGGCAGGAGTAAGCGGTTTCGACGGAGCCCGGAGATCGTCAGACGTATAACGGCGCGGAGGGAGAGCCGCAGCAGGGGGGAACAGAGGCGGTCGATGTGTTTGTGTTGATAGTAGTTGACGGCGAAAGACGTGTGGTATGGCAAGTGTCCAGCAAGAGCAAAAGCTCTGCGAGCAGTGGCACCGGACCCAGAGATATAGGATCAGCAGGCCCTGGAGGGAGCGTGACGAAGAGAGCAACCGAGCGCCGTGCCGGCGACTGCCACAGCAGGCTAGGCCTGCAGGTCAAGCGTGCCCTTGAAACGCAGCAGCCAGAAGACAGACGGCGTCAACCGCACCGCGACCGACCTCGCAGCCGCGTCAGTGCGCTTGGCGCTAGAAGGCGCAGTGGCGCACGCAGCACGTGTTCCGGCCCGCCGGGCGAGATGCTTGTTGGCAGCTGGGACGTGAGTGGGCGCGCAGGTGGCGCAGATGGCGATCGAGAGATTGCCGACGCCTTGGGCTGAAGAGAGTCTAGAGGCTCGAGAGGCTGCCACGCCTTCGCCGGGGTAGCGAGCTGGGCAGACGCCTCACGCCTCGCACGAGGGCGCTGTGTGGGTGTCTGTGACTTTCCGGAAGAACTCTCCTTACGCCTAGCCTGGATGCAAGCGGCCGCCCGAAGCCAGTGGTACAGTAGTAGGGAGCTGTAATTTGGCAGGCTCGTGGTAAAGGGATGCCTCTGCTGGGTGCACGTCGGAAGCGGATCCGGCGCAACGCTCTGCGAGTCAAGCTCTGAAAAGAAATTGATGCTGCGTGCAGTGCTCCGCTCTGACGTCGGGCACGAGTCGCTGCTCTTATACCTTATCAGCGGTGGACAACGAGCACGCTGCCTTCTGTACAATAATCCACGCGGCGGCCTGATGTGCCCCTGTAGTCGTAGTCGTAAGATGGCCACCTATGCATCAAACTGGCCGCCTCACCGTTGCTCTGTCTACCTACGCAGCCTACCACAGCGCCGGCGCACGCCAGTATAGAGCGACACGCGGGCTGTGAGAAACATGCCGAAACTTACAGAGAGACCCCTCGACGAACAGCGAGCCCGAACGCCCGGCTGACACGCTGAGCTCGCGGCGTCAAAAGCGGTTGCTCTGAGACACCACACATGTCTCTAGATGCTGTGGCAGAGCCTTTCGTAGCGGCCATTGGGTGGCGCCCGCTGCGCCTCAGGGACGGTGCAGACCAGACTCCAGCATTTTGGGAGCCCGTCGCTGCTATGGCGGCTGCCCCAGAAGCATGTGTTGACGAGGCGGACCACGGTTGCTACCTTATTATTCGGCACGCGCATCTTGCACGCCATGCTGCTCCTGTGACGGCCTGCACGCAAGCGTCTTTAACACATCGTGCTATCAACACTAGCCTTCGCAGAGCGCGGGGCTGATGCTGGGGATCGAGCAGCTAGCAGCCGTGTCGCGGCCCTATTCCATCATCACACAGCAGTAGCCTGACTCCCACGTCCCCAGGAAGACCCTGAGCGCGCATAACAGCGTTGGATCCTGATTTCCAAGTGACACAAGCGCCGGAGGGTGCGCTCCAAAACACGGCGGATGTCGGCGCCCGATGCCCGACTCTCCGTCCTAAGTGAAACAAACCATATGTCTATCGACCAGGACAAGCAAATTACGTAGAAGGAGTCGTCGTGGACATTTCTTGGAAGGCGGGCATTGTCATCTGCGAACGTGCGAGTCGGTAAGTGACTGTGATGTGCAGCGCGGCTGCATCGCTCTTGGCCTTCGGGACTCTCCTTGGATCTGGCCACGCGAGCAGTGCCGTTGCCAATAGATCCAAATATCGATCTTTGCCGCAAAGTAGTTCGAACAAGCGGCGCCTGCTCAGCCTTGCTGCATGGCCAAGCCAATTGCAATAGTGCGTAAAGTTCTAACGCACGCACTCTTTGCGACGAGCTTGGGCAATTTGGCGTTCAGCCTCGTCCTGATCAAGCCCACGCGAGTCGTACACAGAATTGACAACCATATCCCGGTTAGTTTGGCGAATTCTTGCTGTTCCTTCAGCGTACTAGAGCGCTCAGGCTCCCAGCCGCGACGACTGTCATTTCAGCTGCAGATTTGCTGCTGCGAAAGCCCAACCCATCATTCGCCCACAACCCACGGCCCGCGGATGAGATGCAGGATCTTTGTTTGAGACGGCAAGTACCACAGATATGCTGACATCTGCACCGTTGTTGTGCGCCTGTCAGGAAAGAGAAACACTCGGTGCTGCGCGAGGTTGGTCTGTCAAGCAGGCCACATGCTTGTCGCGCGCGCCTTGTGGTAAGCACTTTCGTAGATCTGGACTTTGTGGCGCGCATCCCTGCTGCAATCTCCCGCGCCAATCTTCGGCATGGATTCGTAGATGGGCCGAGAGCTTGATGCCAACTTTGCTCTTTGTTCCTGCACCAGGCTCGTGTTCGGAGCATGCAGTCAGATCTTTGTAAAATGGGCTACTTCAGCCATGGCGCCTTGGGCCTTTTGTGATGAGACTAAAAATCCTTCAGCGCGTATCTACGGGCAGGTTCTTGAAGTAGATGTCGCTGGCGAGCGCCACGCGAGTCCTTGCAGGTATGATACAGATACTTGGGAAGTAGATGGTTCGAGACCGTGGGCTTGCAGTCCTGAAATTGGATTTAAGCACGATATTTGGTATCTCCTGCGGTATGCATGCATATGCCTCATCTGAAGGCTGTACCAAGACCGTATGCAGCTCAGGATGAGCAGCAGCGTGGTGAAACGGACGGGGATGCATCGGAACCGGTTGAGAAGCCACCGGCTACCTTGACCGGGTCGCAAACATGTTTACGCAGGGACTTGCAGGAACGAGGTTGCTGCATGTGGCGATCTTCGAGCGCGTACACTCGATGCGATACGACCGTTCATGTGATGTTCGAGGTTGTCCTTGCAAGCCTTGATGGAGATGATCGGTGCAATGCATCCGGCTCGAAGTACAGTTCGGGGCGTTGTGAGCTCGCCAGTCACAACAATATTGTCGTGCCGATGTTCGCTTACTTCCCGAATGCTGCGCAGCCGATTGTCTGGACCGATTGTCTGGACCGATGTATTCTTTTGCCCGACCTGGCAGTGGCAGTCTGGTGGCTCGTCGGATCGATATCCGGATTTTGATTGCTCGATTCTACTTTCGGCTGCTATGAACGCCCAGTGAAGAAGTAAAGCGACAGTTGCAACGCGCAACCTCAAGCACTCGAGAAGCTAGATCCTCACATTGACTCTAGTATTGCAATTTTGGTCAATGGGTCACAGGCTCAAATGATAATTGATGTTGCTGTAAAGATGTCTGGTGAGCCTGAGGCCTAAATTATGTAAGCGGTAGACGTGGGGCAAGCGCAGGCGAGTGACGTGGTGAAGTGGTGAAGTGCACGGAGGACTTCACCAACCAAACACGACCAGAGACAGCATTTGCTTGCTTGAAACCACACCACCCATACACCTTACTTTCTTGCGGGTGCTACCTTCATCTCACAGGTCTTCATCTGGCGTAATCTCTGTCGTTATACGTCTTGGAAATGGCTAGCGAATTCAAGCTCTCGGCGACGTTGCGTGGCCACGAGGAAGATGTAAGTACCCTGTCATGTGACTGCTTGTCATCTGCGCGGCTCGATCATCGCCATTTTGAGGGACTGTATAGATACACATGCTGACTGTCTGATCTAGGTTCGTGCTGTTGCATTTCCTTCCAAACAGACTATTCTTTCAGCATCTCGAGACAGTACAGTGCGGCAATGGACACTGACCTCGCCACAACCACCTTCATACGATGATACGATCTCAGTGCAAGCTTCAGACTGGTTCAATGCTCTCGCATTTGCTCAGCCTTCTGAGAAGCACCCGAACGGCCTGATCGCTGCTGGTGGCAAAGAAACCATCGTCTACGTCAAAGAACCTGGGACCACTTCAGACTCAGACCCGTATCGCATTCTCCCGAGACATGCTCACACGATCAGCTGCCTCGCTTTCAGTGAAGATGGCACCAAATTGATCTCTGGAGGCTGGGATAGCCAAGTGTTCGTGTGGGATGTTGAAGCAGGCGAAGTGATTGCCGAGCTCGCTGGTCACACCATGACTGTATGGGGAATTATGATTTACGACAAAAAGTTTGTGTTCACCGCATGCGCCGACAAGAACATTCGAATGTTCGATATCAACGGAAAGTTCCTGCGCACCATTGAAGGCCACACCGATGTTCCTCGATGCTTCTGCAAGATACCCGATGGTCACTGGTCCGGCGCAGCGTTTGCATCAGCTGGCAACGATGAGATCCTCCGTCTTTGGTCGCTTGACGGTGCGCCTATGGGCGAACTGCACGGACACGAAGCTTACATCTACAGCATTGCGATCTCGCCAAACGGAGATATCGTAAGTGCAGGCGAGGACAGAACCGTGCGTGTGTTCCGTGATGGTCAATGTATCCAAACCATCACGCATCCTGCTATCAGCATCTGGAGCGTTGCAGTATGCGAGGAGACAGGCGATATTGTCAGTGGAGCTTCGGACAAGACCATCAGAGTATTTAGCCGAGACCCGGAGAGGCACGCCGACGCAGAGGTACGCTTACACAATTTGATGAGACAACAGTTGGATCACTGACCGTCTTAATTGCAGACTATCAAATCTTTCGAAGAGAGCATCAGGATGTATGCTATTCCTGCCGAAACAGCAAGTCAGAACATGCCTTTCCAAAAAGAGGATCTCCCTGGTCCTGGTACGTCATCTCTGCTCGATACAGTTCTCTACGCCTAGCGCATCGGACATCGATTTTGAGCGTTCACTACGGCTTGTTTAAGCATAAGCTAACTTCCATTTAGAGGCTTTACAAACGAAGACTGGCGACCGAGACGGCCAGCAATTGTTCATCCGCGAAAATGACAATAGTGTGACAGCGCATCTGTGGTCGAGTTCAAGAGGGCAGTGGGATCTCGTGAGTTGTATCTTCTGACAGACGCTAAAGATCTTCCGCTGACATAGACAAACATAGATCGGCACCGTTGTGTCAGGAGAAGGTTCAGGCTCGGCCAAGAAGGAACTTGATGGCAAGCAGTACGACTATGTGTTCGACATCGACATCGAGGAAGGAAAGCCGCCTCTCCAACTTCCCTACAACCTCACAGATCACCATGGGATGCCGCCCGAAGTTCCTTGAAAAGAACAAGCTACCAATGTCATACTACGAGCAAGTTGCAAACTGGATCTCCGACAACACCAAAGGCGCCAGTCTGGGACAGGGCTCAGCGACCAGTCAACAGACACAAGCATCGGATCCTTGGGGCATGGAACGCAGGTACCGTCCGGGCGATGTTTCTTCCGGAGCTGGAGGCCGCAAGCTACCGCAGCGCAGCTTCGTCACCATTGTGGAGGGCAATCCAGCAAATGCCATCAAGATCATCGTTGATAAAGCGCAAGCCTCTGGCGACCTCACACCTGACGAGGTTGCCGCGCTGCAGAAGCTTCCGGAACAGCTTCAAAACAAGAACGACCCGCATCCTACAACTGAACAGACCGATGCTTTGTTGAAAGTTGCAACGACATGGCCGCAAAAGGCTCGTGTGCCAGCTATTGGTGTCCTTGCGGTACTCGCTGTCTCGCCTGCTTTCATCACAGCCACATGCTCCGGTCAAAAAGACATCACCGCTACATTGTCCGAAGCTGGAATCCTTTCTCCGAAACAAGAATCCGCAAACAACGTCGTTCACGGCATTCGCCTTCTTGTCAACATGTTCAAGCCTGAGTCTGGCCGTCTCGTCATTGATGGTACATTTGACCAGGTTCTACAGCTTGTGCGGCCATTTGCGTCCGACCCCGAATCTCCGGCACAAGCGAAAGCACTCGCCACGCTGTACCTCAACTATGCTGTGCAGCTCGTTTCTCAAGCACCCTCTGGCGAGTCAGCGACTCGCGAAGCTCGCGCCGAGGTCTTGATGCGCGACATTGCTTTCATGCTCGAGTCTGATAGTCCTCACGCCGGAGAAGAAGATGCTCTCCATCGCACATTAGCGGCCCTGGGTACGCTGGTTACGCTCGGCGACGACTTCAGACGCAAGATGAAGATGGGGATTTCGGGAACATTGCATCTCGCGGGTGCAAAGCCTGCAGCTCAGAGACAAGATACGAAGGATCTTGTTGCGGAGATCCGCGATGAGCTGCGCTGATTGATGTCTTTGATGCATGCATATAGACTTCTTGCATAGCAAGCGTTCCGAGTTCTACACAAAAATCTTAGATGGAACCCTGGAAGTCATGACCATGAGCAAATGATGCATTCTTTCCGAAAAAATTCTTCTATGCTGCGCGTCATGTGTCAAATATTCGAGCTTCTGGCTACACGGACCCAAGATATGGGAGGTGTCAAAGACGTCGTTCTGCACGGGTTACATGCGAGAACCACTTGTGCTTTGTAGCTTCATCTCGTCAGCCTTCATCACGAATCGTACCTACCATTCCTCACTTCCATACATAAAGATCTTGAATGAGTCGCAGATGCCTTATAAGGTATTTGGCGACTTCCAATACAGTTTCGCAGCTTCCTCTGTGCTCAACGCTTTCCTCAGATCTCGTACAGCCCCTGCCAGAACAACCAAGTTCGGGCACTCACTCGCTTTTGCAAGCCGATGATGGCGCCATTCCAGCATGTGAAGCATCTGGCACCCGAAATTGAAGTCAATGTGTCCTTGAGATTCATAATCCGTACCTACACAATGCCGTCATCGCTCTCTCATCAATCTCGCCGGTGCCTAGTCTCAATCATGGCCAACAGCACTGGGTTGCTCGCCATCGTCTTTGGTTGACGTTCACGCTTGCCCACAAGTCGTCGCACGCCCTTGCTGTCCTCTCGCAACTGTAGGTTGCCATGAGCGGCTCGGTTGACTCCTGCCAATAATGGCTCCCCAACATCAACAACACTCTTCTTCTTCTGCGTCCTCCCCTCTTTCTTCCCTCTTCATCCACTCAACCACATCCGAGCTGCATCATAGCACTGCATTTGTTCATCAATCTTCATCTCCACATCATCACGTCCATCCACAACCAACTCGATTCGACACCGCAAGCATCCGTAACAATGCATATCCAGTATCTCGCCACCACCGCCGCTCTGGCTGGCTCTGCTCTTGCTGGAGTGCTCGCCAGCTTCTCCAGTACATCTACGGTCACCCTGTACCCATCGAGCTCCACGTCCACCCAGGCTTCCACAGTTGCAGCACCCGAGTCCTCTTGCACCGTCTGCCCGCACCCAAAGGACTACGACCGCAACTGGGAGAAAGATCGTGTGCTCAACGATACTCGCAAGCACCACAAGAGTTTCAAGCTCTTCGCTTACGCCACGGACGACGTAGAAACCTTCCGCTTTCCACTGCACCTCCAGTCCAGCCGCAAGGACATGTGGACCACGAAGTTCGGCAACCCTGAGGATCCCGAGCACAACAAAGATCAGCCCAAGTGGAATCTCCATGATGGCAGCTTGGAGACGGACGGCTCTGATCCGATCAGGGACACGCTGTACTTCCGACTCTTCGACGGCAAGTTCCCCAAGGACACCGAGTTCTGGACCGGCCCTGTCTACCATGACGTCTCAACCCGCCACCCGAACAAGGCGACTTACCAGAAAGAGGGCAACGCCAAGCTCGAAGCCACCAAAGGATGGTCTCTCATCAGAGACAGCAAGGACCCTCGTGCATACGTTCTGACCGGCAGCAAGCCTCCCGGAAACTTCTTCATGTGCATTGACGTGGCCAAGGAGGAGTCGACCACGTCAACTTCCAGCACTGATTTCAACGCTCTGTACAAACCTCAGCTTGTCTACTCAAAATATGACCTGAAGAAGCCCTTGGTCCTCCCAACCAACAGTACCAGCTTCGACATCAAGAAGGGCTGTGTCCCGATCACCATCAAGGTAAGTCGCTGCTCGGCCATTGTTGGCTCACATTCTTCTTCGATCGGTTCACCGACTGACATCTTGCAGGCTGAAGAGTGGACCAACCCCAGAGAATAGACTGAGGTCTTTCGGCGCTCTTCTGCCAACACGTCTTGCCACTTCATCAATCGTGGTGGCCTCGACAACGTTTGTTTTCCTTGTCGGTCTTCTTGCTCTTCCTATGATGGTCCATGGTCGATTGGCTGCATGCCTTGACAACGTTTGTTGTTCTCCTACTTTCTGTTTTGGGTCATGACGGTTTAAGGTCGGTCTGCAGAGTGGCCACGTGGGCTGTGCTTGTTTGTTCTGGTTGTTTGAAATTATAATGATTCTGTTCTTCTCAGTCTTGCTACTTGTGTCTTGCTCCACATTCTCAGCCTCCCTTGTCTAACGTTGTATGATCCACTGTAACGCTGTAGTCGTTCTGGGTTGCACGGTCTGTATCCGACGCTCCAGGCTCATGGCAAGTCACCCTTGTAGCGACCTCAAGCTGTCTCGTCGTATCGTGACGTGCCGACACTCCTCAACTCGTCGCAAGCTCAATCTTCTTATCGTACAAGCACCTCCTGGCCCACTCACAACTTCTCTTTCCCACTCTCCCTCAACGCCTTCTCTCCGTCAACAAGCACACACCATCCCTCTCCACCTCTCGTCCCATCACCAAACCCTCCCACCGCCGCCCCAGGAAACTCCCTCTCCGCATACGCCAGCTCGTCCGCCCCAAAACTCCCCGGCTGCAACCAAACAGCTTTCACACCGGCATCGCGCGCCTCTTTCAAGATCTTCTTCGTCACTTCGGGCGGTGTGATGACGCTCAGACTCGTCTTGCCAGGTTCTTGCAGCTGCGACACCGACCCGATGGTCTCGAAATCTTTCCCGCGGATGTTCACAGACGAGGAGGAAGGGTTTATTGGGATGGGCGTGATTTTGTGTGTGAGGTACCAGGCGAAGATCTGGTGGCCGAATTTGGATGGGTTGGATGAGGCGCCGGCCACGGCTATCCGTGGCGAGGACATGAATGTGCGGGCGGCGGTTTGCATTGTGGGATCTGATGTTGGCATTGCAGTGTCTGTAGTAGATCTGTGGCTTGGAGACGTGTAGGAGAGGACTGGACGCGAGCTGGATTGGTGATCCTGTGAGAAAGTGAGTATGATGTCAGCAGCGTGCCGAGGCGGCCTTGAGCTTGAAGCTGTTTCGCAAACACCCCGAGCGCGTGAGCGATGTCGGTCAGTTTCCGAACAGACATGTAACCAACATAAGAGTAGGTCGCTGTGCTATCGACTACAGTTATCGAGGAATTCAGGTCGAATAACAAGTATCATGGCCACATTCGCGTGAGTCTGCCCTGTCGACATCGAACGCTGTACATTCAAGCCTGTTCAAATCTGATCGATGGACTAGCAAATCGACCTTCAACGCTGCACAATATGCAGCTTTCAGACCATCATACCCTGCCAGCTTGTACAATGCTGTCCTTCGCTTCCATCGCGGAGCAAGGAAACAATGTCTGGATCTAGGCTGTGGTACAGGAATCGTCACACGCGAGCTCGGTAAACACTTTGACAAAGTCATCGGCACCGATCCCAGCCCCGTGATGATCAAGAAGGCTCGCGAGGGATTGCCGGCAACACAGTATCCGGGTCTCGAGTTCCGAGAAGGAAGCGCTGAGACTGGCTCTCACTTTCTTGAGGATGGATCACTGGACATGGTCGTTGCCGGGCAATCATCACACTGGTTCGACTACCCCAAGCTGTGGCCTGAGATGAGGCGCCTGGTTCGAAAGGGAGGCACGTTGGCATACTGGGGCTACAAAGATCACGTCTTCGTTGACTTCCCCAAAGCCACTGAGATCATGCAGGACTACGCTTACAACACTGATCCGCACCTGCTGGGCTCGTATTGGCCTCAACCGGGACGATCATATGTTCAGGATAAGTTACGGATCGTCCAGCCGCCGAAGGAGGATTGGGAGGACGAACAACGTATCGAGTACGAACCCGGCACGAAAGGTGCTCACTCGGGCGACGGCACGCTATTCATGGAGACAGAAGTCAATGTTGGTGCTGTGAAGGAGTATGTGCGGACTTGGAGCAGCTATCATGGATGGCAAGAGAAGCATCCTGACCAAGTTGCACGGTCGAAGGGTGGGAAGGGCGATATTATGGACGAGATGTTTGACCGTATTGCGAAGGAGAATGAGTGGTTCCGCAACGAGGAGAACTTGGTCAAGATTGAGTGGGGATCTGCGTTGATCATGGCGAGACGGAAGTGATGTGATCAATATATTTGGATTGATGCTTGACCGGTCATTGTACTTCACCGTTTCTTCTGTACATGCGATTGTGGTTGTTTTAGAGCACAATCTCATGTCATTGGACATACATGTACGTGTCAGTGAGCATCTACCCTTACATGTCATCGCCACTCTTCAAGGTCAAGTGCTCGTGGCAGTTAGGGTTGACGGGCGTAACGTGGGCAACGCCCGCTGTGCAGAGCCGCCAAACGAGCCATGCGAACACATCGACACCCGCGCTGCCCGCCTGCTACTCCTCACAATTTCCCGGGCTAAGGAGGAAAACACGCCATTCACACCGTCTAAGCACCTGCAATCCGCCTCGAAAGCAACACTCACTCAAGAATCCTCAATACCACACATCACCCTCCCCGCTCCGCAAAACAAACACAATGGTACGTACATACCAGCCAAGACCCTGCAGCGGGTCTTTCCCTTGTACCACCAGAAGACCGAATGGTACCGGTCCAAAGCCAAATCGCCCGCGCTTGTCAACATCAACACCCCTTCCCAACTTCCGCCCTCGACCTGCACAAAGACCGCAGACCTGCAAGCGCGCGAGCAACACAGACCAAGACGACTACACACGCATCTGAATCGCATCCACCTTAGTCGCTAATCAAACATGTCCGACCAACAGGCGCAAAGCACCAACTTCAAGGAGGCCTTCTCCCTCTTCGACAAGCGCGGTAACGGCCGTGTCGCCCTTCCCGACCTGGGCGACCTTCTCAGAGCATGCGGCCAGAACCCGACCCTCGCAGAGATCAAGGACCTCGAGAGCCAGATTGGCGGAGATTGTAAGAGAACCTCATACACATATTGCGGCGAGATGCAGGAGTGCTGACTTTGCGACACAACAGTTGACTTCGACAGCTTCCAGCGGGTGCTCAACCGCCCTGGTGGATTCCGCGACCCCGGCGAGCCTGAAGAGTACTGCCGCGGTTTCCAGGTGTTCGACAAGGAGCTCACAGGGTTCATCGGCGTTGGCCAGTTCCGTTACATCCTCACAAACCTCGGAGAGAAGATGAGCGACGACGAGGTAGACGAGCTCCTCAAGGCTGTGGACACCAGCTCGGGCGAGCTGAACTACATGGGTAAGTCGCGCAGAGCCATAGCGTCCGCTGTTGTGATTTCTAGGACAACACTGACTATTCCCAACAGACATGGTCAAGACAATTCTCGCAAACTAGAGGACCCTCTCTTTTCTTCGATCACGGCATGAAATGAACTTTTGCACGGTTACGGCGTTTTTCCTTTTCTTATTTCGAACGGGTCAACAGGGAATGGAGATGGACTTCAGAGGATTGGAAGCCAGCGAGCGGCGCATGCGGTGTACAGGCTGATTGCGCCTCTGGCTGAAGATTTCTAGTATGCACCAGAGCATCGAGTTTCTAATTGTATAGAATCAATACGTCAACGGTAGACTCGCGTGCTTGCCACATTAAGTGATGCTGTAACAACAAACTTGGAGTAGGCATATTGCGCGGCAGTCTTAAATGCTCGCGAAGCCGGAGAATATTGCACAGCTCAAGCAGCATATGTTCTATACTCTAACGTTTCTTAAGGGCCCGGGCAAGGCACATGTGTTCCAATCCTGGCTAAGAAACTCACAACTTGCCCTCATCCTGCGCATCCTTCTCCATCTCCTCTCTCAACCACTGCGCCTCCGCCTCCATCTCCTCTTTCCCTCTAGGCTTCCTATCCTCATCCTGAGCCCACTGCGCCGGCCTCCTCTCCCTCTCAACCTCCCTCTGATGCGCGCCCACATTCCCCTCCTCTCCCTCTAACCACTCGTGCACCTTATCATCTCCTCCCGGGTCTCCCCTCGTCCTCGGAATGATATGCACATGCACATGCGGCACGCTCTGGCCCGCCGCCTCGCCGTCTTGCACGGCTACATTGAAGGCATCCGCTTTGTAGACGCGTTTGAGGGTCTTTTGCACGCGCGTCACCGTTTGGAAGAGGTCGGCGATCTCGGCGGGTGTGAGGTCGGAGAGGTGTGGGCGCACATTGAGAGGGGAGACGAGGACGTGGCCCGGTAGGAGCGGTTTGAGGTTCACGAGCGCGAAAGAGTGGGGAGTCGTGTGGAAGACCTACATTCGTGAATCCGAGTGTTCAGCTGTTGCGCGCTGAAGTGCAATGTGGTAGAGGCTACGGTACCTGCGAGGTCACTGTGAAGGGGCCGAATTTGATTAGGCGGCCTGGGAAGGGTGGCATTGTGGCGGTGTTGTATTGGTTTGTGTTTATTGGAGGAAAGGGAGTACGTTCGTGGTGTTCAAGGTGCTAGGCGAACCAGTCCTAAACATTGAGCATGCACGTGCGACGTCATTCGAAACACCACCGCGATGGATTAGATCCATCAATCCAAACTACGGAGGTTACCTACAGAGCGTTCAAATGTGGGGAGAGGATCCTCGCCAGAAATGGACGAAGACGTAATTATCGTGATGAAAGAATGATTGGAGGTTCCTGTCAGGAAATGAATGATATCGAATCGCAAGCTTATCATAGATTGAATGGGCGTGCAGGTGGGTGGATATGATTGAATATGAATCAAACCATTGGACGAGTAGACAGAAACGGAATGCAAGGAATGCTTCATCTTCTGATTAAGAATAGTGATGATAAAGATTCGGAGGCAGACGGCTTCGTAGAGCACATCCGTGATCTGTAAGCCTCCTCCATGCTGATCAATGCTGTATTGACCAGTATTAATTACCTAGGTAATCGATCTAATGGACGCTGTTTTCATCATCCAATGGTAGATCGATAGGTCGAAGTAAGTTCACCTGCAAGCTTACCTAGTCTAAGGTTCCATGCCTCAGGCCCTCCAGCCGTCGACGATGTGGGCTCCAGATTTCAATGCTTGGCATGAGCGCGCGAACTTTCGTAGAGGCAGGGCGCCCACGACGAAGCCGCCTACCACCGACTTCTCGCAAATACCACCAGCCCTTCTCCTCAACTAACCCAACAGCCAAAAATCTGTCAAAATGGGTCGCGTCAGGACTAAGACTGTCAAGAAGTCGGCCAAGGTCGTCATTGAGCGCTACTACCCGCGTCTCACTCTCGACTTCGAGACCAACAAGCGCATTTGCGATGAGATCGCTGTCATCTCCTCCAAGCGCCTGCGCAACAAGGTATGCGATACCGCAGAGTCTGGAATACCTAGGACAATGCAACTAACAGCCATCTCCAGATTGCCGGCTACACCACTCACCTCATGAAGCGCATTCAGCGTGGCCCCGTCCGTGGTATCTCCTTCAAGCTTCAGGAGGAGGAGCGTGAGCGCAAGGACCAGTACGTCCCCGAGGTCTCTGCTCTCGACTTCACCCAGAACTCCGAGAGCGGCATGCTCGATGTCGACCAGGAGACCAAGGACCTTCTCAAGTCCATGGGCGTATGTTGCACCCCACCAAGACTCAGTGATACACATATTGACAACAATTCCAGTTCGACAGCATCCCCGTCAACGTTGTTGCCGTCCAGCAGCAGCAGACCGTCGAGCGCCCCCGCCGCTTCGGCGATGGTCTCCCCCGTGGTGGCCGCAACTAAGCGCCCGTTTCAGCTTTTTGCATGGCCTACCGGCGAGCTTCAACTTGCCATGGAGGGTCGGCTATGGTTGAGTAGAAATACGAATACATTGCCTTCTCCCCACCTAGGTGTCGCCGACTCTTCCGCTTTCATGCGGAAGATGACGCTTGATTGCCAATATCCCTCCCCATACCTCTTCCGCACCACGTGTGAACCTGTAATCTTGGCGCAGGTCATTCCACTTATCTGCCAGTTCTCAAAAGGCCGCAGACTAGAAGTACCAGGCTGCTGTCTGTACGAATCTGTCTGCGCTGCTTGGAATTGGGATATTTTGGTTCGACGCTGATGCAGCACTGTGAGAAACACACACCTTGCCAAGCCAAAGGCAGCCAGATGATCGTCTCAGGTCTTCGATTGTGCCACCGAGTCCGCGTACGCAGGCATTTCTGGCCAAATCCAGGCTCTGAGACGTCTTGAGCTATTGTGCTGTTGCGCCTGCGCCTGCGAACGATCCTCGTCCTGTAAACCTCTGCTCTTCCTACTCAGTGTCTAGTGCACTGCTTATGCCTACGTGATGTTAGATGCGGCGCTCAGGCTTAGTACAGTCTCGTCCTATGGTTCCTGCCCTGGCCCGTTGTTGATTCGTTGATATATCCGCAGTTTTACGTGAGATGCCATGCATGTGGTGCCCTAGTATCATCATTTTGGCAATACAAGCACACTTCCGACAAATCCTATTGATGTAAGGAAGTTCGTATGCTGGTTCAAGCTCTCTTGTGTTTATATCTGTTCATGCGCTTCCATTCTGTTCGATCACCGGATCGCGAGCTGTCAATAAAATACCGGTTGCCGGGGTGCATTCGCCCTGAGAAAGCCACTAACTTAGATCTGATTCTTGAGCCTCTGGCCAAAGACCAGCATGTTGATCGCCTCTGAGCTGTATGTACCCATCTATCTGGCCTCGCAACGAGCGTACTCTCGTTCTCTCAACGAGATCAGCACGACCAGTTTGTTGATGACTAACACAGATTAGCACAACCGGTAAGTCGATCTACCATTCAATCTGCTGTATTTGGGTCTAGCCAAACACTTGGGACAAGGATAAGCCGCGAAGGATTCACAGCCGCTCGCTTCTCGTGCAATCATTGGATCTCGAACGGGACTATCTTAACGCCACCACCACCTAGTATGCAGAGCCCAATAAACGGCTGGAAGATGCTGTGCTCGCGAACTCATTCGACTCCCCGCGATGTTCCTTTCTGTGTCAGCACACGCTGACGATGGTGTCAAACACCGCCGACCCAGCTCAATCACAAGGGCTTCTGGCATCTACGACAACCCAGGACATCCGTGAAGACGACGGACTGCAAGCTGTGTATCACGACGCCCATGATGGACCACAAGTACACGACCTCGCCAGCGCAGGCTTGCAATCGGTCGACTATGATGGTCGCAATGGACTACAAGCTGTAGCTCCTCCGCCTCTTTCGCCTGATCCTACCTATGAGCACTATGGTCATGGCAGTGCGGAGAAAGCCACGCCTGCTGTCTTCGCGGACGACGTAGCGCCTTCGCGCAAATCGAGAAGACGCAGAGTAATGGATTCTCGTCGCCGCTCTGGTTGTCATCGCGATAGCAGTTGGTGTAGGCGCAGGCGTGGGACTACTCGCAAGTCGAACAGTAGTAGTGAAAGCGGCAGCAAAGCAACCGCCGATGCGTAAGGCTCTCCTTGACAACTTCTTTGCGAGCTTATGCTGAATTACAGTGCAGGGCCAACTCCGCTACGTCCTCAACGCCAGCCACGGCCGATCTCACTGCCTCTGCAACCGATTCGGCTCCAGTCTCGCGCGGCACGACTGGTGTAGCCGCTCTCAACTGCACCAACGGAACCTTCGCAATCTCCACAGAAGGCATAGCCTACGTCCAAGACTGCGGCGTCTACTACCGCGCAAACGAGAACATGCTCGCGCCAGACCCTACGTCCTGGGTCCGCAACCTGCCCCTCGGCGCGAACGATAAATCGATGGATCCGGTCACCAAGTACACGTTCAGAGACTGCATCGACCACTGCGACGAGTACAACGCCGATCGCGCCACTTCGGATCAGCCGTGCTATGGCGTTTCGTATTATGCCAATCTGACGTGGGCTTTCAAGAGGTGGCCGGGCAATTGCTTCTTGAAGAATGGTAGGGGCAAGGGGACGAGTGTGGGTGATGGCACGGAGGGTTGGGCGCATACTGCGAGTGCTTATAAGAATTGTCTGAACTCGGGTAAGGGGTGTGCTGGGGATGATTGAGAACGATTTTGGTAGAAGAGATATTGATCAAACTTCTTTGCCGTTTGCTTCGAGTTCTTATACAGCACAGTCGATTGTAAAAGAATAAGCGTCGATATCGTTTGGTACCTATGCAGCCACTTCGAGCGTGAGATGGAACATAGTAAGTTCGCGGATGCTGATCCCTACATGTTTGTGACTAGAGGTTGGAAGAAGAGTCGAGATCTGACTAATGATCGGTCGTCGGGTTTTTGTGGTTTCTTGCTCGATTCATTGCTGCCGTAGTTGCCAGACTGATACATGCATCGTTTGAAAGCGAAAAGAAGGGAACGCTGAAGGACTAAGAGAGAGGCCGGGATGGTCAGTTGAATGACAGGCGATCTATGCTGCCTCATTCGCGAGAGCGGCGAAGACACGACATTTGACCGTGGAGGCTGGCTTGCGGCCGGGGAACTTTTGTAGGCCGCCAAGCCATATGGAAACGTTTGGAGAGCAGCACATACTGCTGCCGCCGGTGACCCCTCATTGAGACCGTGGTATACAAAAAATAATCTGGATCTGCTGGAACGAAGGATCTGGACCTAACACTCTTGTCGCACTACCGTCAATCTATAAGCGCCGAAGCGCTTTATACCAGTCAAATGCAGGCCCCAGTGATGTTTGTCAGTAAGTCATTTACTTCAATCTAAAAGCGGCGACAAGAAGTGGTATGAATACTAATTGCTTGAACAGACACTGGCAATGGCGAGCGCCAGACCGGCCGCCAGGCTCAGATGTCCAACATCACCGCCGCAAAGACCGTCGCAGACATCATCCGATCATGCCTTGGTCCTAAAGCCATGTTGAAGATGCTGCTCGATCCTATGGGCGGAATTGTCCTTACCAACGACGGCCACGCCATTCTGAGAGAAATCGAGGTTGCACACCCGGCTGCAAAGAGCATGATTGAACTCGCGAGAACACAGGATGAGGAGGTCGGAGACGGCACAACCACTGTCATTATTCTTGCTGGAGAGATGCTTGCGCTTTCGTTACCACAACTCGACCGTCACATTCACCCAGTGGTGATTATCCAGGCATACAAGAGGGCACTCGCCGATGCGCTCTCGGTCATCGAGGAGGTCTCCATTCCCGTGGACGTGGACAACACCGAACAAATGAGACAGCTTATTGGCTCTTCGCTCGGCACCAAGTTTACCTCGAGGTGGAGCGACCTGATGTGCGACCTTGCGCTGAAGGCTGTGCGCACAGTGAGCTTCACGGCAGGTGGCGGAAAGCAGGAAGTGGACATCAAGCGTTATGCTCGCTTGAGAAGGTGCCTGGTGGAGAGATTGAGGATTCCTGCGTGCTGGATGGCGTTATGCTCAACAAGGATATCACACACCCCAAGATGAGGAGAAGGATAGAGAACCCGCGCATTGTGCTTTTGGACTGCACACTGGAGTACAAGAAGGGCGAGTCGCAGACAAACATTGAGATCACCAAGGAGGAGGACTGGAACCGCGTGCTGCAGATTGAGGAGGAGCAGATCAAGGCTATGTGCGATGCTATTGTCGCTGTTAAGCCCGATCTTGTCATCACCGAGAAGGGTGTTTCCGACCTTGCACAGCACTTCCTTCTTAAGCACAACATCACTGCCCTCCGCCGCGTAAGAAAGACCGACAACAACCGCATTGCCCGCGCTACTGGTGCCACTGTTGTCAACTCCGTCTTCGATCTTACCGAGAACGACGTCGGTACTCAGTGCGGTCTCTTCGAGATCTCCAAGATTGGCGACGAATACTTCACTTTCCTTACCAAATGCCAGGACCCCAAGGCATGCACCATTCTCCTCCGCGGACCCTCAAAAGACATCTTGAACGAGATTGACCGCAACCTGGCCGATGCCATGGCCGTTGCAAGAAACGTCATCTTCCACCCTTACCTCAGCCCTGGTGGTGGCGCCACTGAGAATGGCCGTTTCCGTCCGTCTGGCACAAAAAGCAAAGGCAGTTGAGGGTGTTGCACAGTGGCCTTACAAGGCAATCGCCGAGGCAATGGAAGTCATTCCTCGCACACTTATTCAGAACTCGGGCTCTTCACCCATTCGTGTCTTGACCCAGCTCCGCGCAAAGCACGCCGAAGAGGCCAACAAGACCGGCGCTCAGGGTGGCGGTGCATGGGGTATCGACGGAGATGCGGGCAAGGTCGTTGACATGAAGGAGTTTGGCGTTTGGGAGCCTCAGGCTGTGAAGCTGCAGAGCGTCAAGACCGCCGTCGAGAGTGCATGCTTGTTGCTGCGCGTCGACGACATCGTTGGCGCCAAGGCCGCAAAGCAGGCTGGCATGGGCACCGGCGGACCCGGTGAGGACGATTAGAGCTGCCTTGACGACGTATAGAATTTAAAACGAAAAGGCTGTATGAACGCGAATATGTGATACATTCTCTCGCCAGCCAATGGTCAGTGTGCGCATGTCTGTCACTCTGGTGATTTATTGGCAGGGCTGATCAAACAGCGTGCCAGCGGTGGTGCTCTACCTGTATCATATGCACCTCCGTTGGTTGTACGTTGTCGGGTGGTTGCCCAACCGTCCGAACCAGACTGCGTCTTGCGTGCGTGCTTGCTCCACTGCCGGGCGGGATGGGGGGGTGGGCTTCCGGATGAACATCGCTTGCTCGCCACCACCGCCGTCTATAATAATTGGTTACTAACGATAAGCGTCTGAAGCCACAGCACATGCAGCCGCGATAAGGATCGGCTCATCTGATGGCTTTCCTGCGTTCTCTGCATAGGCAGAGAGAAGATAGACATCTCGCCTGAAGTTGCTATCAGGTGCCTGCCACGAGGGGAACAGACAGGGACTCGACCAATGCAACGAAGATCTTCCTTCGTTGACTCGCAGCCTCCCGAGACCCGCAACAAGACGTGCACACGCGACAGAGACGACCTGCCAGCCCGAGTGTGCTGAGCTCTAACGTGCTTGCGGCCCCAGACCGCCTATAAGTGCCATCACATATAGGCCGCTTCGCTTCCCTATGGGCAACGCGCCAGATGGAAGCGCCATGTCTCAGACGCGCGAACACCCTCTGGCCCTGCAACTCGTCCCCTCCACCAAATGGCTGGGCTTCACGACAATGCAAGACGCTTCCCGTGCTCCGCAACAACGCGTTGGAGCCCGCGAGCGGTGTGAACGGCCCGCCGTGGTGTGGATGGCTGAGAATGGCTGGTATATGCCCGCACTTGCCCTGCTCTGAAGGTAAAACGGGCACGCACGGAGAGCGCAAGGAGCGCGCCATCGTAGACATATAAGCGTTGTCCTGCTTCCAAGACCCCTGGCAAATGGCGTCTCCCATCGACTTTGACATCCACTCCAAGCGTGCTCTCTACAACACCACCAACGACTCCTTTCAAGACTCCGTCAAAGCCTACTTTGATCAGATCAGACGCCAGCTCACCGACCTTTGGAACTCTGCTCGCTCTCACGCCCAGTTCACTAACGCAATGCACGCAACTCTGATCCTCGGCACCGTCCTCGCTGCGGCGACAGCAGTGGTCGCCCCCTCGTGCCTCACAACGCCCTCTCGCCTCCACAGACAACCCCAGGGACACCTGGGACTCATCATTCGAAGACACATGCTCAAAGGAGGGTTTCTTCCGCTCGCCTGCCTCCTGCCAACACTTCTACCGCTGTGCTCGCACTATCTCTGGCAGCTCTGAGCTCGTCCGCTACCAATTCGAGTGCCCTGCCGACCAGATCTACTGCCCCAGCCAGATTGCTTGCGTGCATCCCTGGGCATGCTCAGAGCCCTGCCGCGATTCTGACTTGGTGACGAGGGGAGGCTCGAGGCCTCCGACCAACATCAGTGGAGGCAAGAAGGGCAAGGCTTGCAAGCCTTTCGTCTGTGAGAGGCCTGGTACTTTCGTCGACCCTCTGAACTGCGGAAGGTGAGTTCCCACTGATTCCAAGCTTGATTTTCAATCATTTTAATCGATAGCTAACAAACAAATAACAGATTCCAAGAATGCGAGAGCATCTTCGTCGACGGTGACATCAAGCTCCTCCAAACCCACGGTGACTGCCCCAAGGGCGAGATCTTCTGCTCCATCCTCGGCGCTTGCGGCAAAGAGGAAGCCTGCCCGCAGAAGTGCGACAGGTCTTGCACTGTCATTTGAGCTGGTGACAGCATCGCATAGCATGGCTGCCGCCCTTTTCCAGCACGCCATGGGCAACTTTTCAGATGGACGGATTTTGACACACATGAGCATGAACCAACAAATAGACGCACGCAACAGAAACGAGGTAAATCGACAAGCCTAGGCGCTCGAGCAGCGCGGCCGCAGGGACGGCCCTTGTCGTAGAATGGTCAACAAATGGAAATGGAAACGAGGGGATCGCTTTTTTGCATCTACGCCTGGTTAGCGGGTGTAAAGGTAGCTTCTTATGATTGAATGTATGAATTGTACGGCAATATCAACAACCATGGCTTCCATGAATGTGCTTGTGCTGTGCTGTATCTTGCTGTAATTTATTTGGCCTCGTTACGAGCTCACCAATGTTGAGGGGAAGGTCCATGGCCATGTACAACATCTGGCTGCCTTTAGTTGAAATGAAATGGTTCGATTGGCGGGCTTGTAACTACTCAAGAAAATATGATGCTTTCGCTTTGTGTTCTGTTTGCATGCGTCCGCGGTTCCTTGTGCATATATATGTATACTCTGAGGTGGACGTTACGATGAATTCCTTGCGTTCAGGGCGATCATGTTGTTTCTCACGCACTGCGCTCACCAGCATCTGATCTTGGACAGCTAGGCTACTCTTTCAATCGATGTACCATATCCATCGACGATATGAACCATACTTGACACAGTGCAGTCTTATTTTCGATCAACTCATTCGGGCGACCCTAACCCCCTGTACTCGAAGCAGCGGTTGATGGTTCAGCGCAACGACTTATGGCACTTGCGACGCGCTGCGCGTAGATGGCCAAAGGTCTTGGCAGAACCCGCTGCCTCGCGCCGTGCCCTGAAGACCATTGAAGGCCGTTGCCACGGATAAGGTTGATGTATCCTTGACTACTCCAGTCAATTAATCACATCACCATGTGGTCGCGTGCAGCTAATGCTGCACTGCGCAGTACCAGATCGAAGCCTTGTCGCTCGCAGCTCTTCTCTAGGAGCTACAATGGAACAAACCAAGGTCCCCCAAAGACGTATTTCCAAACACCACAACAGCCTGCTTCCAAGCCACCAAGGCGGATACTGAGAGGCTTCCTGCTGGGATCAACATTCTTCTTTCTCGGATTCTACGGCCATGCCTACCTACAGGCTAAAGCGATCTCTCTAGGCATGAAGTTGGGCTCCGAAGAGGATTTGCCTATACTGGAAGAAGCTCTGATAGCTGGCGCCGCCGAGGCGCAAGCTAAGATCGTCCATGCGCTGACCCATGAGGAGGCTACCGACATTTTGCACAGCCGCGCTGGATACTCTGTCACAGGCAAGGCTGTCTCTCACTTGTGTCAAAGCGCCTCCAATCTTCCCTGCGAGGATACATGGTCAAGCGGCACTTTCGCTTACTTTGACGATGTGAACCGCGATTGGAGTGAGTGGGCTATTTTTGACGGTCACGCTGGCCCTAGGACTTCTCAAGCGCTCAAGGATTACTTGCCTGGCCTTGTCGGAGACAAATTGTTTGAGAGTGGAAGCATGGCACGCCCTTACGTTCCGAACGACGTGCACATTCACCGCATCATCCAGAATGCATTCCGATATCTCGACGAAACTGTCTTCGGCGAAGCAGTCACGCACATGCGTGCTGGTAGACTGAGACGTGCAGACATTGTGAGCTTGATCTCAAACTCCTTGAGCGGAAGCTGCGCGCTCGTGGCACTTTTCGATCCGGCCAGGGGTGTGCTCAGGATTGCTAACACAGGTGATTCGAGAGCTGTATTGGGCAGGTGGCAAAATGGGAAATATGTAGCAGAGGCAATGAGCTCAGACCATATGGCTTCAACCAAGACGAAGTTGAAAGACTACGCCGCGAACACCCTGGAGAGGAAGTCATTGACGAGAAGACTGGTCGTATCTTTGGCCTTGCTGTCACCCGCGCCTTTGGCGACACCCGATGGAAGTGGACCGAAGAGCTCACCCGCAAAGTACACGAGACCTTCTTCGGCCCTGCTCCTCGGCCTAATGGTGTCGTCAAGACACCCCCTTACCTCACTGCGGAGCCTGAAATCAAGGAAACAGTCATTCAGACTGGCGACCACCCTGACTTCCTCATCATGGCCAGTGACGGCCTGTGGGATCTCATGAGCAACCAGGACGCCGTGACCTGTGTACAGATGTGGCTCGAGAAAAACAAGGCCACCGACTTTATCGACAAGCACACGCCTGACAACAAGATGGCCTCACAAGAAGCTTTGGCGGAGTCGCGACAGCAGTACATGACTCCACCCGACATGACGCCCGACAAGGACGAAGATACGTACTACGATGCGGACGAGAAGTGCTTGAAGTGGCGCGTCAGCCCTAAGCACTTCGTGGTCGAGGATGATCATGCTGGCGTGCACCTCATCAAGAACGCGCTTGGTGGCAATCGTCGCCGTCTCTTCGAAGCTGTCATGACCATTCAGCCGCCTTTGAGCAGGAATGTCCGCGACGACATCACGGTGCAGGTCATCTTCTTTGGGGTCGACACTAGCGAGCGAGCGGCAGAATTGATTGAGGCGAGTCACAAACAGCATGCAGCGGCGATGGGTGGGAGGCACTAGAGAGATATCGGGCCTTGCGTTCGTGTAAGATATTGATGTGGTGGGAGCCGAGAAAGTTGGGCATTCTTATACACATTGACTGCATACAACTATTGCATAGCGAGCTATTGAAAACTTGTTGACATGTGGCATCGCCATGGACGAGTTTCATCAATTAGGTTTCATGGCGGATGACAGTACCATGAGTTAGTTCCGAGAAATTCATCGCGTCTCCGTGGCCGAGTATCGTATTTCAAAGTCAGATGGTTGTAATATGGCAACACTATACAATACCCCGAGACACTCATGGCATCTCCATGGACGGTATCCGTATCTCAAATCCCGTGAAGCTTGGTAATACCATAAGAGAGGTCTCAATTTCTCATAATATACTTTATCGTATATCAGAAATACCTGTTCTACCTGTTCCTATATTATAATAAAATTTTTAAAGTAGTACTAAAAGATGTTTGACGATTCATCGATATCGCGCCACAGCCATAACTTGGGCAGTCCTTCTCTGTGTTTGCCCATGACATACAAGACCCGGAAGTATGCCTCGAGATCGTCTTGGTCATTGATGCTCTAAGTCGTGCCTTCGTCTAAGTCTACTACGCTCTCGATGTAGACGCGAGACTCTTCCATCATCATTCTGTTTGCCCAGTTGGTGAGAATCTAGTAGCTGATATCACCGATACGAACATTGGCCCGCCGTTCGCGTGTAAGCATGCGAATTTCAAGCTGGCCGCCTGTGATTTGCGTTGTTGCAAATTTGGCGGTGTTCTCGTCGCGCTTGCCCGCGACTCGATATCGAACGTATAGTCTGTAGACAATAATTTGTGTGCCGATTTGTAGAGTCGGTGCCACATCGCCAGTGGTCGTCGTGTTCTTTCTTGAGGTCTGATCTTCAGCAGTGTGCTCCTAATCGACGTTTTCTTCGATGACGTCTCCGCCGCCTGTGTTTCTGTTGTCAGTGTTCTCGCTGGTGGTGACATCGTTGCCATCAGTGCTGTTATGTACAGAATGAATCGAGCGGTTGGTGGGAGCATCGCCTCTTTGTTGCCCACTATATACTTTCCTACCTAGGTAGTGTTATTGGTTGCTTTCTGTTGTGCTCTGCGGATGTCGCAAGCTTCGTTGATGCGCTTGATCAACTTAATGCACAGATCGTGGCAAACACAGATGTTTATATCCGGGTCATTTGCCATGTACAATGGATTGCCTAGATTCGACACGTCGATTGCTTGAATGATGTTAGCGAAAGCTTAGTTGTTGGAAGCGTATCGTCTATATGCATTCACAGCATGGCCTTCGCCATTAGATTTTATATGCCTAGTCCCCTTTATTAAGATGCTTACTCTACACGATTGTCGCCGAAGATACCACGAGGCTAGGGGTTGGCCGGAGCGCCTTTGGCTGGAGCTTGAGGGCAAGGCTTGCCACAGCGCTTTTGCTTATGATGGCTGTTGATAGAGACGACACTCTACAGTGTCTTGTCACAGTGATGACAATGCCATCCAAGGTCGTGGAGGGGTGCGCGCGGACCTGGGGAATGGGCATGGGCGATGTGCTGCAGAAGGCTCCTGCCATTGCTGAAGCCGCTTTCGTTGCAAATGACACTGGGACACGACATTGGAGATTTCTCGGTTCGCACGCGTTTCATCGTGGCCATAAGTTGATTGGCAAAGCTCTTGACGCCGTCCTCGTCGAGTCCTCTGATGGTTTGGCACGGTGGAATGTGATCGCATGCTGCTGCGTAACCTCGTTTGTGAGAAGATTGGAATCGATCAAAGCAGAGCTGGCGACGGGCGTTGTCTGCTGCAGGTTCGACGACGAGGTGATATGGATTTACACACCAAAGATGACCGCAAGTGTGAGTGACCATTTCGCTAGCGGCTTTGTCAAGATCAGGAAGCTGGCCAGTGCTGCGCATGAGAATTATGTGCCATGGGAGGATATCCTCGTGAGCGTGGCCACATTGACATCTGACGCCCAGACCAAAAATCGCGTTTGAATGAGCACGCCTGGACAGGTAGGCAGGACGACCCTTGCTGCCGGAAGGGTTTGTATGAGCACGGCCTGCGGCAGCGTTGGTTGACTCACTGAAGGCGGGAAAACAATTGATGCTGTGGAAGGCGCTGCTGACCTCAGCCTGGCGAAGGTTGCTGTTGATTGTGCGAAAATTGTCGTCGGCCCAAGGCTCGATGAAGTCAGCATCGTCACCATGGAAATGCCTTCCCAGGAAGTAGAGGTACTGCCAGGCGAGATTCTGGGTTTGATAGTTGGCGAGCGGGTTGTCAAGCATGTAGGAAAGGCATCTTTTTCCAAGGCTGAACATGGCTTTGAAGTTTGGGCCGTAGCGACCGGGTTTGATGAAGACCGGAGGAGGCGCACGCTTCTTCTCCTCTCTGCGTCTCCGTACGTACGCGTTTACTTTGTCCCCTTTCGAAGCTTTGCTGTCCTTCTTGTTGTCCTTCTTGCTGTCCTTCTTGTTGTGCTTCTTGTTCTTCCTTGCTGGCTTCGGAGTCGGAGGAAGCTCGTCTTCAGAGGTATCGCTCGGGCTCTGGCTCGGCTGGCTCGGGCTTGGGCTCGGGCTGCTCGAGCGCGATGCGCTGCGACGCTGGCGAAGATGCCGACTGGGACGGAGGGGACGGAAGAGTGGGGGTGGGCGCTGTATGACGAGTGGTGCAATGGATGAGTCTTCGAAATCCTCAGACTTGACGGACGGAATGTCGGCATCGTCGATGAAGTCTTCGTCGTTGGAGTCTTCCGATTGAGGGCGATGCTGCTGGAGGTACTTGGCGGTGGCTCGAGCATCAGATGAGAGCGGAAGTGGCATGCGAGGAGGTGATGACGGATATGCCTGCGGCTGCTGGCGACGGCTGGTGGTCTCGCGCCCAATGGCTCCACGGCGGGTGGTCTCACGCGCGATAGTTTCACGTACGGCTGCCTTGGTAGGTGTAGACTCAAGCTTAGGCGCAGCAGAACTAGACGTGATGAGAATTGCATTCTTGGTGGGTGTCGATTCACGCTTGATAGCCGGATGGCGGTCTGAGCTGATGACCACAACATCCTGCCACGGCGAGGAATTGACCGGAGCCAGAGATTTGCGGCGTCCAGACTCTCCGCGGTTGGGGACCATACGGCCAACTGTTTCATGGCTGCCGTATTTGGAGTGGCCAACAGGAGAAATGCGCTGGGTGGTTCGACCAATGATAGATAAACCAGGATTCCGTCCTCCTAGTCTGGGTGGGCTTGGGAAAGGGTCGTCCTACGACCGGTCCAGACCACGCAGCTCGGGAGACGGACTCTTGGGAGCAATCTGAGATGCATTTGGGAAGAAGGCCATGATGCTCAGAGAAGTTTTTGGCGTGTCGATAGCTGCCACAGGAGTCGTTGGTTCAAGTTCAACGAATGAGGGCGTAGAGCTGATGACGATGACATCCTCCCATGGTGAAACCTTCTTCTGTCCGCGGCGGTTGTAGTGACCATGGTTCTTGTCATGGTGGTGGCGATAATGGGCTGGCTCCTGGGTCGGGATCATGCGGGCTGTCATTTCATACGCGCCGTATTCAGATCGCCCTGCTGGAGCGACGCGCTGGGTATTAGTGGATTGAGGCAATGGAACCTTTCGCGGCTTCAGTTTGCCTGGTGTCGAGAACGAGTCCACCTAGGACTCGCCCGATCCAGGCAGAACCATTGGCGGTGGTATGCTGCGGGTTGGGGCAATTTAGTCATCGCTCGAAAGTCTGCACATGGCATCTCAATGGCAACAGTGCTTGGAACATAGCGAAGGCCGAGAATAAGACCCTAACCGCACCTGGCAAGCTTCTGAGTGTACCATAAAAGCTCTTTGAGACGGAGATTAAGGCATGTGCCTATGTCTGCTGATACTGGCAGAGTGCAACAATATCAAGGCATGGGCAGACTTTTGAGCTAGTACTGTACATGAACGGAGTCATGTTTGAGACAGGATGCAGGAATGCGAGCAGAGCTTAATGTGTCGGATGTTCGGAGTAGGGACGGATGGGTGCTCAGAACCAACGAGAGGAAATCGCGAGGTCAAGTGAGGTGAGCGGGCCCCCGCCATAGCCACTTGGGAATTCGAAGACAGCTGGGCTGCTCGATCAATATTCTTCCCCTCCCTCTTCTCCTTTTCCTGTTGTTAAGCTTTGTAGTAGACACTGTTCGGGTTCCACGCTGTGCTCAGACTGTCTCAATCCTGCGATGAGTATCTACCAATCTTTGGGGTAGCGATCGGGACGTGACGATGGCAAACTCCTTGGGCTGCAAGGTTATCTCATCGATAGGCTAATAACCCGCACCCTCGGCCCGCTTCGCCAGCGCCATCGGGCCATCTCAGCCGAGGGGAGATCACGCCACCCGAGTACAATAATATACGCACGCTTCCCCGAGCCAGACCTTATTCTGACCTCACTCCTCAACCTAGACGCTTCATTCACCCAAATACCAAGAGTCCTCTGGCTTCTTATGCATGCGAACGAGCAGATCCATGCACTCACCATCTTCCATGTCGTATCCGCTGCTCACGACTCAAGAGGACAGGTCTGCGTGTGTACTCTCTAGGTCATGGCTGACATCTGGAGGCAGCGTCGAATGACGTTCCATGTTCTTGGTCTTAGGCTGATCTGTGAGGTCGGACACCCTTCGCTCCACCTTGTCGCACAAGTATTGCCCCGCCAAATCATCGACAAGAGCATTTGCGGATGAGGGGTTGCATGAGACTACTTTCGCTTTATGTAGGTATCAACTCATGAGACTTCTGGATTTCTGTTGCCAGCAGGACTCTATAGTCGTGTCCCTTGCGGCTCCCGGACGACATCATACACAAGCATTCCTCGAGCATGCCACTCCCTCCCAAGGCCTTGTCGTCACCAGGGAGCAGGATGCTCATTGCCATGACTGGCCAGGATTTGCGGCAATCCAATGTGGAAATCCGACAGTGGATGCGCGGCATGAAAGCGCTTGATTATGAAGAGCCCCTTGCGTGCCATCATCAGCGCAACATGAGCTGAGGCAGGATCATCCTCAGCGCGCACGTCTGTTGGAAGGTCAATCCATCATCAGCATGAACATGATTTGAAGCCTTTTGATCGTGCTTTGCGCACCCATGCCACTCTTACCGTGGTCATCAATCACTGATAAAACAACGCGATATCAATCCCAACAAAGTGGGTGACCATTTACTCAGCCGCCTGGAATGTGCTTCCTGCCGCGGTGGAAAAGTGATGCGATTTGTTGATCTGCTCGTGCCGTTTTGCCCTTTCTTATCGCCCTCCAATTTACTTTCGGTTCGTACCGTCTCCAACTCTATTTCGCATCTGAACCACAGAATACTGCCCGCTAATCGACAGCGCTTGTTTCGTCATGCAATGCATCTTTTCTTATTGTTCTGGTGCGTCGTGCTCTCCTATACGAAAGCACAACAGGGCCGTCCTGAGACGACTTCTGCTGGGACAAGTTCCGCCATACCATGGATTACGTACACTTCGACAAGATCATGCACGGCGCAACCATCAACTGTCTTCGTCTATACATCCAACTCAAAAACATTTCTGCTTACTCAGCCCGGACCCAACAGCGCTATCACAGCTCTTGACAGTGACCAATTCTCATCGCATCTGGACCCGGCTTCGAGCCCCAGCAATGGTGAACTGTCGACGGCCTCTGAGGACCCATTACATATCTCAAGTAGACTTACTGCCGGTACCGCAGGCCCAGTCATCACTAGCAGCGCGACTCACGACAACGAGGGCCTCGCAACACCGAGCCCCATCTTGAGCCACTCTGTTCAGGATTCACCCGATGCAACAGTCATGAGCAGTGGCCAGCATGATCCAGCATCGTTCACTAACCCTCTCAGTGGCCCAGAAATTGGTTTCAGCGCCGGAAACGGGCCTAGGTCAGGCACACAGGCTGTAGGTGCAGCTCCCACCTCGCTCAGGTCAACACTGGCACCCGCAGGATCGACTTGTCCCTTACCGTCAACCGTTACGGTATCTGCCATGCTGCCTGATGATGCTTGCAACACTGCGGCTGGAAAGACAGTAACCTCCTATATCATGGCCAGTTGCCCAGTAACAGCTGGAGGCCTGGAGTATACGCAGACAGTCGTCCGGAGTAGACGCACAGCATATATTACCAGAACACGACAAAACACTCGCCCTGTTGTCATAACCTACACAACAATAGAAAGCGGAACGACCTTTTACAGACATCCGTACAAGAACGAACCATTGCTCTCTCTTCGAATTCAGATGTCATTTCTGATACGAAGCTCGAAGATGGCACCACCGTTTACCGCACCTCCCCTGCGGATCGCACCGCGACTCAGTCTGTCGCCCTAGCGCCAGGTGAGGGTGACGCGGAGTATTGCACTTCTATGATAGAGCGCACCGTCACCATCGAACGGACGGTTGGCGAACGATGCCAAACTTCATACCGACGCCAATGCCTACCGTAACTTTGACGCTCTGGGCGAATGCAGAACCACGTATCCAATAGTAAAGTGGCAACACATTCTATCACACGTCGGCCATTCGAGAGTCTTTAAGCCAGAGTGCAATCGTTTTTACAACTTGGAAGGAGGGTCTACGATCTACATTACTTCGATCATTTCAGCGACCCCGAGCTCAATGACCGTGACGTACACAAACTTACAGGAAGGAGCACCATCTATCGCACATCTGTCATCGAACGGACTCAAGAACCTGCCACCGTGACTTACACAGACTACCAAGAGGCCAGTACTCTTTACAGCATTTCCATAGTCCAGCAAACACCAGTCCCGATCACCACTACATAGCGAAGTGCTTGGGGAGTACGATATACAGCATCTCTACAATCTTCAGCACACTAGTGCCGGACTTGTCACATTCACCACGATTCGGGACGCAGTACCATCTACGAAAATCTCGACTATCGAGAGCACACCAGAGCCAAGAACAATCACATTAACCGAAATTCGAGGTGGTAGCACTATTTACAGCACGTCCGTTTTCACTACTACCCCCGAGCCGACGACCGTCACTTTACCCAGCTGCAGGGGAAGCGCCATTTATCGCACTTCCATCATCGAGAATTCGCCAGAAGCAATGACGATCACTTACACGGATGTGCAGCCTGCCAGCACAGTGTACAATTTTTCTGTGGTAGAGCGGACTCCTGAGCCAATCATAATAACCTACACGACCATCGAAGGCGGCTCAATTGTGTACAGCACGGCCTACATCGACCGGACTCCCGATCCTGAGATTGTTTCCCAAACTCTTACGGAAAGTGACCAGACAGTGTATCGCACTTCTCTCGTTGAGAGCACAACAGACTCAGAGGCCGCTGTAGAGCCAACACCTGCGTCAGCTTTCTCTTTACCTGTTTCTACTGTGTATTCTTGCACGGCTGGAATCGAGAACCTATCAAGTCCTGGAAATGCATCCGTGACAACAATAACTTCTACAATATTTGAGACGTTAAACGCCTCCGAGTGTTCAGCGAGCCTCGGAGCTACCACTGTCACCTCATTCATCTATGGCTTGGATACATCGTCTTTCATGGCGTCGGCAGCTGTATCCCCAGATCTGATTACAGTCACGTTCACCGAGGCGCAAGATGGCAGTACGGTCTACAGGACTTCAGTAATCGAGCGTACAGTCACGGCCAGCACTTTCCTGGACGGGTCTGCGCTTGCTACACAAACCGTCACATCGTTCATCTACATGCAGACGGCAACTGCCAGCAATTCTTTTGAATTGATGACTTTTTCGACGACTTTCTACGAGATCTCGACCGTGACTGCCACGAGCATTGGCAATTGCTCGCTGGGCTCCTCAGATGCGCTGCCTGTACAGACAGTCACTTCGATCGTATACCCGTCTAGCTGCGATTATCGATCCACCACCAGATGCTCCAGAGATCACAGTCACTCGCCGCGGGTCGACGGTAACGGTGTATGCATCGCGAACCAGAACAATCGTTGCGTATTCAACAATCATAACGACTGCAACAGCGCCGGGTAATGCATCTCAAACAGAAGAAAGCGAGCCATCCCCCGACCCCGACGAAGAGCCCTCGGATGAAGATTTTCCCGAGGACCAGCCAGTTGGGACATATTCAAGCACAAATACTGATGCTACATCAACATCTTCGATCGAAGGACCAACTTCGTCATCTACCCAACCTCAAGTATCGCCGTCACCGGTCGTGGCCAATGCTACAGATCTCGCTCAACAAGGCACTGCTTCAGATCCATATGTTGTTGCTCAAGTCGTCAGCCCCGAAGATATGCCTCCAATAACACCACCGACCAGCAACTCTTCCTTCTTGTTGGTCACTTTTGGGTCGACGAATGCTTCTTCTGCACCGACTGCTAGCAGTACTGGCGAATTGCGCAAGAGACAGGCCTCTCAGCAGCCTCTTACGTACAATGCGACTACATATTTTTCTTCAGTGGCTGGAGGCATCTACAACCTGAGCGCTTCTGCTGCAATGGCACAGAACGGCGACACACCTCCGAGTTGCGCTCTCAGCATTTGCGTAGGCACGACGTGCAGCTCATTATATCAGCTTTCCGCCACTTTTACGACATACACCTACACCTACAATTCGCCAAATACTGTAAGCAGCCAGGCGGGCGTCTTCAGCATCCAGTGTGTAGGCCAAGCTTACGTCGGCCTCGATAATGTCCGTGTTGACCCCGTATTTGTGCCGCAACCAAGCCCCTCTCCTGCTTCTCCGACATCTGCAGCTGGTGCAACAAGCTCGGACGCTGTTCCTCCGACTGCTGCTTCATCGACAGCGCGTACATCATCATCTTTCGTACGAGCTAGCGTTCGGACAGTGACTACGTTGATTTTCAGTGTCATAACTACAACTGCTTACGCAACGCAAACATTGACACGAACGGAAAGTACACAAATCTTGGAAACATTAACTTCTCGGCAGGTAGAGCCATCCACGGTTTTGACGACCCAGTACGAAACAGCGACGAGTGTGCAGAATGTGACTGTATCTGATGTGCAGACCTTGACAAGTAAGTATCCCTTGCTGAGAAGAGCTACTATGACGAGGGCTCGCCTCATCCCGACTTTCACGTATCGCCGCGAGGGAAGAAGATACCATTCGAAATCGCCTTCTGCGGTTGCTCCTATAAACAGTACCCGCCTCATCCCAAGCTCTACATGCCGCTGTGAGCGAAGAAGACACTATTAGATCCTACTGTCTTTCGTTCGCTCTTACCTTCTTCACCAGCCTCGACGCGGGGACTTTGAGCCATTGAGAACAGGAGAAGGTTTCGATTGAAATCCCGTTCTATTTTCGCTCTTACCATCGCCGCCATGGCCGACATGGGGACCCTGGGCCAATGAGATCGAAGGGATGCTCTTTTACTGACCAATTTCCCAGCTACTGCCACGACGACAACTCTCTTAGAGAACACGATCACGGCTTCGCTCTTCACAACCGCCTATCAAACAGTCACAGCTACTTCGAATATTCTCATAACATTCACGACGTCTAGTCCACCAGAAACTCTGACTTTCACCATCAACGAGACTCAGATTGAGACCACTACCCTTCCTGCATCAACATTTGTCACATCAGAGTTCATCACTACGACTTTTTTGAGCTCAGACGTCGTGACTTTATCAGCAGACACCTCGATCTTGAATATCACCCAGACCCTTGACCCCTCGACTGTTTTCTTGACACTCAGTGCTTCGACCATCACTATTACGGCCAGCCCGGAGGTTTCCACGCAATTCTTGACAGTCACGCAGATTAGCACTGAACCAAGTAAGTGCTTAATGTCTTGAACAGCGAGCCTTGACGTGGATCATGAAAGCCAGTACTGATTCGACATTTTAGCTTCGTATGTCAGCCTCAGCGGTCAAAACTTCACTGAATACTACACGGCCACCGAAACCACACTTTCGGAAGTAGTTTCGACAGCATATTTTACTGGGTACACCACGATTTTCCTGACTACTGTTTCGATACCTCCACCCGAAACGACATTTTTTGATGCCTCTACAATCACTTTCACGCCAGAGCCTAGTACCGTCATTTTGACGACGGAAATTCCGACGACATTTGTGTTGACAGCAACCACAACCGCCGAACAGCCGACTTTGACTTTCAATATGACCCAGACTGAAGTTAGCAGTTATCACGAGACATTCACCACCTCTTTGGACGGGTTCACCACGCTTGAGATTCGGACGACCACGCTGGATCAGCCTACGCTCACATTACCGGCGGAAACGTCGATATTGTATAGCACAGCATATATTACCACTGTCCTTTCGGCATATGCGGAGACGAATACTTTCTACATTACGCTGACATCTCTCCTCCCTCAAATAACCACCACATGGTTGACAACCGAGCTGCGCACCACACGACTCGATGCTGCCACCGAAACTAGCCTGGTAGAGATAACTTTGACGTCGCAGCTTCCCCAAGACACTACACTCATTTTGAGCACTCTCGTGGAGACAATTCTGTTGCCAGCTTCAACCATAACTCAGACCGAGATTTCGAGCTTCTTCCGGACCGAAACGACTCAGCTTGCGCCTTCTACCGCCACGAATACATTATTCATTACGGAGCGAGGCACAGAAACCACAATTCAAATTCGGACGTCGATATTTCCCGCATCGACAGAAACTTTGGTGGTCACCAGCATTCAGCCAGCTATTACGCTGACTACGATTTCTGATAATTTCATCACCCAGACCAGCATTGTCCCGCCTGAAACTTTGTACCTGACCACAAGTTTGCCAGCAAGGACCGAAATCTTGACTCTCACTTCCATTCAGCCTGCGAGCACGATTTTCATCACCTCCACCCTGCCACAAGGCACTGCAACTGCCACAGTATTGAGTTCTTACCAGCTCACACTGCCGCGAGAGACAGAAACAAGTGTTCAGCCAGCGTCCACGATATTGAGTTCCTATGCGGTGACCCTGCCTAGGGAAACAGAAACATCGACTCAGCAAGCGTCAACGATATTGAGTGCTTATCCAGTGACACTCCCAAAAGAGACAGAAACATTCTACCAGCCTGCGAGCACCATAATCCTGACTGCCACATCCATTCGCCCAGCCGAAGTCTTCACGCAAATAATTTCGATCACAACATCTCTTCCTGCAGGAACAACCATTTTTTACAGTACGATTGTCTCAACTTTGGCTCAAGAGACACTCACGCGAGTAGAAACGTCGATCCAGCCTGCTTCACAATTTTGAGCTCGTATCCGGTGACTCTGCCCAAGGAAACGGAGACAGTGACCACAATCCTACAAATGACTACAACCTCGATCCTGCCAGCTTCTACAATTACGACTTCTTATCCGTACACACTGACTACCTCGCTGTTGGCCGGATTTTCTACCATTATTCAGACATCAACCAGAGAGGTCACGCTGCCGGCAAGCACCATAATTTCAACCTACTCGCTCACGATCTCGTTGACCTCCACCCTTCCGGCCCGCACAGAGTACTATACTCTGCCGCAAGCTACTTCGACTTTGTCCGCTGAAACACACTTCCTTACAGTCTCCCTTACTTCCACATTGCCACAGTAGACCCTTCCACGGGCAACGGACACAACTGTCCTTATTCTCACTTCCACGATGCCTGGAGGGACGAGCACGCAAATTATAACAAGTACCCTTCCACAGCAGACGCAGACCCTTCCAGCCTCGACAGTGGTTTCGACGCTTGTGTCAACGCTGCAGCAGATTACGACTACTCAGCTTTCAATATCGACTCAGCCAGCCAGCACGGCTGTTATCACTTTCACGAGCGTGTAAGGCTCGACAGCTTATATCACAGCAACCAGTACCCTTCCACAGCAGACTCTGACTCAGATTTCAACACAGCCAGCTAGCACTGCTTTAGTGACGTAAGTTTTATTGCTCTGCCGCAAACTCTTGAGCGATTGCATCAGCTACACGCTGGTGCCCACGGCGATGGGCTTTTTCACCTGGCATTCGGCCATCGAAATACTGCTCGACACTCCATGGTCAATGCTGACATTCTTATCTAGTTACACCAGCGTCCAGGGTGCTTCCACCTCGTTTATTACAGCAACACAGACTTTGCCAGCTCAGACAATCACGCAAACATCAATTCAGCCTGGAAGCACATTTTTATCAACCCTCATTTCGACCCAAGCCGCTTCCACCATTATCCAGACTTTGTACACAACGATTCCAGCCAGCACGGTCACAAGCGTGATCATCTCAACAATAAACATCATCTCAACAATTCAGACCACCGTCCAAACGACGAATGTTCTGACGCAGACAAATACCATTGCAAGCTCGATTTTCGTCACTTATACCACCACGTAAGTACTGCCGGCGCCTGAGGGCTGATCTGCTGCTATGTGCTCGGAATTAGACCACCGTACTATGGTGTTGCCATCGAGCTTCGTTCCCTGATGTAGTTTCTTGCCACCGAGATGTCTCATCGTCGCTTCGCTAGGCCTATCAAAACTTGCGGTCCGTCAAACTAGCCGGCTAATTACTCAATAGTGTCCAAGGCCAGGTCCAGACGATGACAATCACATTCACCCCATCAACGTCCACTGCGGGCTCGGTGAGTTGACGGATGAGGATGGAAACAGGTACTGCATGCGGAGGCTCATGTAAGTGACAGACAACCAGTTCTCCGTCGCCTACAGCTGCAGCAGTTGTGAGTACACCCGCTGTATGCTCTAGCGCTCTTAGACATGACTGATCAGTGATAGATCACGACTTCATCAGTAGCCCCGTCCTCGACTTCGCGAGCTGCAACAGCCACGGCAGGCTCCGTCCCAGTTGTAAGATTCTTGGATATTCTTAAGAAGATGAAGGAAGCTGACCCACATGCCAGACGAGTACCGCGCCTTCTTCATCAAGCAGCTTACCCTTCACTACTACTACTTCCACAACCACAACTACAACGCCTACCACAACTACGACTACATCTGTGCGTATGCGCCGTAAGCGGCGAGGGAATTTGACTAACGCATTCGTAGACCACGACCACGACAACTACTACTTCGACCTCGATGGCTCGCCCGCAAATCGCGCTGAGGAGTCCTATACCAATCGTTGGTGATGCAATATCGTCGCCAGCCGAGTATGACGACTTCAACTACACGTACACATCGCCATGGGCGATCGGGTTCAACGGTCGGAGCAGTACAGGCTGCGTGCTCGCTATCAATGGCATCATAGGAATGGCACCTGTGTATGCAAACGCGTACACCAACGCGCAGATGGGCGCAGCTGGACAGACTGGAGCAGCCGTCAATGCCGCCTTCCCCTTCTGGGACGATTTGCTCATCGCCAAAGGCCTTCCTCAAGGCATCTTCTACCAAACCGAGGGCGCGACGGGCAATCGTAGCGTGACATTCGAATGGTACACTACGAAGTATAACAACACAGTGAATTATGCCCATTTCCTGGTCACAGTAAGTCGACTGCGCCGAGTCTCGTGTCGCCTGTGTCATTGCTGATGCTCTCTCAGTTCTATGAAGCTTTACCAAGCTGGGTGACGTATGAGTATGCATATTGTCCAAAACATCCCCTTATCGAGAGAATAGGTGCTGAACTTTCTCAGCTATCTGAACATGACAGACGCCGGTATCAGCGCCACAGTCGGCATCGCGTCCAACCTGAGGACAGGAAGTAAGTGCATGCAAAAGAACAGATTGCGCTGGTCGCTATACTAACAAGCCCAAAGCTGCTGCCTACCGGCAGTATTCTTACAACCAAGCGATCATCACCAACGGCCTTATCCTCACGTTCAATTATACGTCTCAGACGTTTTACAGAGGGCTGGCGCCTGGCTTTCAGGGAATTCCTGGAGCGCTGTATTGGTGAGCGAGGGGTGGGGAATAGGTTCTGTACATGTATCGAAAGCTGGCTAGATATATATCACGGTCTGGAAATATCACAGATGCTGGGAAGTCGTATGTTCTCGAAGCTGCCTCAATGGCAAACCTCCATTTTTGATAGTTTGATCCTTGTTGACCACAGCGTGCTAAGTGGTTTCACAATCGGATGTTCACCAAGGAATCTCTGTGGAAGCGTTCCCAACTCAGTGGTTGATCTTTGAAGACAACGGCATGCTAGATTGTGGCGAAGTTGGGCGTTCACGACGCTATCTCGGTGGAGAGCCTTTCTCGTTGGGTGGTTGGTCGCTAGTGGTAACAGCGCGAACACTTACAGAGATCAGTACGCGCTCTCAACGGCAGCTATACATTTTGGCGTGCTGGTGCTCGCAGATATCAGTGTGCCAGGTCCGGGGAGAGTCGGGTGATCACGACGCTTTCTCGCTGGAAGCTTTTCCTCCTCGATGGCTGGTCGTTAATGGTAAGAGCGTGCTTGCCTATGGAGATAAAGACGCACTCTCAGAGGCAGTCATGCTTATCTCAGCAGTGGTATTCGCAGGCGTCAGCGTAATAGATCTTGATAAAATCGGGTGGCTATAAAGCTTTCTCAGTGGAAGCCTTTCTCCCTCAGCGACTGGCCAGTGTTGGCAAAAGCGTGCACGCCTGCGGAAATTGCGATGCACTCTCAAAGGCAGCCATGATCGATGAAGTAGAGATGCTCGCAGACGTCAGCGTGCCAGCTTCCAGCAAAGCCGAGTGTATGCGATGCCGTCTCGATGGAGACTTTTCCGCTTCGCTGGTAAACGTTTGTGGGTAACAGCCTGCAGTCTACGGGGATCAGTGGGCACTCTTAAAGGCCACTACTCTTGTTTGGATATTAGTGCTCGCAGACATCAGCGCGCTAGATACTGGCAGAGTCAGGAGTTCATGGTGCTGTCGAATGACTCGCCTCAATGGAAGCTCTCCGCTTTCGATGGGTTGACCGTTGTTGGTAACAGCGTGCACGTCTGCGGAGATTCAACCAAAACTTGGGT